>OU565290.1:26939620-28146287 GCA_913789915.3 Sphecodes monilicornis | reverse complement strand
ATGCACGATTTTCATTCATGCGTAGTTATGGGTTGTGCGAACAAAAAATCAAATGTTTGGATAATCGCGCGCAAACGTTACTTCGACGAGAGCGACGTTCGCAACAAGAACACCGTTTGCTTTATTTTACGATCGAGATAGTATTTTGTAAATTTGATAATAACCGGTCACGCACACTACTCGAACGTTTTCTTAGCGGCATAGCAACGAACCGTTTTCAGACAGTGCTCTCTAACGATTCGTTAACATAGTCAGTGTCACGCCACGTTTTCCACGTTTCGTTGCATCACGGCGCGCGGTTCAAGGTAGCCTTAAATACATGTAGTTACACTTCATGTGTATGCATCTACCAGCAACCGGAATACATAACGTCAATGTTTCTTTCAAAATGTGCCTATGATCCGATCCAATCTTTTTTAACAATCTATAATCAAATAAATAGGAATATTTATACGATGTATCAAATATTTATTATATAACAAAATTAGAATGTATGTACATATAACTCCAGGCAAGTATGTACTCGAATAGCAATGAAATTGAACAATTGAAAATTCAATTTGAAATAAATTGACGAATTTTGATAACTACAAAATGAACATCGATAGCGCACTTTGCGTCAATGCCTAGCTATCGCAAAGTGCATTTGTTGAAGGTTGTAGGTGTAGTCGTAAACGGTAAGCAGTAAGCAGTAAGCAGTAAGCAGCGTTTAAACAGCAAATCCCCACATTCTGAAACGACATGTTCAAAGTTTGGAAAGCTCGCGAGATAGTCGTGAAGATTCTCAAAAAATCTATTGCATTTGATACACGTAGCGGCGGAATCCGCAACACGTGCACGATACGAGAACGGTGCACGCTACGCGCTCGTATCGTTACGTAATATCCGAACGACCGAGTTAAAGGATTAAGAGTATCGAATGTTCAAATTATCATTGACATTATCGTCTAACGTGATAAACTAGTATATAAATTTACCGAATGATTAATCCATCGCATCGAGAAGAAGGAACATTTCGAACAGTTCTATTTCTCGGACTTTTGTTTTTTTTCCTTTTGCATCGGAGATAACTGAATCCGATAACGTTTTACGAAACCGTTGAAATGTAAGTAGTAGATAACTCTTTACGAAATGAAATTCTATATAGTTCGTGCGGAACCGTTCACGTTGTAATTTGAATACCTACATCAGTGGTGGGCACGGGTGGAGCCCCTCAAATGTCTGCTTCTCGTGTCTTCGTTGCTCCATTGTACCGCGCTTGCTGGAAGGGACAGAGGGCGCTACGGTGTTGACGGTTTTGCCTCGATTGAGGCAAAATTGCCCATCTATGACATTCTTCCTAGCGCTGTAAACTGTAACGCGGTACACTGTATCATAGTAATACTTACCTGTACCGGGAAACGCAATGATTGGACCCCTTCTCCGTCAGCTTCTCCTTCCCTTTCTCTTTTCCCCTACTCGCATGTTCATGGAACTTGATCTTGGTTCCCGTATTCGACTGGCGTTGCTGTGGTACCATTTTTCTTCCAAGAAACGGAGAGATTTTTCGAATGCTCTATTCGAGACGCGAAGGTTGCTCTTTTCCAGCGAGCACATCGATTATGAAATCTCCAATAAACGTTCCTAGAGCCGGGGGGGGGGGGGGGTAAGAAGAGAGCGAGGTAGGGA
This sequence comes from Sphecodes monilicornis, assembly GCA_913789915.3. NCBI lineage: Eukaryota > Metazoa > Arthropoda > Insecta > Hymenoptera > Halictidae > Sphecodes > Sphecodes monilicornis. The sequence continues at coordinate 28,144,619 of OU565290.1, read as the reverse complement.
GGTTCTGGCGCGCAGTTGCTCCGTTGCTCGTTACTTGCTACTCGCTGCCGCTACAGGCTTCGTCCCTTCAGTTGTTCTCGAACGTTCGTCCGGTGACGGTTTGAAGAGTAGTCGATCTGGTTCACGATGGTCCGCGATACGAATATGGAAAAACTCCAAGACATTGCCACCAAGCTTCGGATTCTGTCCATCCAAGCTACCGAGGCATCGAAGAGCGGGTACGATCAATCAAACGTTTTTAGAGAAACAATTCAATTTCCTCGATGTCTCTACTTTTGAAATTGTTTTCTTCTGCGGTGCTTTTATTTGCAAACTATTTAATCGGCGGAGAACTTCCATCGAATTCTATCGGCACGTTTAAAATTGAACGTTCTTCTCATGAAACGTATTCGAGCGCGTATACACCTTTAAACGACTTTAATAAAATAAATAATTAATTTAATAGAATATAACGATTTGTTTATTGGAGAATACGGTCGTACAGTAGTAGTAGTAGTAGTAGTTATTTGCAGAACTTTTTAGTAAATGTAAATAGCATCGGAACGTATCTCTGAACCGCGTTGCGCCAATTCTTTCCTATTGTGATGTGTAGTTCTCGCAGGACGAGAAAATCAATGATCGGCGAACAATAAGTTCAAGCGTTTAGAAAGGCCCTATCTTCTTCCGTTGAACGATCGTTCGTGTATATGTATTGCTCGGTGTCGATTCGATTCATTTGAAATTTACATTATAACAAATGTACATACATGTATTCGTATCGTTATTATCGTGATACATTTATACATATATGTAGATATATTCGTACGCGTATTTGTATGTAAAATATCTTTTAGAACGATATACAAAGTCATCGAAGGAATGTACACATCTCCTGTAACTTTACTTCATTAAATGTTACTACCTTGAAGCAAGTTTCAAAGACAAATAATATTCTCGCGTACTGGCTAATTTTGCGGTTCGATTTTATTTCATTAGGATAATGTTACCAAATAATATAAACATGATTTTAAGGGTCGTTAAGATACGTTAGTTTTTTTTCGGAGTATGTACCTACTCCGCGCGTTATGTAAGTAGATGTTTTTGTATTCTGGTCGTCCGATAGTTACCATCGTACGATCGAGATAAATGACCCCTCGACCTCTCCGGATACCGTGTCTATCGCGTTTAGAAATCGGCGATAGCATCTTATGAATAATTGAATGATTTATGCTCGACACCATCGAATCTCGTAAAGTTTTTTTTTCTATATTTCTACATCGGCTTTTTGTACCTTTTCGTACGTTTGTCTATGTTTTTGTACGTTTTGGTTTTTTTTGTAGTCATCCAACATCATGCTCGTCAATGGCAGAAATTATGTCCGTTTTATTCTTTCACACGATGCGCTACAAAGTGTCGGCACCGCGCGATCCGAGCAGCGATCGGTTCGTTTTGAGCAAAGGTCACGCGGCTCCTATCCTTTACGCAGGTAAACCACACGTGTGCTCGCGTCGACGATTGCGATCGATTACGCTGCGTTCTATCTATTTCCGTGTACATTTATCGCAAAATCATCGAAGACACTTGACACTTATGAATAACGATATTCGCAGCATGGGCCGAAGCCGGTCTTTTCCCTACGAGCGAGTTGCTCAATTTGAGAAAACTTGACAGCGATTTGGAAGGCCACCCGACTCCGAGACTGAACTTCATCGATGTGGGAACTGGTTCCTTGGGACAGGGACTCTCGGTGGCAGCAGGAATGGCCTATGTCGGGAAGAATTACGACAAATCCAATTATCGGTACGGAGAACGGAGAACGGATTACCGGCAACGTAATAACAATGAATCAAATAGTAATCGATGATATCCATTTTCAGCGTATACTGCTTGATCGGCGATGGTGAAGCAGCGGAAGGTTCAATTTGGGAGGCTCTTCACTTCTCCTCTTACAACAAGCTGGACAATCTCTGTGCCATTTTTGACATAAATCGTCTGGGTCAGAGCGAACCAACGTCCCTTCAGCACAATATGGAAGTTTATCGCAAGAGACTCGAAGCTTTTGGCTTTAACGCTTTGGTTGTCGACGGTCACGACGTCGAAGAACTCGCAAAGGTATGTTCCTACGACTAACGAATCAATCGGTGCCCAGAATATTCAGTGTACAACTTTTTTTTACATAGGCTTTTCACGAAGCACAAAACACGAAAGGACGACCTACCGCTATTCTAGCGAAAACGTTTAAAGGAAAGTATTTCCCCAACATCGAGGACCTTGAGAATTGGCATGGCAAACCTCTTGCCGCCAAGGCCAACGAAGTGATTCAAGTAAGAAATCGATCTTACGCTCTACCGGACAATTCGATCGTATTTGAAAAATTAACTACTCGTTACTTCGTAGCATTTAAATGGAATGTTGAAGAATCCTGGTCCTCTTGGATTGCACCCCCAGAAACCGTTGGTCGACGACGCACCGGTAGTGGACATCAGCAATGTTAAGCTGGCATCGCCACCGAGTTACAAATTGGGAGAACAAGTAGCGACAAGATTAGCTTATGGTACCGCCTTGGCCAAGGTTTGTATAGACTTCCCGTTTCTGACGATTGAAATGATCGAAATATTTAGTGGGCACAAGTTACTTACGTATAATAAACTGTGATATACTCTGTTTTATGGTTCAGCTGGCGAAAAATAATCCTCGCGTGATCGCTCTCGACGGTGACACGAAAAATTCTACGTACGCGGAAAAAATTAAGACCGTTGATCCAGCAAGGTTCATCGAATGTTTTATCGCCGAACAAAACCTTGTAGGAGTTGCCATCGGTGCAGCGTGCAGAGATAGAACCGTGGCGTTTGTGTCCGCCTTTGCCACTTTCTTCTCTCGCGCATTCGATCAGGTAATCGTTGAAAGACAGGACCGACAGCTCGATCGAGCTTGAAAATCGTTCGTTCGAACAACTGGGATGGTTAATCTTGAATTTTGCAGATTCGCATGGGCGCCATTTCGCAAACTAACGTCAACTTCGTTGGGTCTCACTGTGGCGTATCTATCGGCGAAGACGGTCCCTCGCAAATGGGTCTGGAGGACATTGCCATGTTTCGGTCTATCCCTGGTTCTACCGTTTTCTATCCCAGCGACGCCGTTTCAACGGAACGTGCCATCGAATTGGCAGCCAACACGAAGGGCATCTGTTTCGTCCGTACGTCGCGTCCGGCTACGGCAATCTTGTACAAAAACGAGGAACCGTTTGCTGTCGGCAAGGGTAAAGTAGTGAAATCTTCCGCGAAAGATCAAGTTCTCCTTGTCGGAGCTGGCGTGACCCTTCACGAGGCGCTCAAAGCCGCCGACGAATTGTCGAAAGCTGGAGTGAATGTGCGAGTGGTCGATCCGTTCACGGTCAAACCTTTGGACGCCCAGTTGATCGTGAAGAACGCCAAAGAAGTGGGTGGAAAGATCGTCACCGTCGAAGATCACTATTCGGAGGGTGGCCTGGGCGACGCGGTCTTATCAGTGGTTGCCATGGAACAAAACGTTCTAGTTAAAAAGCTGGCGGTAACGGAAGTGCCCCGTTCCGGTCCTCCATCCGCGTTGTTGGAGAAGTACGGAATCAGCGCGAGCAAGATTGTCGCTGCCGTTCAAGAAGTTCTAAAGCTGTAATTTCTAACACGATTTCTAGAATGTCGCCGACGTTCTCGTGGAGGTAGGTACGCTGAGCGTACCGCCATATGAAAATACAAACGCGATTGTATTTCAACGGGTACAACGAAAGTCAATGCATTCCTTGTCGCGCATTAAACATTTCAAATTTCGTTTGCGTTAATATATTACTCAACAGAGGTGCTAGTGCATACAAATGTTTCTGTTTGTACATATACATATACATAATACGTATATATATATATATATATATATATATATATATATATATATTTATATATATATTCATATATTTTGTGTATAAGAAACTGTTGAACTCGAATCTATATTGAATTTTTGTACATGGAAATTTTATTTGTAAGAGGATTTGATACATGCGATGTTTATAGATTAAGAAAAAACTATGCTTTTACTGCCCGTGAAAATAATACACTTCGAAGTAAACTTATACAAAAATGAATTGTCAATTATCAATGGAGCCATAACCTACCTTAAATGTACAATACGATTCTTGTTAATTGTAGCAACAAACAAATAGAGATATAAACCTTTATGAAAGGGGCGTCGTGTTCATTGAAAAATTCAATGTCGACGCAACAGCAAATCGAAAAGACGCGCGTTAAATGAATTATCGCTGGGGGAAAGAATAGGCTGCGGGTGGGGGGGGGGGGGGGGAGAGGTGAGTCGAGTTCCAATGAAACGTGGTTACGAAAGGGAACGGAATAACATAAGAAATCCCTAGTTCGCGAAACGAGGAGCCGCGATTGGCTAGGAAGGTTTGCGAAGCATTGTGAAGACCGAGCGAAGCAATGAAAAAGAACGAGAGAGAGGGAGAAAGAAAAGGACGGAGAACGAGGGGAGACAGCAGCGCCACGTTTCTCCATTGAACAAGGAACGCGAACCGTTCCTCGTTCTTCGGTCCGTTCGTTCGGTTTAGCTGTTCGCCATCCAAATATCCAGGCTGGCACGGTCGAGTGGTATATGTATGCGTGCGTACAAGTGTCTCTCTCCTTCGGCTCAGGCATCGGTGTATAGGTGTTGGTGTCGGAGGCCGCCATATTGCGTGTACGTAGTCGCGAACGAGTAGCACGTGTGTGGATGTGTGCGGAATATACACAGACGCGTGTGCGTTTCCCGTTCCGCGATTCGCGTATCCCGAAAAAGATGGCCGCCATGAAAGCGTACGGTGGTGATGTTGACGTCGTTCACAGCAAGGCCGCGTCACGTCCTCGAGAAGCGTGAAAAGAACGCGATCGTTCGAATGCTTCGGCGACCCTTGTGGCGCGCTCCAACGAGAAAACATCAAGGCGAGGAAGTTGTCGGTGTTTCGAGAACGCGAACGCGAGCGCGGTGCTCGCTGGATCCCTCGTCTCGGTGTATTCGACGAAAACGACGAGGAACGGGAGAGAGGCGAAAGAAACGAGGGAGAACAAGCAAGAAACGTGTAGTCCAGGCAAGGGGTTGAACGTCGAATCGTGCGCGACTAAGAAACCAACGGACCGGAACAGCCCAGGCCAGAACGGACGGCTAACGAGAAAAAGTCTGGAGAGTTTGCGTGGATAAATATACAACAGGGTGATCACGGGAAGCGAGTAGCTGCACGTACTTACGAGATCGCGGGTGGTGTGCGTTTGGTGTCGCGAGTGAAACAAATGCGTGCGCGTCCTAGACGAACGAGCTTCTCTCTTGCCGACGATACCCTGGTCTACCTGTTTTACGCGTTTCCACGGCGTTGCGTTTCACGCGTGACTCCAAACTCTGTGTCAACGAGGGACGGCCATATTAATCCGTAGCCCCCGCCGTCGCATATATTCCGAAGAATCCTGTTTCTTCGAGGTGGTGCCACTGCGAATTCACGATCGTCCTAGCACGTAAATTTTCTGCGTGCCCCGTGCGTTTTTGTGGTTCTCTAACGTGATCTGTGTGTCGTGCCTCGCCTCGCCTCGCCTCAGCTTAGCTCACCTCGCCTCACCTCACCTCACCTCACCTTACCTTACCTCACCTCAACTCATCGTGCACCGTGTCGTGCACCGTGTTGTGCCGTGTCGTGTCGTGTAGTGTCGTGTCTTGTCGTGCCGTGATTCTCGACCACTTGGATATACGCGCTACGTCGCCTCCAGGTCTCGCCGGATGACGGTGCGTGTGCGTGGTGCGTGGACGGCGGTACTAGTGCGTACGAGCAGCATAAACCACGGCCACTACGCGAGCTCCGTGCCGCCCGATGTTCCTGCATCCTACCGAAATTTGCCGGTCCTCCACCACCGTGTCTACCCACTCTGCCAGCAGTATCATCCTTCCTAAACCCTCTATTAACCGCAGAGTGAGTACACCCAACGTATTTTTTCATATTTCTCCACGATCGGTGTGATCCGTTGCTCTTCGATTCTCTGCCAACTCGTAAGATGAAAATGTTTCCTTCGCTTTCTCAAGAGCAAAGTTCTTGCGTCGTAGTAACAAGTACATTTCGTTGTGCGAAATTCGTGTTGTCGTTGTTAGAGATACGCGTCTCGTCTTCCCCGCTTTAGCTTTTGGTGTTTCGTTTAGGGCTTGGGAAATTCTTCTGTAGCTATATCATGGAATCTTGTTCTTATTCGGCGCCAAGTATGCTGTACGCTAAGAAATATGCACAATGCAAATTGTTAATTGTTTTATTAGCCATACGTTAAAACGGTACGACTAAACGCGTCGTATCTTGATTATAATTTAATAATAATCTCTTCGAGATGCAATAATAGTACGCTGATCGTTGTTGGAGCAATGGACTCTAGCGATTTACTTTCCAGATATTCAAACCCACGTTCGTAGCTTTGTATTTTTTTGCGGTCTGTCCTATCGTCTGGAGAGTCGATGGCATTAGATTCTAAAGAAAGGTGTATTGTGTTCTCCGTGCTGGTAGAAAATATGGGTTTTTATAGGTAAATAAAAGAGTAGAATACAGATGAACAAACAACAGCAACATAACCTCAATTTGAAACGACTGAATGGAGGAACCGTGTACACCTCGAACGAATGAACTCGAATCGATTTCAACCTCGATTAAGTTGCTCTCTCTCTCTCTCTCTCTCTCTCTCTCTCTCTCTCGTTATTTCTATATATCTCGCGTATTCTACGTTAATTTATTTATACGGTTATAATACGGCGTACGATTATTATACTTTCGCGATGTTGGTAAGGCTGTGTCGAGCAGGTTGGTTCTTGGTTGGTAAAAGCAACACGGTAGACGCAACATGGAACAAACAAATATATGTATTCCACTGTCGTTTGTTCTACAATAAAATGGAGTAAATGGAAGATAATTAAATCTATCGAGGTGCGAAAGAATAATTAAGTGCACAGACTATTGGGTAGAAATGAAGAAAACGGATGGAATATGAAAGGCAAAGAAGATGCCTTATAAAATACAAGTGTCGATCTGAAATGAAGTCGAATACGCTATAGCAGTTTCCGGAGATTGCAACAAGTACCTACGGCGAAAATATAAAAAATTGAAAACTGTGCAGGCGAGCACGATGGAAACTAAACAAACTCCCGTTTGACCCCGAGAAAATAATTACACGGAAACGTATAGACGCGCTCGTTACGCCGACAAAAGAAAACTAAATTGAAATTACGAACGGGGATTGTGAATTAGTTTCCGCACCGGTTGACGGTTACATCGTTACATTCGGAATCGAGTTGGGGAAGATGGAAATTGCGGGATCGTTGGATCGTCGGATCGTCGGATCGTCGTATCATGGCAATAGGGGAATATCAATTGATCCCGTTTGTCATACGAGTAATTTTTTCGAGTGAAAAGACGCGGTTCGGCGACGGCAGACTATTAATCGTTTCCTGTGTAGCTGCTCGGCCTATTTAATAGCGTGTTCCAGTGGCCTGTCTCGCTCGGCCGGCCTTTTTCTACCGGTTTCAAAGGCGGTCGAGTGTACTTGCTATTTCATAGGAGCCAAGCGTCGTTACAAGAAGCTACCTTGCGAGATTTTTACCGCTATTACCAACGCTGCCGCCAAGCTTTTTTCGAGAAATGTATACGCGCATCGACTTAACGGTCGTCGTAGTTGCCAATAAATTAATTGCCGAAAACCGGTGACCTCTACGATACTCGATGCGTTTATCGAGTAACGGGAAATGGGAAACGAGAATAATTCTGCGACACGCGTCTTTTTATTAGCAAATTATTAGGTATTTGGCACTTTATCGATCGATAACCGGCACTCGCTTCTTATTAAGATTTCGATTTTTACGTATGCCTTGTATCGGTTAGCAGCTCGTGTACGGTGCTAAGCAGCTAAGAAGCTAAGCTACTAAGTAATTAGGATAGGTAGGATAGGTACTGATATTTGGTCCCCTCAGGGTTTCAAATCCATTTTACCATTCTCCCCCTTCTTCCACTTTGTCCACTCTCACCTAACGCCAATGTTCAGCCTATTTCAGCTTACTTTTCAGCGGGACCTACTGTTTATTACGGTGGGTTCCGAACCACCAATGGTCAACGACGCAGTATAATATCACATAGAAGAATATTTCCATTGGTGACGGCGGTGGGATTTGAACTCACGACCACGTTGTTTGTTTGTAGTCGCGCGCTCTATCCACTGAGCCACTGCGCCCCCTTACTAAGTAATTAGTAGTACAATAAAAAAAAAAACAGTCCTGAAAAAACTCTCGTCCTGGAAAAGCTTGAAAAACTCGCGCGAAACAATTACCGAGCCGTTGTTTTTAGTTTTGAGCGCGAACGGTGCGATCGACTTGCCCCGTGGTCGATAATTAGCAGACTAATTATTCGATCGAGTCGAAACTTGATGTTTAAGTTAAGGTTACAAGGAATACGACGCCTCTGCGTTCGGTTGTCCGATAACTTCGTGTTTGATGCTTCGACGAGGTTTCGCGGCAGTCAAAACTCGCGGTGTATCGACGCGATGCTCCAATTATTTGCAGAATCGACGATCAACGATTTTCGAATCGAAGCAATCTCGAAGCCAGTTTCCCAATCTCGCGACGTCGTCGTTGAAGGTACATGCTCGGCAGCATTTCGCGGAGAGAAAGTACGGGAAGGTGGTGAACAGGGAAGATACCGGGGAACCTCCCGGCCAACGCGCAACGTCTCAACGTTGTCGAACAACCGTTTTCGTTAAGTTTTCTGTACGGGTTCTCGAGTATTCTCAGAGATACTCGTTTTTATTCGCTCGAAACTCTGTAGGTTTTAACGGACGCGACTCGTCGGCTTTATTCTCTCGAAGACGAAACGAACGGTCGGAGAGCAATTTCGATGCCGGAAAAGAGAATCCATCGGATGCTGCATCGATGGGTATCCAAATCCTGTCGTTTCTTCGCGTTTCACCGCTTTCTTGTGTCGCTCGTAATATCCTTGCGTCGATTCGCCTACGGCCTACAGCGATAGGACAAAAATATTCGAACCATAAAAGTGCGAAAGTAGAAAGAACCTGTAGGGTTTGCATAGTTAATTTAGTCGTTCGAAGGTTTGCGAATCGGTTATAAGCTAAAAACCAGGCGAATTCGTTGGGAAGCCTACTTTCGATATTAATCGCGTTCGATCGCTAAATCGGAGCGTTTTAGGCTCGAAACTCGGCCAATGCGCGAACGTCGTATACTCGAGAGGCGAAGTATGGGAAAAGGATTGGCGGTAGGTTTAGACTCTTGTAACACGACTACGACGTAAGTTGCGCGACGCGAGGGAGGGCTACCGGAAGGAAGGCTCGCAACGAGAACAAGAAGAGCGAACGGCGAAGAAACTTTGCCGATAGCCTCGCGGGGTTATTCGATTCGTCCAACCGAGCACCGCGTACCCGAGAACCGTGGAAAACCGAAAGTATTTCTAATTTATCGACCGAGTAATTGGAACGTTTTATCGGCGCTCGCATCCTCGCATTTTCCTAGATAATCGAGCAATCGATGAATCGGTGAATCGATTTTTCGTTCCGAGGATCGAGCTCTCTTCGTCCCTCTCTTCTTCCAGCTGCTTTCGGTTAGCCCGTTGACCGAGGAGGATCGATGAACTCGTTGCTCGGTTTCTTATTTATTCGCCTAATGGATTACCGCATTTTATTATGTCACGCGGTATCCGGTGACTCAACCCCTTACGCAACCACCAATAAGATATTTCGCTCGTGCGAACGAATCAACCAAGTTCAGAAACGAGTTTTACTTTTTTCAATTTAAACTCGTTTAAACCGTCTACCAAGTTTTTATCGTATTAACCCAGATACGCTTATGCCCGTCTTCTTCTCGTCGTAGAACGATTACGTACTCCGAGATAGTTACCCACTGGTATTAGCTCTTACCACTGGTATAGATCATCGCGGTACACGCATCGTTTTGCAGAGAAAAGAGTGCACCGTTGCAAGGTTAATAGGGCCGGAAGGGTGGTTGGTACGTTCGATCGACCGAGTTTGATGGTTGGCTCGCTCACGCGTCGACGATTCTTCGATGGAACATCGTTCGATCTCCAGCCTCTTTATCGCCTTAACTCAACGCCCTAACGCCTTGCGTTGATCGAAAGCGTTGCGACTCGTGACTCGTGACTCGCGAGTTCGCATGGAATTCCCTCGAAGAGACGTCCACTCGGACGTTGATCGGCAAGACGGACGCATAGTCGCGCAAACGTACGGGTAGCACGGTCGAGCGAGACACGAGCAAATTTTCAATTGTTCCAACGACCGTGTCTCCTACCTCGCTTCTTGGCTAAAGGCTGTCGCTGTCTTTGCTTTCAGACTATGCTACCCCCTGTACATTTTTTCGACTCCGAAGCACCCACGATTCCTTCCATTTTCCGCCGTTTCTACATTTCCACGTTTACATACGTTTTCCGCCAAACGGTGCGGATGTTATAGAAATATCTAGGTTTTAGTTAAACTACGGCACGAGGAGCAGCAATCGTCGTACCGAAGACGCGACAACGTTTCCATAACGTTTTAATCGGACTATGTATACCGGTCCTGGTACCGGTGTGGAACTTTTGCGAGTTAAATAAAGAACATTGATATCTTTAACGGCGATGCAATTTCCGTGTCCATCGCTGCGGTGCAACCAATTGTACGGGATTACCGAAACATCACGCCAAGACGGATCTCCGGGTATTTAAATATTCGAACAGCTCTATTTTTGAGTACTGGCACGAATTTGATCAGTCGCTGGTCTACATCGGATCGCGTGTTCGATCGATGATCAGAAAAAAATACGAGAATTTCACCTGAATCGAATTAGAAGAAATATAATCGGCGACGCGCGCCATTGTCTCCGGTGCTGTACGACGAAAGGCTGAAAAGCGCGATTCTCGATTCTCGATTCTCGATTCTCGATTCTCGATTCCCAATCGATATTCAACGTCGGACGTTGCTCGCGGATTTTTCTTATTTTATCTTATCGAAGTGTTTTTAATCTTCGTGGCGTGATAATGTGGAAAGGCGTCGTGTTAATCTGTAACGACAGCAAAATTTAGTATTCGTGGGGCCCGGGTGCATTCGAAGAGTGCTCGAGTCCCCTCTTCTTTCGACGTATTTTCGGTCCGCAAAATATTATAGCGATCAAACGCTTCGAGACACGAGATATTAACACCAGCTGGTTTATCATTGTTTATCCGAACATATGTATATGTCGGGGGACAAACGTAATACATAAATAATTCGATCGAGTTTAGTACCGCGCATGGTTTAGCGTTGAAATATTCGAATCGTGAACGCTAGACGAAAAATAAACTTCCGCTGAACTGGGAAAAATGTTGTTTCGCGTAAACATTCGTAGTCCAAGTGTGATTAAAAGAGGAATGTGCGAGCGTGGAAAACGAAGAGGAAAATATAGAGGAAGTGGAAGAGGAAGAGGATAAGGCACGACGTCGTGCACGGGCACTCCCCCGATACGTACGCGGCGCGGCGCGGCGCGGCGCGGAAAGGAGGCAGCCAGCTGGTAGGGAGAATCATCCCCCTCGACCTCTCTCGGACCCTTTGGCCACCCTCGGACGCCCTCGTCGCTTGTCGCACGAAAGCCCACAGACCCAGAACATTTCGTGCACCCTATATAGCGCCCCTATAGTTCCCTCCGTAGAACCCTCTCCGTAAACCAGCTGGAAACACATGGCGTGGCGTCATCGTGCTCGGCTGCCGAGCATATGCACCGTGTTGCTTTCCGCTCCACACCGTTCCACGCCGCTCCACGCTCCACGTCGGTCCGCGACAGGGCAAAAATCATCGGGATCGATCCTATCCACCTACGCCGTTTCTAATTACTCTTCTCGCGCATCCGACCGTTGTTTTACCTGGCCTCGTCGTCGCGAACCGAATACATTCTTGTCCCCCGATGCTCGATGCTCGGATGCCCGATTCTCGATTCCTGATTCTCGCACCGAACGATCCGACCCTTCGTTTCCGAGTACACGGTGCTCGGATCGCCAAGGACGACTAGAAATCCCCACGGGTTTCGTTTCTCTAAGCAAAATATTCGAGAAATCGAAAACCGAGAATCAACGTTTTGCCTACCGACGACGTTTCGATGGTCCTTTAAACATGGAAGACCAACAATTAAGGTTTGTTCGATCAATGTCTCCATAACGATGGCTAGTTCGTTCGCAAGCGTTTTTTTCGCGATAGCGTTGTTGTGCCGCGATTCTCCGTGTTTCAACGCGCTCTCCCGAGCATTCGACAACATCGACGACCTATTAGGATCGCGTATGGACTATTTTCGTTTACGTTTACGTTTACCCGAATGAAACGCGTACGCGACAGCCCTTCTGTTTGCAGTTCAGGGATTGGATCGCCGCACAGTGGTTCCGATCCAGAAATATGGAGACATTTTGCCAAAAAATCAACTATCTCGCATAGATGTCTGTTGAATATGTTTTGCTAACTCAATTTCCAGCAATCTTGAAAATGAAAAAAGTAATAAACTGCAATCAAAATTGTTACTGTTATCGACAGTTAAAGTTGGCTGTTTCGAAGATAGCATTTTTCATGGAAGAAATTGGTTGCTTTCTTTAACATGTCCTGACGACTCTTTTCAATATTTTTCCACCACTTTTTTAAAAAAGAAAAGTATATCTTTAAATTACAAATTATCACTGACAATTAAGCATTACTGTTTGTTATTTAAAACAAATTTAATGCTGACTCCATTGGGGAAAATCCTAAAAATTCTTAGTAATTCACATGGGATATCTTTTGACTCTCGAATATTCCCAGAATTTTACAAAGTGGACTATTCTCAGCATATTTTCTTTTATATAATCCTGCAAGAATCGGAATCACCTTCTTCCATTTTTACAAATTATCATTGTTTAAAGCTGCGCGCTTCGCTGTGCGCTTCGCTGTGCGCTTCGCTGTGCGCTTCGCTGTGCGCTTCGCTGTGCGTATAGGTGCTATGGGCGCATTCATCGTCGAGACTATGCTACACTAAAATTCCTTTGGCCACACGAAGCGAGGTTTTCAGGACATAGAGCGACATCATAGGGAATTCTTCAGAAGATACACACTTTCAAATGTTTATGCCAGAATATATATAAAAACGTTCAACAACGATATTCACTGCCATTCTGCATTCAGTTGATACAAAGCCATACGAGAGTGAATCGTGGAACTGTTTGAGCGTTACATTGTAATTTGAATGCAATTATAAATAAATTCTACGCATAAAAGAGAAATGTTATCAGCAGAGAAAGCTCTTTGTACGTTTATAACAGCAGACCTGTCCAAATTTCAGTATACGTCCATTAGAAATGACGCTATACTGTACAAAACCAATCAATGGCCGTCGTATGCGGCGTTATTAAAAGAAAATAAATTGTTAACCACCAAAGGAAGCTATAGATGTAACCGAAAAATATGCAAAAGTTGAGTTACAAAGTTTGCTAGATGACGCGGCTAAACGAATTTTAAAAAGCGTAGGTGATTTCCAAGATAAGTCAATTGTCTGAAGAAGCCTTAGAGAGGAGACATAAAGGTTTTCAAAATTATAGAAGTAATAAAAGCCGAAAATTTTCACGCACTGCTACAAATGAAGATATATTTCATAGATTATTACTAACTTCTGATCCATATATATCTTCCTTGCGTATAAAGCCCAACAATAATAAACCTAAAACCCTGGACCCAGAGGCTGAGGAACTAATAATTAAATAAAAACTTTTAACAGAGAAGGTAAGAATAATTAATTTAATTCTGTGTCACATAATTCTCAACTGATCACGAATTAAACTTATTGTATTTATTATTGCTTATATTTTAATTTGTGCTTTATGCACGTACCATAGACTTTGTGAATTTTAAAAACTTACCTGGAGATTCTGGAAAATACAGAAACAAGTTTACTCAACTAGCGATTCGTTAAACAAGTGGAAGAGTATTATTAACTAATTAATTAATTTGGACCTGTTTATTTAAAAGAAAAAGTTCTAAAATTTATTATACTTGTACACATATTTAAAAATTGCAAGAAAGGCTATTAAATAAACATAAAGTATATTACATTTTACAGTATTAAAAATGAATTCTTGTTAATATTCTTCACTCCAAATTTCACTTCGATATCTTTAATAGTTTAAAAGTTGTACCAAAATGTCCCCGTATTTCTCGATCGGAACCACTGTGCGCCGTCGAGATTACGAGCTTACGCGCGCGATTCTATCTCGTTCTCTGGTCCTCTGGAATTCCCATCGGGACGCGTCACGCTTACCACCCCTCTTTCTCTACCACGAGATCATCCCAATGACCTGCAACAATATAGAAAAATAAGGAAGATCCGACGACTAACTGAAAATCGCGATACGCGCGCTGCATTTTATTACTACGGACCCACGAACTACGGACTACCGATAAAACCGTGAACCGTATTCGTGCCGAGATCGTAACGCGCCGATAAGGTAACGAGTCGATGCGCGTCGAAAGACGGAGCGAGCAGAAACTTGGCAATTATTCCGCGAGAATGACGAGGATTTTTCTCGTACCCGGCGATACGTCTTTCCAAGCTAACGGCGCGTAATTAGGTGTACTCTCGTGTTCGATTTCCAAGGAAATCTCCTTGGATATTTGCTCGGCGACCGCGCGGTCCGGAGCATTTCGTCCGGAAACAGGAGTGGACGAGCGAGAGTACGCCGTAACTCGATTTCCCACTTATCGACCGGCGTTGACGAGACAAGAAATTATTGGTCGGTGCACGGGGGAATTAACCGGCTTTCCGCGTAACGCGCTGCCCTGCACCATTCGGTCTTCTCCTGTCCTGTCCTGTTTCGTCGTTTCGGACTCGCCAGATTTCTACCGAACCCGCGTATCCTTCCGAACAAAAGTAAACGGTTCGGTGTCGTCCGGCCGTCTCTCTTCCTCGTTCTCGCTCGAATATTTTTCAGGTGATTCGCGCGCCAGATGCCCGACCCCTGCCTTCGTCGTCCGACCGAAACTTTGGAACGACTAGTCCGTTCCGAAACTGTCGCCGACAATTGCTGCAACGATCGTCCCCGACAGGCTCGTAACCGAGCAAGACGCGACCACAGACGCAGCGAGAAAGAGTTCCGACGGATTCCTGCTCGATCCCCTTCGTCGTCGTCCATTGGGAATCCCTTCCCGCGGTCGGCTGGAATCGTGGATCGGGCCAAAACTCGCTGTACGCCTTTCGGTTCGGGTTTGTTCCGCGGGCAACGCGAAAGAGGTGTCCGGGAACATTGGACTACGTTCGTACCGGAGATCGGTGCTGATCCTCCACGACTCACGACCCACGACCCACGAAGATCGTACAGCACAGCCTTCTCTTTCTATTCGGCTTCGACGGAACTCGGTATAGCAAATGGAAAACTATCGCGTTTCCTTCCGGTTAAAGTAATCGCGAACGATTCGAATCGATAACGCGGGTCGACGCTCGATCGTGCTCAAAGGTACGCGAGACGGGTTCGTTAACTCGAGGCGGAGAGGGAAACCGACGGAAACCGACGCAAACTGGAACAGCGGGAAATCGCAGGTAGAAACTCGAGGGAAAAATGGAATCGAAAGAGCATCCGTCGTAACGCGAGCTCCTGGAAAATGCGATTTTCGGTGCTCGAACTCGTCGAATCCGAACGTCGATCGCACCGTCGCGTCGGAAGAACCGTTTGCGTTGTATTCGGCTTGGGACACGCGAAGACGAGTGTCGAGACGTGATTATTGTATGGCCGGCCCGTATTTCGGTTTGGGTCTACGCTACGGTCGATTTTGAACAGTGCCATTGTCGAAGGGGTCCTCTAGCGTCTTCCGACGAATTTATTGTTTTATGACTCTGGTGCGGCTGGAAAGTATCAACTGGCCATGGGAAAGTCAGCCTAGCCGTGCAGCTCTCAATGGCACTTGAGGTAGCCTAGGCCCACGCTTAGCGCCAAGGGGGGCCTGTGGCCCAAAGCCTAAATTATGGTTTCCGGCGAAATTGCAGGAAACCGAGCGTCGTCTATTTAGCGACACTCGTTACGACGTATTTCGTCTATGGGCGTTGCCCTTGTTTTGGGAGGTCATTCGTAGCCCCCAAATATTATATCATTGGCTGGGACCCCCACTATTTTGTACTTTGTGGAGGGATTTTTCAACCCCACGAGGTTACTTGTCTCTCACGCGTTAGTTGTAAGATCAGTCGTGATTTGAGAGTCGAAATTATCAGTCGTGATTTAAGAGTCGAAACTACGAGTCGTGAAATATCTGTCGCAGAATAAGAGTCGCTGTTATACTGTCTCTTTTATACCGTCTTTCACATTTTCTATTAAAGTTACTTAGTTATCCGAAACCCGATTATCTTATTACTTATTTACCTCTCTTCGAGGTGTGTATCTCAGCGGTTCACTAATACTGTTTGAGCACTGACACGACGCAACAACGAGTATTGCGCGTAATTAGAGTATCCGCGATGGTGAACGAAAACACGGTCACCACGGTCTCGTACGTCGCGGTTTAATTATACCAGAAAATTAATGCGATTCGTTCGATGGATATTTCGACCGACGATTCATATCGGTCGATTACCATGCTTCGAAACCGTATTTCCGACTCGCGTCGCGTTTCCGTCGATATCTGTCTTCAACCTGTTCCGAGACCATCCGAAAATCGTCGATCGGTTTACCGTTACGATCGAGTGTCTTTCAACGGGATTCTTTCGATTCACCGAACCGAGAATCCACGAGCAGCGAAAGCAGCAATTAGTTTCCGGTAACGAATTTCTACAGGAGGTTCTTGTATCGACCGTAACGTTGCCGCTTCTCTGGACACTCCGGGAACGAACGAAATCTTCTTCGTGGATGCGGTCCCACGAAACTTTCGACGACGGACGACGTTGTTTGTTCCTAAATATAAATCGGCAAACTCGCGAGCCAACTGGGGACATAAAGTGGATATCTTGCTTTTACGCGATGCGACAACCATACTCCTCCGCTGCCCGTTTTCCACCGTTTCGCCACCTCTTCGCCCGGCTACATGCGTACGCGGTTGCGTCGAATATCTTCCATTTGTTACACTCTAACCCCAATTCGCAGAATATTGCAGGCTGTTCCGCGCTGGCGAGATTACCAGCTTTTAAGGAACTACGCGTACCCGCGAGGTTCGAGGGCGTATCCATTTTTCAAAATTTATTTTAGAAACGTTCATCGACCGATTTCGAAGAGCGTCGCTGGAACTCGCAACGCGCATACGTATTCGTCGGATACCGGTGACTTTCTATCTCGTAGGTATCGCGTAGGATTAAAAGAATATTTTCACGCGAGAGTGCTCGGTAGCCACTGAGACGCGAGCCCTTTTACGTCCTCGTGACGTAAACGAAAAGTGCATAAAGTATTCATCTCGTTGGCACGACTCCAGTGTTCTCGGCGGTGTAAGACAATGGGAGCTTCGATGCTGGTGGATTCTGCAAAAGCTTGTGCGATTCACCGATCGATTCCTCGGTCGACTCCTCGGTAGTCGTATCCTTGCAATCGGACGCGGGAAGCAACGGGGCCGGTTGCGAATCCAAAGATTCATCGCGTCGGTTTCCGGACCCTTTCGACGCTCGGTCGGTGCGTGCTGTTCGATATTTATGAACAACGTTGTCTCCGTACCGATTTCCCTCTGTAGAAGGACAGCCAGAGGGATGTAAATTAGTTTGGAAACGGCGTGTCTCGGTCTGGAAATATGTATTATCAACGAAGTAGGCTGCCTACGAGTTAGTTGCACGGAACTCGTTTTAAAGGCGACGCGACGCTCGGAACGTTGCATCGCTGTGTACGACAAAGCGCAACGGACCCTTTGAATTTTCCCTAATAATTTATTTAACGTGGCGGGAAATTCGATCGAAGGAAGCTGATTCGCCGGTTTCGAAGAATAGCACCGAAGAGAGGAGACCAGAAGAGCAAAGTCCGATAAAAGGGAAAAGAGGACGCACGATCGGTAACGGATCGCGTCGTTGGCTCTCTCCCCCCCCCCCCTCTCTCTCTCTCTCTCTCTCTCTCTCTCTCTCTCTGTGTGTGTGTGTGTATGTGTGTGTTTCTCTCCATCCAGTCGAAAGCTTTCCAGCTACCGTCGAAAAATCCAGTGGACGCGAAAACGGGTCGAGGCGTTCCTTTACAATCTGTTCGTTTTATGTATTTTTATGCCGACCTTTATTCGGTCGTGTCCGACGTCGGTTTTTACTCCGCGACTAACCACGCGATCCCCCGGATACTGCTTTATCTTTTCCGGCTCGCTCACCCGCAGCGATTATTCAACTTTGATATCGTAAATGGGGGTCATCGATTAGCATCTCCTTGGACGGAATCGGCCGTAGTCCCCTTCCATCGTGAATACGATGGTCGCGGATACCTTTTCTCGCAATCCAATGACGGCCACGCGCGTCGCGTATCGCGCGATACACGAAACACGAGACGCGAGACGCGAGACGAGAGAATCTTCCGAATTTGTGAAAAGGCTTCGAGAACAGTCTCTCTTCTTTCGTTCGTCGTTATTCGTTCTTTTTCTTCGAGCCGAGCACCCGCATACCTCGCGCTACCAGTTGCGCGCCAACAATGATTTCACGCAGCCTATCGTGGCACGTTCGGCTTCCGTAGAATACCGACCACTATTCTATACCACGATATCCGCCGCCTTTCGAAAATTTCCATCACCATGAATTTTTCTCGCGGCTCGTTCCGTTTGGGTGATAAAAGGATTCCCACGGAGGCGAGTCCAAACATCGCCTCGTAATTCGATGGACAGGAGCGAAACGATGCGCGGGGCGCGCGGCGCGCGGCGCGAGACCGCAAAGAGAGTCCAGGAAGAGGAGGGGGACAGGAGAACACACGGAAAGAGCAGACTCGATTTTTGGAGCGTTATTTCGACGGGACAGAGTCGTGAAACAATTACGTGCGAGCGGTTGAACGTCTCTTGGCTTTCATTATCTCCGCGAGCAATTATGTCGCGACGATAGCCAGCCGCGCTTCGCTATTTCCGCGCGAGATATTAAAATTCCCGCGGCGCGACGAGAAGTAATTCCCGTTACGCGATTCTTCAGGGTTTTCGTTACAAGGTAAGAAATCGTTTGAAAATTTCGAGAGTAAAGTCGCGACGACCCAAGAACGCGGCTAGCCGCGCGCGGACGAAAGGGCGGCGAGTATCGACGCAACTGTCTTTACAGCGAACGCTAGGATAAATTCAAACTCGCGTCGATGTCGTTGAACGAAACTCCGAACTCCGGCGAATGTAGGTCGATTACTCGTTTCAAGGGTCGGCCGCTTTCGAAGAAGAAGCTGCGAGTCATTTTCCATCGAAGCGCCGTCGTCGGTGTTCGAAGACGACGCGGGAACGGATTGGATCGGAGACGTCTATTCCGCTCGCGGCTAACGCGTTCCGAGCCCGTCGAGATCGAGAGGAAGTTCATGGTTCGCGAGAGAAGAGGAAACGCGATCGTTGAAAAACCGATCCAAAGATAACGAACGTTTACGGCTCCTACTCTTATCCGAGATTTATCCTACTTGTTTCGGCTTGATCGAGAATCGAGAGCCTGATGCCGGGACCGCTCAGAATTGAACGCTGTGGGAGCGATGACGGTTGGAATCGAGCGGATGACACAATTTCACGTTCAGCAACTTTAATAACGTCGCAAGGCGATACACGTCGATACACGATAACAGACGACACGAACAATTTAAATAGAAAGAAAAGTTAGAATAGCGACGATGCCGCGAATAAACGTTGAGTCTTTGAAATAGTGACGATGTCACGAGATGTAGGAAAATGCGAGCGAGTGCTGCGAGATTCGAACGAGAAGCGATCGTTCGACAGCGTACGGTAACGCACGGACGTTGGAAACGATCGGTTTGGGGTTGCGCTGATTGGTAGATTCGATCCAACCTTTGTTCTTGACAAGAGATTCAAAACGGAGGAGTTTGCCGTTGGTGACGATGTTTATCGTACGAAGGAGAAACCGGCTGAGCGGCCGCGCGCTCGCGATACAAAACAATAACGCGCGAACAGCGGCGTTCGACTCGGTGTCGACAGAGGTCGAGCTGCCTCCGTTTCAACTCTTACGCCAATACAATACCGAACACTACTTTTATCCTGCTTTCCTACCTATCCCACGGTACGCGAGATTCGAGGAAAGATGATCGATGGAATCGCAGAGGAGAACTGAGCGGGTCGCGTGAACTGCGAACGCGAAGCGAGCGTGTTTCGTTGGAAACGGTCGCTCGTCTCCATCCGGCTAATCCGAATCGTGCCGGGCGATCGAAGTCGAACGGAATTACGCCGAGCCAGTCGACTAATCTGATTTAGGACCACTTACCGGACGCTCGAGAGCGCGTTCATCTTTTCGCTGACAGAGAGAAGGAATCGAGGAGACGCAAGAAAGGAGCACACCGGCTGCGTTGTTTCGCGACTCCCGAGGACTCGTCCGTTCCGCGAGGCCTGTCCGACCGCGGTCCTACGAGCAGTCTTACGAATTACGAGCGGTCCTTCGCAACCTATCCATTTCCGTTTCCGTTTTCGTTTCCATTTCCATTTCCATTTCCATTTCCATTTCCATTTCCATTTCCATTTCCATTTCCATTTCGGCCTGCGTTCGGATCGCGAGCGTACTGCTCCGCTCCGAAACCGGAATGGTCTCTCTGTTTTTTATTCGAAGAAACAGCGTAATCCTGTATTTACGGGACCGCCGATTCGGTAAACACTCGGAGAATCTCGCTCCAGAAGCATTTTTTTCCGAAACGCGGTCTCGTTCGATACGCTCCCTGATAACCGGGCCTATGCCGTTCAATTTTATCCCCGCTGTAAAATCCACGGATTCGGGATACTACCGGTAAGTGAACTGGCAAATAAAGAGCAGTAGCGATACGTTGTTGCAGGCTTTTGCGCCACTGAACGAAATCGTAAGACGTTTTCGTGTTTACATCCTTGCGTAGGTACCGTATCTATGTCGAGATGTTAGAAGGATTAGTCAACCAGGTAATGCGTAAAAAGAATTCTTCGGAAATTACAATGGCTCGGGATTCGGAATAAGAACGCGAAGTCACGATTTTTAGCTTTCTTATCTGTGCTCGTAAAGAAAATTTAAAACATGCGTTTCGTTGATCGAAGCGGGTTCTACAGGTACGTGTACAAACTTTCACCGAAATCGGTTAACGTTGCTACGAACTGCAAACATTACAAGACGAGAGCATAAGGGTAAACGTCGGATCAATCGTTGTAGTCAAAAGCACGCGTTGGCTCGCGACGAGAGCGTCCACGATCGCGGAAAAGCGAAGAACGAAACGAATGAGATCAGAGAGGAGGAGAAATAGTAGGATCGGAAACTGGGTTGCAAAATCAGGATCCGGCTCGAAGGACCAACGTTGTAATCTATAGCGATGGAAAAAGTAGTTGAAAGGTAAACGGAAAGGCAGGGTGTAGGAGATTGAATTCGGTGAACAGAGATAACTGGTAAAAGTAAATATATGGATGAAGTTAGATATGTACAATAGCGGCGGAGTAATAAACAGTAGAAAAAGATATGAAGTATGATAGGATGAAACGAGGCACAAAACGTGAAGCGCACGAGTTGCGTGATATGAAATATTCGCGTGAAACGCGCGTGAATAATCGAGATTTAATATCCGAAGCGAAGCGCGCAACGGTAAAATCGTAAACAAAGCGTGTGAACGTAATAGAAGTCAGAAAACTACGAGAGCGAGCGCGGTTTCGGCGCGCCTATTTATACTTGCCTGGGGCCATCGGTTAGGAAAAATTGAGGAGTGGGATTTTTGAAATTGCAAGGATCCGCCAGCACCTAACGTTCGTCGGTAATCGGGGCATTGCCCTAACGACCGGTACGGCGAGGGAGACAATGGAAAAAGGCGTTGGATTTGTAATATGGAATTTCGGAAGGATGGCCCGCGAGACGAGTACAGCGCGACATATAAACAGACGGTGCCGAAGACGTTTACAATCGCGGTCGTTCACGCGATGCACAAGTCGAGCTCGTCAGCCGAGCTCGGCGAGGTAGGCAAAAACTACCGAAACACGAAGTTCTTATGTATAGACTGTCGATGGCTCGAGCGAGAACTATACGTAAGAACTCGTTGCGCTAGGACGAAAGAAAACGGCTGGCTCGAAATAGCTCGCGACGAAAAGAACATTCGAGATGTTTGAAATCTCGAACAGCCAATATGTCTCTTTTCGATGATACGCGGTGGTTTCGCCTAGATGCTGGTCCATGCTAACCTACTCTCTCCACCTGGACAATTTTTTTTTAACGCTACGAAGAACCGGGCAATCGAACGGATTGAAATTCGGATTCCGTGGTCGGATTCGTTGCTCGTAAAATCGACGAAATTCCACGGGACAACGGTTGGTTTACCGCGTTCGAGCCTATTTTCCTCGACTGATGTTGTCGCGAAGTCGCGGCGGATGCGGGCAGGGGCAGAGGGCGAAGAACGGAGGTTGGAAAGGCTGGAGAACTCTCGGAGGAACTCGACGCGCGAAAAATGGACGCAACGGGGGAGACGATATTCGCGCGACGAACGGGGAGACGCACGGCGACGTTCTTCGGTATTCGGTATCCGATCTCGCTCCGTCAAGAAAAACGTTGCGCACGCGACGCGGTTGACGGACACGGATTGCGATGGTAAACGAACTTTTCGCGCCGCCGCCTGGTCATTGAAATTGTGGGATTAGGACCCCCCAGACATCAAATACCGCAGGAAATTTGGAAGAAGGCGGGAGGGTTCCGTGGGTGAGCGCGTTAGTCGATCGGCTACCACCGCGAGGGCCCGGGTTCGATTCCCGGCGCGGTGCCTTCCTTTTTCCTGAGATCCTACAAAATTTCTTAGAATTTCGCGATAAAATCGTTTGATCGATCCGAAAACTACGAAACGCGCGAACTCGTTCCCCTCTCTCGTCGGCTGATTTCGCCGATGTTGCGAGCGGGGATCGATGGTGTGCCGGCCGTGTGGCGTTCCGTAATTAATTACGGAATCGGTTAATCGCGTTAGTGGCTTCGGCGTTGCGGGTTTGGAGAGGCTACCCCGAAGATCGGACGCAGCTTGGCTTCGCTCGGCGTAGCGTAACGCGCTGTAACCGAAACGCCGTAACGTCCTTCACCGTTTCGCGTAGCCGTGGCAATCCCACCGTGTACATCACCGAAACTCGTCGCTTCGAAGTACGAGTCCTTTGAACCCGGATCGACGAGAACGTCGGGTTCGTCGATAGCGCCTGTCGTGGATCGCCGCTCTCGGCTCGAGTCCGCGATGTTTTGGACGCAGCAGTCCCACTGCGACGAGAACCAGCAGTGTCGACGAATTTCGTCTCCGCGCAATGCCGGATCCACTGGTAGTCGATCCGATCGGTTTTTAGTTCCTCGGCGAGAACTAACTTTCTAAAATGGATGGATAAAGCGTCGAGAGATTCGATAATTGCTCGTTTCGACCCGTTTGACACAGTTCCAGCGTTTCGAATTAAAGCGACCGCCACGAATCGTCCAACTCCGAATCCAATGCTGGAGCTGTTCCGACGCGAACTGCGCGAATCCTAGCAAAGCCGTCGAATCGGCCGTTAAGATACCTAGGCGTAGGGCGCCACTGTCCGGCAGCGGGGGGTCCCTCGAGCTTTCCCTTTCAATCGTTTGAACGCGCGCGCGCGCAACGCGCGTACTTCCTCGACGACCAACAAACTTTGGCCCTGATACGTTAACCCGTATCCGCCGTCCGCCTCGCGTCGATCCGCCGGTAGATTTAGCCTAGTACGTCCCCAAGTTTCGAAGCCGCAAAGGCGCATCGCCTTTCGAAACTACGACCTTTATACGTTTTGAACAGCAGCAGCGGACAAACCGTTCGTTAACTCTTCAACCTACGATACGTGTAATACACGTACGGTTATACACACCCGTCCGATATCGGACGCGTTTTCGATAGCTCTCGTATACAACATCTCGAACGTTTCTCAAGTTACCTCAAAGTTCGGACAGAAATGCATAAACACCCCAAATACGCGTCCGATATCGGACGGATGTGTATAAAGGTCTGGTTATACCGATCCGTCCGATATCGGACGCGTTTTCCGTAGCTCTCGTACAACATCTCGAACGCTTCTCAAGTTATCTCAAAGTTCGAACGGAAATGTATAAACACCGTAAAAACGCGTCCGATATCGGGTGTATAACCCGACCTTTACGCGTAAATCAATTAGAACTTGCTTGTTGTTCACAATTTCCTATAAAAAAGTAAGAGTACATTTACATTTGCCGTATTCTTATGCTTTTTTGGCAAAACATCGTGGCAAAACAACGACAACGGTAAAACAGAATTTTGTTTCTTTTTAAAGGAATCGAACGACTCGTGATTCTTTTTGAAATCGTACGAGTTTAATCCGATGTTACGGTACACGAGGTTAATCCTCTGATAGCAACTGGATCGCTCGATCAAACAGAGTTTCGACTGTTCGGGTAAAAGCGCGCAGGTCGTTGCCGAATCCGTTGCCGTCGTTGGCGTTTATATTATGTAGGATTTGTTTTTGCGTCGCGGCTAGAAACCAGCAACCAACGACCGGCAGTCGGCGCAGCGCACGGGGTTACCATCGGCTTAAAGGGGATACCCTCTGCCTTTTGATGGTCGACCTCTTTGTTCACAGCCTTTTTCCACCTGCTCCTCTCCGACAGGAAACTCGACGCTCTCCGTTGAACCGTTCTCGTTAGCGGTTAGTCATCGAATCGACTATCGCTGTGTCCGTTGCGTCGCGAAACACGATGCAAAAGAAAGTCCGGAGTTTCGCTTCTAGCCGACGAAAAATGTTTAAAGCGCGCTCGGTTTGCCAGAATATGTAACGAGACCGACTTTAGAAATTTTACCAGGGCAAACTCGGAGATAAAAGACGAAGCGAGAGAGAGTCCAAGGAGATACGCCGAGTCGTGTTCAGCGGAGTCGGATTAAACGTTTTTGTACAGTTCATTAAAGTTATCAACCCCTCGTACAAGTGAGATTTATTCAATAAACACCTTAGAACCACATTGGTGACCCCGACGCGATCACGAGTTTATTGTGGGGGAATTTTGTTTCTTTTTTGTGAAAAGTGTACTGACGTTAAGTGTACTATCACCGCTTCTACAAAAACGTTTAATCCGACTCCGCTGAACACGACTCGGCGTATCTCCTTGGACTCTCTCTCTCTCTCTCGCTTCGTCTTTTATCCCGAGTTTGCCCTGGTAAAATTCCTAAACATGCGACGGCAAAAATCTGGAAATCGTCGACTCAAAAATAGTT
The DNA here is from genome assembly GCA_913789915.3 of Sphecodes monilicornis. Taxonomy (NCBI): domain Eukaryota; kingdom Metazoa; phylum Arthropoda; class Insecta; order Hymenoptera; family Halictidae; genus Sphecodes; species Sphecodes monilicornis. Next base: position 28,119,304 of record OU565290.1, on the reverse strand, counting down.
TCGTCGAACGAGAGTCGTAAATTACGTTGGCCGTTTGCACGAAAGAAAAAACTTTCTCTCGTGCGTACGACCGGACGCTACACCGATCTCTTAGGGTTTGGTAAGGTGTATAAGCGAACGCAAACGCAAACTCGCAAAAGTGTGCGTGCCATCGACGAACGGGCCCATCGTCCATCGGGCTCTGTCGCTTTCCTCGACGCCGCGAAATCTATTCGCATCTCGTACCCGGGGTTGAGTTTGAAAACACGGCCTCGTGGTTGAACCTCGACCTTCGCCGCGAGTCGGCTCTGCCCCCTCCCCCCCCCCCCGTCTCGTCTCGTCTAGCGCGTAGTCGTCGGGAAGGTATTATTATTTATGTTGCGAGGAAGGCGGCGCTCGTCGGACACCTGTAACGCCGGGGCGCGAGAGAGGCGCGTAAAGGGCGGGGATCGATCGCGGTCGATCTCGGCTGTAAATTTCGTCGACACGCTCGTGTCGCGTCGCGCGAACTGGATCGCAGCGAGCGAGCACCATTTTTCTCTCGAAAACCCGGCAGCGGACGCTCATCGAAAATCGATACTCTCCGTCGTCCGGGTTATTTACGGTAGCGCCGCGACGAAATTAGCGTAACGTTTCGAAACGACGCGGAGCAGCCGATTAAAATTCGTTTCGAGGAACCGTCGCGTCGCGTCGAGCGTTGCGCCGATAACCGGTCGAGGTAAAAGATGATTTCAAGCGCGACAGAAACGGCGAAACCAGCGAAAACCATCCAAGAAGGGGAGGAACTCGTGGCGGACGAGCAAAACGATAACACCGAACGGGGGACGGTGTTTAGGGCGGTCGGGCCGAGTAACATCACGAGTTTAGGTGGTCGCCGAGCCTACATTTCGGCCGTCTCTTCGGGATTTATCTTTGTTCTTCGTAGCTGATGGCTCATTTGCATGATAAAGCGGGGAACGAGCGGCACGAGCTTGTCGGAGCACGGTCTAAGGTTTTACGGGCAGCGGCAAGGCCGTGAGCGAGGGCGAGGGTGAGGGTGAGCGTGCAGTGTGCAGCATTGCAGCGTGCACCGTGCAACGTAGAATGTCGCGATGCATCCTCCCCGATAATTGTGATCGCGGTTTTAGTTTCCGCAGGCGCATTTGCATACGCTCGTAATAATATTTCTTTCGAAACCGCATTCTATTCGCTGGCCGAACGACAGGGAGGGAGCATGCTTCAACCTATCTGTACAAAAGGTACAAGGTAAAAGATCTTGCCTAGGAAATGATTATTCGTATACGCGCTGCGATAGAATTCGAGAACAATGTTATTGTTGTTGTTTTACGAGCGTTGCGATGGTCGATGCGTTTCATAGTGAAATAGTGAAACAGCGAGATAGTCGACTAGTTTTCGAACGGCACGCGGCGCGGCGTTTCGAGAATACAGGATACAAAGAGGAGGGCGAATCAAACGATATCCGTTGCGGGTTCCTCGCGCTTATTATTCCCTCGGCGTCTCTCGTCTCCGGTAGAACGGGACCCCTAACATCGCGGAGTTTCTCGGGACGGGGTTCGAGTTTCACGAAGGAATGGAAATCTAATTCCGCATCCCGGCTTCCGCTTACGGAAGGCAGCGAAAGCCCGCGAAAGCCCGCGAAAGTCCGCGAAGCCGACACGCGGCTTCTTCGAGGAATTAGAAACGAAGCTGTCGACGCGATCGAAGGCCGATCGATCCGTTCCATCGGATTTCGCTCCGGAGCGCCTTGGAACGCCCCGGACCGACTATAACGACCTCTCTTCCGAATGTCGGGAACGTCCATCGAATCGTTTCGCCCTTTCCGCGACTGGGGGGATTTTAGGAAAACGAGGGAGGCAGCAAGACGGGAACTCTGAATTCCGAACTCCGAACTCGAGATTCAATCTCGAGACCGACCGGTCGCGATTCGACCATCGATCCGGCGTTCTCCGCTTTCCTTCAACCCTGTTTCAACGTTTAAACGATCGATACGTTTTTCGATGGGTTCGCGTTGTTCGATCGCGCTCGAAACTCTTTACGAACGTCGGTTACGCGACTGGCGCGCATTTGGCAACAGGTGATTCGCGATGACAAAACTCGTAATTGCAATTCGATCAGCGGCGGTATTACCACCGCGCCGGTTGAAGCAACGAGGAAGGGTCGGTATCGGTTGGTTCGGTTCACGGAAAATTCTCGATGAGCTGTCGTTTCTTTTCCTCTATTGTTCGCGAAATGAGCGCAAAGGTGGTTATTAAACGAGACGAGCGCGCGATACCGCGATATATTTAGATGAAACGTGTTTAGGTGTAGCACGAGACGCGCGAAACCGTATTTTCGTGGATAACGATTCGCGTAGGGAGTAGCGAGGTGCTGGTTCCTCGCGAAAAAACACGGTCGCCGATTTTTGAATCGTCGCGTGTCACTCCGGAGTAGATGGTTTCGGTACCAGGGCGAAACCCGAACTTTCGCTTTGCAACCGAATCTCCGAATAGATCGAATGTCGCAGCCGATAACGGAATTACGCGTACGACGCAACGAACCTGGAATATTCAACAACGGGGTGTTGCTATAATACTTTTAACTCGGTGTACGGCGCATTCCTTCCCTTCCGCTTCCTCGCCCGATATATGTATTTCTTTTCCGTTTCCACGGTCCCGTTTACAGAGGGAATCTTTTTCGACCGCGAAGCAACGGTTCAACCGAAAAAACATGGATATTTTGTTTTCATCGGCAAGCGTGCGCGCGCGCAAACGATCCCAGTCCGAAAGTCTGCGATCCTCGAGACACACGGTACGAGCGTGTACGCTTTTGCGTCCGAAGGAAATTGAACGGACCAAAGCCGGTATCGCGTTCCAGACGCTAAGATCGATGCCAAGGTTCGCGAGCCTGGTAACGCGAGAACCGAGTTTCTTGGAGAATATTCACCCTGGGGAGCCGAGCAGGATTTCTCGGTAGAAGAGCGGCGAGGTCGGAAAAATCCACGAAATAGCAGGAGTATCCAGGATTCGGCCGATTCGCGTGCCGCGCGCCACTGCGCGGACACTGCGCGGACACTGGACGACCAATGCGCGTTCACGGTGTCGCGAGATCAAACGACGACGATAACGCGCGATACCGGAGCTTTGCCCGAGTAGCAGACGTTCCTTCCTGAAAACGACCCGACTTCCTCGCTTGTCCCGCTTGCCTCTCTCACCTCCCTTGTTCGCCAACGGACTAACGCATTTTTCACGGTACTCCGAACATGGTTTCGCACGGGACAGGGACGCGACGTCGCGTATTCGTTTCGAACAGTCTTCGATGTATCTGGAACGCCACCCCGACTTCTGGTTTTCGTTTGCCGGCTTCTTCGCTGCGACACACGGTAAAAAATCTCTCGTTTCCGCGGCCAACTAGTTTGTTCCAGCTTTGGTCGGCCGAGCCCAGCTTGGAATTTCGCGATTCCACGGTGGAACCGCTCTGGGAAATCTTGGACGATCGATCCGATCGAAATTATCTTTTGATCACTTCGAACTGTACGCTGTACTAATTCTAGATCGTCGAATCGATGTTGAAACTTGTTCCCGTTCGATCGTCGAGTGGCAATAAAATAGTCGGTTCGAAGCTCGAGGTTTCCTCGAGACTAAATAAATTCGATATCGAGCGCATCGCGGACGACGACTACGATTTCACCTAGCTCAAATGGAAACTCAGCGAAAATGGCTCCTCGCGAATCGTCGACACCTAATCTTTAACCGGAGAATCCTCCGAGCGACGTTTCCTCGCGGTAAATCGTGAAACCAATTCTGAAATTAGTGGCGAACGATGGGTGTCGTTTAAAAAAAAAAGGAAACGCGTATCGAGCTGAAATTCTGGGAGATCCGTCCTAATCGTTAGCTACGTTTAACCTCGGTGTACTGCCGGCACTTTCTTCTGCTCGTTTATTCGAGATTAGACGATCGCGGCAGGTAATGAGCTTTCGAGGCTCCGGGACTAAACGCATTATTCGAGGCTCCACCGCCGTCTTTGCCTTCGCGTACCCTAGCTTTCTTCGCTCGTTTCGACCCGACCCGACCCGATGCGACACGACCCTACACGATCCGCTCACCCTCCCACTTTGGAATTAAGCCTGCCGCGCTCCTGTTTTTCTCGCGTACCCTCCCTATCCCCTGTTCGCTCGAACAGGTCGCGCCGCCAATTTTTAAGGAAATTCGAACAGGTGGCGCGTGTTCTTCCAGATTCTTGTTGGCGCGTTGGTTGCCGAATCGTCGATCCACGATCGGAGATGCGTTCCACGCGCGCAACTACTCGAACAATCGCGATGCGACTCGAGCGTGCGGGAAGAGTCGAGTCCCTCGATTTAAAATGCAAAACGAAAACGAGTAGTTCGAGGCCTACAGTCCGATCCTCCTCGTCGAGGAATCCGCGGCTCACGAATCGGCTCACCGCTGCGGCACCGGCGCGGCAACGGGACTACATTGCGGGCGAGAGAAGCGCGCTTAACGAAAATTAAGATAACCGCGTTGACGAATCAATTACGTGGCAACAGGTGGCCCTTTGTCGGAATGAAAAAAAAAAAGGGAGTGCAGATTTTCAACGAGTTTCCGCGTTGGACCCGTAACGGGATCCGAGAAATTTAGGAGATTCTATTCAACGCGCGACTCTCGCAATTATCATCCGTGCCGTTTCGATTCGTCCCTGTCGCGCTCGAACGTTCGATGACCGCCTTTCGATTGGTCGCTCTCGCTCGGATAAAAGAACTCGACGAGCATCGTTACGATCTGACCGATAAATAAACGAATTTGGTTGTAAAACGTTTATTCGAAGCCGCCGAGCAGCGCTCTTCCGCAGTCGCAAACGCAAACGCTGGATCTTCGCTGGTTAAAAATCACACCGCGAACCGGAAACTCGATCGTTCAGGGAACTCTCGATCGAGCGAACGATAAACGAGCGGGCAATGATTAGGAGTCGCCGGCGCGGCGCGGCGTGGCGCGGCTGTGCGTTCCGCGTAGAACTCGTCCGCTTGGAGAAACGAAGGATGGATTCGCGTGCTCGGTCGTGTTCGGTAGGAACAAGGAACAAAGCAGCCTCTGTGCAGGCCGGACTCGACGGAATCGTGTAATCCATAGATAACTCGTGGTCTGGCTCGGCTTGGTCCTGTCCGGTCTGGTGCCGGCTCTAGTTTCGTCGAGATACGTTCACCAGAGAATAATTGCCGCTCGTCACGAACCGGCGCGACGCGGCGCGGCTCGAGAACGCGAGAAAAACTGCCTCGGATTTGTCTCGTGCGAAACGTGGATCGCGTTCGCACCCTTTCGTTCGTCCCTCGGATTTCTTTATCTAGGATTCGTCGACGTATTTCGTAAAAATTTAGAATCGTCGCGTCGAGATTTCTGATAACCATCGTCGCTGAAACTTGCCCTGTGCCCCGTTGTACCGTGGACGCGTACAATGGAACCGTTATATCGATATTGCGTCTCGAAATGCAAAAGTTTCGACAATGTTGCCGGTCTGGTCGGACCTCTGGCTCGCAGTTGGCGGCACCGATTCCGGTCGGAGCGATAAGGGTTAATGCCACAGCAATGACACCGCATTAAACTTTCCCGCTCGCGTTCCGTCAGCGATAAAGCTTCGTAATCCAAGATGAAAGACGATCGTTCCGACAGATTTAATTTCCGTGATAAGCGATCCTGCGGCTTTGCCCGAGTCGATGCAAATCGTATCCATCGTCGGTTCGTTCGTCCACGGATCTCTTTTAAAGATACATGCTCGACTACGAGCGAAAGAATCGCGAATCTTGAACGCGCTTCCGAACGACCGAAGAGCCTCGACGAAAGTTTTCGATCCAGTTCGAACGTTGCTCCTTAGTTCTTTATTTCTCGATAGGGATTTCCGAAATTTGGCTCGCGTGTTACCAGACTTTTTAGCCGAGAACCGCATCCTTTGTTCTCGTTCGGAACATCGACGGACGATCGCTCCGTCCCGATGACGTGTCCGCGGTAAACGTTTTTCTCATTATACACAATGTTTTACGCCCGGCAACCGAGTCAGCCTCCGAGCGAGTTGCGTGGAGATTGCCAGAGGGTTGTCCGAGGGTTGCGAGAAGGAAACGGGGGGCGCTGTTAATCTTTTCGATGCTGTGACTGCGATTGTGCGATCGCCGGACTAAAAGTGCATAATCTCGGTGTTGCGTTCTTCGTGCTCCGTTCGCGCGAGCTTCGACTCTCGTCGCTCGCAGCTACGATTCTACGATGGATGGATGGATGGACGGTCGATTGGACCGATTAAACAGACTTGATTTCATTGATACGCAAAGTTTGCGAACTTCGGTAACTGGTGCCCATTATCGACTATCGTTGCTGGAGGTAGAGCGGACGAGTTGCCGCCAGTATATCGGTTCGCTATAGGAGAATGTCGTGAATAGGAAATTTAATCGAAATTTTCTCGGAAAACATGCGAAATTTAGCCGATCTTTCTGGTGTCACTGCATTCGAGAGCTCGGAAGGTAAGAGCGGACAGCTGATTTGACAAACACGCTTGTACACGGCACTTGTATTCCGTGCAACGCGCAACGATGTTACGAGTGCTGTGATCGGAAGACAATCATATTTCTGACTTGTTTGGCTTTATCATTCGGGTAGAATCGCATTTTCGACCGACGAGCTTCAGTCTTCCCCGTAAAGATAGTTTCCGTTGGGTTGGAAAGCAATTAAGAGAGTCCTCCGATAAATCGGGGCCTTTAGAGTCTCGTGTCGTAATTTCTCGCCGGTGGGGCGGGTGAAAAAGGCTGTCGCGGGAGAGGATTCATGGGTCAGAAGGCAAGCCGACTCGAGCCCGTTGTCTCTGCTCCATCGCGTCGCGTCGGTGCGGCCGCGGCCGCGGCCGCGGCCGCGACTCTCCCTGTCGGAAACCAACGATCGGAGAGGACCGCGTTTAATCCCCTTTGCTTCCGGCCTGCCGATGCTATCGGCGCGTACGTTATCGCCTTAATTGGCTGTCGGTTCGGCCCGAACCTCGAGTCGCTCCGTTCCGATACGATTCGATCCGCGAAAGTAATCCTTTGCTCGCATCGGAGATGTATACGATCGCGATTTGTTCCATTTTTACGAGCTTCCCAGGCATCGAGCATCGTTCGTTCCATGGTTCACGGTTTATCGCGGAGCCTTCTGTTCGAGACATTGTCGCGGCGAAATTCGGATGTTTCAACTTATTTGCGGTAAACTTCTATTCCTCGTTGCCATTGTCGAGGCTCTGTTTGGCGAGAGAAGCGGAGGAACAGGTCGATCGAAGAGCACGGAGAATGCAGAACGAAGCTAGACGACGCGATTCGCTTAGACGCGTTGTTCGAAGGGGAGAGTGCAACGATTTGTAATCGCTGGTTGTTTTGCATTGCAGATGGTAGCGGTGCAGCACAAGCTGACGTTCGGTTGGTAGTGGTCGGCTCGTTCCGGTTCGCAGAGACCACCCGGGGAAGGAAGCGAACGAGAGCGACGACGAAGAAGAAGAAGAGGAGGAGGAAGAGGAAGAGGAAGAGGAGGAAGAAGAAAAAGAAGTAGAAGCGGTGTGAAAATTGTGAGGCGGAGAGGAGGAGGAGGAGGAGAGGAGAAATCGCCGCGGTCAGCCTGGAGGAGAGAAGAGGAACGGCGACCGTCGGTGATCGAGCGGAACAGAAACGGCGGAGGAAACAACCTAGGATTCGGCCGGGAAGAAGGGGGAGGAAACGGGAACGGACTCGAAAGGGAAGAGGAAGAGGAAGAAGGAAAGGCAAAGAGGAAAGAGAAAAGAGAAAGGGACGGGAACGGGAACAGGAACGGGAACGGGAACGGGAACGGGAACGGGAGCTAGCCTCGAGACTGCCGCTGCTGCTATTCCTTCGGACGAAAGAGGAGGGCATCGTGGTCGTTGTCTCGCGATCTTCTTCCGGCAACTCGGCCAATTCAGGATCGAACCTCGGGGCTGCGAAGGTCGCTGATGTCCGCTACGAGCCCTGCCCCTACCCCTGCCACTTCGCCGTCACCCGAACGCAGCCGAGCGAGAGGAACGTCGTTGCCGCTACGATCGACAGCGACGAACCGGATCGGGAATCTCTTGTTGCTCCTCTTCGTCGCCCGGCGCCCGCCGACCGCCGCCGTACGGTGCCTCGATCCGAACAGATCCAAACGACCCGAACCATCCACCTTCTCGTACGCGACGCTTCTTCGGAAACCGTCGTTCCTCGGAATCTCGACAGTACCACTGCTGCTGTATCGCCGATCAGCTCGACCACCCCTCTGAATGTCTTCGCACATCCAAAAGTCGTGCGTGGTGAGGACACAGGTTCACTTCTCCCCGTTTCGTTATTCCGGCGACTCTGCCCGGCCTAGTCCCGGCCCAGCTTGGCCCTGCCTCGAACAAACGAGACCACCCTCTCCCCTTGTCCTTCCGTCGTTCCTCGCTAACGAACGCTTATCCTTTCGAGGTTTGCCCTTTACGAGACGTAAAAAAGTGTCGAACCGGAGACAGGGATTGCCACCGATCCGATATACTTCGTTTACCCGACGCCCACGAATCGAAACGCGGCGAACGAAAAATGCCAGACCACCGTGAAGGAAAAAGAGATGTTTTTCTCGTTTATCAATTTCGATCCGTTCGTCGTCGAATCCGTATGCGCGTAACGGGCTCTTCGTATGTGGGTCAAAAGGACGATTCGAGCGTGTAATAAACGTCGTGCACCGCGAGGAAACAACGGGACATTACGATGGTCAGGACTATTTTCTATCCGAGGCGATTCTGTTTTTCCAAAACAGAACGCTGATACTAGATTAATCCGGACCGCTTCCGGTACGGGTTTCGCGGTCGGTCTCGAGGACCGGTGACGCTTTCTCGACAGCCGTAGCAAACATCGGGAAACTCGCAACGACGCTAATCCGTAACAGGGTAGCGCTCGTTAGAGCTTTTTCGCTCGAAAGTAGTCGGCATTTAAAGTCCTACAGAATGGTCCGTGAACTTGCGAAGACCTGCGGCCCGTTTGTCGTTTCGCGAGGATCGAACGACCCGCGGCGTCGCATCCAAGAAAAGTGACCTTCGCTGCTGTTACGTGGTAGTACCGTTGGCCGACATTTCGGAGCTTTCCGATTTTCCGTCTTTTTCGATGCTTCTCGACAAGAGGAAAAGAAGAAACGAAGAAAAGGAGTTGGTCGACGGGTTGCAACGACGCCCAGGCCGAGACCGAGACCGAGACCGAGACCGAGGCAGAAATTCGATATGTCGCGCGTGAAGGATTTCCGATATTAACTCATAAATTCCAACGTTTCAATAATGCGAGCCCGTGCGCGCGCGCGCGCTTCACCATTACGCGGAAATTCTGTCAATTTTCTTCCTATATTGAACCGAAATCCGGTGGACGCCGTGTTTCGCGTTTAACGCGCTTCCGTTTCTATATTTACGCGAGTACCGGACGAGTCGTCGAAACTTTCTCGTCTCCTTAGTTTCTCACGGGTCGAAGAAACGACGGACAGGACCTAATTTCTCGCGCGTCGATAACAGTCACCGGAGAAACGTTATCGTTTCGACTGGATAGCCGATGGACAGACCTTGTTTCCAGCGGAGACCGAGTTTTCGGGAGTTTTCGATGGTTTTCGGTAGTTTTCGCTAGTTTTCGCTGGTTCTCGGAGGACCAATGTTCTGATCGAAGATTAATCCTCGGATAACCAAACAACTTCTTCGAGTCCTCGGTCATCTAGTTCCAATACCGAACTCGAAACAACGGTCAATTATTTTTATTTTTTTTTTTCAATATTCCAGACGAGGCAAACGACATCGCTTCTGTGCGCGTTACCCTGGTACGATATAGCGTAGTTTCTCTAACAATTTATTCACGATTTTACACTTGATCCTTTTATAAGAAATATGAAATCGTTGGGAATTTTTTTCGAACATTTCGTAGGTTTGTAAGTCGAGTTACCGTAGTCCGCAAGAAATTTCTGCGATTTCTACCGGCGACACGGCACGTCCGTCGAATAAGAAGAAAGAATCTTGGAAAATCGACGCGCAGTCCCGACCGTTTCAAAACTAATTAAGGCCGAACTTCCGGGAAGCTGGGTCGTTCAGTATTGCTACGAGGCATGTGTTCCTGGATCTTGTGCGCCAGTATTACGGGTCAGTTTTATCGGGCTGGTTTTCCAAAGTTTTCCCGGCCCCAGGATCTTCGCCGGCTGCCTGGTGCTCGTCCGAAACGATTCTCCGCCTTTTCCTTCTTTCTTTCGTCGAACGTCCCTTCTGGCAAATTCTCGTCGTCTCGTCCGTTTTCGCTATGCTTCGTCCCTCTCCCTCGTCTCTCTTTCAGAGTGACGTCGCTTTGAGAGCGAAGGCTCGAAACGATCCAGTTTAGCTTTTTTATTTTGTTCAAAAGTAAAGAGTGAAAAGTAAAATGTCAACGGGTAGAGTTTTGTCATTTTTATAGAAAAGTAAAGATCAAGTACGCTCGATTGCTTGGCAATTCTAGTGTTAGAGGACGAGAGACGAGAGATACACGAGAGGAGAGGAGACGAGTTGCGAATTTCCAGAGCCGTTTAGGAGAAAACCTTGGAGCGGGACGACTCGAGTCCTCGCGAGCCTCGAAAGGGTTGCTCAAAGTATTTTCTCAGCGAAAGTATCGCGAATAGTCATTCGGGCAGGGCGAAGCAGGGCGAAGCAGGGCGAAGCAGAGCGAGGCAGGGTATAGCAGAGTCTTGCGCTCTCGGGCAAACGCTTGTCGACCCTTTTATTTGTATTTAATCGACTGCTCACCGATTCACCGTACGCTTTTGCAGGGGCTTGAAGCGACATTGAGTGACAGCAAAAAGAAGTACGGCGACAAGGTGAATGCACTTCTGTCCGCCTGGGAGCATGTCACGAATTTCATTCCTGGGGCAACGCCAGAGGCCACCCAGTCTCTCATAGAATGGGCTCACAAGTGAGTACTAGCGTCGATCGACGTTCCTCCCGTATCATCGAACAACCAACGCAATTATCCTCCTGCCCGGGATTCTACCCTGCTCCGTTCTCTGTCCTTTGTCCTATCCGCTATCCTCTGCTTCCTCCGTCCCGTCCCCTGTTATCGCTCGCGTTCGAGCAACCACGCGGCAAACCGATTCTTCGTCTCGTCCGCGTTTACGTTTCTGGACAAAACACGATACTCCCCCCACCCACGGTATTCTATCGTATCTCGCGTCGAAATGAAATGCAAATTACATATTCGGGAATCGTGTCGTTCCTTTGCTTTCGCGTCGGAACAAAATACGAGGAACCGCAAATATCGTTCCTCTGGTTCCTCGAGGCTTCGACTAACTAGGATCGACCGACGGACGAACCAAAGGAGACGAGCCAAGCTCTCGTTTAATCGCGTCTTGGAATAAACGTCCATTTTCCGGTATCGTGATCTCTTTGGTAGAATATATTGAACGACGTCGCGCTCGCGTTCGTTAACGAATAAATCAACCGGGTATATTCGCGATCGACAAGTTAATTACCCGGCGCACAGGTTGAGTCGTTCTCGAGCCTCGAGCGTTGAACGACGGCGTTGAAATATGTTTTCGGATCGATTTGTTGCAGGCACACGTTGAAATTGGTTCTGCGCGGGGAGTGGCCGAAGTTGTCACCCGCGACAAAGACGCACCTCAGCGTAACATTGCAGAGGTGCGCGTCTCACCTGGTGCAACACCCCGCTGCACCCAGGTGCACTGCCCTGATAACTCTGGTGCACAATCCATGGACTCATCCCGCGCTCGACAGTATACTTAACGGCCAACCGGATTCCGAACATGAAGAGGGTACGAGTAATCCTCGCAATGGCCGTGTACGATCGAGTTGCGGCACGCGAAACGTTCTTTCGTTCGCCCTGTTCATGTTTACGCGATCGATCTTGTACGCGTAGCGGATTTCCGTGATTTTGGATCGCACGAATTCACGGCGTCCGATCGAACGTTTCGTATGCACCGATGGATCGTACGCCTCTTTTACCGGCGAAGTTCACGCGCGAACAATTTTTTCGGTTTCTTTTCCAGAATTCTGCTGTTCGGAGAAAGGCGAACTGTTAACGATGAGGCTGAAAATACTTTGCGAGGACCGCTGCGAGGACATAGCGGTGAACCTCGCCGCCGCTTGCGTACGTTCTCTACGGCGAAGCGATCGGCTACGTTCGCTCTCGGATTCTCATCACGTTCATTACATGATCGACGTCTATATCGTCCTATTGTATAAATTGAAACGCACGCAAGATATATTCGCTCAAGTAAGCACCGCTCGAGAGAGAAAGAGAGAGAGAGAGAGAGAGAGCACCAAGACTGTTCGGCATCTACTTAGATTTGTTCGGTGGCCCTCTGCCCTGGCCGCCTTATAGCGTTATTCCTGCGCTATATCTGCGGTAATGCCTCGATAACGGTCGGACGGTGTAGAATTTGTCCAACGCGTTACGTTTCGCCAAGCCTTTGTTTTTTTTTAAAGCGGAAGACCGAAGCGGTTCTCCAACAGGTGGACGGTATAGGGTAAAACGCGACGGTTATCGAGGCGCTGCTACGAATCGTCGGATAGAAACGAAATTCGTTTTTGAGTTCTTAATAGGGCGGTTCTTTTATTTTCAGTTAAAATTAATGGATCTCAGCGACGGTCTGGAATTGGTCCAGAGGCTCAGCGGAGAAAGACCAACGAAATATGGAGCCGCGCGAGTTTGGAGGAATTCGATAAAAGCTGCCGAATTGGTTGCGCAATATCTCGTTACCGCGGGGATGGTTCGGCCCGTGCTGGAGACGGGCGCGAACATCCTCGAGCAGATCCTGAACTCCTGGGCGTCGTTGCATTCTAAATTGAAGGACGTCGCACCCACCTTGCCGGGAATGATACGGAAGTTGATCGAACCCGCCGAGAGCGCTCAGCATATTTACATCTTTTGCGCGGTACTCGCGAAACATGTGAGTGTATATGCCAAAACAGACGACGAACGGACGCTACGAAAGTTTTCAGGTCGCGAACGGAGAACGGGCGGTCGGTTCCACCTTCTCGAATTTCGAAACTTTCGTTGCGCGTGTCGTCGATAGATCGGACCTATTTAGAACGGTGCTTCGTTTGCAGTTTGGCGACAGCATAAAACCTCTGGTGATCGAGCTGTATATCAGGGCGTTGACCACGGACATGAACGAGCTGGAGAGTCAGAAGGCGAAATCGGACAAGGACAAGGTCCGCGAGACGGCGAAGCGGTTGGGCACGCAATTCTTGAAGCTGGCGGACGTGGTCGGTAGCAACATCGGGATCGCTCGGGAGTGCGTGCTGACGGCGTTCTCGTTGCATCCGACCAGGGCCTGCTACGACAGGATCAAAGAGATCGCGATAGCGTGTGGAAAGACCAGGGAGGACGGCGCGACGTCCGGCGAGGGGGTCGTCGTTGCCGACAAGCTAAAGTACGCGTTAGACGGTCACCATTCGAGCGGAACGTTGTCCAAGACCGATGCCGAAGTCGAAGCCGAGGTCGAAGTACGGATCGACGAAAAGAAGGAGAGCAAGAGGGGCGATGGAGAGACGACGACGGTGTCGGAGGCGACTTCCAAGAAGAGTCTCGACTTTCAGAACGGGCAGGTGAGCAAAACCTTCGAGCGGACCGACCAGCTGCTGAAGAGCTTGCTGACCACCGCGAAGAAAGGCGAGTCCGGGATCTCGACGACGACGACGACGACGACGACGACGACGACGACGACGACGGGGACGGCGACGACGGGGACGGCGACGACGACGACGGGGACGGGGACGGGCGACAGGTGTCCTCTTCATCCGAAGAGGGATCCGTTGCCCGGCGCGCCGCTGGGCGAGCTGTGCTTCAACTGTGGCGAGTTCACCGGGAACGACAAGCTGCCCGACGCGATCGAGCCGGCGGTCAGGAACGTGGAAAGGACGCTCGACGCACTGATTCTGATCAAGGGGGACGCGGTCACCGGCTCGGCCAACTACGACGAGAAGTCGGTGCCGAACCAGGTGCTCGACGCGGAGAAGCTCGGACTGTCGCCGCAGCTCTGCGACGATCTGTCCGTCGTGCTGAGCAGTCCTCGCTACCATATGCTCAGCTGGGTTCTCGACTGGAAGGAGCTGAACGGTCTCTGCGAGCGGTACTTGGAGAACGCCGAGGAGATGAGAAACACCAACAAGGAGCTCAAGTATCTGAACATCGATTACTCGCAGTTCAAGGACTGGCCGTCGGAGGACGACACCAAGGATATATTCTTCGGGATCGAGAAGGGCTACGAGCAATGGGTCGATCTGCCGTCGGACAACTCGGAGCAATTTGGCAGCTTCCAGCCGGCAGGCACCTACAAGAGGTCCTCGACCAGGAGGAGTCTGGACGACACCACCACCACGGATTCGGACAGCGGCAGCGTGCTGCGGGTGCGGAGAACGGGCAGGCAGAGAAAGATTCATCGACTGGAGTCGTCCGAGAGCGACTACGACAGCGCGGATCGGAAGTTGAAGCACTTTAGGAACAGCTCGGTCTCGGACAGCGACAGTAACACGCAGGACAGCCAAACGGACAGCCTGGGCAGCGACGGGTGTCGACTCGAAGCGAAGAAGAAGCCGAGCAAGTCGGCCGGCAAGGAGACCGGCAAGAAACGGTCCAAGTCGACCAAGCTGACCGTCGAGTCCGTCTCGCACTTTCACATGCTGGTCAACGAGAACGTGCGTCACGCGAACGCCAACGAGGACGCGAGCGGATCCGATGTCAGCAGCAACGACATCATCACACTGTTCTCCGCCGACATGGACGAGAACAAGCGAGAGACGATCAAGGGGTCCGCGTATACCGCTGCCGCGCCGTTGATCATCACCGAGAGAAGAAGCGATCCCGCGGTTCTCAAGTCCCTTAGAATGTTCAGGCCGCAAAACACCAAGAAGCCGACCAGGATCTCGCAGATACTGCAGAAGAACCTGTTGAACAAGAGCAAGGACAACAACAACCTGGACAACAACGCGAGCAACGTGACCAAGTTCGCGCCGATGCTCAGCACGCTCAACCTGAACCCGAAGATCGTGCTGACTCGAGCGGACGAGATCGACAGGCGGCTGATCCGCTCGAAGAAGCAACAGCGGCTGAGCACCGGCGACATCACCAGCGAGCTGATGAACATACAGAAGAACATGCCGTTCTCGCCGAATAAGAACGCGATATCGACCTATCAGAAGCAGAAGGGAACCGCCGTGACGAACACGGCCAAGTCCGACCTGGTCTCGGCCGAGGGCCGCGAGTTGAACGCCAAGTCGAGCCTGGGCAAGAGAAAGTTCGACATCCTGGCGAAAGCGGTTCGGGACTCGGATATTTTGGCGAAGAACGTACCCGGCTTGAACTCGTTGGACATGATGGTGCCGCCGCGGATGCTACCCACCGTGAACGTGGTGCAGCTCTCTCGAAACATTCCACAGAGCCCGAACTCGGGCTCGGTCAACAGCGGCAATACACCACCCCGGCCGAACAGAACTCCGAGCGTGGCGGGAACCATCCAGTTGCCGGGCACGCCCTCCTCCGGAGGTCACGATAGCGGCGTCGGCATGAGCCCGGCGGGACAAACACCGCCGCCCAGGTCCTCGGCGTTGCCCGACGTGGGCGAGGAGGCGAACCAGCCGCCGGACGACTCGCCGACCTCCTCGACCAACGCGTCCGGACAGCTCGAGTCGGACTCCAGTCCCGGTCCTCCCGGTCCCAGGACCGGACCGATCCGGCGGAACCAGCAACAAAATCAGTCCTCGCCGAAAAAGTCTTCGTCGCCGTGCTCGGCGGTGACGACGACCACCACCACCGTTACGACCACTACCAGCTCGAGCATCGGCTCGGCGTCGATCGCATCCGAACAGCTGCAGATCGTCTGCAAGCCGGACGGCACCTACCAGCTGGCCTCCGTGAACCCGAATCTGGTCTCGAATCAGAGGAACGTTCTCAGTTTGCAGAACATGGAGGACTCGGCGGTCGCTGCCGTCGGGTTCTCGCGACAGAACCAACACGCGGAGAATGCGTCCAGAAACACCTACGAGCGACTGACCGTCGCGAAGACGAACGCGACGCAATCGGGACAGAACGCTGGTCTGCCAAAGTTCCAGCAGGCGTTTCGCAAGACTATCTACACCCTGTCGACGGACGCGTCGACCGGCGTCGCTGCGCCCGCCTCTGAGTCGCTGGTTCAAACCTCGTCCGCGTCCGCGTCCGCGTCCCCGCAGAAGACCGCGAACCTCTCGAAGGCGGTGCAGACGTCTGTGCCGAGCGGCCAACAGCCGAACTCGGCCGCCGGGATCAACGTGCAGTCGATCGCGAACATTCCGAACGCGTTGCAGCTCTCCACTGGCAGACAGATACTGAACATCGTGCAGAGCTCCACGGGCAGCAACGCGACGAACGTGGCCGCAAGTCCGAACGCCGCGAATCAGACGCTCACGCAGCTGGTGCAGAACGTCCAGAACTCCTCGCCCGGGGTGATATACACGCACAAAATCCCAGTCACGATATCCACCACGAACCCGAGCCAGCTGAACATAATCCCGACGATATCGCACGCCAACTCGATACCGGCCGGAAGAACGCCCGTGGTCAAGCTGAACATCATCCGAACGTCCGCGCCGCTTCGACAGCAGAACATCACCGGAGCTATCCAGGCGGTCCTAACGACGCCCAGGTTGCAACAGCAGCAACAACAGCAGCAGCAGCAGCAGCAGACTCAACAACAACAACAACAACAACCGCAACAACAACAATCGCCGTCGGTCAGAACGGACAATTTGATCGGTTCGCCGATCGAGGTGCCGAACCAGGTCAGCTCGACCACGCTCGAACAACTGCGGGAATTCGAGAGCGTGTTGGAACAGGTGAAGGAGAGAAGCACGATCCAGCCGCAGTCTCATCAGATGATCTCGACCGCGACAGCGACTGCGGCCACGACCACCGTGCAGACGCAAACCACCACGCAGCAAACCGTGCAGGTTACCAAGCCACAGCAGCAACAACAATCTCAACAACAGCAACAACAACAGGTTAGCGTGAGCGCTCTCGCGCAACAGTTGCTTATGCCCACGCAACAACAACAACAACAACAACAACAACAACAACAGCCGCAGCAGCAACAGACCAACAACGAGTTTCCGAGCAACGGAAGCACCGTTAATTTCCAACAAGACATCTTCTCGCAAAAGGTATCGTTAGCGTACGTGAACCAGGCTACCGGCACCGTGACGGCGAAAACCCCGAACTCGACGCCCGTCGTCGTGGTGACAAGCTATTGTCAGCCAGCGGCGTCGCCCGCGCTGAGCGTGACCTCGCAGAGTTCCTCCAGCCCGTGCGTGACGCCAGCACCGGCGCCGATACCTTCCGCCGGCAAAACACCGCCCACGCCTCCGTCCGCGAAAACGGTGAAAAAGTCGGTGCCGAAGACTCTAAAGACCAGCGCGACCAACACGTCGAAGGCCTCGCCGATCCCGAAACCGCAACAGAAGCCGCAAGAGGACGAGCAAACTGCGCAGAGAATCTACGCAATTTTGGACGAATACGCGGAGCAGCTGCGAAATTCACCAGATCTGAACAACAAACCGGCGCCAAGGAGGAGATCGAATCCGCCAACGAACCCCAGTCAATCCTCGAAGCGGAAAAAGTCCGGCGCGAACAAGACCAAGCCGGTCGGCCAGCAAAACTCGGAGCTGAGCCCGAGCACCGACGATCTCGGTCGCACCATGGGCAGCGAAGACTCGTCGAGCGGCGTGGTGCACGTGCAGGACAGCCCGGCAGGATTCCCCGTGCCCGAGGAGACGCCCGGAAATGTCGCAAGCGTGGTGGACGCGAACGCCGAGGTGCGAAACCTGACCAACGACTCGAACGACGGTGTTGAGCTAAACGTCAAGAGGCGGAATCTGATATTTGCCGAGCCGGGCTCCGGTCAGCCGAGGGCGGTGATCGTCCAGGAGGCCGTGCAGACCGGCTCGGTCAGCGTGAGCGAAGCTCTGGCTTCGGTCACCGGCAAGATGGGCAACACGGCCGTTCTGGTCCCGGGCACCAACTACATTCTACCGATGAATCTGATGAAGGGAGCCCAGCAGTTCACGATAGTGTCGAGCGGCTCGAAGCTGCTCGCCACGGTACCCGCCACGGTTCGAACCACCGGGAACACGGGCGTCCCGAACGCGTTGGTTCTACAGTCGTTTCTGAACCAGGCGGGCAAGATCATCTCGCAACCGGCGCAGGTCAAACAGGTCAAGATCCCGACGTTGCAGACGTTGTCCGGCAATCAGACGCTGACCACCGCGCAGAACATGCAGGCCGCCTCGGTTGTGATCCCGCAGACGACCGGCACCGGCGGCGGTGGCGGTGGTTCGTTCGTCGCGGAGACGGAAAAGACCGGTATCATCGGCGATCTCGCCATGGCGAAGAGCGACTCGTCGACGGTCGCGACGGTCGCGACGGTCGCCACGGGCGTCGAATCCGCGACGAACGCCATGGTCGTTAACAAAAGCAACTCCGCGATCGGTTTGATACAACGGAATCTGAACGAGACGCCCGAGAACCAGCAGATCTGTGGCGTGATCACCAGCAACCCGAACCTCGCGGTTCAAGGCGCCAGACTGTTCAACTCTTCGATGCACAAACTTTCGACGTCCGGCGGACTTAAGTCCGATAACATGGTGTGCCTGACGCCGACCACAGCGGCCATCGGCCATGCGACCGAGAAGAAACAGCCTCAGGAGACTCAGGTACGTTGTCGCGCATCGCTGTTCGTTCTTTCTTCCTGGTAACCGAACAACTCGTTTCGCTATAACGCGCTACGATGTCGAATTTTCAGCAGGCACACAACGACAAGCCCGTGGCCATCCAACCCGGATCCGCGATCGCTCTCGCTTTCGCGAGCCAATCGAACGTCTCCATGCTGAACGACGCCGCACAACAACACCAACATCAACACCAGCAACACCAGAAAGACGCGAAGGAGGTGGCATCAGCGGACATCATTACCAGTGGCAAGATCATCTCGCCGAAAACGGTTAAAAGAAAAATCGATGACGCTATGGGTACGTCCTTGACAAACCTTCCGAAAGCCTTGCTTCGTACTTACCTTTTTGCAATTCTGTCTTTTTCGTCACTTTTTTTGGGCAATAGTCTAGAGAGAGAGAGAGAGAGAGAGAGAGAGAGAGAGAGAGAGAGAGAGAGAGAGAGAGAGAGAGAGAGAGAGAGAGAAAGTCGGCTCTTGGCGTAAAGCCGTTGCAAATGGCAGGTAGCATGCTGATAAATATCACCGAGGGTTAACGGTTAACGACGCGTATCGTATCTCGTTTAGATCCCATGTCGACGATAGTGACGAGCAAGCAGTCGAGGGGAATCGACAACGCGACGCAGTTTTTGGTGACGGGCGGTCCGAGCAGCTCCGACAGCCAGGAGTCGTCGGTGCAGCAGTCGGCCGAGGGTATCGACGTGACCTGCAAGGTTGGCAACGGTCTCCTCTACGGGAACGCGAGGCTGCAGGAGGCTTGGGAGCACGAGGGAAAAGTGTCGCCGGACACGCCGTGGCGATACGTGCCCACCTCGACCAACTCGTTGAACATCGAGCCGTTGAATTCGCGGTACGCCGACAACACGGAAAACGTGCAGAGCGTGTTGCAGATCATCAACAAAGGCCAGGGCATCGAGATGGCGGGCGGACAGATTTACCAGACGAACACGAAAAAGTACTTCATGAACCACACGTTGGAGCCGTTCCAACAGTACACGAACAAGAGCAACGCGATGAAGACGCCGTTGAATCCGAGGTTGGACCGGGAGCTGTTGCAGCAGAAAATGGAGAGAAAAGCAGCGGCGATCGAGCGCGAGATGAGACTGCAGAAGAGCCTGTCGGAAGAGTGCGAGGATCTGGGCGTGGACGAGCCGAGCACCAGCGACCTGTTTCCAGAAGCGGATCTGCTCTTCGACACGAACCATTCGCCGTCGTTCGACCACTCGTCGCAGGACGCATCTTGCAGCCAGCCGCTCGGCATGAAGTCGTACGGCGGCTCCTACTTCCGTTCGTTGGACTCGTCGAGCGGCAGCAGGGACGCCAGTCCGGTCGGCGAATTCAAGACCAACAACGAACGCAGAAGGAACGTCGGTCAGCGAACCAGATCCTCGAAGGACTCGTCGAAAAGGTCGAAACGGGACAAGGCGGAGGACTTGCATCTGGAGAACCCGGCGAAACACTTGCGGCTCGCGCTCGACAACTCGAGCCAGGACGAGGGGTCGAACAGCAACTCGGACATTTCGAGGTTGTCGCCGACGCATCTGGGCTCGTTGGAGAACGACTCGCCGAAGGTGCAAGGCCGGGCGAAGATCGCGTCGAGAAACGGCTCGAAGGAGGGCTCGCCGAGCAGCGTGTCCAGCATCCCGTCGAACATGAAGCTGGACATCGATCTGGACTCGGAGTCGCTACCAGCGACCATCAACGTGAACAACGCGTCGGCGGCGAGCTCGGGGGACGAGAGCCTGACCCTGCTCAGCGGGAACACGGCCGACGTGACGATACCCTCGCCGCTGTCGCCGATCGCTGGCCCGATGCTCTCCACGCACAAGTACACCTACACCAATAAGAAACGAATCGCTTCCAAGGTGACCAGGATGGACTATCTGTCGTGGGAGAGCCCGATGTCCGAGAGGACGAGGTCCAGCAGCGACGAAGAGGATTCGAGCGTGAGCGAGTCGATCGGCAGCCAGCCGGAGGAGAACGCGCTGAGCAACGGCCTGGACGACAGCGTGCAGAGCCTGAAGTCGCTGAGCGGCGAGCGCCGGTGCAGTTATCTCAAGAAGAAGGACAAGCTGCAAGTGAACGCGAGGGTGGTGCTGAACCGGGCCGAACACAAAAGCGGTGGCGGTGGTGGTGGTCTGTCGAAACGCGTCAAGGCGACCACCGCCGAGGCGATCCAGGACTCGGTGATCGTCTCCAGCGACAAGGCGAGCGAACCCTCGGACGACGAGGGCGGAAACATCGCGCTGATCGAGCCCGATTGCCGAGCCAGAAGGTCCAGTCTGCGCGGCCACGTGAAAAAGGGTTGCGCGTGTTGCAACGGCTCGCCCGAGAGACCGAAAAAGAAGTCGGTCAAATCCGAGCACTCGAAGCTCAAGAAGAGGCTGTCCTCGAAACAGACAGGGAAGAAGAGGTAGTCCTAGCGATCGAAGACTCGCCGGAGTATCGCGTGCTCCGTCACGACGGTGCGCTCGTTCCTGCGACGCGCGGCTCGCCCCGCTCCGTCGATGGAGAAGATGAGCGCGCGCTGGAGAAGGAGGAGACGAAGAAGACGAAGGAGACGGAGAAGACGGAGGAGACGGAGGAGAAGAACGAAAAGGTGGAGAACGACGGAGAAGACGGAACCGAATTAGGGGTAGTTTTTGTTCGCGCGACCCGGACGAGACGATCAAACTAACAAGCTTGTATATACGTAGCTGCGAACGCGAGGGTTGTCGACGAGACAAATTTTTCTGATATCCACGTAACTCTCGGTGTGCGTGTGTGCGAGCGTCTGTGTATGTGTGCGCGCGCGTATGGCTGTCTCTCTGCGAGCGCGCGTTGCGTGTGCCTATCCCCCGCATAGGCGACAATGTTATTCGCAAAACAGATTTTCATCGTAAGTATGAATTCACGCTGACAATTCGTTTCGTTGGTTGCAGAATGAGAGAGTTGCGGAAAGGGGAATGAGAGAGAGAGAGAGAGAGAGAGAGAGAGAGAGAGAGAGAGAGAGAGAGAGAGAGAGAGAGAGAGAGAGAGAGAGTGACCGGGTGGGGGAGGGGGTGAGAAAAAGAGGGAAAGATAGAGAAGAGACGTACGATCTCTGCGAGAATAGATCATCCTTTTACCGCTAGATGTTACTACGATACCTAGGTGTAAGGTGCAGATTATAAATGAATGGCAGACATAGATTAAATCGTTAAGAATATTAGAGACGCAATCTAGTCAAGAGATAAGGTTTGTGGCGAAGAGACTGCACGACCCGCGATCCGGAACGGTATGCACGGTGACTAATGAAAATGGAGAACGTGTCCGCGATACGTTGCATCGATAGGGACATCCCCTCGTAGACTATAAACAGCCTGAATTTATAAATTCTCTCCACTGTATATCTATCGCGGTGAATACTATTCCACGTTCTTACACAGTGTGGTCAGACTGAGTAGACAAAATAGGAGTCTATATAAATCTCATTCGGTGAGGTAACGTAGTAAGACAACACGCATTGAACTTTTGCCTTTCCGCGTAACGCTTCTCGGTACACATAAAACCTTAACTTTATCATTGCGACACGATCCTTGTAAATTTTAGCATCATACCTTTGACGGAGGGAGAACACTCGGCGGAAGATCGAACGAACGAACGAACGAACGATCGGCGGAACTCGAGACCGGGAAATCAAACGATAATATCATCGTGTGGACAGAGATAGGCGGGAGGTGGGAGAATCGATATAAATATATATATATATATATATATATATATATATATATATATATAAATAAAAGGAAAACAACTTGTCTGTCGTACGGGCCGACCATACCTTGTCACGGTGCATGTATACAAAGAAAAAGTACCCAAAAAACTGTACATTGCGTAGATAATTCATTAAAAGTATAATATTATATCGCTGCACTTTAGTACAAAATCGCTTCACCTTGTTTCAGAATGACAGGTTTATATCATGTTTCGGTGTGCTGTCGCGACGCGTGAGAATGCCTACAATTTCTTATTAAATAATGCTCTGGCCAACAAATTTGTACTCTCTTTTTTGCAGTCCGCTCATCGACAAACAGGCGATACGTGGTCGTTGATTTTGACACGTCGAACGCGAATCTGAAAACTGCTTTTCCTTTGTTCTCGGATCCGAACGCGTTCGCAATGTTATCGAAAAAAAGTGTACCGTTCGACTCGGGAGACTGTCCGTAGAATCGTTCTGTATAAAAAAATATTTGTACAACTTTTACAATTTTTTGTTTCGAATTTTTCCTTTGAATTTCTCCAAAACAGAGACGGTTAGAGAAAAACGATTTTTGGATGGCGGTTCGACTCGACGAGATCTCAGATAGTCTGCCTGTGGTCGACGAGACGCAAAACAGATGTTGGACAGCGTCGTCATCGAGCAAATGGAAAAGAAAGCAAAAAGAAAACTGAATACTTGTAATGGTTGTGCGCGATTAAGCCACGAAGACGCACGGTGATCAATTTTGCAGGCGTGCATCGTCGTACGTCGTCCGCACGCGAGAATTTCGTCGCGTGCTAACGGCGGCTAGAAACCGATTTTTAGTCGGCGCGTTTGTTATAAGAATTATCCCCGGTCGTCGAGGCTGAACGTTTTCGGGATTTTGAAAAGTAATGTTCCTGTGAATAATCTCCTTTCGTGATACGAACCAAAGTAACTCCGTTTCGATGGGCAAAAGGAAATAGAAAATAATAAGAAAACAATAAGAAACGGGAGAAGGAGCGACGAGCTAACCAAACGAAAGAGAACGGAAAAAAGTAAAGCAGCAGGCGAGATTGTGCGTGTGTGCGAGATTGCGAGATACGCGAGTAGAAAATGGCGTGAGAGCTGTAGAGCGAGCGAAAGGGAAAGGGGGTAGGACGGGAGATAGGAGAAACGGGTATAGGCGAGACGGGCGTGATTTCGACCGTCTTTCTTGTCGTCCGATGTAAATTCTATTAGTTCAATTGCTTCGCTCTGAACGTGTATCGTAATGTATGATAGATATCTTCTTTCCTCCGTTTGTTTTCCTTTTTCCATTCTATCGACGAACGATTAGGGAAGAAACTCTACCTCGTGCACGCGTCGATCATCTTTCTCGTAGTCCTCGTCGCGTTTTTAAGCAAATTTCTATCGCGTATACGAGTCGGTGAAAGAAATCGGCCGCTGTTACTCAAACGATTCCACCTTTTTCACTAGCGAATCATTGGTGCGCGTTTGCGTTCGCGTACGTGTGTATCCGAGTGTGCGTGTCATAATTTGGTAGGGAGAACGATCGGTGCGGAAACGATATAACGATATAACGATACGATTCTGATCGCTCGCCGAGGAAAGAAAGCGTTAGCCTGTTCTCGATCGCGCCACGAGTCACGATCATCTCGCGCTTGTCATTTTGTAAATAGCCTACCGACGAAGCTCTCTCTCTCGAGAATTTTCGGCGAATTTTCAGCCCGCGCGAGCCGACAAGAAAGAATTCGAATTGTGGCTATCGTCTAACAATAAGAGTAGGCTCTTATCTTCCTGTACATTTAGAGCGAAGATTCGAAGGGATCAGAGATGGAGGGAGGGGGGTGGGGTGGTTGACAGATACGATTGGTCGATAGGTCGACAGGTGGCTGTAGAGCAAGGGAAACGAGCGAAAAGACAAGGTATTGTCGCTGTTGCGTGCCAGCGAACAATCGGGAGATCTTTAGAAAAAGCGCCATGTCTGTGTGTACATGTAAATTTTGTTGAAAAGGCGTCGCACCAAAATAATAATACGTATTTTTCGATGGAATGGACAAGAAAATGTTACGTGTAGCTTGTACGTTAGAGCAACAGCGAACGAACGAACGAACGAGCGTGCGAGAGTGAGAGAGAGAGCGAGAGATGATAGAAAATTTGATTGTCGGTGATAGCCTGGCCTTTTTCGCCACCTTTAGTCGTACCAATCGCATTTATAATAGCGGGGTAACCGTAGTCTTCGTAAAAACAACACGTGAGTGGACTTAGTTAAGGAGAAACGATGCGAACCTAAACGAAACGCTTAAGAACGAGCTATGTTTTTCGAAGCTGAGCGCTTTTTTCAGGTACTTAAAACGTCACGGGAATAGGGGAACGAACGACGGATGGATAACGAGACGGTAACCGGAATGACAAAGAGAACAAATCGAACGAGAGAGATGAAAACGGTTCAACCACGATACACTGGTCATTCGAGAAACGATTCACATTTTTGTATCGTATTGTCGTATCGTGTGGTTTGGTATTGTTTGGTTCGCGTTAAGACTACCGTTTTTGTTCTCGCTCGAAGCGAAAAGCACCCCTTGTTACCAGTATTCGAGAGGAGGATATCGCCGCTGCATCACTCTAATAGCGACACGAGTAAATTGACGTGGACCGGGGTGGATGAACAAATTGCACGAAGAAAATCAGAGGTTGGACAGAGAAACAGCGAGAGGGAGAGAGAAAGTTTGTGTGAATGCGTGTGCGATAGAGAGAGAGAGAGAGAGAGAGAGAGAGAGAGAGAGAGAAAAATACGTTTTGAACGAAACACGGCCGTGCACTGCAAAACGTACATTGATTAAGGATTTTACGCATTGTCGTTTAGCACAAATCAGTTGAAGATCGAGAGATTGAGTAAACTTAATACGATAAAGGGGGAAGGTAGAAACTGGGGAAAGCCGGATAAACCGAGGACGAAGTTGTTACAGAAATTCACAGCGAAAAACGATGACGGAATAACACCGGCACAGTCATGTCCGTAGTTACGATCAACCAAGAAACGAACTGCTTCTCCATACGCGAGTCTGGCCGATTACGAATATTTCGAGAAGATCGTAAGCGATCGAAGGGAACAGTTCTTTTCTGTTGGGTTTATCGAAAAGTTCTGCCCGGAATTATCATTTTATTGTTGCGTAATTTGATTTTCTTCATCTTTCTGCAACGATGCCATGCTAGTTTCTTTCGAACAGAATTTATTAACTCACAGCCTCGAACTGTACGCGTACGCTTTCAAGTATTTTAGGAAATTTGTATAAAATTTTTTTGGAAGATCCGAGAGAACGGTTTGCCCTTGCAGGGCCGGTACGATTGTCTCCGATATCAATTTTGATCAATATACATTCTCACTCTTTATTTCGTAATTTTTTGATATCGGTACGCGCGTCCACGAATCTTCACTTTACAATACTTTACACAGTGGGAACAGTACTTCCGGGTAGACCTCGTAGCATGTACCGTACCGTCGATGGAACAAGTATCGCGACTGCGAGTCAAACCATTTTTTAGACATTCATTTTAATCGCGATCCGATTGTTTTCGTGGGATATTACTGAATCGGCGGCCGATTTGTTCGAAGTTACACGCAAAGATTCCTAGTTCGTGAAATTTTCAAAATTTCTATAAATTGTACAGGTGTATCTAGAAATAGCTGTATGTTCCATCGTTGGTAGAAGCAAACCGTCGATCGAATGGTGCTGGTTTTCTTCGAAACACTCGATCGTGAAGCTGTCGAAATGATCGGATCGTTGACCAGCTGTAGTTGTCCAACGAGTCGTTTCGTAGAAATAACGAGGGCCAACGTTTACCAGAAAATGCTTGTTGAACTTCGAGTGAAAGATTACAAGTTGTTCCGTGCTCGATCTTCTCACGAATCGACGTGGAACGCGTATTTTCAAACGAATACATATTGTAATCGTGTTTTTTGATTTGTTCGTTCCATCCGTTGATGTATTATTTTTCTTTCCTAACCCTCGGAAGACTGACGTTTTCGAAGGCATCCTAAATGCTGAAAATGAAGCCTGGGTTCGCTCGAGTTCTTATGTCGAAATGTGTCTAATTGTATATGTATTCTTCGTCCATAGGATCATACTTCTTCCAAAAGTGTCGACCGCGTTATCGATCCGAATAGAGAATCAATCGCAATTTGAGTTGATCATCGGAGGCTGAGAAATGGTTGAAGCGTTTGGAGAGCCGAGTCGAAATGGACCCGAGCTCCGAGTCATCGTCGTCCGAGGGTTAATCGATGACGAAACAGTGCGCGAAAGCAACGAAAACGAGAAGGAAATTTTCGTGAGACCGTAAAACCGTAAATCTCAGATCCCTATCGATAATTGTGTATACTCGAGTACCCGAATACTAATTACGAATACCGATGAGCATCGTACATAGGAGAGGAGAACGACAACGTTGATTTCGATTGGAATCACGAATTCGAAAACGCTGTTTCTCGAATGGTACCGCGATTACGATCGTTAGAGGTGAAAGATAGAAAGAAAGAGAGAGAGAGAGAGAGAGAGAGAGAGAGAGAGAGAGAGAGAGAGAGAGAGAAAGAGATAAAAAGAAAGAGGAAAATATTCCCAAGAGGTAACGAGCGAACGTAATCGCTTGATCTCGTTAAATTTTTATCGATTGCGAGGAAGAATAACTGAGATGAAAAAAATGCTCCTTGGATATGACTGTACAGCGTATTATCTTGTCCGGAGGTACATATATCGAGAATCCTTTTTCAAGTCGAAGTATTAAGGATTGCATATTGTACATAAACAAGACATATTTTCTATATAAGGGACGTCGCTCGGTAAGGCCGATGGCTCGAAAAAATATTGCAATATTATGATAATTCTTTTAAGCGGTAGGATAGCCTTTAATCGTTTTATGTAATGTAATGATAGAAGAGGGTCTGGCAGAATAAAAGTGAAAGTTCTGTATTTAAAATGTGTTCTCTTAGAATGCATTCATTCATTCGCTGTTCTACCGTATCACGGCGCTGCTTCGAAAGCAAACAAGTTTCGTTCGTATGACGGGAAATGCGTTTTCAAAATGACATCAAAACCACGTGTTATAGTAAACGCAATATTTTTTTATTACTCGTATAGTTTCCGATAATGTCAATCAAACTTAATTCGTAACGTTGGAATTGGATCTCTCTTGCTGTTTTTGTTGATTCTCTACTTCCTGAAATAAACGAATTTACATACATAGATATAGAATCAACCAATGAAAGAAAGATAAATATTTGGTTTTCAAGAACTTTCTAGAAAAGTCGGAATTATCGGTAACAGAAAAAATGCTCAAATAGTAAGAGATAATACTCTACTTACTCTTCGAATAATATCCATTAACGTTGAGCTGTCGTTCGATTGGAAGAACTCATTGATCTCTCGAGGAATGCAAAAATGATTCGGCGGCTTTGGTTGGATGCCGATTTCCTCGCCGATAAATCGAAATTCCGGTGCATCGTTGATCTGATTTAGCAATTCTTCGTACGCGAAGAGCGTTCCTCCCGTGGAAGATTCGTCCAAAGTGCCAAAGTCAACGATCTTTACCTTTTCTTTTTTGTAACGAATCACATCGAACGAGTCTGCAACGTAAGGCATTAATTTTAACATTGATTCGATT
The DNA here is from genome assembly GCA_913789915.3 of Sphecodes monilicornis. Taxonomy (NCBI): domain Eukaryota; kingdom Metazoa; phylum Arthropoda; class Insecta; order Hymenoptera; family Halictidae; genus Sphecodes; species Sphecodes monilicornis. The sequence goes on along the minus strand of OU565290.1, from coordinate 28,091,257 downwards.
AATTGAATCCAAATGACTATATATTTATTCGCTTACAATCGTTCAGTGGAAACTTGTCTTTAATATGTTCCATGAACAAACTTTTAATATCTGTTCGAATATTATATTTTTCTGACTCGTTGTAACTGTGATACTGTGATATATCTCGTTGGCTGATCGCTGCATTGGATTCGAATAATCATCAGAAAGCACAAGAAAATGGTACAATGATTATAGAACAATTACCTATGAGCTCATTCTTTACCACGAAACATCGAAATTCCGTGCACGGATTAATGTCTCTCCATTGTTTCAGTATAAGACAAGACTCTAATGGAATTTCCCTATTCGCATGGTTCGTAATATTAGTCAAATCTTTTGTGATCCTATCAGAGCTTTTCAGTAATAAGTACACCTCCTCTAATGTTTTGCATTTGAGAGTTTTGGTGGGAGCTACCCATGTTGCATCCTAAAAATACATATACGTCGAGAAAATGGATAAACAAATAGTAAGCAAACAAAAAGAAACAATTTACAGAGGGCGAACTCCAATTGCTTTTGACGAATACTGCACCATACTCGTCTATCGTGTCTTGAATCTTCTGGCTGAACTCTGGAAATGTTGGTTGAGATTCAGACGAATGCTAAAAGAAACACGTTTCGTTTGCTTCACGATGTGCAATAATTAGTCCAATGATTATTTACCTCTTCGTTTATTACTGGAGAACCATCTGCCCACTCTCCACTTTCCGATAGCTCTTTTGTCGCCTCGACAGGTAAAAAGAATGCATCGTCTTCCAAGTATTTAAGTACATCGTTGGGAATGGGAAGAATTGCAGCTTTCAGAGAGTCTTTACGAAATTGTGGATACCATGATGGAAACGAGCACTCCGCTTTCAAATCACTGACCATATTAACATTCAAATTGGGTCCAATCTATCTTGGAAGGTGAAAGATAAACATACAAACTAAACACTATTGTTATACTCTCTGTCGATACTTATGTTTGCAAACATGCGTTTACGATATTAATGTTAAGAGAAGTATATCATGAATATTGTACGCTTGCTTTGAAGTTTGGTATTCTCGCCAGAATTGGGCATCAAACGATTGAAAAATTGTGCATCAACAACTCAATAGTGGCACCACTTGTGACGAAATTTCGAGGTTCAGTTTTTTTGTTTTTTTTTTTTTAGGGGGTCCATACAGCGCCAATCGACGTAGTAGCAAAACGCTGAAACTGCTAGCCGAACGTTATAGACAGTCGATTAATGGTCGCCTGTAGTCGATAACCATGATGTCGCCAATTTACAAAGCCTCGAAATATAGTATTAACGCCATCTAGCCGTAGATTTGGAATAAGTTGGTAACAAAGTTTGGCTAGCAGTTTGAGCGTTTTGCCGGTACATCGATTGGCGCTGTACGGACATTTGAACGAAGCAAATTATTCGCTAGCAAACACTTGAATGCAAAATAACATTTCAATGCTTTCCTGTTGAAATATTTTATGGAACTTCCGTATGGGGTAAATTAAAGCCGGAAGAATTCACTTTATGATAGCTACGTTTTGATTTGAAGGAAGACTCTACATAATTGTGCAGAAAACAAAATATGAAGTTTTGAGACAATTCACGAGAGACCTACTTACAGACGCATGCGCATGAGAATTGACGATCGAAAAACGTCAGTTTCGTCTCTGTAAAAATGCTGGGGGTGCGTGAATAACGATCAAACGATACGCGTTACCAGAGAGGCGTTACTATTCGATTTCCTCAAACGTGTTCGCCGTTTGTTTATCAAGAATGTATTCTAGGATGTTTAAATAACGTAATAATCTGTTTTTCACAGTTAGTTTTCTCCGATGTAAAAAGCGACGAGTTGCGTTATGAAATTATCTATTACGCTGCGATGGTAGAAATATGTAACCCTAGCAGATAACCTACCGACATCTTCTGTCGAAACTCGCACAGCTTGTGCTTGTGACATCGAGAGATTTAAAGATGACGAATACTAGCATTTCAAAGAAAATTTTATCGAATGGAGTAAGTTGGAGAGATGACGTACAGTGCATTATATATCAACTATTAGACGTGTCACAAGGGATGTTGTTAAGCGTATAAAAGTCTCTTCGATTATATAAAAAGTTTATTCAAATCCGTGTATCGAACAAAAGCATTATACTTCGCTAATAATATGGGTAAGTGGTGAATAATCGTATTTCTTTTTATAAGAAACTCAAATAATTTGACGAATCGTATCTAATAAATATATATACAATATATATTTTGTTTTGTCTGAAGTGATGGCAGGGAACGAAAATACCTCTGGATCCTTGGCGGAAGATTCACTGTCCACAAGGTTGCAGTGGCTTCGACAACGCCGGGAAGCGCTACAAGAAAAGTTAGCTCAAAAGAACAACGAGCTAAAAAACTTGTGCGTGGAAGAAGCAGAACTAACCGGTGTGCTGCCACCAGAAATACCATTGGAACCCGGAGAAAGCCCTCCTGTGTTCCGTAAAAGGGTCGGAACAGCATTTTCTTATCCACAAAATTTAATTAACAAATTGAAAACAAACGAAGTTGTATGTATCACAATTATAGAAATTACCGGCAGTCCTAATTGAACGCGATTAAACAAATACTTTTTCTTCCGTGCAGGAGGAATCTACTTTGGAATTGGAGCGTCAAGTTCAAATCGGTATAGTGGAAGCTGCCTTGGGTATTGTAAACGACTCCACGGAGAGCAAGGCTGTACGCCGTAAACATAGGTTAGTCTATCAACAGAGTCAGCGTAGACTCCAGGAATTGGAAGTGCGATTGAACTTCATAAGGCAGAGCCGTACCAAAACGCATCAACCGACGCAAGCCCAGCACACTGCCGTTTACAATACTCAACCGCATTTATACGCAAATGTTAAGCACAGGACTAAAAAACCTCGACCACCGTTGGATGGCACAGGTAGTACCGCTTATTTATTTATACTCAACGACGAATGCAGAGTGTCTCGGTTAAATCACCGAAATATTTCTCTTATTTATTACCGTGCGACAAAACTATTTAGAATATTATAAAATGAAACGACAATAAATGAGACAGATATTTAAGTGATCCCATTTAGCCGCGAAATTCTGTATGAATTTTTCGATTCTCCGTTTGACATGTATTTTTGTCTCAGCAAACGATGGAAGTACAAAAGCGAGGGGTTTACTCCAAGAAGGTGGCATAAGTTTAAGTCCATTGGGGTCAGAGGACAAGTGTAGTACGTATCCGGGACACGTGTACGATGACCAACTCCTAGTAACTAATACTTGTAATCATGGTCATGTAGGTGCTTATTGTCCGCCCGTGTCCGATCAGCGACAAAACATGAAAATAATCGAGCACGATCACAACGATAATCAAAACGTTTATATATTGCCAGACCAGTATCGGACGCGAACGTACTCGCACGGCAGCGGCGGTTCGCGCACACAAACTCACTATCAAGAAACCGAGAAGTTGTACCGACCATTACCGAACACTTACACCGAGGAGGAAAGACAAATGCGATTTCGTCAGATTCAGCAACAGCAAATGCAAGAACAAACTCATAACTACCAGTACAACGATTACAAACACTTGGACAACGATGCCCAGCGAAGATCCGGTCAAGAATATTACGACAGAGATTTCCGCGGGATGAACTACACTCACATGCCCGAGTTCCCAGTCTACCATAAGAATAACTCTCAACCGCAGTCCCTGCTGAGACGGGATCGCGACTCCGGTGGAAGCAAAAATCTGCGGTACACGGACTCGCCGAGCGAATCGCAAATAGCGACGGGTTACTGGGTAAGATACGAGGATGAGATCGTTTGGTGTCCCGACGATCAGCCCATCGCAGACAGATTTGGGAGCTTGGATCGCAGGAAGCGGAACGCGGTACAACACACTGGCAGCATGGGTACCGACATACAACCGCGATATCGCACCGTATCGATCGGGTGTAGCAAAAATTCGTCTTGCGTTCCGGCCCATCAGAACGCTTCTGTTCATCTGCTCCCATTGTCCGAGCACCCGTCGGCCAACAATAAAATGTTGCTTCGCACGCAATCGCTCGGCAGCGTAGAAAAGTGGCACTCGAGCCATTTGCACGAGCTGCTCGACGGCAAGGACACGACCGATAGTATTAATCGCAAGGGGAAGGAGAAGGAATGGTACGAAACCTCGTTGGACTCGGGCACGAGTCCAGGACTGGATCTCGGCTTGACAAGTTCGCATAAGAACATTCATTATCAGTCCACCGCTCCCACATGCTCTAATCTGCCTAGTGCTAGCAGCTCCGAGGACGGGAAGACTAGCGGCTATATGCCTTCTATGAGTCATCGTAAGACTGATTTGATCGCTGCCGAAAGCGAACAGCATTTGCAACCGTCGTCATCGTCGTCATCGTCGATTCGGTACGATCATACGCGGAAGAAGGTGCTCGAAATCCCAGCCGAGTCGAAATCGTCTCAAGAGGCCGGCGAAGAGACGATTCGACTGGGATCGTCGCAGAATTGCACGATCGTTCAAGCGGGGAAATATCAACCTTACAGGGAAGTCACAAAGCCGTTCGAGATGTCCGATTTTTACAAATACTCCACCAAATTCCGTAAAAGAAACGAAGGAAACGGGCAAAATTGTTCGAGCGACGCGCAAGACGAACAGCGGGGTACACATTACACGGGACTCGGAACGGATCTTCACGGGGAGCCGGAACCTTCGAATTCGAACGTCGCTCAGAACGGATCGGCTGCCGTTCAAAAGAGAATCTATCAGCCGGTTCAACGAATGACTTGTCAGCCGTATCTGGCGTCATTGAGATAACTCGCACGTTTCCGCGTGGATCACGAAAACACGGAGGAACCGATAGGCTGGACCTATCTAGTTAATTATCAGAATTTTTACCCCGTTTCGTTGTAATGATTTCAAACTCGAACAGCTTATGCTTAGGTTCCATGAAAGTTTATGGCCATAAGATATTTGGGGATTCCAGCAAATTCGCGTATCTTGATCTACCTGGAAGTCCAAAAGAAAGCGTTTCAACGTTTTTCTCACTTTTTAGGAAATTTTATTCTGTTGGCATTTAAGAAGATTTTTCAAAATCGACTGCATTCGCATATCGAGACCTGGTTAGTGCCTTATTTTAATCGAAATTGTTAAGGAAATTTGTGTAAGGAACTTATGCACTTGTTGCATAGCGAATGAGATGCTAAAACGGAGTTAATATACAAAACATACACACGCCGATCTGGCAATTAAATGGTTCTACGATGGAGCAAAAGACTTCTGGCGTTGCAGCCTACGTGTTCGAATCACGATCACGATCTAGCAATAAATACTAATCTACCGTCACGAAGTGATCATGTTTCATCGCGTCGACTGCTTCCACCGCTTCGACTGGTAGCATAGAATATAATGAAATATTTTTATACGATTGATTTTGTAGTATTGTATAATTACTGTACAAATTCGGCTAGGCGTACGCTGGCAATTTGAAATTCCACCACAGTTCGAACAGTGCTAAGCGTGGAGGAAAAACGTTTAATTAAAAAATTGTACACTTTTGGATAAAGAAAATGTTACCTCGCTAATAGTAAGGAGAATAGACTGAAACAGTGATTTTTACGCAGGCGAAATATATTAATATACAAAAAAAGAATCTTTATTTATTTACAATAGGTATATTGTAATCTTTTTCGTTCAGAATATTAAAAGTGTTTGAACACTTTGTCATGCTAGTTACATAGTTAGTTCGCTACTTTAGCAAGTATTTAGTAAAAGGTCAAAAGGTTTCATTATTTCGTTAACATACTTTCAAGTTACCTCTATTTTTTTTGATAAACGTACGATGCAATTAATACAATACGTCTGGTGGTCGATTGATAAGTTGCCGGTGGGTGCTTAGCCTTGAACAATTTCGAGAATTTAAAGTACACGTAAAGCAAACAAACGCGACTGGTTAACTAGTAATTAGTAGGAAACGAATGATGCATCGATCGAGCTTTACCGTTGAGACGTTGCGTGTTTCGATAGATCATTATGCTATTCGTAGATAAATATGGATATAGCGTGTTTTTGTTTAATAAGAGTGCTCTGCACAACGTTCGCTGTAAGACGTATAAGACTATATAAAATTTCTTTGATTTTGAGTGCCTTGGATTTTTAGAGCCAAAGACTCGAAAGACGTTTCGCAATGCTTTTCCTTTTTAAACTGCTTTATATTTATTTCTATTGTAGATGAAATCTATATACGAATTTAACGAAATTGCATTTAGTTTCGTAACGTTGTTGGTAATAGAATACTATTTTCTCTTTAAGTTTAATACATACACTGATACAAATTTACATTGTTGACAGTAAGCATCATAAACTTAAACTAACGTATAAATTAAGCGACGGAAAAAATTGCTTTGTTCATGAAATTTTTACCATACTTTTCTTGAGAAATAATAAACAGTTTATTTTTACGCATACATACTTACGCTACTTCCCTTCTGTTTTCGTTTTCATTCGAAGGAACGTATTGTATGCTAAATTCGCAGTTGAAAAGTTACATGTACATACATATGTAGTTGGTGAAAATTCTAACTGACCTTAGGAATGTTGACATCTTCACAGATAGTCATGGTTCACCATTTATTCGTCTACTTCCAATAACAAAAATATATCGTCATAAGAAATGAAAATGAAGCCAATATACATATCACTTACTTGTATCATTGAGCTTGACTAATATACAAACTAATGACTAAAACGAACTACTCGACGACGCTCGAGCAGGAGAATGATCGCGAGATTAATTCCGGGATACTTGTGCGTCTAATTCCAATCGTAAATTACGGTATTTTGTCTAACGTTTTTCAACTGTCCCCGTAGTAGGGGCGGAAAAGTGTCCAGAATAAAAACGTTAATGTTTCGTTACCCACAAGACAAGTTGTAGATAGTCTAACAGCATTATAAATTTTCTATAGTTATTAATGATCTCGATCACGCGAACTCTTGGCAATGGTTTCGTATCTTCGCAATAGTACAGCGAAATTATGTTACCGCTTAACTTTTTACCACCTTAACTTCTAACTTCCTGTTTCACCACTGACAATGAGATTAAAAGACACGTTTACGTTGGGCAGTGGCACGTCACGGTATTTAAACGAGAACTCGAGCCATTCGATCTTAATATTTTCTACCTACCGGTAGTTACCCGATAGACCCTTCAACCATGCAAACCAAGTCATTGAAGATTTCTTGATATATAGCAATGGCGATTTCATTCGTATACCAACAAATTATCTTGTGTGGTGTTAATACTTTTCTTTAGGTATAGTAGAGTCATTAAAAAGTTTATGAATTGACTTCCGGTAGCTAAAGCGTTGAATACCACGTTCAATTCGTCGTTAATAGACTGCAGATTTTTGTACAAGATATTAAACATTTTCGGAAGGACTTGCAAAGAACAGAGGTCAAATAGAATCTTTCATACACTTTAGTAATTCCAAGTGGTCGTTTTTACCATAAATTATAAATGCGTAAAATCCGCAATCTAATCGTTGAACGCTATTTAACAAGCCCTTGATCTTTGTGACGGAGAAACTCGCGTAACCATCTTATTTTCTACAGTCTTTTCTAAGTACAGTGTTCAACGCTTATTCTTTGCGACGAAATTGTTCGAATTTGTTGAACAGTGTTATCGGCATCCGTTTGCAGACAGTTGCAAAAGTCGATGAATCGTAAAAATAAGAAGAACACTGACCCATGAAGCGCTTCTCACGTTAGGGATAAAATTAAAACGATTGAACACAGTAGAGCACGTCGCTCAAACGAAGATGAATATTTGAATCCGAGTTCCGTGAAAACACGAATCTCAACCGGAAAATTCGTCGGTACAGCTCATAATTTCCCAACCTTTTCTGGCTCACAGCCCTCACTGTTGAAAGTTTCTTTTGTTCAAATAAAGTCTCTCAATCGTGTGAGCGAGTGTGTGCATGGAATTTCGAAGTTGTAGAAGATCATAGAGAACAACAGGAAAATAAAGTTTTGATGTTCACACCGGTGGTGGCAGAGGTCACGTTGGAAAACTATGATATAGTGTAGGAAGTAAAAGTCAAGGTGAATTATACCTAAAATGCACGTCCTAGAATCTATATAGTGTCGTTCGAGCAAATAGATCTCCAAGTTTACGATTCATGCAGCCACTCGCAAACCATATAAAAATTCGAATTTCCATACGCTCGCCTATGCACTCCTGTAAATACAATGAACGCACAGCACTCTGATTCATCGATGACAGCATTTATTCGCCCACTTTCTCGCCCCATTTTAAAACTAAAATAAATTAACACCGCGGAGACTTGTAATCGAATTCATTGGCACTCGGAAAAATACGTTCGTTCTTTCGCAACATGCTAACGCGAAGAACACGCTTTTAAAGACAAAACTAGAACCGACGAGAAGTGGCAATGCCCAGTGTTCCTTTATTATTCTTATTGTTATCGCACGAAACAATATCGGATTGCGTTTCAATGTTGGGCAATATCTAACGCAAATAACGATTCAATGTTTCATTTGACTAAAGTTAAGTAAAATAGTTAAAATTCTTTTCATCGTGAACAAAATCTTTGCAATATATTTTTTTACACACTTATCTTGAATGTTCATCGGAATAATAAGTTTGGTGAAAATAAGTTTTACGAACACATACAATTTACTAGAAGCAGACATAATAAAACTTCAATTGAATTTCGATTAAAAGCTAACAGTTAACGATCGCTACGTCGAATTGAAATTATAAGCATCAAAATCGTTCAGAAAAATTTCATGAGAAATTTCAATCGATTAATGCCCAACTCTGATTTCAGACATTCTAGGAAATATAAAGGCAAAATGTGTGTGTGTGTGTTTAACGTTCATTTAGCCGTTGTGAACCCATCTTTGTTAAGATATAGAAAAAAAAAAATTTTAAATAGATATTTATCATGCACAGCAATATATCGAATATTTCGAGTTCTTGTTTTCTATAAATAGCGTTAGCAATAACAATAGACGCCGAATAATAACAGTTCCCTATAAAATTAACAGTATAAAAATTTTATAGAAAGTACAAACAACTCGCGTGCGTAGAAAGTTTGTCCAGTAAAATACCGAGTAACGTTAACTGACTATTCATTAAAGGCAACACTAAGAGTAGATTCTTATAAAAGAAACATTAGCTTTTTTCTCTTATCGCTATGAACAACAGATCGAATTTGCATGCGCAAAAACCTTTAACCGGATACCCATTCAAACGAATTTCTTTATACCATCGAAACAATTCGTAATAAAGTACTTCTATCGAAAGAATTGATACCGTATTCTTTGGTTTTTATTTTTCTTTTTACAGCTCTAGGATTGCCTTCATTCATTATTACAAAAGATTATACTCGTCTTCTACAACAGGATCATCGATTCCGATAGATAGCAATTAAAAAGTGTAAACGTATAATAAATAATAAAATATAAAGACAAATTGATAAAAAATCCCAGAACTATTTTCGGTTCACCTAACGTTCGTATAGTATTGTTTTCTTCTTCTTTGTTCTTTTCATACTCTGAATCAGTACATATTTGCTAGAAATTGTATCTTCTTTTTTTCTCGTTTTCTTTACCATTACAAACATTCAAACAAATATTCATACTATCGCACAGTCATACTTTATTACATGCTACACACGATTTGCGCATTTATCACGGATACCTTAATGCTATATTGATTAAAAACTACAACTATACAATAGAATAATTTAAGGAATTTGTTGGTTTTTAAATGTTCACAGAGCCGTAACAGGAGGTAGGACGAACTCGTTAATTTTATCCTCGATATGAACGATTGATAATCAAATCGATGCAACACGCTGATTATTGCAATTAATGGTCTATTGTTGTTTTTTTTTTTAATTGAACACTATTTTCCATGAATTCTCCTTTATTTACCAAGTCTAGTAACACGAAAAACAGTAAAAGTTAGACTTGGTTTTCTTTGCTCATAGAATAAGTACCTAATCGAGACGTAAGCTCATTCTAAAAAAAGAAAAAGAAACTAAAACTATGTTGTAAGAGAAATGATAATACCTTTTCATCTTGCTCAAAAAGTTCTTATTCGAGCGTTAAATTTCACGCCAAAGATTGATAGCGATATCGATAAAACGAATCCGATTTAAAAGCACGAACGATAACAGTACACTTACTCTGCTCAGGCAAATAAAGAAAATTCATCTTGTGACTAAATTAAGCATCGCTACACAAACATTTTTAAGCGTACAAGTAATCATTGTTATTTAACGGTATCTTTCATCGATTTCTTGTTAGGAAAAAGAAACAATTAATTGTGAAATAAGATCACGGCTTGACGGAATCTGTTTATACTGGCAAGAAGAGTAACGGCGGATATATTGACATATGTTCTATTCATTGAATTAATTTGGACCACTGATGTAATAGATCTGATGCATATCTCTTATGATTGAGTATTATTTGTATGAATATTGGTCAAGATACGCGAAAAAAATGATTACAAAGTGTGATAGTATAGTATTAAAAACCTTGTCATTATTATACATGCGACTCGTTACTACTGCTATCTTCTATTTACCAATCCGATGCATTTACACATCTTTCAATGTAAGTATATCACCAAGCAAAGCACACAACGTAGACAGGATACTTTTGAACCATAACCATTCAAACAATTCATAAACTACTTGTCTATTCAGCCACTGAAACCACGTATAAGTGGTGGATAAGATAGATAATACAGATAACAATAACAGCAGAAATGATTGTCGAATTTGTAATACAACTACTCGTAAGGAAAATCGTGTATAGACCAGTCGGAATCTCCGGAATCTGAAAACACAGTGACAATGTCCTCGAGTTCCAAGTCGAATAACCAACGATCGTCTCTCTCTTCTAGGAAGTCCCACAAGAAAAACTGCTGTAAAAATACTTTTACTAGTGTTTATATATTTACAATGGAAACGCTATAGAGTCAGATACCTCTGCGGTTTCACGCGGAATAGCTCTGCTCTGTAACGTTACCTAATAATACCTAGGACGAACGAAAAAAGATCTAATTAGAGATTCCACCTGTCACAGAAACTTACACGCAACAGATCAATTTCTTCATCAGCATTACGTCTTTGACGAACAGGTGGACCAACGTCTGTTTTAGTGCCATCGGGAAGCGCATGGAGGTAAAAACATTTATTACCGAAAGGGCATTTGCCGCGTCCCTTATTGAAATATTTGCAATCTTTAGTGCTGTAATAAATAAACAATATCGTATATAATTAAATGTTATAACGACAATAAATAGTTCTTTCTTACCTTAATGCACATTTGTAGTCCATAATTAATTTTTCTTTCTCTTCCTTCGTGTCTACCCAATACATACTTGGACACACGAAATCAGAAGTGACACGACATTCCGGACAAGCCCTGATGATCTTATTGTCGAACTGTTTAGCCTGTCTCCATTTTCTGATACAACTCAAACAAAAGCAATGATTGCAATTTGGTAGAATACCAAATCTCTGTTCACCCGATGCTTTATCCATTACTATTTCGAAGCAAACTCCGCAAGACTTTTCTCTGCTACGTTGGATCGCGAAAGAAAGCTCCATATCCACTTCGTGTTGCTTCACGCACGCCTAGAGGAGATAAAAGAAAAAAAAGACATACTTTAGTTTGTGTAATGTTACAACTAGTAGAATATAATAAATATGTGTGTGTGTGCGCGTATATATATATATATATAATTACATTTGTATGTTTCTTTCGAAGATCTTCGTTGTGTGGATGAAGCGCAGCACGATTACACAATTCACAGATGTCCCCGTGCAAATATGTACAATTACGTTTTTTACAAATTCCGGTTGCCATCGCGTACGGACAGAGTGGTTCTACGGATAGACTGGATGCTTGACCGGAAGGATTCACAGCTTGCGCATAAGATACTGGATACGGACAACTCGCGGATGTTCCTAAAGTAGAAGATGGCTCACTCGCAGAAGAAGAACCAGCAACGGATGAAGGTACAAATTCTGGTGCTTTTATCCATTCTTCTGTCATACAGGCACTTTCTTTACTAGAAACGTACGAGTCTATCTGATTGCATGATACTTTCTACCACTTTAATATATAATACATGTGTATGTATATAAATATATATGTAAGATTTAAAGATCTATATCACTGTAACATACACATTTTTTATTGTTGACGAAGGCGAAGTATTCGAAGTGTATTGCCCAGGCAAAACGTTATCTACCAAACTTGCATTCTCTGAATTATTTTCGGCAGCTTCGGCGTTATGACGAAAATGACACTGAATTCCAAATTTGCAGATGCCATGCTTAAAAAAGCGACAGGCAACGTTAAAAGGTGGCGCGGACCCAGATATCACTGTTTCTGTAGTACTTCTGTCGCTTCTAACTCCTTGGCTATGGTGATACCTGCAATTGTTTCCTTCTCGGCACATACCATTTTTGAAATAGCTGCAACCAAAAGAATTTTATTAACACATTATTCACTGTTCGCCACAGAAAACAGCATATTTCTTGTTTATCAATACAAACAAATATTTAACCTTGAAATATCATTTACCTTTCCAGCTAAAGAACATACTTGCGTGTTTACATAAAATATTACATTGCAGTTTACATGTAAGTACATATTAGTATACGTGTAGAGATCGGTATGGTGAGTGAGATTATTTTTCAGTATATCGTTCCCCTATCGCTGATGATAATTTTGATGGTCCAACAAATGAGTGAAGTAAATTACAGAAGCAGAATTTATTTAAAAGAAGAAGAAAAAGAAAGAAACAACATACAATCAGTCCAAAATATTTCGATGTTTGGAGGTTGAAAAGTGGCTGACAGGTTATAGAATGTTTTTTCGCGGAAAGAGTTATTGTTTGACTTTTCGTCAGCGTTGCGCGATCATTGAAATATATTTAAAAAACGACGATAGAAGAGTTTCTTACCGGCAAACAACGCTCTGTGTCCAATTGTCGGCCATTTTCTAAAGCTTCCACTGTAACAATGATCGACAACGCGTCCTCGAAGGGTCGCGTGCACTTTCTTTTCGTTACAACAGAACAACACACGACACAAATTTCTACAAATAAATGTGAACACGACGTAGCACAACGGTTTCGGTTCTATCGGTAATTTTGCCTGACAAGTATCCTTTTGCAAGATCCCTTGAATATCAAGTACAAAAACACTAATTCCCGTCCTTCTTCTCTCCCTGCGCCTCTCCGTACTTCTGCCGTTATTCTATAAAGTTTTCCTGTTGTGCAAATTTCTTCGCACCATATATATCTATACGTGTATTCTCTGTTTTTATTCTCTATCGACAAATGTTTAACATTTGCAATACATGTACTTATACGCAACTCGACAACTTTAGGCGTGAGAGCCAGCACACATATACGTCACGATTAACTAACAACAGAGGCAAATTCACGTTTAACTGAGGCGAAACTCTGCCATTTTTCAACGACCAATGTTCGTTGCGCGTACGTCCCCAAGTAATATAAGATTTCTAAGTGTTCAAGTGCGCATGCGTACCCAAGTTTCTATGTCATGAATGTATGTATTTATATAGCTTCGAAACTACTTGGGAAGTTTCTTAATATCAGGGCAGAGGTTAATATCTACGCAAAAATAAATGTAGAACTCGTCTTAAATACGTAAGAACATTTAGTTACATATTTAACACGGTAAAAAAACTTTTGTAACATTTGGCTTATGAAATTACGTGATTTGCGAAACATCATTTTTTACCATATTATGTTTGAAATGTTGATGCGTTACGCAGAAGCGGAAGCACTAATCTTATCCGTATCCATATCAGAGAGAAATTCTTCTCTGTCCATATGCAAGTCCAAAATTTCGAAGTCACGAACAGCAACAATTACGATAGGAATTCCGCCTCTGTGACAATACTCTGCGCCACGAGCATGCGCCCAAACTTTTAACCATTCAAACGTAAATACCTGTTTCACGTTTTGCAAAATCAACAAATTTGATCATGATTCTCATCCCGTCGATTCTTTACAATCCAAAGTGAAAGAAATTGTAGAATATCCGATTTTCAGTCTAAATGTGCTCTATCTTCAATAATTCTTTATATTACTATCATAATTGGATGTTTCTATTAGAACAGTTTAATTTTACTATGAAACGTAAAATCCTTCGTCTGTGAAAAAACAGTAGGAATTTCACGTCTTGAATAATGCACGTAGTACCGAATTATTAGTACGAAATTTTAAAAATATAAACACAATTTAATTAATGGAGGACATTAGTAAAAAACAGAACAACATCGATAACACAGTTGTTATGAGAACGCGGCTTCATTTAGTTTGATCCAAATAAGAGATTATGATTGTATGTATGTTGGTAGTGTATGCGGATTGCCGCCACGGCAGCGATATTTCGACGATGAATACTGAATTGTAGTTTTAAATAAAAAAATTGTGAGACTGAGTGCTGTTTGGCATCGAGATTCGAAGGTGATATACTTATTTTTCGTTACCTAGAAGTTCAAGAGTTTTTTGTATATTTTCAAATATAATTTGTTTGCGACGAATACGAAATTTTGAATTGTTCAGGATATTTAATTTCGAATCCGTAAATAGTGTTGCTTAACAGTTCTTTCGTTCATAAGAAACTAACACCGTTTACCAAGGAACGTACAACAGCTCTTTTCTTCGTTTATTTATTTTTTACCTTCACTGTCAGACTCGATTAAATCACAAGTATCAAATGCAACATGGCGAACCGAAGCTACTTTCTGTGTTAACCTCAATCTTTCATACAGCGGTTTAATGCATCTGCAAAGAAAATGTAGTGTCAGTTGTTTTTCGAGAAATGTTTTATTATTTCTTCAAGCAACCGGGTATTTCCATACTAACTGTAATTAATATATTACACTCTTGTGTCTATATTCTGTGCGTTTCACGCACTGAATTTAGACATTTGTTTATACTGACTACACGAGTTGTTATACAGTGATTCACAAGATTGTTCACATACTCCTACATTCTATGAAATATAGTTTTATCACTTTTCTATATGAACCTAGGGTATAAATGTTTCTTGGCTATATTTGTTTATGTTGTGTAAATCCCTTTGTATATTAGTTTCGTAGCAAATGAACTTACGAGTCATTGTATTTACACGCACCGATCGAATAAAATGTTATTTTCGTATTGTATACATTTTCAGATACATGTAATCATACTCCATTATACGATTGAGCATGGATTCTAATACCGAAAAGGATTCACCCATAGAAATTGAAGAAAATGCTGATAGTTCAAATGTTCAAAAAGAGAAAATAAGTAGCGATACAAGTGAAGTACCAACAGAGTCAGCGAATATTGAAACTCAAAAAGAAATTGTACAGACTTGCCAAAGTAGCAAAACCAAGGCTGATACAACCGATGAAACACAACAAGAACCATGTGACAAAAGTATAGTCAATAGTGAAGCATCAAATATCAAATCGTGTGAAGAAAAATCTTTGGTTAAAGTAAAATTAAAGGGAAATGATTCGAATTTACAGGAAAGCAATGAAAATGCAGCATCAATGGTTTGTAATATACAATCGGATGATTCATGCGAAAATAATGCAAAAGTTGTCTCACAAGAAAGTAAATCTGAAACAATGTCAACAATATTGGATGTCGTGGAAACCAATGATACCATTAATACATCGAATAATCCAAATATAGTAGAAGATGTAGAATCTCAAAATAAGTTGGTAGATTTACCGGGGAATACAGAAATCCAAAGTTCAATGGAAAAGACAGATGAATCGCGTGATTTCGATTCTGAAAAAACCGGAAAAGAGACTGACGGTGCCGTAGTTGTAGACGAGTCTCAAACAGAAAAAACACAATTATACATTAAAGAAATGAACGATTCAGGTAATAAAAAGACTGATTCGGAAGTAGTATCGGAAGATTGCGAAAAGGATGCATCAGAAAAAACTATAATAGAGCCAGGAAACACAGAGTTCGTACAGTTCTCTCAGGAGAAACACGGAGACGCTCAAATTGAAAATCAATCCATAGATGCAGAGGATCCCTTTGGTGGAGACAACCTTAACGTTGAAAATGTCGAACCGATTGACACAGACGATCTCAATGAAACAGACGTAGGTTTTTCTAAACTGTGTACTCAGGCTGACAATCTACAAGATATTGTAAGTGCTAGAGAAAGCGACTTTAATGCTAGCGATAAAGATAATGAAAAAACTAAAGATATTTCTGTTAGTGCAGTGCAGTCTTCGAACATAAGTCGAGATGCTGAGAAGGATTGTAGTGCAGGTCCATCTGATGTAGAAGGAAATGAAAATTTAAGTAAAACCAAAGTTGCAGGATCAACTGAAAAATGCGATGATGGAACAGAAAAAGCTCTTCGTGAAGGAACACCGATAGTAAACGAAGAAGAACAGTCGACTGTTTTACCGGGACAGGACGACGAGTTATGCATTATTCCAGATAGCATGAAAGTGATCATTCCTGGACAAACGAACAAATCAAGTGTCAACAGCAATAAATCCTTAGGCGAAATTAATTTTGACCATAACGCGGTTCCGAAAAGTTCTGAAGATATCAAATCGAGTTCAGATAGTAACGAAGACAAGCAACAAGATGTAACAGATTTAAAAGATAAAGACAAACCTGTTACGAAAGCTGTTGAAAGTACCGAGACAGAAAAAGATCCGATAAACGATGTTACAGCTACAGCTACGGACGTTATTAACATAGATGAGGAGTCGAAGAACTCTGAAATCGAAGAAATAACAAACAAAGACATTTGTAAACAATGTAGAGAAGAAAGATCGTGTAAGATTAAAGTTAAAATTGGTTTTGATACGTTCAACGTTTGCTCGAAAACTTGTAAAGCTTTGTTCAAAGCGGCCAATAATAGAGCTGTAGATATTCCCAGCGATGGAGTGAATTCCAAGAGAGAGAAACGTTGTGCAAACTGTTTGCTGATCGTCGAACTCGGCGACGAACGTAATCTCTCTTGGGAGACAATGGAATTTTGTAACGAAGAGTGTTTAGGGAAATTCCAAACAAAGTATGGAAGCTACTGCAGAAATTGTAACGGCTCTGTGCAGGCAGTTAGTTTAGGCAAATATTGCGTACGATTTGGTTACGACGTTAGACAATTCTGTTGTTCCACTTGTTTGGAAGAGTTTAAGAAAGGACTAAAAGTATGCACGTATTGTCAAAAGGATATCAGTTCCAGCACCGAAGGTTTTCTTGCACCGGTCGGTGATAAAGGACAATTTAAAGACTTTTGCACGCAAGACTGTATGGAGAAATATTCTAAAATGAGTTCCGTTGAACCTCCAGTTATGGAAAAAAAATGTTGCAGCGTTTGTCAAGAAGTAAGGAAACAGTTATATCTATGTATATTTCATTGTATTTGTAATTATTGTACTTGATAATTCGGCAATTAATTTTACATTAAAACGATGTTTCTTGTAACAGGAAAAGGTTGTTCACTGCGAGGTTCAAATAGACAGATCTGGTCCAGTAGCTATCTGCAGCGAACCTTGTTTCGCCGCGTTCAAATTTGTAAAAAAAGTCGATCCTGATCAATGTTCCACTTGTAAAAAATTCTTCGAAATGCCTAACAAAAAGAGTTCCGTTGTATTTTATGAAAACGAGGCTCATACGTTCTGTTCAAAGACCTGTTTAAATATATTTATTATTACAAACAGAAAGATTGTTCCCTGTAATTGGTGCAAAGTGAAAAAGTACAATTTCGACATGATTAAGAAGGAGTTGAAAACGGGACAAGTGATGATGATGTGCAGCCTGAATTGTTTGACTTTGTATCAGGTACGATGCGTTGCGTATTACCAATTTCGAATCATTGAAAGTCGAGTTTGATACATTTTACATTCTACATATTTCGAATTGTATACAGGTTTCGATAAACGCAGTCTCAGCGAAAAGGATAAATTGCGATTTCTGTCGAGAATTCTCTCAAGCACAGTATCATTTAACGATGTCGGACGCAACTATACGAAATTTTTGTTCGTACAATTGCGTGATGAATTTTCAAGCTCAATATACTAAATCGCCGATAACGATACCAACGGGTGACGACCCTGTGCCCACCGGTATGCCTAAAAGAACATTGCCTCAGAGGAACGCGAGCTCGAATAATCAAAAAACCAATGACATGCAAAACAAAAAGAATATGCCAGTGATTTCATCTGTGACGAGTTTAGCCGCGATAGCAAACGGACAAGCTAGCCCAACAACGCAACAAAATAGTGTAAATAATATGGTGATACCCTCGGTCGCTATCAACCAGAATCAGGCACCTCAAGTGATATATAAGCAACACATAATAACGAGGCCAGCGAGTCCTGTCCAAGTCCACAATAAAATGACTCAGTGCAAGCCACTGATGCATACAAAGGGCGTTTCTGTGCGTCCACATCCCTGTACAAAAGCCACTCAAACGGATGGAGTCAACCAGGCAGTTATTCCGATACCAGTACCAATTTATGTTCCGTTTCCAATGCACATGTTTAGTATGCCTTTCCCGGTTCCGTTTCCATTCCCGTTACCGATTCCTGTCCCCATTTTTATACCTACGACAAAGAATAGCGCTAAAGGAATATTCAAAGACATTAAAAGAATACAGGAGAAAATTCCAGCGGATCCGTTCGAAGCTGAACTGCTTATGATGGCGGAGATGGTTGCAACAGAAAAGAAAACCAATGAAAGTGACTCGGATTCTGCGGACGATAGGTAGGCCGATGTGCTGACAATTCGTATTGCGGAACGTACCGATGATTATCATATTTATTTTAGAGAAGAGGATCCTGGTGATCGGGATCAACCGCACAGCGGAGGTTTTAGTCCGGAAGGGGTTGACTCTAGTAATACATTTGGCGACGATATGTTGCAAATGGCTCTAAAAATGGCAACCGGTGAACTGGACGAGCCTGCCGTTGATTTAGAAGCGGCTTTAACTCCAAATACGATCACGGCTACGCAACCTTCGGCACAATCTGACACTACTTTGGAAACTGATGGTAACAAAATGAACAATTATTCGAAACTATGCATTGTAACCGAATGAATTTACTATGTCCCTATGCTTGGATAGTGTTTTCTATAGGAGATCGTAACAATTTATCGCATGTTTGATATGTTCAGTCCAGTCGGAACGACTAATGGTTAGCTCTCGTGGAAGGAAACGAATGGTTCCCTACAAGCCAAGGTCTACCCCGAATAAGCGCGGGAGACGTGTGTCCACAACGAACGATATGCCTTTGATGCCGCCTCCTGAACCTCAACCACCGCCTCAACCAAGGATCGTCGAACCTATGGAGAAACCAGATGCCAATATGGCTCTGAAATACACTTTTGGAGTAAACGCGTGGAGGCAATGGGTAAATAGAACAAAACTATAATGCGTTCTCTTCCTCTTGAAGACAGATTGAAGATATAAATAATATATGTGTCAATAGGTAATCGCAAAGAATGCTGAATTAGAGAAACAAAGTACACCGATGAGAAAAATGAAATTATTTAAGACGGACATCTTGCAACTCACAGCGGACGAATTAAATTATTCGCTATGTCTGTTTGTGAAAGAAGTTAGAAAACCAAATGGTACAGAATATGCTCCGGACACGATATATTATCTTTGCTTAGGTAAATCTTTCGAACCGGACACGCGTGTCCATACGAAACAGTTTTAGTTTGATAAAACATTCTAAGTCTCTGTTACAGGAATACAGCAGTATTTGTTCGAAAATAGTAGAATAGATAACATTTTTACGGATACATATTATGAAAAGTTTACGGACTGTTTAAACGAAGTTGCGAAGAAATTCTCTGTTCTTTATAATGATGCACGTAAGACATTTAATTTGTATCTTTTAAATCGGTTTTGAAAGGAATCATTTCTGATGATCGTTATATTTTCTTTCTTAGAATATATTGTTACGAGAGTAGAAGAAGAACATTTATGGGAATGCAAACAATTAGGTGCTCACTCGCCACATGTTCTCTTAAGTACTCTTATGTTTTTTAATACCAAACACTTTAACCTAGTGGTACGTACGTGATTATCTCTATTTCGTATCCCCTACAGAAACCGTAAAGTTTCTAGTAGTCTTTGGAATTAGAATATTATGCTTTGGCATTCAAAATTTAGAGATAAATCAAATCTTTTAGACGGTAGAGGAGCATATGCAGTTATCGTTTTCTCATATTATGAAACATTGGAAACGTAATCCTGCTGCGCAAGCTGCTGCGGCAACGGGAAAAGTTCCAGGAACAAGAAACGTCCTACTTCGTTTTTATCCACCGCAATCCGCATTGGGTTGGTATTGAATGTTACGGTTATTGCATCGGATGCACGAGAACCTTAGAAATTGATGACTGTTTCTTCTAGAAGGCAATTCACGTAAGAAGAAAGTGTACGAGCAACAAGAAAACGAAGAAAATCCATTGAGATGTCCAGTCAAATTGTATGAATTTTACTTGTCCAAGTGGTAAGTTAATCTTGATTAATAATCATGTTGAGTATTCTAGTTCCAGTATTCTGGAGCAATACGCGATTAATTTAATTCTTCTTTGATGTGATTTTAGCCCAGAAAGTGTGAAAACTCGTAACGATGTATTCTATTTATTACCTGAAAGAAGCTGTGTACCGGACAGTCCAGTATGGTACTCAACGTCCCCATTGGCTAAGGAACATCTCATAAAAATGCTCTATCGCATTAAGATGGTTAAAGAAATTAATGTCGCATTACTGACTAGTTAATTCCATGTTCGTACATTTATCTTCTCTGTTAATTCGGTTATTGTAACAGACAAAAAGTAATCGTTTCCACATAAAACAGACAAAAATGTTCGAAGAATGATGTGTACTCATTGAAATTTTATAATTTCTATTGTATATTTTTCACTTCCTAATAAAATAAAAAGATTTATCATCAAATGAATGCTTCATGAAAGTTACACGTGTGGGCACAAGTTTTAATTACGCTGAATAACAATGTGCTACACCATAAAATTACTATATGTAAATACATATATTCATACGTATGATATTAGCAGTAAAGATCAATTTTTATTTACAATATGAAAGAAATTATACACTCTTCTTTGGCCTTGAAAATGTACGTTTACGTTTCAGTATATTCTTCTTCACCTCTAACTGAGACAGTTCAGTCTGCAATTCAGAAAATATTTCGTTCTGCTCTTCTTGCGGAATGGTCTTTCTAATAAAATATAAAAGGAAATGCATGAGAATGTATTAATATTTCCGTATGTAAGGCAAATTTATGTACACTTTGTTACAGAAATTTTTACCTGTAAGTTTTCATTAAATCATATTTCTCCCATGGTGTAGCAGCAGCTTTTGCTTTCCTTCTACGTTTTTCGTTGATAAGCGGCATCAAATCTACCACTCCTTTCAGATCTTCTCGTTCCCATTTCTTAAACCATTTCTGATCTTTAAGAGGAATTTTAATTTCATTCACTGGAACCGGTGCTCCTTCTGGTACCAGTTCTGCATCCATATTGAATGGGAATGTACTATATTCTTCTGGTGCATCCCTGAGATAAAGTAGTTCATTGTCCAATCTTTTCTCCAATCTGGAAATATTGAAAATGTTCAATGAAATCTGTGAAAAAAGAGAAACTCGATAATTAAGCACTATCTACCTTAAACATTCAATTTTCTGGATAGCTGGATCATATAGCTCATATCGTACTTCTATGGGTTCTCCGTCCACTACGTTTCTTAGAATGAACGAAGCCCTTAATCCGCAGCCTTCTCTCAATATGCATATGCCAACGAATCTATTTACTTTTCCAGTTGCATGTGGCTCGGAATATGTTACCGCTAATATAGAGCCAACATAGAATTCAGGAATATTGATAATAGACCGTCTAGCCAGCATGTCGAAGCGTTCTAATTTTTCTCTTATGCTATTACGGTGTAATGGATTCGGGTCAGGTAGGAACTCTGGATAAAGGTATCTATGGTTTTCGTATGATGTACCGGACGAGTCTGTGGTTTTGGTCTCATTTTGAGTACTGTTTTCGGGTTCTTTTTGATGCTCCACTACTTGTGCGACAGATGAAAAAACTCTATTTTCTTGGTCTAAAAACAGTTTGTTAATTGTTAATGGAAAAAATTAAATCATACTTACGGAATTAAACTTGTTGTTAATACGAATATAGAATATTGTTAACGTAATAAAACGTACTTAGCGATTGTAAACGGTGTAGGTTTTGCCATATTTTGTGAGACAAAAATCTGGATAGGATAACCATGCTTTAAAAATTGTTGTTTATAATTTCTCCAGTTTATAGGTTATAATATTCAAGACCTAAAACACTATACTAGAGCTAACTAGAGGCGAAACTTCTGTCAACATTTTTTTATGTTTGTGTCCGCAATTGGATGACCTTCAGCTTCTACATTGGTAAGATAGATAACTTGGATTACAAGATTGGGCCACAGACTTAAGATACCTACAGACATTGCATGCAATGCATTTTTCTGTCTTCGGTTCTGAATTACGGATTCCGTAGAAAATGTCCTGGTACGATAGCGGACTCTATCGAAATGGAACGGTCAGGTGGTGAACTACATGAGGTTGCAACACATAAAGTGTGTGTCCGAGGAGGCTCGATTTTACAGCGTTGTCAGCTTTAAAACGCAATTGTATTCGTACAAAAATACTCCACGTATTATTCACTTGTGCCGCCTATTTTTTTACAGGACTTCGTACCCCCTGGTAAAAATTTGGCGAACATGATAAAAAAGTTTGTATCCGACAAAGACGAACTTATGCACATTTAAGAAGAGAAAGAAAGACAGACACAGAGCTGCTGAACACTGTGCACACTCGACAGAAAATTTATTAGTAACACACTTGTGAGGAATTGTTTACAAATATTTGCAGTTAGGAAATATAGAATAGACCTTCAGCTACTTTCACATATAGTTTATCGTCACATTTTATTTCTGACTAAATAGTTATAAACAATTATTCTAAGTCTCGTTCTAAAATAAACTCAAATAATTTAACAGATCTCTGGTAAAAAATAATCTTCCTTGTGATCGGAGGATCTAGAATGATGTCTCAGCTACATTTCTGTTGCAGTTTTATGTAGATTCGACGCCTAGTTAATTAGTTATTTACGATTTCCAGAGAGGTGACACAACGATTTGTGTGTTTACCTTTGACAAATACTCGGACTCTCCTTGTCTTACTCATTACGGGCATAGAAGATAGAAGTTACCTCCGCAAAAATTGTTGATAAATTACTTCAGGTAATTTTTATAAATATTAGCTCTCGAAGAATATAGAATGGACCTTCGGCAACATTCATGTATAGTTTTCAATTCGATTCTGGAAGAGATTAATTAGTTATAAATATATTTTGTTACTCTTGTTCTAATGAAACTGTGCATACTAGTGAGAATTGAATATCTTGTATACTACAAATGTTCATGCATAAAAGTTAATCTGTATCTCGAGTACTATTAGCTATTTTTACTAAAAAATTGGGTGGTGAGGTAACCAAACATATAATCGTTGTAATCGGTAAACAAACAGAGATAATAAATTCATTAATTACATTTTTTCACTATAATTATGCTTAGTAATATTCGTGTATCATAAATTATTCTGGATCTCGAGTTTTATTACTTACTTCTACTAAAAAATTAGATGGCAAGATGGTCAAGGGAGTGTTTGTCGACATCATCGAAAAAAGGAATTGTTACAAATATTAACCAGCTAGAGATAATAAATTTATCAGTGAATTGTGTTCGATAAATTAATGCTCGCGAATATTCATGTGTCAGAAGATATTCAATATCTGGAGTTACATTAGATATTTTTACTGAAAAATTATATGGTCAGATAGTCGAGGGAGTGCTAATCCACATAATTAGCAAAACGAATTGTTATAAACATTAAACAGCCAGAGATAGTAACTTTATTAATTACATTAGCTTGATATAATATTGTTTGGTAATATTCATGTGTTAAAAATTACTCTGTATCTCGAGTACGATTAGCAATTTTTACTTAAAAATAAGATGGTAGATGGTCAAGAGGATGCTTGTCGACATCGTTGGCAAGAGGAATTGTTATAAACATTAGACAGCAAGAAATAATACATTTATCAATAATTATTATCACGGCGATCGAGATCTATCAAAATTAGTTGGGGTGGGGAGCGTTGCGCTGCGCATCACTGCTTACCTAAGCCCGCGGAGCGCGCTCAGTCAGTCAGTCGGGCCGGGGGCTCCGGTAGGAGCGGACGAGCTCCGGGGCTAGGAGTCCTCCAGAGGTACCCTGGCCTCTCCTGCCTACCTTGGGGATGACCATGGGTCCTCCAGCAATGGTCTACCCTTGCCTACCCCGAGTGGTTGTCCAGTGGTCATCCAGATCTACCCTAGCACACCCCTGCTTATCTTCAGCTGACGTAGGGTTGACCATGGGCCCTCTAGGATTGGTCTGCCTTTGGCTACCCGAGGTTGACCAGTGGACATACAGTGGACATCCAGTGGACATCCAGTGGACATACAGTGGACATACAGTGGACATCCAGTGGACATCCAGTGGACATCCAGTGGACATCCAGTGGACATCCAGTGGACATCCAGTGGTCATCCAGTGGTCATCCAGTGGACATCCAGTGGACATCCAGTGGTCATCCAGTGGTCATCCAGTGGTCATCCAGTGGTCATCCAGTGGTCATCCAGTGGACATCCAGTGGACATCCAGTGGTCATCCAGTGGTCATCCAGTGGTCATCCAGTGGTCATCCAGTGGTCATCCAGTGGTCATCCAGTGGTCATCCAGTGGTCATCCACTGGTCATCCACTGGTCATCCACTGGTCATCCACTGGTCATCCACTGGTCATCCACTGGTCATCCACTGGTCATCCACTGGTCATCCAGTGGTCATCCAGTGGTCATCCAGTGGTCATCCACTGGACATCCAGTGGACATCCAGTGGTCATCCAGTGGTCATCCAGTGGTCATCCAGTGGTCATCCAGTGGTCATCCAGTGGTCATCCAGTGGACATCCAGTGGTCATCCAGTGGTCATCCAGTGGTCATCCAGTGGTCATCCAGTGGTCATCCAGTGGTCATCCAGTGGTCATCCAGTGGTCATCCAGTGGTCATCCACTGGTCATCCACTGGTCATCCACTGGTCATCCACTGGTCATCCACTGGTCATCCACTGGTCATCCACTGGTCATCCAGTGGTCATCCAGTGGTCATCCAGTGGTCATCCACTGGACATCCAGTGGTCATCCAGTGGTCATCCAGTGGTCATCCAGTGGTCATCCAGTGGTCATCCAGTGGTCATCCAGTGGACATCCAGTGGTCATCCAGTGGTCATCCAGTGGTCATCCAGTGGTCATCCAGTGGTCATCCAGTGGTCATCCAGTGGTCATCCAGTGGACATCCAGTGGTCATCCAGTGGTCATCCAGTGGTCATCCAGTGGTCATCCAGTGGTCATCCACTGGTCATCCACTGGTCATCCACTGGTCATCCACTGGTCATCCACTGGTCATCCAGTGGTCATCCAGTGGTCATCCAGTGGACATCCAGTGGACATCCAGTGGACATCCAGTGGACATCCAGTGGACATCCAGTTTACATCCAGTGGTCATCCAGTGGACATACAGTGGACATACAGTGGACATACAGTGGACATCCAGTGGTCATCCAGTGGTCATCCAGTGGACATACAGTGGTCACCCAGAGCTACCCTAGCCTATCCCTGCTTACCTTCAGCTGGCGTAGGGTTGGCTATGGGTCCTCCACCAGGGTGTCGCGTCCCCGGGGCAACCCGAGTGGCTTATAGATCGTTGCGTCCACAATTTATTCATTGATTTGGTTTCGAATCGGTTTCGATTTTGTTTCGATTCTGCCTCGAATTTTGTTTTGATGTGGTTTCTATTCTGGTTTTGATGTAGTTTATATTCTGGTTTTGATGTGGTCTCGATTTGAGTTCTTCATCATGTTCATGCTCTTCATACGAAGACTACTCGTCCAAAGAAGAGGATTCATGGAAAGAAGAAAATTCATCGATCGAAGAGGAATCATCGAACGAAGACTCCAGATTATTTATTATTTAGTTTTAGTGCGTGCGTTAGTTATTAAGATTGTATATCGTCGTTGTAATTATGTCGTATAGATTTAATATTATTTTCATCATTTTTATATTATTAACAAATGTTAACTTATGAACATAACTAATTTGAATTTTAACACGAAATGTATTGTTTTCCGATATGAAAATGATAAGAAATGTATAAACTTTCGCAGACAGAATCTGTCTACAGAAGCTGACGGAATTTGAAACGTCTCGAGCACGATAAATGCGGTAGTGCTTGTACGTGACCACTGTTGCTCACGGTATTTGTTGTTGCACACAAGAAATAATAAATCACGTTGATAAAATTTTCGCACGTTAATGACGCACGTCATTAAAACAAAAATTTATATCTCTTCAGTCAAATATATTGTTTTTCTACATATTGTATAATAAAGCAATGTCTCTTTGGACACTTTAGAATTAAACTAATACAATAGAAAATTTGTATTACTTTTTATACATATTTATTAAAAATATTATAACGTAAATTTAATTTAATGAATTTAATGAATTTATGAAAATTTAATGAATTCTTATTCTTCTGCAGATGAAAAGAATGCAAGTACTTATTTTAAAAACAAGAAAACACAAGCATAGTTAATACATGTGTAATGTGTACGCACTCATCAACTGCATAGAATTTGTATTGATTTTAAGTGTAAAGAAAGTAAACTATTGGTTTAAAGTGTATAAAACTATTATAATATACATTCATTAGTGACACGAGTAATGAAAATAATATTACGTATAGAAACCAAATTAATTTTACTACAATTCGTATTTTTGTAATACATTCTTCATAAATATTATTTTCACCGTTCAAATACACGCGCCGTATGCATTAGTAGACTTCAAAACACCTGTAGTAAAAATAAAGTATACGGAATATTCAGTTCTTGCTAATACGGCTAAATTCGTGAACTATCGGTAATATTGAGCGCGACACTGTGCACCACTGTGGCCCCCCGAGGCCTAGACAGAAAAGCCCATACGATGCAATGTCTGTGTGATTGGGCTCACGAGCTGCTGCCCGGACGCCCGGATCACTGATATTCTGCTGATATATATAGTTACTAGAGATGGCATTCAAAATCACTGCACTGATCGCAGAATCACGATCGTGGTCGTGATTATTTCACGATAACGGCTGTGATCATGAGTTTTTTATATCAACTCATAGCAGCTGCTCATAGTAATTCTTCATCTTTTAGTTAAAAAATTGTATTTTTTATGTAAATATTAGATAGGTATAGAAAATTTCTTTACGTTACTAACTGTGTACGTATATCTTTTTTTTGCAAAAATACGCAACCGACGGCGTGTGAAACACTATAAACCACCTGAATAATTTAATTTAATTTAACATAGCGACTTATGGGCAGAACGGCACGAATATACTGTGCACTTCTTGAACAACGCCACTATATAGGCACTATACATGTGCCTGAGAAACATTAATTATGGTAAATTTAGGGTAATAACAAATAATCCAAAGACATAGGGCCGTTCAGGGGAATCTTCTGCAATGAACGAATGCAAAAAGAACCGATAGAAATCATGCATTGTTTAAATATTCATTAAAATAGTAAAAGTGGATCGAAAAACTGAATGGTGGCGCCATCTAGCGGCGAGACGGAGAAACCCAGAATTAGAAAAAATTCAATAACTCTGGAACCAGTGGGTCAAATTTGACGTTCCTGAGCTTGAAATACGTATAGAATATAGAT
Organism: Sphecodes monilicornis; assembly: GCA_913789915.3. Classification (NCBI taxonomy): domain Eukaryota; kingdom Metazoa; phylum Arthropoda; class Insecta; order Hymenoptera; family Halictidae; genus Sphecodes; species Sphecodes monilicornis. Next base: position 28,063,292 of record OU565290.1, on the reverse strand, counting down.
TATGACAAAGCCTAAAATGGTAGACAGCTATTTACCTCACATTTTCAAGTTCTTTAATTCTCGTTTCCTTTAGTTCAGCATATATACTGTTCAATTCAATCTATTTACTGGAATGAAGAGATCACAAGAAAAGTTTCATCCGAAATTTTATTGAGGAAGTTCTACATATAAAACTTGTATTATGTTACAACCAACGTGGATTGATCTTCATAAAAGCATGTCAAGTTACCGCACATGGTCTAGTCAAGTGAGAATATTTAAACTACGTAACTCCTTCTTTTGCCGTGTTTGAAAATTATGGAATTAGAAAATACATAATGGATTATAGATTACAGCCGTAACGAATAATATATACCTTGTTCTGGTAAATTTGACCAGTATTCATTCATTGAAAATTCCGACAGATGTTATTTAAATAAATTTCTCATTCGATTTTACCAGTTAAGTTCATAAGATTATTTTAATATTAAATATTGATTTTTTTAGGAATCTTTGTATAGAAATATTGGGATATGTATGGAATGAAATTTAATGCAACAATTTCTTATGTCAGTTGCTTTATAACTTTATATATAATAAATTCACAATTTCGAAGGTAAAAGTATAAAAATTTTATTCACTCCTGTACGTACAAATTTCAGTACACGAGTTTCTTGTAATTTAAATTTGAAATTTCTTTTTAGGACTCTTGTATAATTTTTATTTAAAGTAAGATCCTTTTAAATTACTTGAATTATCGATATTACGTTATTGAAAATAATAACCAAGTTGTTATATTGATATATTCTAATATGATAAAATCTATAACATTGGAATTAAGACCTAGACTCCAAATATGCAATGCTTTCATCCACTTACAAGTGAAAGTCAATTCTGCGATAGTTGGGATCAAAGTTTTAGAAGGAAGTATTGAAATTAGTGTAGGAAATAAAATATTACAATTGTTGGTGACATCCATAAAGTTAATACCAAATTCGTTATCAGCGTTAAATATAATAAATAATTGGATTTGTTTTCGCTTACAAATTAAATCCAGTTCTGTCTTTGGAACCCTCCAAATGGAACTGATTAATAACTCTATGCCAAAAATAAATTTTACAAATGATTCTGTACCTTCTGACAATTCAGAAAACCTTGAACTACTTCATGAATCTTGTTGCAGCATATTATGTACATGCTGTAAAATTACTCTTACTAAAGAAATACTTGTTAAGAGGGTGTTGCCTGTGCCAGACTTGAATTATGATCCAAGCGAATGGTTTTGTTGCAAACATAATCACGATACTATAACGCAAAATTTGATACCATCGGAATCCGATATCTTCTATGGGCCATTTTTTGTTGTCGTTCATACAGGTGTGTTTAACGAAAATTTAAGAATTGATGGAAATAGTATAATTTGCAACAGATGCTTACAATATTTGGGAAAGGTTGATAAAAATAATTCGCTTAAACTGTGGAGCTACTCTGTTGACTATAGTTTATCAAATAATTTAAAAACAAAAAGTGCAACCGACCCTTTTACTGACTTTTTAATTGCTATAAAAACTTCAATGACCGGCATATTCGGCGAAGAAATAGTTTTACAATCTTTTGTGGGAAAAGAAACTCATTGCCTTATTCTAAAACCAATGGACTGGAATTTAAATTTAATGATAGAGCCTAAAACAATCTTAAATAATAATATCATAACTTTGCAGAAAGTATCTATTGTTAAAGTACTATATAAATATGAAGCAAATAAAAATATTACCAATTCCGCGAACAAATCATACTGCGAAGTAGGTCTCTCGGTGATAAAAATTGGTTTGGAGCATTTAGTTCTATCAACAAAACGATTTCCACAACCTCATAGAGTCGCGTCCGATTATTATATCGGACACATATATTTGGAAAAACCGATGAATGAAATGTAATTATATTTTTTATTTCCACAAGAAAATAATTTCGGTTACTTCAAGCAAAAATAATATTTTCTCAAATTTTTTTTATTGCAAATAAAAATCTTATAATTATAATTTAAATTCCTTCAATATGTATTGTACAAATGCACAAATAAAGATCTATTTTATCGAAATTCTAACATTTCTATTAATATATTACATTTTATATCCAATACTGTATTTGAAATAGAATTTGTAATTGGAATTTAATATGTAAAACATATTCCCTATTCAAGTGCAATACATTGGATAGTGCACAGACAAAAAATACTGTACACAAAAATTAACAAATACGATTAAACGTATTTACATTATATGTACAATAAAGTGCCAGCCATTTAAATTGATGCCAGGGAACAATTATGTAAGTAAGTACACGCATGCAATGTACATAATATATGATATTTTCAGATTCACGAATTTCTCTATCTTTACAAGTAGTTTACCGTCTAGATTATTTAAACTTGGCTTTAAAATCTCAAAGAGCTTCTCATAAACTAATTTAGTATGGATCCATTAAATTTTCAAATGTACGTCTATATCGAAAAATGATATGCTTTTATATTTCCCCCAGAATCGTTTAACCACATTTTTATTGATTTCAGTTGTATTATACTATATAACATTTTATGTTTCATTTGCAAGAACTGAAATGTCGAGAATATCATTTTTACAGCTATTTAGATTTGTAACAGTAAATAAGCTTTGTAAATCTATGTCCACATATAATACATGGCACGATACTATCATGATTTATGTTTAATATCGTGACTAGCAATAGCTATATATTATAAAAAATAATTTGCCAGCTATCAAAATACATGTACATCATCGAATGAAACCTTAATATTATACACCACTTTAATATTTGCTATTGTACTTAATCAGGTTTAGATGAAAAGTAACACTTTCGAAGAAACAACTTGAACTTGAAGAATTTCCTCCAATTTTCTTTTTTTCAAAGGTAAGAGTCATTAGGCGTAAAAACGGTGTCTTGAAAAGCACTAAAATATATTTTATAAATTAACCAATACTAAGATTAGTCGTGACCTCAGTTAATTAGGCGTTAAGTTTCTAGTACTGTGCAATATGATAGACTGTGGCGTAATATTTTCTGGATTTACGTTGCCCCCGCTTGATCTAGAGGCATGTGTAATCTGTCTGCAAGAGGCTTCACGTACAACCAACCACCATCTTTGGTTTCCTTAAACAGCTGTTTAACAAATGAGGTATTACGTTATTATCATGTATTCCTATCTTTCCAAGATAGGAAAAAACCAAAATTTCAAAAAATGTATACCTTAGTTTGCCAATTACTGTTATTTTCTTTCCTAATTCGCGCTTCATCGCGTTGTCTTTGTTCGATCGTACACTTGGCTGCAGTGGCTTTTTCCATATCGTTGATTCTCAATCCAACAGTCACATCTCGCCAAACTTTTCGGGATTCGTGTTCTTCCTGTTCACAGACTGGTATTACTAGTTTTTTTTGCGTTTGAAGATCTCTGACATCCGCAAACATTTCAGTTCTCTGCAAATTGACAATCTCTTTAGCAAGAAGTAGTACAGATTTCGAATTAACACTGCCTACATTACTTTATCTAATCATTTGAATTGGAAATTAAAAGTATTTAGTTTTGACACACTTACGCCGTCGGCCCATTTTGCCTCCATAGCACCACTCCACTCTCCGTTTATCGAAAGAAATGGTTTCTTATCTCCTGGTTGTGTAATTTGACATGTAATACGGTTACGCTTACCACCGTAGAAAGGTTTTGTCAAGAATTCTACGGTAGCGTGGAAGCCAGTTTGTGGGCAATGTATAGTCGCAGTTCCCCCTAATTCTATCCATGGTACAGTAAGAATAGATCTACCATAACCATTTGGAAAAGTTAAAACGTATTCTTCTCCATATTGTAATACATTCACCCAACCCTTTCCTACATTATGTACTCCTATACTTAATCCAAGGAATTTACTTTTTGTCCATACATGTGCTCCAAAGCTAATTTGCTTTGTATAATGTTCAGCGTAGAATGCGCTTACTACACGAAGAAAAGATTATTTTGATTAAGCGCGTTTCAAAATCAAATTATTAACAAGTAAAAAGCTTACTCGGTGGATGATGCGAAACTTGTTCAGCCACGAATGAAAGTTGATTCTCTCTACACCAAGGTACAGGACCTTCAGCAACTAATTTTATGTCATTTGTACTATCTACAGTGTCGCTGGGAATATCCCAATGACATCTAAAAATTTCACCTAATATCGGATTATATGGTTTTTTAGCTACCCCTGACTTGCGACCTGCATGGAAACTGCATAAGTACCAACGAACTACTTGAATCATTCTATCTCTTGGGGTAGTCATATCTGCTATGCTAAAACATATTAAACAATGCAATTTTATAATAGACTTTATCAATACTCAAGATGTATTTCAAATGATGTATTTCTTTGTACGATGTACCTTATGAACTGGTCTGGATGGGTAAAGTAATCTGCGTACATTTCCAAAAGCGATCTGCGTTCCAAAATAAATGTAGGTAATGCTACTTTTGTCAAATCCATACCAATCTTCACTTGCGATAAGAGATGAGTTACAACTGAACCATGGGATTCCATGGAATCCACTGAAAACGAGTATACATGTCAGGTTAAGGTAACACAGATTATTTTCTTATTTCACTCTATTTCTTAGTAACTTTAATATTCGTATATATTGTGTGTGTGTGTGTGTGTGTGTGTGTGTGTGTGTGTGTGTGTGTGTGCATATGTATATATTTGTCAATAAAATAATTACTAACTTTCTGTTTCGCTTTCCTCCTCGTAAAGAGCTACAACAGAACATAATTGTAGGAGTTAACAACAACTATCTATAAATTAATACATTTCAGAACAATTCAAATACTGTCCGTCTTATTTATGTACAGAAATCAAACAGTTCTAGAAAAAGATGTAAAAGAATCTTCAAAGCTTGTACAACGAGTCGATAGGATATTTAGATTTTTCTATAATCTAATGACTTACTTCTTGAATCTGCGGGCAGCATATTGTCTTTTTGTAATATACCAAGTAATATCCATTCCTAAATACTTTCACTATATGAAAAATTAACTACACATAACATAAAAACCTTCTTCTGAGAAATAAAATCCACAGAAAGGAAGAAAACATTGAGGTTTGATAAAATCTTTCTGCCTGTGAATTCGTCATATTATCAGACATTCAGGCTTGACTTTAAGTACAAATTCGATGACTATTTTACGATAACGTTACGCTAACACGATAATTCACGTGTTGTGTAAGATGCTCCCTAAAATCAATAATTTTAGTTGCGGGTAAAGTCGAATGGTGCAAACCTGCATTATCGATATCTATGAATGCACTTAATTTCAAACATTCATATTTTTTAACGATTTATATCTAAATTTTAAATATCGAGACTTAGATAAATTTTAATATAAATTTCGGGAAAGTCTATCAACTACACGCGTAAGAATTTGATCTATATGAACGTGTCCCAATTTAGTTATGCTAATCTAAATATATGTATACTCATTTTATTTTAGTCACTCACTTCCTTGCTCCAAACGTTTTGTTCATTCCAAATATGAATAGAAAGATTACATGTGTCAAGTACAGTAGAAATATATATGTATAAAGCATATTGTCATTATATTATATTTAATATACAGGTAAATACCTAACTTGAGCATTCTAAATATCTCGCTAGTTCTGGATGATAAAGAAAAATATTAGGAGAGGACAAGATTTGGTTCAAAGTGGTAGTTTTTTTTTTTCTCAATGGAACTGTAAGTTTTTATCATTAACGCGCAATATCATTAATGTGGGAGCTTTAAATGATCTTGAGAGTAATTATATAGATTCTAAAGGTCAAGCAACTGTTCTCTCATAAAAGGTCATCCTTTCAAAGCAAATCATGTTCCTCTTTGACCTCTTTTTTTTCTAGCATCAACAATAAACTAAAGAACATTTAAGTTAATCAAGTTAGGTGGAATATGCTGTATCTCAAACTACACAGACTTACCGTCGTAATCAACAGATCCGTCACCTTTTGTAGGCGGCAACGGGTTTTGTTTTCGATTTTCATTAGAACTGTCTGCGTGGGTTTGCGAGCGTTCGCTATCTCGTCGCCTACTAAAACGTTTAAGCGTTATTATGAATCTTGTCGAGTATATTTTAAGCGACATACTTTTCGTTTGACAATATTTACGAATACTTGCACAGTAATATGATTTTGCATTGCAGAAGGTGGAGATATCTCATCTGCAGCGTCATAATAATCTTCATCTTCGTCCGAAGATGAGTAAGAGAATTGTGGTACTGGAAGATCTCTATCTACGACAGCTTTATAAGTAAAATACAAAGATAAATTTTTTAATCATTTTCTTAAATACTAGTGAAACGATGAACCAGATATTTTTCTACGTAATTCTCGCTTATACTTTGATGAGTACAATTAACAAAAACTGAATTACCATTTGGCAATGTAGGTACTCTTGGTTCTACACATTCAGAACCTAATTCAATACCAGTTTGTACAGTTTCTTCTGGTTCTCTAGTAGCAACTGAAATATACTCTATTAAAAATCTTGCTATCGAAAATGCATTCTGTGTGATATACCGAAATAGTTACCATGCGATAAGGATTGAACATGTATCGAGTCAGTGGGTCCCCTATATATTCCATTCACAGGTATTGCTGTATTCTAGAAATATAGTATTCGTTATGTACATTCCATTCATTTCGATTAAATGTGTAATATATATTTATAAAATTCGCCTCAATCATATACTGTTATTATACTGAAATCTTACCTTTGCAATTTGTAGTTGAACTATTGTATGCTTAACGGAATTAAGCATTGCATTGGCTTGTGTTAAAATTGCTATATATTTTTCTTGCTTTTCTTCGTCTTCTGTAGCTGCGTTCCTCTGTTTTGTTTCAATTACTTTTATTTGATCGATTAACAATTGAAGATAAGCATCCGCTTCAGCTACTTTACGATCAAAATCCTGCTTAGGGGGAGATTTCTTGGGATCCCATCTCTAGAATAGTAATAGATTGTTTCTGTTAAACCAATTTCAACTGAATTCTGCTGACACAATTGAAGAATGAATTGATCGTACAGCATGAGAGTGGCGTAATATAGTGTCCTCCAAAGCACGAATCCAGCGCTCGCGCTCCTCTGCATTTCGTGTTTGGAAATGAAATGTTTTTGGGTCGTCTTTGTACGACGATGTTGTAATTGTAAAAGTGCTATCATCCTCGTCGTCTATGCCAATAATAGCACCCCTTAAACGCACGCATCCTCTACGCGCTCCTCTCATCATCTTCTCTTTACTCTAAAATATAACAAGCGTAAAGAGTTAATTCAATTAACATGAATTAATTCGATACAAACGGTAACATTAAATACAATAATACAAGACAATGGTACAACTATGTAAGCAGTAATAATAAAAATGTGTATTTTCTGAAATGCAAAGAAATATTAGCACAGATTATTAAGTTTTTTTTTATTTCAAATATGGCTCACCCTTATCGTGTACATTTGATAAGAAAACGTTCCTTCTAATAGTTTTGGAAGCAACTTTATTATTCGAAATTAAGAAGTCAGCTGATTATGACAGATAGATTGTTTTTTAAACAAACGGTCGTAACGATGTAGAGTAGAGCGAAAAGGTGAAAACAAGATATTCGTGCAGAAACAGTATACATCGCATTGTACGAGTTAATTATGTGTTAATTCAATTTTTGGAAGAGTAGTGGGGTGTGTAACCTGTTAGCAATAGGTAGCAAAACTAATTGAAAATACATTGAAATTGTCCAAACAATCTTACCGTATAGTATGATAAAAGACCGGCATTGTCATCTAGAACAAACCATCGATATTGCCATCCGTTAACAACATTTGTCCATTTGCTAAGCGAACCTTCCATCGTCGACATTGTTATTTGTTGCTCGCTGCTATCCACGGCATACATATATGCATCTATATGTATACAGGTACCTACTTATGTACGGATATATAATACGTGTTTCTGTACGAACGTATAGAAAGGTAACTCTATAAGAAGATTTACATAAGACAAATTTTCAAATATCATTACGCCAAGACGTCTTTATCTTGCAGACGAACAATATCGGATTGGAATCATATCGATTTATCGGTGATATGCGTACGCGTACTTTTAATTTGAATTTGTTTCCATTCTATCGAAATTGACGGACTTTCCTTTATGAAGATAAGATCCCGCGCAGTGCAACAGAAAAAAATCGTCTGTACCGGCCTGCTATCTTCCTATAGTTATACTTCCTGTAGTCGACGATTATGAAAGATTCCGTTATTCCTCTCTGATAATAATAAAATAGTAAATACAGAGTAGAGTACCGAAAGCCGTGGAAATGGTTAAGTGTACGTTAATGCGATAATCAATTTTCTCTGTAAATAAAAATTAATCCATCTACATACTTTCTTTAAGTAAAAATTAAATTATTCCCGATCCAGATAAATATTCGAAACGAAGAAAAAAATTTTGTATTCGATCTAGCCGTTTAAAATAGATCAGGCAAGTAACATCTGTTTCCATTCAGCTGATTGACTGTTTTTTCATTAATAAGTTGCATATGTGTAGTACCGTACGTATACATATATTCGCGATTGTGTGCCAGTGATGGATAGGCCAGTGACAAATAAAATCGCATAACACGTAAATGCGGTTCATAGATGTTTCGTAAATCTGCATGGTTTTCTGTAATTTATTACGTATACATGTGCAACGAATTACTTTTCATCGAGTTCTCGTATGGAAATGATAAAAGAGGCATAATGTTCTTAGGCAACGAAAATTCAGTGCTAAAATAAATGACAAGAAAAGTTGACAAATGCTATGTTCAGTCTAATTGGTGTTGTATAAAAGTGAATCAAAACAATTAAATAGTAACAAGCGTTGGAATTCAACAGCAAATATTTAATATGGAAGAGAAGCACGGTTCGAGTGTATTCGAAGATGAAGAAGTGGAAGACTCAGAAAATATAATAATCAACGAAGTGGACGGTTTGCCCAACTTACATCCAAATTATCAACAATTAGAACTGGAATTCAATGCAGGAAAAGGTCATAACGAGGCTAATGGAAGATCTCTAGAAGATTTAGTGCATGACGAAGATTTACCAATATCGGTTATAGTAACTAATGTGGATCCTCGTGTATTTAACAGCGACGAACTAAAGGTATGCCAAACGAGTAAGTTCGAATATTAACAACAAGCCGAGCAGTGGAATATCTTTCTTCTTTATTTCAGCATCAAATAGAAGATCTATTTAAACAATTTGGCGAGGATGCTACTTTCCAGTACTTTAGATCATTTAGAAGAATGAGAGTAAACTATAGTTCCCCGAATGCAGCTGCGAATGCTAGGATACAGCTGCATCAAACTCACTTTGGCGAGACCAGTATCAATTGTTATTTTGCACAACCTGTCACTCCGATAGGTTTGTGAAACTATGTTTTGTACTGTAACGAAGAATATTGATTTTGCTAAAAACAACAACAACAATATATTTTACAGATATGGAAGATCAGCATCTTCATCCGCCAGCACTTACCAAACAGTTCCTAATTTCACCACCTGCTTCCCCACCTGTCGGTTGGGAGCCTAGAGAGGAAAACGAACCTTTAGTTAATCACGATTTATTAGCAGCTATAGCAAACTTATCCGCAGGTCTGTGAATACTACTAGTTAACACAATATGATTAATATGAAAGAATATCCTTCCATATTCTTGTGTTATTGTTCAAAATAATTTTATAGGAGGTAGTCACGAATTACATCCTGGAGGTTCAGGACAGCCAGGGATAGTCGTTCATGTTTGTGAAACAGCAAATCCTGTAAAAAATGCTCCACGCATACAACATACACGTTGTCCAGAACATTCATAAGTAGCATTGTTAGAAATATTGTCCATTTTACGACAATGAATTATTTATCCATCCAAGAAGAAACTAGAGGCATTACATACAATGGCATTCAATACACAAAACTTTTTATTGCTATATCGCAAAATTGAGAATTCTTAACTTGTGGCAGTAGGGTCACAGAAAATGATTTGTAAACGCGTTTTGCTAAGGCAAGTACATGCGGTTATTTTACAAGAATTACGAACATGAAATGTACCTATTACTAAAAATGTTTCCCCTTCTAGATATACAATATTATTTTATGCTGAAATTTCGAACAAAAATATGTCATCAAGAATGTTACATACATAACATTACATTGTTACACATGAAATAATTATTTTTATCGATGATAGATTCATAAGAGTGTGAAATGACTCGAACAAGCATAAGATCTGTTTCTTTTGAGGCATATCTATTGAAATAAACAACGGAAATGAACAAAACTGAAGCAATTTATCTGCAACTACAAGACTTCAAAAAATGTCTTGGGTAAAACTCTAAATTGAATTTCTTAAAATTCAATTTAAGCATACATCGTTTAGTATAGTTTTAAGAAAAATGAAAAATCAATCGTCTCGCGTGTAACAAACTTAGCAACCTTATCATAAAAATCATCGAATATTCACTTACGTAAAAATAAATTATTAGAAAGAATGTATGCACATATTATTTTAGAATGACTTTGCAATTATTTTTAATTTCTTAAAGCAAAAAAATGATGTAAGATATTAAAGCTTATTCGCCATCACAGAAACTAATGAAATTAATACTAATATATCAACAGTAAAGAATGTTCAAATTAGCGATACCAGACTTATATTTCGAGTTATCGGTGTTAATTGTATTGTCACAAAAGATATGTGAAATTTCAAATCTTAGGAAACTCAGAAAACAAGTAGAAGTAATAATATTTGCTCTAATATAATTATTTGTGAATTCAAGACAACGTTAGCTTGAGAAGTACAAAAGGAATGTGTGTGCAATGAGTTTAATCAGGACAATTATAAACATTGATGTATATTTAATGTACATACTTGTGATTGCGAGTGTATAGCATGTGGGCGTATGCAGATTGATATTATGCACCGATATTAATCTCGAATAAGTTAAAATTGACTTGTACTAAAATTGAGGACGATAAATAATTTTATTTCTTCGGTAAGAAACTACGAATATTGAGCCACGAGTAATCGATAAATGAGTTTCGAAAAAGAATTTAACGCAATGAAAAATATATACATATTACTTGCGATGTATCGGTGTTACTGTTTTATTGCAACAGTGATGTGTCCGTATGTATATGTATATGTATATGTAAATGTATATAATGTTCCCACTCGAATGAAATATATTTCATGTTGGTGTAAAGTTCAAATTAACATAAAGCTGTTGAAAAGTTTATAAATATGTTATAGCAAATTACTTTTCCGTGAATAAATACGTTACCAAAAAATTAATTTTTTGTGTGTTGCATCTTGTACAAATGTACAGAGTCAGAAGTTGTTGAATTATTAGAAATTTTTGGGAAGAAATGTCTAGTAATGAAGTAGCTTAAAAAGTATAAAAAATTCTGTTCTTTAATTCAGAAATTGTTTACTGTTACACTGTCATTAGCTTATTTAATAATATAAAAGCTTTATACACATAGACGTTATTAGTAGTGGTAAGTCAACATGTAATGATTCATGATGCGATTGTGCAAAATTTAGCATAAGGATTATACATTGCATTAGTAGTCCACTAAAACGAATTTCAATTCTTTCAATATGACATTTACACGTATCGGTATAGGCCATTTATTGTATTTTTGTTTCGTGTGTATTTTCGCTCAATTCAATTTTTCCAGTTGAAAATGCACATTTACCTCGTTCAAAATTTACGACGCAATTCATACAAAACAGCCTGGAAAGTGTCATATAAAGAAAGTTTCATAATTAGTGCACTTTTTACAATTGAGATAAATTCACAAAATTTAATTGCTCTTGAAAATATGTACATATATAGTAAATAAACATATCCACGCGCCTCTACGCCATTCCTCTTTCGTTCTTTTTGTGTGATATTAAACGGAAAAGATAAAAAGTGTTTGCGACTGTTTTGTTCGACGTAAATAAAACGATCGATAAAATTTACATTTTGCTTTCTCGAAATTAGAATTTTGAAACGTCATAATAAAATGTCATTGTCAACTGTGTATACAATCGTATCTAACGGCAGTATCTTATTTAATCATGATTCTCGGAACGATATGATTTTGTGCCCAAACGCTAATTATTTATGTTAAAGAGATGTATCTTTCTTCTTTGTGAATGTGTTACAAAAACATCAAGTATCTCTCAATTACAGTACGATTCTTTGAGCATACGCTTTTTCATACACAAAAACTGAATTCTTATAAAAATATAATATTAATCATAAGAGTTCGTACACTCTTATATGCATGTATAATCCCAATTTATGCAACATACACGAAAGTATTAATATCGTCGTCATGTCTGCGAATATATTTATGTTCAATGAGCCATTCAATTTGTTCCTTTATCATCTTTTTACTTGGCAAAAACATGTTCTTCAGTATATCGACTAATTCGGTTTGTAACTGAGCATTACTAATCTTTTTCCGCATTTTTAGAATCTTGATAATTGCCTCCTGTAAGAAGATATTCATTACAATGATGTTTACTCATTCGTGAATAAAGATTGATTAGATATAAAATATACCTGAACCCTTAATATTCTAAGTTGTACAATAGATTGGTTGTCCTCCTCTTTACTTCGTTCGGTCGATAATTGAAGCCTTCCTATTAAATTAATTTTCCCTCGCTTTTGTAATTTACCGTTTTTGCTGGAATTTCAGATTGAAATTAAAAGAAAGATTTTATGTAGTAATCGTTTTTTACGTTGTCATTTTCGAATATATTACTAACACAATAGCGAACTCTTGATTCACCCAAAACCTTGTGTCGTTCGCGAAATCTTTGGGACTATGCGCGTGAGGCTCTACCAACAGAAGCTGACGCTTGAGCTTCGGAAAAACGCACAAAGACCATAACGTTCGCCTAAGCTCTGGATCAGGAAGCTCCGTAGCCAATCGTAAATTTTCGTAAGTGATTTTTTCAAACGGCCGCTGATTCCAAGCGAACAGAACTGCCATTTGAAAAGTTGTTACATCCACGTCGAAGCGTCCCACTTGGTTGGAAAATGTTATCTGGAACACCATCCAAATTGGTTGCAAGCTGATCGAAGCTGAAAATTAGAACCGTGATATTGAAAGTTTTGCAAAGTTCTATTCTATACCCTCGTTTACTGCGTCAGAAAACTTTATCTTGTTCTGTTACAACAAATCATTGAAATGTTTCATCAACAAATTGTTGGATCGATATCTTTAAAGACCCCGCTCAATCCGTAAAAATTCTTCGTAAATACATATTAAAACTCCTGTCTCAATATTCTCTGACAAAACATTTCATTTCTTACCGTGCCATTCGACATATGATGATACCATTGTAATTTCCTTCCGCTATGTTTTTTCTTATAAAATTCTTCTACCTCGGGAATATAATCTTCTAATTGTAACGGTAAACTTACAGTGACGCGTTCACTGCCTCTAGCCCAAGCACCTGCATTTAATATCTGAAAAGTGTTGTGTTTAGTCAGAATTTCATTTGGTTAATGGATCGAATATTTTACACATTTCAGCCAGTACCTTAATATTTATACTATCTGCAATAGCAGCTCTACACTGTTCTTTAAACTGTTGATTGAGATCCTGCGACACTTTAATGTCTTGGAACATTCGAGCTAATTTATTAACATAATCAGCAGGCATTCCGACTTCACGAAGCCATTCTACCATATTCTCTTCTTTCTCAGAATCCGCAGATGTGTCTAGTATTAAGCGGCGTGTTAAATGAGCCTTATGATAGCGCATAAATACATCCTTATTTTGAACATACTTTAACACTAACAACTAAAACGAAATTAATGAAAGATGGATACGAAGTGGCGTTTAATATTACTCGTATGAGGAATATAATATGTATATTCGAAACGAATGAATACTTACTACGTCCCTTAGCTTACTTTCGATTTCGTCGGAAGTTAGTTTCTTACTGAGAGGTGTCTTTCTAAGTAGCATATCACAGTAATTAGCAAGAAGTTCTGGACATTTCGATTCCGGTTGTTTATTGTTGTTGTTGTTGGGTTTGTTATTTAAAATTGTTGTACCGATGCCAGAACTTTGACGAGCCGGTAATTCTAACTTGAATACTGTTGCGTCGTTCACGACGAGCTTGTAAGCTTTGTCTCGAGCTGTTAAAAATCTAGGGTCATCGTCGAATGCTTCTTTAACGAGGGTCGAGAATCGTCGGAAAAGATCTAACAGTCTTTCAACATATTTTTCAGAATCGTGGGTAATAACGTCCACAGCTGCCATCATATCGGCTAGACCCGCACTCGCAATATGTTCTTCTAAATTTCTTAACATAGGACCAACACCTTCGGGAACTCTATCCATTAACTTTAGCATCAATCTAAGTTCTGTAATTTAACCAATCAATCGGATTAGCGTGCGGTTATGCTCGCGAAACAATTTCAAAACAACATTAAAATACACTTACGGTCCGTTTGATGATGTTGAATCATTCTCGGACATTCCGCTAGTATAGCCGGCTTAAAAGTTGCTACTAATATACGTACACAGCAATCGGTTAAAAGTTGTACGCTCGCACTGTTCGGTTCTAAATACTTTTGTGCTCTGAGTTCTTCTTCTCTGAGCTTCGCCTCCGCGTAGCGCATGTAATTCTCTACACCGTGTAACGATAATTGTTCCGGAGCTTTGACCCAATAAAATGCTTCAGTCGCTTCTATATACGCTGCTTCAAAATTCTCTCTATATATTTGAAGTTGATCCGTCGTATTGGAGCACAAATTTACTAGAATTTATGACAGAATTCTCGATTAATACTAGTCTACGGATGGTTCCCTATAAGGTTCAACAATTTATTACCATAAGATTCCCTAACACCGATAACAAGTTGCGAATCAAACGCTTCCCCGTTTCTTTCGGCTCTTATTAGTCGCATAGCCGAATCCTGGAGTTTCTGCTTTATTTCTCCAAATATACTTTGGTTCCAACTATCCAGCATTAACTGTAACAAAGGCAAACAAAATTGTAAGATTCTCAAGTACAAAATAATAAAAAGTACACATTTTATTAGTACCTTTCTGACAGTATCGTCTGGTTGATTTCTTTTCTGAACTGTAGAAGTTGTTTTGCCAGCTAGACTTGCTTCTAATTGCCTAAAAGGTGTTGGAAGATAAATACACTGAATGAAAAACTTCCTCCATTCAACTATATATGCTTTTAGTAGAGCTTGTTCTTCTTGGTGTGCTAAAACTCTCTATAAATAATTAAACCAGAGGTATCATTAATTTAGTTTCAGACAATAAAGATGAAAGAAAGGAAAGAATGAGAATTATATACTATATGTACTACAATTAAAATAATATATACCTGTTGAGCTTGTTTTATAAAATCCATTATGTCTTCTTTAAGCGCATCCCTTAACTTTGGAGCACCTTTTTCATCCCACACGCATATCAAATGCACAGAGTAAAATAGATCTTGCCATTCTGCTTGAGTTACAGGTTCTTGTACCAATAGTTTCAAAATAATGGGACGCATACATGGCCATTTATCTTCAAACATGGGCCTACTTTTGTCCTAATTATGCATACATCATTAAACAAAGTAAGAGGACACTGATATTTATAATTTAGCTATACTTCAATATTCGTTCGATTGTACAAATGCATTACAAAATAATATGAATAAATATCTAAAAATGTTGGAAGCGATACGTGTCTTGTATTGTCAGCATATAAAGACGAATATAAGTAGATAACTGAGGAGAACTATTGTATTATTCTACTAAGAATTTTTTACAACTTGTAGTTCTTGGTTTAAATTGCTACATAGACAGTCGTTATTACAGGGGAACTTATTTCGAATATAGTAAACAGAATAATAATCGTATGTACTAATTATAAGAAAATTATTAAAACGATAAACTTATGCAAACGTTTCCAAATTGAATAAAACGTTATACGTGCTTTGAAGTAGGAGTATTCAAATCGTTGTTTGACAATCTAAACATTGCATAGGTTATTAACATTTCCATACCACCGTTAACAATAGGACGGTGTAAAAACAACTTAAAAAATTACAAATATTAGACTGACAAGAGTTGGTTAATATAAATCAACTGTAACTATAAATTTCGTTGTTTAATGACAACTAACCTTCAACATCGTCGCCATCACAAATTTTTGACATGTCCTATACCACAATGCAACCAATGCGACTACGCCAGAGTATGTATGCCTAAGTAGAGAGGAATTCCTCTCTAGTATAAGTATACACCTCTGTCGTAAACATATGGTACGACCACGGACCTAAAGTACGAGCTGGTACGACTCATACACACTGATATATCCATGGTACGACCTCGGAGAATTCATACCAGAGAGGAATTCATATAGAAGCAAAACCCCGGCATCTTTTTTCGTAACCATTTTTAGTGCGCATGCGTCCACAAGTAGGTTATATAAATAATTTCGAATCGTCACGTACCTAGTATAAAATGCATTTTTCCAGCCACAATTTGAGTCCTCAGAAATTAAAAAACATCGATGAGAAAACAGGAATATTATTTTGTATTCAAGCGCAAATACACACACATACACACGCGGGCGCGCACACACACACATAAACACACGCACACTTATTACATTTTGTTATCTACAATCTAGTGGCATTCTTATCAATTCGTTCTTACCAAAAATGCATAAAAAAGTAATAAATTGTTTAAGTGATAATACAGCACACGAGAGAAACGCAGAGTTTCACATGTAACAATGATGTATACGTTGTTATATATATGTAGTTAAACAATTAATAAATGGGTCGGCGTTTTTAGGTAGAAATATATTTTGACGTTAATTACGCAGCATACAGCAACAAGTACTAATAAGAACACGTGGTGCCAAATATGTGGTTAAGGCTAATAGAGGGGAGTTAAACTTTATACATTACGTGGGATAAAATTTATTTTAATAGCAGCATGACTGGATCACGTCGCTATATAGGATCTCATTGTCAGATCATCTCTCGCTTGTGAAGAAGTAACACATTCCAAGTTGTTCACTTAGTACCGTTATATTGCATTTTATTTTCGTTTTGTATATTCAGCGGTTAAGAATATAAATATATTCGGTGAAAGAATCTAATTACACAGTTTGACAAATATATACGGTTATAATAATGTACAATTGTAGCGTTAACAGAGCATTGCTATATAATCGATTGACGATATATGAAAGATGAAGAAAATGTCAGCGAAGTTTAGTTTCGGTAGGAAGGTATACGTTTCAGATGGCACGTAGTCTGGTTTTTGTCATTAAAGGTGGGAAGTGTAGTGTGTTAGATCGTTGCGGTAACCCGCGATAATAACTTATTATCGGCTTGAAACGTGATCAAAAGTCATACCAGTGAACAGAATTATGACAAGCGGACCCAGTGGAAACATGTTCACCGTTCTGATCCTCTGCACCGTGTTTTTACCATCCGTTTTACACGCCAGTTATTTCGGATTGAACAATGAAAAGAACGACCAGTGTTTCTGCAAGGTATTATTATTTTCTTTGTTTTTTCGTTGTTCAAATTTTCCAGTGCGAAAGATAAACATAACCCGTGAAACAAATGGGACGTGTGAAACAGATGGCTAAGTGCAAATAGCGTTCTACCGATAGATATTTACTTTTAATACTTTCGCGTTGGATGATTCAAATAAATGTATATAAATCTCTGTGTGTGCGAGCATATACAATTTTTTTTTCAATTATTGTCAATTTTTAGTTGAAAGGTTCTATAGACGACTGCAGCTGCAGTGTGGACACGGTGGATTATTTTAATAATAAGAAGATTTATCCAAGACTTCAGAGTCTTCTAGTCAGAGATTATTTTAGTTTCTATAAAATCAATTTGAAACAGGTGTGTCCCTTTTGGGCAGACGATAGTAAATGTGTTATGCGACATTGCAGTGTGCAACCCTGTCAAGAAGTGAGTTCTTCAGGAATTAAGTTAAGAAAATTGATAAACTATAATGTTAAGCGTTTCTTTGTTTATAGGAAGACATTCCAGATGGATTGAAAGGAGATGCGTTAAGGCATACGCGGTTTAATGAAAGTCCTGCAGATAAATACAAAGCCAGTGCTCAATTCGACGATTGTATGCGCAGTGCTAAAGATCATAACAAAGAGCTTGGTTATTTAAATACAACCATTAGGTAAAGAAGTTTCCATAAGCTTTAGATAAATACTATGACTGCGCTATGAAACAATAATATTTCTCCAGTTCAGAAAATTACAAGGATTTCGAGTTGTGGAAGCAATACGACGACGCTCTAGATAATTTTTGCGTGCAAGAATCGAGTCCTGGAGAATATGTGAATCTTTTGCTTAATCCTGAGAGATATACAGGCTATAAAGGACCCAGTGCGCATAGAATATGGCACAGTATTTATATGGAAAATTGTTTTAGGTATGTTTGTTCTATTCTTAGAAGAAAGAAAAAATCCACGAGGGTAATGATCAAATTTCATTATTGTACGATTAATTTCAGACCAGAAAATTCGCCTCGTTTTTATATTCAATCTTCAAAAATAAATGGCAAGTTTACTCGATTTGTTTATATATTCTAAACCTAAACGAAAAAATTAGTTTATTTTAACACACGTATGAGTTCTATTTGTTTTAGGAATGTGTTTAGAGAAGAGGGTATTTTATCGCGTTATATCGGGTCTTCACGCTAGCATCAACATTCATTTGTGCGCAAAATATTTATTGTCGTCGAAAGATAATCCAATGATCATACGCGGTGGTCAGTGGGGCCACAATTTAGAAGAATTTCAAAGAAGATTTTCGCCGGACACAACTGGAGGCGAAGGTCCAAATTGGTTGAAAAATTTATACTTCATCTACCTATTGGAGTTACGAGCTCTGGCTAAAGCAGCGCCGTACTTGGAACGGGAAGAATACTATACTGGTAGCAAAGTACAAGATAAAGATACACGCGCGGCGATAAATGATATTTTAGGCGTCGTAAAGTATGTTTTATTTGATGAATTATCTTATTAATATGGAACTCCATATACTTATTTAATCGACGTATATCTGTTAGGTCATTTCCAGAGCACTTTAACGAAAGCGTCATGTTTGCTGGTGGAGCGGAGGCTCAACTGTTGAAAGAACAATTTAGGCAACATTTCCGAAATATTTCTCGCATTATGGACTGCGTTGGATGCGACAAGTGTAAACTTTGGGGAAAACTTCAAATACAAGGATTGGGTACAGCATTGAAAATTTTATTCTCAGGAAAGTTTGACAGATGGGAGCCAACGTTGCACAACTTTAGCAGAAGACAATTCTATTTAGAAAGAAGCGAGATCGTTGCTCTTATAAATGGTTTCGGAAGGTAAGGATTGCTTGGCAAAACATTGGTACTTAAATTCGATTCGATTGTTCACGATCATTAAATCAACAATATTTTGTTTCCACAGACTATCGGAAAGCATCTACGAGTTGGATAGATTTCGACAGCTGATGAGATAGCAGGATTATAGCATGTAATTATGTAATTATTACGAGAAAAACACATCACACAAATTACTTAATATAATTTATACTTATATAATAAGTTTATCGAATAACTGATTTGAATCGGTTAGATGTTACTTAAACAGTTTATGTCCTTTATTAAAATAGGTAAAAAGTGGGAATAAGAATTGTTATAATTTACGCTCGACGCGCAAGGATCGTTGCTTCTTTGAAACTAGAAATTCTACTCGCTTAAACGTATCGCAATTTTGACGAGACTTCTCCTTATTGAAATTTGATTGCAATTTTAATAATCGATGATTTGATTCCATCTGTGATAAGCAATTTATCTATGGGAAAAAGAGTTCTCATACTAGTTTCGAAAGTAGCTTACGTGCAATTTGAATTCAGAAGAAAATGTATCTATTAGTGCTACTTACAGAAATACTGCATACTTGGGCATGTCTTGCAGTTTTCATATTAGCATTTGTTCCGATAAAAATTTGAAACTGTGTTCATCGGTAACATTATAAGAGCTTATATTGCAATATGTTCTATTCGATAAGGTACTACTGTGCGTTATAAAAATTGCCCGCGATCATCTAATTTTGATAATAATGGATATGAACGTACATTTTTCCTAATAATCTTCTATTCCAGGTTTCTATGTTCTTGCTACATGGTTAGCGATACGAAGTATTGTATTATTTTCTGATAAATTTACATATAAAACACAGACCTCTTGTATATTATGTTGGGTCAGTGGGACAATAATCTTGGTTTTGTAAATTGACAGTTACTACATCGACGTACAATTGTGTGATCTTTTTATTTAGTTCATTGTGGAGTGTTTAGGATTTTATAAACATTTTCATATACCTGTTACGCAACTTCCAAGAGAGGTGGTGGAATAATTCAATTTTTGCACAAAATAGCTGCATGTATACGTTTTTTAAATTTATACAGATATACACTGCTCAATTTACACCGACTTTTAAGTTCAGACGAGGGCCCACTGTTTTGTAAACGTAGAGTGCTACCATGATGAAATAAATTGATTGTAAATAGCGACGTGTAAGCCGTTTAACGCCGTTTACCTTGCATGGTCGGAAATCGACATTATTTTCCCACCAGTTCAATATTTCTATATTTTATAACTTATAAACTATTTCGTACTATTGTACATACATATACTTCACCAAGCATTCGATCGATTGAAAGATTATCGATGATAGATGAAAACTAAAAGGATTAAAGAATAGTCTGAAGCAATTATAAAGCGATACTCCGTTTTGATAATTTACATGACGTTTTCATGACACAGGTTCGTCTTTACCGCACTTGTATTAACGTAAGCGGCCGTCAGCTTGCGAGCGACAGCGTGTACTAATTTATTATGGAAAAATTGAATTGTACCGCTTAGAAATTATAAAGTATCCATGTTCTTCTCAATTTTCCAATGAAACCTGTAAATGAACAGTATTCGAGATGAATACTTCGTACGAAATAAAAACATATTAATCGAGTCTCGTCGATGTTTCTACGTCAGATAAGCCATTTGATAAGTTATCGTGCATTCATCTCGATCGCGATCGAGACACTTTCTGCCCTTTCGCTTATCCCAATCTTTTCCTTTCTTAACTTTCTTTGTTTATCTATGAAAGTTCGAGGAGAGAATTTCAGAATATTATGAGAGTCTGGTGATAGACAGAACGTCCAAGTTCTCTTTAAACACGCACACCGTACGACACAGAATCCAAAAGTTTTTCCGACAAAATCTATCACGGTGTCGTACCCGGTTAATTTTTAAATGCATGTTTCACGAAAACAATGCGCGATATAACACCAACGTGTCGTTTCAATAATGTTCTTGGATAACAGACACCGAAGAAATCTTGGTATCTGCTATCTGAACCCTGTGCAATACGATCACGCTTCTGAATAATTGCCGGCCACCCTGACGGTGATCCCAAAAGAAGATCCGGTGATTGCGATATCGCTATTATTATCTTCCAGTTTGTTATTACAAATAATGCTATTGGTATTTACGGATAGGATGGATGATTTGAAAGAATACTTAAAATAAAACGTCTCTTACGAAAAAAAAACGTACATGTATCGAGTTTTTCGTGAAACTCGTATCAAAATATTTCGAATTTTTCGAGTGAAATTTTTCAGGGTTCGAGCGTTCCGCTGGGATCGTTAGAACCAAAACCTCGTCGTGCGTCGCGTCGGTTGCTCGAATACCGGCATCGATCCCTGTCTACGCGAAAAGTAACATTTTCAAAGCGTCGATCTATCTACGAGAATGAGAATAAGCGATAAAAAAAAAAGGATCGATCATGAGCGTTCCACGGAAGAAACGGCGAGCTCTACCTACGGTCCGTTTCATCCGTCGCTAGCACCCTTTATCGCATCGCTTCCGGGCTGTATGCAGTATTATGTCTGAGGCATTCGTGTGCTTTGTAAACAAACACTCGGTATCGTGAACTGTCATCAGCCAATTCGGTGAGCCGCGTTCTGGGAGCGAGATATACGACATACGAGGCGAGGGGGCTTGGTTCAGGACTCAGGACTCATTGTCAGTCCGTGGTTTGCCCGCTCAAACGACCGCATCGAAAACCTCCCTTCTTCGGCGAATCGCTCGACCGCTCGTCGTCTACGATCGGTTCGCGTAAAGTGTCATTTCTTATTTGAATAAGTTCAAATGTGTCGCGCAACCACGAGATCTCCGCGTTGCGAGAATTTCTACGAAGCAAAGACTACCCGTGGCCAGTGCCGGTACACGGACCGATTCCACTTTTGGTTCCATAGTGGAAAGTCTCGTACCTAGGTACGTTCGATCGATTCAAATTCGAATTTTTCTCCTCCTGTACACGTTATACGTATTAACCGTTGGACAACGAAAGTTTTTGGCTGTTGTAATGTCTCTATTATTAATCTTTTTAGAAACTCTTTTCATACTTCCCGAGTTGTTACAAAGTTATATACATAGTTTATTTACATTTCCATAGGTAGCTCTATCAACCTATTTAGAAGAAACAAGGAAGATTGCAGTTTTACTTAAGTATCGGGTAATTGTGACATTATCGATTAATGCGATGGGACTCGGTAAATAAGGAATTATTGGGAAAACTAAATGTCTAGTCTGGAAAATAGATCATCGTGACATCGATGAACAAATTCAAGGACTCGAAGGACTCGCGCGAAGCGTTTCACACGCCACGAACACCGATGCATTTAGCAGAGACATTTTAAGGTGAATACATAAAAATACGTATTTATAGGTTCTAGCATTTAACGGGCAAACGGAAATGATGTTTTTTCTGTCTCCGAACGGTGATGCGCCGATAGATGAAACAAGTATCTCGTGGGATCTGTTCTTCGGCCGTTCCGGAAGATCTCGCAGTCACGTGGATTTCGAATCGCGCGTCGCGCCTTCGGTAAGCAGAGTATAAGACCTTTGAGATACGAGATTTAAAGTATTATGCTCCGTTTACTGTCGGCGCGGTGTGGGACGAGCATCGTTGGATCGAAGATGACGGGGCGCGAGGCGTGGACCGTTATCGGGTCGGGAGATGCGCCGGATTCTCTGTCCCCGCTGATTTTCGCGATTCCCATATTCTAGCATAATACTGCCGACCGATACGAGGGCATTATGCTAGAAATATGAGAAATCGTGAGTTTATTCGGAACTTCGATCTTCGTATCCGTGTCCGGGCCCAAAATTGCAATTTTTAGCTCGCTCCAGGGACTTAATACCGGTATAATTTTCATACCGGTATTACGCCGTGTGGCATCATACCGATATAATCATCTCGATACCGGTATTGGGCAAACAGAGCTATACCGGTAACCGATATAAAATACCGGTATTTTTTGGTTTCTCTGTCTCTTTCTATATTACGCGATACAATGTCGTTCGAACGCCACCTATATAACTGAGTTGTCACAGTGTGCGCGAGCTCATGGCGCGGCTCCTGCTCGTGTGTCGTGTGCGTGTAGTCATCTAGCGCACGACCGAGAGCCCGGGACAGACCGTGCAGGCACTTTTAGTTTATTGTACGCGGTACAATATAATTTTTATTGCATTTAGAGACTTACAATTTTAAACCGATGTACTTTGGCTGTCAGTATTACGCTAGTAAAGGTAAACATGATAATTTAAAATTAAGACGCGATTTTATTTTCGAATCGAACAATAACAATATATATATACAAACTAACAATTTATAAACTTACATTTTTATTATTTCTATGTATTAACATATCGTTAATAATATCATCGGATAAGTTATAGCACAATGGTGATGATACATATTTTAAAGAAGAAAACAATCTTTAAAGCAATTTTTGTTATTTATAATTTAAGCAATTTTTAAATAAACAAATTTGTATAATTTGTTTCTACATTCATTATTTGAAGTATTATTTCAATAACAACGTAGTGTTAAAATAAATGTTTAAACAATGTAAACGTATTTAAATAATGAATATAAAAACACATTTCTATAGATTATAAAAATTTATTTATATAAACAATTATTTTAACAATAAATTATGATCAACATAATAATTCAAATAATAAATATAGAAACAAATTTCTATACATTGTAAAAATTTATTTATTTAAACAATTATTTTCACAATAAATTATTATTGCAATACTAATTCAAATAATAAATATAGAATCAAATTTCTGTACATTATAAAAGTTTATTTATTTAAACAATTATTCTCACAGTAAATTATTTAAATTATAATACAAGTAATGAATATAGAAACAAATTATAAAAATTTAGTTATTTGAAAATTGTTTAAATTATAAATAATTGGGTTCTTCATAACTGTTTCGAGAACCGGGACCGATATAAGTTTTCAATCCCCGATTTAAAAAGATTATGAAATTTTTTTGTTTCAATAAAATAAGAAAATTTAAAAAATTACCAGCAAATATCAGAAAATATACAGGTAGTTTCATATAGCGATATGCCGTCATACCTGTATTTCGGTTTCTATGAAGGTTACAACCGGAAAATACCGGAAAATACCGGAAAATACCGGAAAATACCGGTATATACCGGTATAATATCGGTATGAGTTCTTGAAATATACCGGTATTTCCATTTACCGGTATCGCGTTATACCGGTATTTCGGTATTTCGGTTTCTATAAAGGTTATGGAGGTAATACCGGTATATACCGGTATGAATCCCTAGCTCGCTCCAGCTCGCTCCAGCTCGAGGAGTATTGTGGCTCGCGAACGCTTTTTAAATGCGAAAATTGTTTTATCGAGCCGAGCGTGTCGATCTCTGACGAGACCCCGCGAGAAGGTTATCGCTCTCTCTCGAAGAAAATCTTTCTTTTTTCCTTTCGTTCTTTTCTGTTTCTGTACGAGACGCTGCCGCTGCGCGTTCGCGGACTAATATGTATTACAGACTTGGCAAGCAGTCCCGTCGAATAAGATGAGAGTGGCGGTGGTGGGCGCTGGAATAATTGGCGTAACGAGTGCGATCGCGGTGAAAAACGCTTTCCCGCGGTTCGAGGTGTGCGTTTTTGCGGACGAGTTTTCGCCAGATACCACCGGCGATGGAAGCGCCGGGCTTTGGGGTCCTTACCTTCTCGGCGAGACACCTGCCGACAAAGTACTGTGAGTATACGGGCTCGCATAGCCGAATTCTGTTGGCATTCTACGCGTTTTTCTCGTTGATCTGTAAAGCGGGTGAAGAAAAGTATGCCTTGTCCTTCGGCGATAACTTCTCGTCGATGATCTGTACAAGACTGGTAGACCGCGAGTCTGGCACTTTGCGAACTAGTTTCTTCTAACGAAATTACCGTGGGTAGCGACGATTCGGAGGCCACGCGTCCATCGTTGATGGTTTAAATCGTTTTAAATGTTCGAGCAACGTACGATATAGTATACGCGCGGTCGGTGTCTCGATAGAAAATGGGCTGGTATCACTCACCGATGGTTCGAGGGATTTTGGAGATCTGGCCAGGCCCCGGAAATTGGGATCTCGTTGGTGCCGGTTTACCGCGTCACCAGCGATCCTCGAGGCTACTCTGACACCACCTGGACAAAATTGGTTTACGGCGCGGTCAGGCTCGCATCCGAAAACTTGAAGAGACTGAACGAGGAGCATGGGTCGAGTTACAAGTACGCTATCGGTACAATTACATGGACCACCAAGCCCTTGAGTGGACAAAACAGAATTTGCAACTATTTCCCTTTTCCATCGTACCGTTGATTCGTTCGAGGTACCGGTCAAAATTCGGCTTCTCCTACACTACGGATTTTGGTCTGGGTTATGTCCACGCAAGGGTTCACGCAAAAAATGTATCCACCGATCGTAGTTTGATTCGAAATGATTTTAGGGACGGATGGATGTTCCTGACGTACGCCGGCGAGCCGGTGAGTTTGTTACCCTGGTTGACGAAGAAGTTTGTCGCGGCGGGCGGAGAATTTCGCAAGAGGAAAGTTGAAAAGTTGCACGAGCTGATCGACGACGACGGATACGATTTGGTGATAAATTGCAGCGGTCTCGGCGCGCGGCTACTCGCCGCTGATAACACGGTTACGCCTATCAGGGGTCAAGTTGCCAGGGTGCGTATTTGTTTTCCTCGAAAAGACCAAAGTTTATTCGAATTTTCGCGTTCCGTTCGAATCAAGGTGACCGCGCCATGGGTGATGCACGGACTCCTCGTCGACGACCACGACTCGTACTACGTCATTCCAAAGTAACGAATCGCCGCTTACACCGTACGCTGTGCGCGCGATAACGTCGAGCCTCCTGACCGAATCCTATTTGCTTTTTTCAAGTATCGATAGCACGGTGTTGGGCGGCACACACCAAGAGAACGACTACGATCGCACGCCACGGGAGAAGGACTCGAAGTTCATCTACGAAGGGTGCAGACGAATCTTGCCCGCCCTCGAGGTAACATCGATGATCCGTCGATCTTTGAGGCGATCTATCGCGGGATTCTTTCGTTACAGGGAGTCGAGCCGGAGAAAGAGTGGGTGGGTCTTCGACCCGGTAGATCCAGCGTCCGTCTCGAGCCGGAATTCCTCGAATCTCCTGGCGGCAAGAAATACACGGTATCGGAAACAAGGAAATAGCGGTGTCTGTCGACTGTCCGATAAATCGTAAGATTCGATAAATGTATATGAAATTTGTTGCAGGTGATACACAATTACGGGCACGGTGGAAGTGGCGTGACTCTCAGTTGGGGCTGCGCCATGGACGTTGTCGCGATTCTTCGAGCCAATCGAGAATTGAACTCGCATTTGTAACTTTCAAGGGATAATAAAGATATATATATATATATATATATATATATATATATATATATATATACACACACATAGGTACCCGAATGTTCGTGTTCTCAAAGTCGCGTCGCGGGGCGGCGATCCCACCCTTGCGATAAATGCGCGAGCCGTTTAGGAGCGTTCGTGATGTTCTTTGCAACTGCGCGAACTTCGTAGAACGTGGGAAGACTGTAATTAAGGGAAACGGAGTTAAAGGTTCGGGTTGCGTTTTGCGTGGACGGCGGCATGCCGCAGTGATATCGACGGAGCTGCGTCGAGTCGCGTCGCGATCATCCGACTGTCCTCGAAATTCCCGACAGTTTGGCTGTCCCTTTGGTCGCGCGATGGGAAAACAATTGATGGGAGCAGCGACGCGCGAAACGCGACTCGCCACTACTTCGTGATAAACGGAAAAACCGGTTTTCGGATCTCGCGTCCCGAGACAAATTGATCGATTCCGATCGTCGAAAACCGAAAAGAACGGTCGTCCCCTGCGATCGGGCGTTGCGCGGGTTCGCCGATTCGCGTTGTTCGTCGGGAACGAATCGACGGTTCGCGATACGATGCGTCCGGTCCGATCGAATTAAACGACTCGATGCCGCGCGACGACGACGACGTGTCGTTCAAAATAATGAGATACGCCGGTCATGAACGTCGCTGGACACAACCGCAGACGTCCCTCGATGCCGAATCGAGAACGAGAACGGGAACACGAGCTCGTTGTTGAGAGAAACATTACCAGCGACTCCGATTCGAGCGGCGACGCGCGATCCTGCAACGCCGTCCACGGAGATCGATGCAAGAAGCTCCCGGTGTCCGACGCTTCATCGAACATCGTCCCGTTCGTCGAATCGGTGAAGCACGATCGAGAACCGATCGGGATCTTGCCGCTGGACAGGAAAGACGACAAAGGTATCGCTTCTAACCTCTAGGATATACCGCGACCGAAGTAGCGCGCGTCTCGATTCGATTATCGAATCTCTTTGTCTTCTTGCGCGTGCTTTGCTGGCGAAATGATTTTGGGATGGGTCGATTTTCCAGCGGATCTCTCGTACGCGGACACGGACGCGGACTCTCGCAAGGAGAAGGACGAATCCTCGAGCAAGTCCAAGAAGAAGAAGAAACGCAGGTGCGAGTTGTCGTTGTCGTTGCGTTGTTTCAGGGATAAGTAGCATTCTCGACAACCGTGACGGGTGTTCGTTTCAAAGGTACCTGACGATATGCACGAGCAACTGCAAGTACGAGGTGGTGAGACGCGTGGCAGCGCGCTTCGGTATGAAAGAGGTCACCGAGGACAGCAGTTGGAATCTCTACTGGACGGACCTGAGCGTGAGCGTCGAGAGGGCCAAGGACATGAAGAGGTACCAGAAGGTCAACCATTTCCCTGGAATGACCGAGATCTGCAGGAAAGATCTGCTCGCGCGGAACCTGAACCGCATGTTGAAGCTCTACCCGAGGGACTACAACTTCTTCCCGAAGACGTGGTGCTTTCCAGCGGAGTAAGCGGAACGCGGTCGTTCGACGGCATGGGCCGACGCGACGGATTCTCCGACGAATAATATCCTCGTCTTCCGATTTTTCAGTCACGGAGAGGCGATGGCCTACGCGAAGGTGAGGCGCTCGAAAACCTTCATCGTGAAGCCCGACACCGGCTGTCAGGGCCGCGGTATCTATCTAACGAGGAACCTGAAGGACGTCAAACCGTCCGAACGCATGATCTGCCAGGTGTACGTGGCCAGGGTATGCAAGCTTGTCCAAAGCTCGATCGTTCTTCGTTCTTATCATCTCGATTCGAATCCGAGTCCGAACTCGAACTCGAATGATCGCCGGTTCCTCTTCTGTTTTCTCAGCCGTTTCTGATCGACGGTTACAAGTTCGATCTACGGATCTACGCTCTGATCACCTCCTGCGACCCCCTCAGAGTGTACGTGTACAATGACGGCCTGACGAGGTAAACGCGCGTTGTTTTCCGTTTCGGTTCGAACGTGTACCACCGATTTTCGTACTCTCCTTTTATTTTTCTCCCTTTCGTGTTTGTCCGTCGTCAGATTTGCCACGAGCAGATACAAGGAGCCGACCGGACACAACACGTCGAACGTGTTCATGCACTTGACGAACTACGCCGTGAACAAGCACAGTCGAATGTACGTTATCGACGACGAAGTCGGCAGTAAAAGGTCGGTGGGTAAATGTCATTTTTATGTGTATATATATATGTATTACTATCCATTCAAATCGCGTCGACGCAACGATACGAGCCGTTCCAACGCAGGAAGATATCCACCTTGAACAAGTGGTTGAAACTGAAGGACATCGACGTGGATGAACTGTGGCGCAAAATCGACGAGGTCATTATCAAAACGATCTTGGCGGCGTACCCGATCTTGAAGCACAGCTATCACACATGCTTCCCGACGCACGACAAAACGTACGCGTGCTTCGAGCTGCTCGGCTTCGATGTGCTGCTCGATTGGAAATTGAAGCCGTATCTTTTGGAGGTAACGATAAGCGTTCCAAACGGATGAAACGAATTGCAAACGATGCGTCGCGAAGTCTTCGATTATCTTCGATTCGCTGAAATTGTTCGTTTCGAGCAGCGTGTATAATAGGAGACGTTCTCCATGGAAACGCTTTAGGTGAATCACTCGCCGAGCTTCCATACGGACGCGCAGATCGACAAGGATATAAAGGAGGGTCTGCTGATGGACACGTTCGCGATGCTGAACTTGCAGCAGTGCGACAAGAAGAAGATCATCGAGGAGGACAGGAAACGCGTCAGGGACCGATTGCTCCAGGGAATAGCCTGCAAGGAGAGCAGGTAAATCGTCGGGAAAGCGATGTCTCGAGAACGATAGATCGTGGACAAACGGCTAATTCGGCGACGTTCGCTTCTCGGCCAAGTGTCAACGATGCGACGGCGGTGGCGACGAAGCTCGATAAACCGGAGGAGGACTGCCTCGAGCGACAGTTTCAATGGGAGGACGAGCATATGGGGAATTTCCGTCGAATCTATCCGTGCTCGGGCCTGCAGAAGTACGAGCCGTTTTTCAAGCAGAACAGCATCTCCGTGTTCCAGGATACGGTGGCGTCGCGAGCCAGAGAGGAAGCCTCGAGGATCCAGAAGGAGGAGAACGAGGTCGATGATGCTCGTCGAGGTTATCGCTCGTTCGAGAAATACAGGGTGGCCCACATAACTCTGAACAGCTCAATATCTCGAAAAGAATGCCATCGATTTTAAAGTTCTTAGTCTTAAATTGCATGGAACCGAAGGGCCTTTCTGACTACATAAACGTGAAGTCGCCTCCCTTCCCCTTTAACGGGGGAGGGGAGGTGCCTTTGTAATTTTAAATGGAACCCCCTATAAAATGTTACATATTTAGATTCTACAGGAAAAAACAAGTCAATTTTGTCTGAAACATTTTTTTGTCAGATACTTCCATGATGAGATATAACAGTTTGAAGTTTCGAGTTGTAGGTACTCGAAGCGCTCGGAAATAGCGTTATGGAATTATACGCGCTCGAGTCCTTTGCTTATTCGTGAAGAAATAAAATGTACTTTAAATTAAATGTTCAAAATGTCCACCACGGGCTTGTAAACATTTATTTACTCGAAACATCAAAGTTGTTCTAACATTTTTTAACATTTCGGGAGTTCATATCCTCTTTTGTCGTCGGTGGTTCAAACATAACTTTGTCCTTTACATATCCCCATAAGAAAAAATCTAATGGTGTTGGATCGGGGGATCGAGGAGGCCATTGACGAGGTCCCCCACGACCTATTCATGTGTTCCCAAATTTTTCGTTCAAAAATTGCCTGGTGATGATTGCAAAATGTGGAGGAGCGCCGTCTTGTTGGAACCACATTTCTCTTCTAACGTGCAGTGGCACATCTTCCAAAAGCGCAGGCAAATGATTTTTTAATAAATCACAATAACTTGCAGAAGTTACAGTTTCTTGAAAAAAATAAGGTCCAATCGCAAAATCTCCTATTAGACCACACCAAACATTTAAAGACCATCGATGTTGAAAGGGAACGCATCGCACCCAATTTGGGTTTTCCACGGCCCAATAATGCAGATCATGTCTATTTACATACCCTGAATTCATAAAAGTGGCCTGATCGGAAAAAAGTATTTTGCACAAAAAGTCATTTTCCACAACACCCTGCAGCCACTCACAAAATCTTACGCGGTGATCGTAATCTGCTATCGAAAGCTCTTGCGATAAAACCATGTGATATGGATGATACTTTTGCCGTTTTAAAATTCGTTGAATCGATGAACGACTAATATGTGATGTTTGTGCAAGTGTACGTTGACTGATATGAGGATTTAATGTAATTGCAGCAAGAATACTGGCACTATTATTTTCATTAGTGACAGCTTTAGGTTTATTGCGAGTTTTTTTACACAATTCACCGTGCTCGCGAAGCCGCTTTTCTAAATTATGAAATGTTGCATGACATTTTTTGATTCCATAACGTTCAAAAAACATCACTGCTGCACGCCGATAATGTTTTTGGCATTCACCTAACGTTAATAACATATTCGCTTCTGTGTCAAAAGTAGCCATAATCACAATGTTACTGCTCGAATAACAGCTCTAAACTGAAAACGTTTTCATAGATAAGTGAGTCAAACTCAAGAATTGTAAATATTATTGTTTTTGTTTCTTCACGAATAAGCAATGGACTCGAGCGCGTATAATTCCTTAACGCTATTTCCGAGAGCTTCGAGTACCTACAACTCGAAACTTCAAAATGGTTTATATCCCATCATGGAAGTATCTGACAAAAAAATGTTTCAGACAAAATTGACTTGTTTTTTTCCGGTAGAATCTAAATATGTAACATTTTATAGGGGGTTCCATTTAAAATTACAAAGGCACCTCCCCTCCCCCGTTAAAGGGGAAGGGAGGCCACTTCACGTTTATGTAGTCAGAAAGGCCCTTCGGTTCCATGCAATTTAAGACTAAGAACTTTAAAATCGATGGCATAGTTTTCGAGATATTGAGCTGTTCAGAGTTATGTGAGCCACCCTGTATATGTTTATTTATATGTATATATAACCAGGATCGTTTGGCTTACAGGCGAAGCTCAAGGAAGCCAAGGAGCAGGAAATCAGAAAGGTGAACGTTAAATGGAGCGATTCCAAGCTGCATCCGGAAAGCCCGAAGGTAGCCTACGGTCGCAAGTCCGCGTCGACGTCTTCGACCACCTCCAGCAACCGCGGGAAGAGCAAATCCACGACTGCGACCAAAAAGCAGCCGATTCCTCCGAACGTCGGTTTATCGACCACCTTTCCTTTAGCGGTTCACCGTCCCCCTTTGACCTTTGAAAACAAGGGAACTGCGAAAGGATCCCATCTGTCCCAAAAGTTACGTACCTCCTTATGCGCGATGATTGTCAGCCTGCAGCGTTGCATACGATCTTAACGCGTTCAAGTTGTCGCTTTTGCGCAACGGCGGCTCACGCTTGTGGTACATCAGGAGGTGTATAATTTTGATTATCGATACGCATCTTTTGTAATTTAAAGCTATCGAACAACTATCGTTGAACGAGAAAGCTCGTGAAAAATCAAAGTTGGACGGTTGGTGCCATTCTCTGTGTACTCGATCGTAGTCGATAACCAATGTCGATCCATGTCGTTTGTTCGATTCCAGGCGAAGAAACAAACCGCGAACACGATTCCAGCAGCAGCGAACGCTCTGTACTCGTTCGAGCCAGAGATAATCTGCGAATCCGAGGAACGGGAACGCGTGACCTCATTGGCTCAGCGAGACTTTTTGATCAAAAGCTACGGCATACTGGAGCAGATCTATATGGCGATGAAGAGGAACGGTACGCTGCGAGCCATCGACGAGAAGAAGTACGGGCTGTACGGTAGACTCGGTTGCGCCAAGAACGGGTCCAAGAGCGCGGTCTTCTGCAGGCACAAATGTCACCAGCATCGTCGCCAAGCTGCCGTGGAGACCGATCGTTCGTCGCAGTACTCTTTGAAAGCAAGTAGCGTGCGAGTCGGTGGAACAGATACGACGACCCGTGAAAACCATGGCCAACGAAAATGCTTTCGGGTGTGGAAATAGAAATCCATAGTTTTCCTTCGGGACACGACGGTGTCAGTCGCGCGTCTGTTCCGCCGATAGATTCCTCGCGGGTCGCTTCCGACCGGAATTAAACGTCCGTCCTTTCTTCTTTTATTCCCGCAGGGTAAAGTACCGGCAGATGACATTTCGTTTACGAACGCGAGAAAAGCAATCGCGGACAAAAGGTGTTGAAACCGCTTGCTCGGTTTTTCTTTTCTTTTTCAAAGAACGCACGAGGTGAGACGCGAGCCGAGAGCCGGCTCGACGCGACTCGACTCGACTCGATCTGATTCGGCTCGATTCATTTCAGAGGGGAAACGATAGCTATAAAACAGTAGTATCGACGCATTGCAGATTTCAAAGTGACTTGCAGCGAGGCGCCGGTTTACGTTCGACCGGATATACCACGGACATTCTGGATGGACGAACCGAATTCGAACGACCGGACCGGTCGGATCACCAAGACCCACGTGGCTCGTACTTTGTCGAACGTGCTGCGCCTGCATACGCTCGAAAAACGGATATCCCTCGATTAGACGAACGTTTGACGATTCAACTCGGTTTTTGTTCGCGATCATATATAGAAAATAGCATGCGTTTCAGCGACGAGTAAGACTACCGGCGCTTCCCGCATAGCATATCTACATCCCTTCGAGGCGTTCAATTTTGATCAATAAAATATTTTTCATAAATCGTTCGAGTTCTTTCGTGTTGAATGAACGGAGAAGTGTATCGTGTACTATTCTGTAAAATCCTTTCTCACAAAGTATAGTACCTCGAAGAACTAGATGAAATATACGGTAGTCCGGAGGTGATGTTTCCCAGGGCGACGGTATAGAAGAGACAATATAAAAACCAACATGGTATGGATTTGTTATTTCATGTGCCATATAAATATGTACAATGAGTGAACATGTACACGCCGCAGGAAAACGAGAATGATTCCGCACGCGTGCCTAGACCGCGTGTCGGAATAGCCAGATACGCACGCCGATCTGTAATACGTATAACAATTTTGTTTTATTGCTATATTTATATATATATATATACATATATATGTATATACATATAGATACATATATATACATATACATATATATACATATACATACATATATATATATATATATATATATATATATATATACACAGGGTGATTCACCTAACGTTTGTACCTCAAATATCTTCGTTGTTTCTAAAGATACGTAAAATATGGTAAGGACAAAGTTGAATGGTACAATGGGGCTGACACGATGCAAAAAAAAAAAATTTTGTTTTTATGTCATTTTTTTTAGAGATATCAAGGTTCCCTTGACTTTTTTAAATGGAACCACCCTTTTTTAAACACCTACAATGATAGTCCCTTTCATTACGATTTCAGTGACTATAATTACACAAGGTCATTCAAGGTTGCGGACAGAGATAACGTATAAGATTTAACATCGATACATGCCTGTAAACGGGCTTTGAAGGAATGTTGCACTCTGTCCGTGACCTTGAATGACCTTGAGTAATTACAGTCACTGAATTTGTAATGAAAGGGACTATCATTGTAGGTGTTTAAAAAAGGGTGGATCCATTTAAAAAAGTCTAGGTGACCTTGATATCTCTAAAAAAATGATATAAAAACAAAATTTTTTTTCTGCATCGTGTCAGCCCCATTGTACCATTCAACTTTGTCCTTACCATATTTTACGTATCTTTAGAAACAACAAAGATATTTGAGGTACAAACGTTAGGTGACTCACCCTGTATATATGTATTTATATATATATATATATATATATATATATATATATATATATATATATACATATATATATATATACACAAACACACACACATATACATATATTTATTCAGTATTCACACGATAAAAAATAATGAACAATTTGTTCCGTATAACCGTTTTCTTTTTTTTTGTTAGCTCAGCGATGACAACGTGTTCGCGCGTGTTTTTTCAGATGCCGCGTGACGGTGACTCGAAAACGTCCCATTCTTTTTCCCCCGGTTACGGTTTTGATTCGGTTTTGGATCGGCATCTCTTACGACGTACGATCTTAACGCAACGGCGATGCGACCCGTGTGTCGCGTTTGAACGCTCGTGCAATCACCCGAAGCGATTAAAATTAACAGCGAATATAAGTTGGTTGGCGTTAACGAACATCGACGTCGTAGAAAATAAGGTAGAATCGTGACAATGATAATAGCGACGAAGCGACGAAACCAAATCGCTCGAGATCCTCCCGAGCCTCGATTCGCGACCGGTGCTAGATCTATCGTTTCGTGGCGAGTTCTCGACGCCGTGGTTCCTATAGAACGCGTTTCTAAGAAATTGTTCGTTTAACATTTTCGGGACGGATGCTTCGCGAACGGCGAGCGGCAAACGTTAAATTAAAACTGCCGCAACATTTTTCGCATTTGATTTACAGACATTTCTCGTCTCGAACTATCGAAGCTGTCCCGAGCGCGTTAATCTCGCGAATTCGTTTCGCTCGAAGATATGCCATCGTAAATTTATGTATCGGTAAGTCGAGCACCGTTCGCAACCGAGACATTAGTTCGACTCGGCGAAAATGCTTATCCAGAGAGAAAGAGGCGCGCGGATGGAGTCTTCTCGACTCCTTTCGAGTTCTAAGTGGAAAAACCACGCGATGCGATCTAACGCTGCCTTTCCGATTCGTCGACCTCTTTCTCGACTTTCTTGTAATCGCACGTGTAAAGTCAAAAACGACAAACGACTCCGACACACTCTCGTACGCGTACGCACAGACAGAGGCACAGGACAGGCACAGGCAGGCACGGACAAGCACACACGCGCGCATTAACGATTTGTGGACGCGATACAGGAGGTATTTACAGGTCGCGTTATCGCTGTACGCGGGTTTCGTGTCGTTTCGTCAGCACCGTGTAGAGTTTCTTCGAGGATGCAAAAGGCTTTTGCGTCTATGTATATACGGAGCGTGAGGAAACGCCGGGTCTTCTCGCGGATGGTTCTGCGAACTGCTCGAAGCGCTCCAGGAAAGAACCGTACAAAACCGTTACATAAAGATGCTGTTCGAACAATCGAGATCGGTATTGTAACGGTTTTCGAGCCCCGAGCCCATGTTCTTCCACCGGCGTAGGCTGTTTACGCGTCGAATGCCTCGTTGGTCGCGCGTGGGCGACGCTTAGTTCCTTTCTTCGTTTTTAGAAAGTAACTTTCGTCGCGACAGATGCGTACGCGCGTATCGAATTTTGTCGGGATTCGAGGGATCTGAAAAGGTCCCGAGATTTCGGGGCGACGGCATTCGACGCGTTAACACTGGAACTGGACCTACCGGAGAGAAGATAGTTGTATCTTTTCCATCTTCGCGCACCGAGCAACATAGTTTTCCTGAAACAAACTATTTCGAGCTTAATCCTTTGCAGTGTACTTTTCTTGTGTACAGAATCGTCCGCGACAGAGAAAGAAACTAACGTTAATAATTTCCGGCGTGACCTCATCCCCCACCCGCCGCGTGACACGACAAGATGCACAGGGTGTCCCGGTTAAACGGGATCACCTAAATATCAGGCTCGTTTACCGTCGTCCGACAAAACTTTCTCTCGGTCCAAAGAATGTTCTCTAGAGATCGTTTTCCAACAAGATTTCAAAGTCATCGATATGTTTCTAGATGGAACCTTGTATTTCTTCTTTTATATTCTTGTAGAGTCGTAGATAGACTGCTGGATCTTTATCCAAAACAAACATTTTCTGCATTGATTGCAAGAAACAAGTAGATAGAAGTTTACACTCTTTCTCCGATGGCTTCAATGCCTTAGAAATAATACATTCGTATTTGTAAATTCCTTTGACTTTTCTGGTCTTCCAAATTGTACCTACTCATAAATGCATATAATCCGCAGTCTAGCTATAGAGCATGATGTAACATTATGTTCCGCAAAGCTATCGATGAAAAAACGCAAGGTACCGTATAAAAACGTATCGATGACTTTCGAATCTCATTAAAAAAAGAACAAAAAATTCTTTACACCACTGCGCGCGTCCTGTAGAACGATGTAAACCAGTTGTTTTCGACAACGTTAAATACGGGGATATTCGAGTGATACCGTTTAGTTGGAACGCTCTGTATAGAAGAAAGATACCTCCCCCCCCCTCTCTCTCTCTCTTCGTTGTAATACTAGAATGAGCATTATGTAGTTATAGGATCCCGTGTTTATGTTACGCGCGTGTAATATTCGTTAAAAAGGATTACAGTAAAACAAGCTTAAAAGCGTGGATTACACAGAGAGAAATGCCGAGCAAGACCACTGGAACAACGGAAGAGTCTGCGGTGAGCGGCAAACAGAACGAGGCTTCCGGTTGTTCCGGGCGGCTCTGATGTCTTTCGAAATTAGTTCTCCGTTTAATACAGGCGTGAAATACGTAAAATGATAAAATTGGCTATATTTCATACATATGTATATATGTATATATAAAACGAAAAAGGAAACTATACAATCCGTGGGACTCGTTTAATTTCGAGATAGCTGCCGACGGAGTTCAATTTTCGCTTCCTCCCCCCTCTTTCCCCTCGATTTTGTATTCTCTGCTCGGTCAATCGTTCGCGTCGATTATGCTCGGTTTTTCGTTAACGACATCGAGCATCCAACGGATAAAACGGTTCAGTCGAAACTCGATTAACGGACTGCGGATCTTCGCGCGAATCCAATGTTCAATCGATCAAAATTAAAAGGGATTGTATCGGAACATGTTTCCCTCGACTTTGCTAATTGTTAAGCGGACTCGAAGAACGCACCAAATCGATTTTGCTCTGGGGCATTAGAAACTCGGCGATCGCGAGAAAAGTTGCTCCATATCCAGGGGTAGTTCCATCGACGCGAGTTAAATAATTATACAAGTCCGGATAGTCCACTCGAGGGTTTAAATTGGTATTTTGTTTAATAGAAATTGTTGCGAACGCGCGAAGGTTCGCAGTCCATCGATGACAAGGAGCATGCCATGCGATGTAACGTATGTACGCGCGAGTGTGTGTGTGTGTGTGTGTGTGTGCATAAAAATTTCGTTACTGTAATTAAACGTGACACTCCCTTCGGTACATTGGCGTAGTATCTTGAGCTTGCTTTGTGTACGCACGAATTCGTTACCGTCGGGTGTTCGAGAAAACAAAGATCTCCGTGCTCTCGAAGCTTGTATTCGCGAGACTGTTAATAAGGATACAGGTACTGCAAACAACGCTTTACAATAAATTTTAACTTTGTTTTGCGTTCACACATTCGATAGGCGATTCTTGTAGATTTTCGAAAAATTGAATTCCGATGAAAAATCGCATATTCAGCTTTCGGAATTGGCGTTCGATTAAAGTAACAATTTTCAGATTCGCGTTCAGCATACCGAAAACCACAAAAATCATCCGTTACCGGAACGCAAAATAGGTATTGGAC
This sequence comes from Sphecodes monilicornis, assembly GCA_913789915.3. Lineage (NCBI taxonomy): Eukaryota > Metazoa > Arthropoda > Insecta > Hymenoptera > Halictidae > Sphecodes > Sphecodes monilicornis. Next base: position 28,024,880 of record OU565290.1, on the reverse strand, counting down.
AGTGTAATAATCGATCGAACGAATTCCTGCTGTTGCCTCTTTCTAGAGCACACGGAGAACTCACGTAGAAAAGTTAAAAAAAAAACACGTTATTGATGTGTGACGATTGAATTAATAGCATAAACCATGGCAAGAAAGGATATACGATCTTCGGTGAAACAGAAACTCGTCCCTTTTTCTCTCCACCATCTCTCTCCCTTTCTCTCTTAACGATACAAGTCTTCGATGGATCTCCGCAAACAGATAGAAATATTTTATACATATACTGTATTAAAACTTCTATTTACATTCTGGATATACTCTAAACTATAACACTAACATATCTCGAAAGTATATAACTGACCATGGTTTATACGAAAATACTTGAAATATAAAAATACAAGAGTTGCAGCACTTTCATATGTGTTAATACGTTGTTTGGGAAGCAAGAAAACAGCGTTTGCGTATCGGTCTGTTCAAACGCGTTTCTCTGGAGGCCCAAAATACTTCGGTATAATCATTGAATTATGCGAAAACACTGGATTCAGGATTTTTTCCGACGTCTCAAATACTCCATGGTAAATACGAACATTTACAATAAAATATCACGTTACATGAATGTTTTTATAATTGTCTGATATTCACGTAGCTCTGCCCCCTGAATAGTTCAATGTGCATTCATTGCTTCTCCCTTTTTGTTTGTTTTCATTTTCGAAAGTACCACTCGGAGTGTTTGGATTTTCTTGATCGACGCGACGAGCATGATGACAAACAGCGATATTCGTTAAGTAATACACGTTGTCGACTTGCAATTTACCAGGAACGTTCATCCGAATTTCAATGAAAGGAGCAGAACATTCATCCTTTTGCATCTGCCAGTGGTGTGTGCCAGCGTTTGTTTGTTCATCGCCAGTCGCGTGTATATTTCTTTACCATATGCATACGGTTATCCTTTCAATTTCGAATTAAATGCAATTAACAATTACGATGAAATCGAACGAAGTCCTTTCGACGTTTTTATACTTTCTGTTTTAAAATTTCTCTTCTTCTTCTCTCTCTCTCTCTGTCTCTCCCCTCCCTCCTTCCTTTTTTTCATTTTTCTCACTGCTTTCTTTAAAAAACGTGCATGCCTCCTGGACTTTTGTTTTTAAAATATGTTTCTAACGGTAACAGAAAACAAATCAACCGTCTAGAAAGTTCTCTCGAGTTCGTGTTATAAATAAACTTTTTCTTAAACGGACGAATCCACTTGTCATGAACAGACTCAAAATTTCATTTAACTTTCGAACATATGTTGCTCCTCTGCTGTCCTTTGAATCATCGATACCACTCGCAATGATACCCTAATATTTCAACAAGTTAAAGCTAAGATATTAACAAACAGCGCATGTTTATATTATATGCACGACTTCGTTCGTGCACTAGTGTATATCGCATGTGTATACGTGTGTGCAATCGCACGCGCATATGTGCGTGTTACAAGGTGTAAACGCTAACAAAGAGTCACTCGTGCGTCGCATATACGACGTGTCAAGAAGTGTTATGGTTTAAATTTGACCAAAGGTATATTTTTCGACTGCAAACACTTATCACACACCCATTCCGCGTAAACTTCTGCCGTTAGTAATTGATAGGCGGTTTCCGACAATCCTGTGCATCCCCTGGAACGAATTAATTGTATACGAGTGTGTATAGTAAGTAGTAACCGACTAGTAGTTGGTCTGGACGTTATATACGATAGACATACTTGCAGCGTACCTGTGAAACCAGAAATTGCAACCAGACTCGCAAAGAATCGCTTGATCGTTGTCGTGCACTTCCTTGTGACACACTCCGCAAGGATAAATGGGCGGAGCATTGGGATTCTGTGGGTTAAATACCATTGGTTGGTTTGGAGGGTATATCTGAAACAGTATCAAACACATTTTTGAGTTGCTCCGCGAACTTGCTCCGTGAATGGCTTTGCGAATCATTTGGACAATATTCAAATTACCTTTCCTGCAGAAACTGGCATTGGTTTTGGTCCCATTCCCGGTGGTCCTTGAAAACCATGGGGCGGCATAGAACCAGCCATGTTAATGGGATGACCTATCGGTGGACCACCACCCATATTACTGGACATAGTGGCCATTGGGCCTCCCATGTGGCTCATTTGATTGTGATGACTGATACTCATATTGGACATATTGTTCATCGGAGGCCCACCCATGTTCATGCTATTTATTTGATTTGGACCGCTCATGTTCATATTGTTGGTCACCATGGAGCTCATGGTGGTCATAGGTCCGTTCATTGGCCTTCCTAAATTGTTAAGATTATTAGCCATGTGATTTGGATGGGGTTGAGATCCGTTGTGTCCCAATGGACTGTTCACGTTGTTCATAGACCCGTTCAATGGGCTGTTCGGTGGTATATGGCTATTGATATTATTCATGTTCATCGGCCCGTTGGGCATGTGATTGGACCCGCCCATAGTGTTCATGGGAGATCCCAATGGACCACCCATAGGACTACCCATACTGTGTCCCATGTTATTCATCGGACTACCCATCGGTCCGCTGTTCATATTGTTCATCGGACTACCCATCGGTGGACCACTGAGTTGAGAATTACCCATGTGACTCATATTCATGTGATTGTTCATGGTATTCATTGGACCGGGTGGCATGTTGGGACCCATATTGTTCATGGGACTCATACCACCTATCGGCGCGTGATTCATGGGAGACATGGCTCCCATGTGATTCATATGATTCGTCATGGGTGAGTTTCCCATTGGGCTCATGCTGCCCATGTTATGAGGCATCATAGGGCTCATTCCACCTATCGAAGTTAACGGACTCATGCCTCTCATGGGTGGCCCACCGATGTGATGTGGGTGGTGCGGGTGCATGTGGGGCGGTCCACCGTGCATCATAGGAGATTGCGTGGTTTGCGGCGGCGTATCGTCAAAAGGGTTGCTCGCCACTATCGTGTCTCCGTACCCCGTCAACGGTGGAGGTAACAAATCCTGAAATATATATTTTTTCGTTGAACGAAATAAGCGTCCGTTTAAAGGTAAACCTAACTTACCTGCACGGATGGAGGTTGCTGCGGAGGTGGCTGAGCGACGTTCGCGTTTGTACGTCTTTTCTTCTTGGGATTGGCACCGGCGGGTGGCGGCGGCGGTGGATGGGGATGAGCAGAAGATTCAGGATGCGGGGCGCTAGGTCCCATGTTCACACCCATACCCATACCCCCCAAAGGCATCCTCGCAAAGGGTGGCATGCCTGCAATATTGTGGCTCATTTCCCTCGCTCTCTTCCCTTATTTTAACATGCCTTATCAGCACCACAATATTTTCGGCAACAAGCGTCTTCTGCTGCTCCACTGATATTTACAGATGAAAAGGAACGCGTCATTACATTGCGCCGTCTTGCGATGACTATTCTTAAGAATACTCTAAGGATTTATAAAATTGGCCTACGACCAGCGAGAACTACGAACGTTTCTTGTATAATGTTTGAGTCGCACGACTTGTAAAAGTTCGAGATAACCGAAAATTTCTGACTATATACAAATAAATGAGTACATGTACCATTGCAAGGTATTATATCTATGTACGTAAATATAAATAAGGGATACTTCGGAGCGGGTTTACAAAACAACGATCGATCGAGTAAAAATAATGCGTGTTCTCGAACGACAGTACGTTTGGAGCGATAAAAGTAACGTAAAAAAAATAGGCAACCCCTTCAAAAGAGAGCAAAATAAAATCGGCCGATGCCAGTTTCTCGGACCAACCTAACCTACACATTTTTCCAAATCGTCTACCTATGCTGGTGGATAGGTAATAAGCCGCGTTCGGTTCCGAGATAAATACGAGCCAGAGAAATAAATGCGATTCGTGTACTTACCAGCGCATTATAATTGACAAGGTATCGATGCGTACATGGCTCTCCCGTTTTTTCGGCAGGGACCAAACCATTGAATTGTGTCGTGCGCCTAGCTAGCTTTAACGATTGGATCGACGCGATTTCTTGTTTCTCGCGTTCGCACTTCACCAGTCACATATTTTACGGTAGCACGAGCCGATTTCACATTCAAGAAACCGCGAAAAAGAGACCGTAAACACTGGCGAGATGTCAAAAGTGTACGAAGTAAGGAAACGCACGCCAGCCTTTCAGGTCGCCATTGTCGCGTTACGCGTGTCCCTGTATTGTATTGTTCCGCATGAGGATACTGCACGGTGCATGGTACAGATGTCGCTACCGTCTGCATTCCTGAAACATTCGGACGTTCGTGTAAGTGGCAATACGTGGGTTGCGCAGCTCTATTTTATCTACTTGACATAACTTGGATCGCCGACGAGGTACCGGTGCTTGGGTGCACGACGATAGATCGATTGCGCTGCGATACTGCGATCTCGACAGTGCGTAATGTTTCGCGTTAGCAAATTTTTGTTCGGTGGTTGCAAACAGCATACGAATCGCCTCGATACCGATACGCTTGCACATTCTCTTTGCACGTTCTCGTTCGAATATTATCGATGGAGGAGGGGGGAGGGGGTGCCTATAATCGATCTTTGCACCGCTATCTAGTACAGTACCTACATATTTGCATTCGAATAGCAGGAAAAGGCGTTTGCACGATTCATCTCCATGAAGAATGTTTTTAAGCCAAGGGGAAAGTCGCAGGAGCGATGTTCGGCCAAGATGGAGCAGTTTAGTTTCGAGCATACGTTACTCAGACAGCACCATTACGCGCGGCTGAAATTCTCCGTTGCTCTCCTTGTCTCTCTTTCGACGATTCCACGCGTTATACCTTCCATCCGCATTAGGATCCCAGAGTTGTCTCTGTGACACCAGAGTGGAGGCTGTACACGTCACTTTAATTATTTGAGTTACATTAGCAAGTTAGCACGGTTTAACAACTGGAAATGGGTTCCGCGCGCGCAATATCTACCGCGGACTGTTGGCTTCCAGCTATTCGTAATACAGTTGGCGAAACTGCGATCAAGTTGTCGTGTCTCCAGGCGGGTATTATTTCGACGAGGATACCCGGCCAGAATGGGTCGAGAAGCAGTTCCGACAGGGATTGGGGAGAATATCGGAGGAGAAACGTTCCCCTTGCGTTTCGTCGCGGGAATCGAGTCCAAACGACGACGTTCGCTTCTCGATCGAACGAAAATAAAACTTCGGGAGTCGTTCGAAGTCGAAGATTATCTCTGCGCCGCGTTTCGACGAATTTCTGCACGTTGCTCGGGTTCGCTCGATAAGATATAATATTTGAAGAAGCTCTTGAATCCTGGAGAAAAAGGAAATCTCGAGCATCCAGGTCAGACGCTCTCGGCAGGGAGCCCGCTACCGGTTCATCGATTCCGTTAATCGCCCGGCCACTTACAGCTTATTTCTATCGGGGGATTGATTAAACATCTGTACCGAACCGTCTTGGCTTTAAATCATAACTTTCATACATGTGTAAGTACGTACCCAGACAGCACACAGACGTCTCAAAGCCGTCTTTGAGACGTCTGCCGCAAGACGCTCAGTCGGCTTAAAGACGTCTCGGCGGTCGCTGGAGCGTCGTTTGGTACAAAACGGTACGTCTTAAAGACGCCTTTGAGACGCCTCTTAGACGCCTAAAAGACGCCTCTCAGACGTCTTTAAGACGTCTTTAAGACGTCTCTTAGACGTCTAAGAGGCGTCTCAAAGGCGTCTGAGAGGCGTCTTTTGGGGGTCTGTCAGGCGTCTCTCAGACGTCTTTAAGGCGTCTTTTGGGCGCCTAAAAGACGACTGTTTCGGAATTTTAAAAAAAGTCGTATCGACGGCGGCGGCCTGGACGGGTAAGATCGGTAGTAGTTGTTGACACCTGCCAGAGGGCTTCCCGGTTATAGTTTTGTCGTCTGCTACAGTTGTTGCGTTTGTGCTCTCGTCGTTGGGGTCTCCAATTTGGCAGCGGCTGAAATGTGTGGGTAAGGACGAAAGGGAAATAAAGCGTGTTTCGACCTGTGCCCGTTAGAGGATTCGTCATCGGTAAGGCTATCTAGCGGACTCTGCCTTAGAAACAGTGATATCGTAAGGACGGCTTAGGACGGTATATACATATGAATCGGCGACGGATCAGGTACTAGCGGGAAAGGCGTTTTCTTGTCTCTCTGCCCATCTGGTGACGAGCGTAGGAGAAAGCCGCCACATTATGTTAAAGATGTATTGCGGTCGTCTCAGATAATTCGTTAAAATCATATGAATGGAAGTAGAAAAATGACCGTCCCAAACTGGCGCAGTCACTTTTATTATTGCAGCGGCGTAGATACACACCTTACATTAATTATTGTACCATTAATTAATTATTGTTCTCGAATCGTGGACAATATAGCTCATCAGTTTTGCATATATTACCCATTTTTATTTAATTCCGTGAAAAAAACAATCAAATAGTAAAAGTCTATATAAGGAATTTCTCTACTTTTATCATCCATGTGTTTATAATAAATGATATTTTGAAAAATGTTTTCATTATCATTCCAAAAAACAGGAAACATAAGAACCAGTATTTTAATCATTGCACAGCAAACTGATCCCTGTCGTAACATCTCCAAATTCATGTTGTTCAGTCTCGGAAAAGACGCCTCTAAGACGCCTTATTTCTGAGACGTCTCAAAGACGCCTTTTTGTGACCTAAGACGCTCAAACCTAAAGCAGACGTAAAAAAGACGTCTCTAAGACGACTCGTGCTGTCTGGGTATACATGTGCGTATGCGTATTCTATTTGGCACAACATAGACATCCGTCGTTGAATCTACCGAAACGAGTCTCGCGATTAGCGAAGAACGCGCGTGTACTTGGACCAGACTTGCCATTGAAGTTCATCAGCCTTAGGACAGAAGAGGCATTAGCAGTCGCATTAGCAACTATGTACTACTACCACCACCCTGCGAGCTCGTCCGAAGTTTGCGCATTAAGATGGTTTATTATGACATAGTCATGGGCTCGTTTCATCTTCAATTCGCGTTGCCTGCACTTATGGCGAAGAGAAAATCGACGACGATTGCGCAATCGTTGTCCAAATTAGAATACTTCGATTTTGCGCGAGACACGTGAAACGAACGTGAAAGAAACGGCGCGGCGCGGCGGTCGACACTTTTGTTCCATACGGAGAAAAGAAAGAAGAGGGTGAGAGTCGATGCGGCATTCGAAGAACAACGCAAATAGATTTCACAACTAGCGATGTTCATTGCAGAAATACAGCATGCCGATCAATCGGTCTTGAGCGCGGCCGTGTTCCGCATAAGAATGACCGGTTTGCGCGGATTATCGAAAGACGACGTCGCCAAGGCATATATCATTCGAAGAATGCGTCTCGTCGCTCGGCAAAACTTTACTTTCGATCTAGCCGAGCAACTTTTCTCGCCCGCGTCGTAGAGTGTGCACGGGCCGTGTAGCATCGAGGAATCGTTGAATGTTCCGTCTTCCGTCGTGGAACACCCTTTCGGAGAGCAGTTACTTGAATTGTCACATCAATAGAGCCATAGTCGAAATTACTTTATTACAGCAAACACCTCGTCGCACTCTGACCTCCAGGTAGTTCGACTCGGGCTCAATTCTGAACGCAGGTAGCGCGACTCAGGCCCAATCGTGCGGCCCTTCGTTGCTTACACCTCAATTTTCGCACCGTACAGGGCGCCAATAACTCCAACTCGCTTCCAAACCATATAAAAGCGTACTGAAAAACTACATGCATCAGTCTTGACTGTAACAGAACGAAACGTTGACCGTGGAGACTGCGGAATCTTGTATTTCGTAGTAGCAGTAACGAACGAACGCGAAACAACATCTAATTCAACGTACATTTCTTCGATCGGTTGTTAAACTCATTCATTATCCGATATCCAGTTAGTTAAATATACGAACACGCGCAAAGATGGAACCACCCTTGACCTGGTACGGGGACCTTCGTCCGGACTCGACCGCGCGTCGAGGCAGAAAATGTCTATCACACGTTCCTCGCGACCGAACGAACGAAACGATTCGGTTGCCGCGTACCATGGTTTCCCAACCTTTCTTAGCTCTCGACTGTTTCCTCTCGAAGCCTTTTTTCCCTTCGGTGCTCGGACCAAGTCTCTATCGTCAAAACTTCCAAGCGAAGAAGTTAGATTGAAAGCGAACGGGAGAAAATGACTAGAAACTGAAATTTTAATTCCCTTGAGATTTCAACGGCGGCTGTTGCGGTAGCTCTGGGAAAACAAAGCCGCAGGTAGATCGTAGATCGCGGATTCTGGTCTGGGTCGATGGGCAAACGTTTTCGAAAACGCACAGCACCACCGTAGAAGTAACAGTTATTTCCCTCAGAATTAAAATAACCGGAAAATCGCGCCTAAACGTTGCACAGTTCGATACAGCGAGCGATCGAATCTAGAAATTGTCACCGTGCAACGAACACGCACCCAGGGGAGGCAATTTCAGCGTTTAGCGTACAAGCTTAGCGCTGCGAGTAGTCCCGCGGTGGTAAAACGAGAGCGCCAGCAAACGAAATTATACCGGCGATTGTTCAAACTGACGGGAGAAAGGCGAGCCAACACAATTTTCATGTGTTCATTGGTCACGATCGATTAGCGTCGAAAGCGTGGCAAAACGCGGTCGTCCCATGCTATCGTTCAATGAATTCCGACGCGAGGACGAAAATTCCGCGAGAAGTCGCGGCGGCCCACAGTGGTTCCGATCCAGAAATATGGGGACATTTTGCCAAAAAATCAACTATCTCGCATAGATGTCTGTTGAATATGTTTTGCTTTCTCAATTTCCAGCAATCTCGAAAATGAAAAAAGTAATAAACTGCAATCAAAATTGTTACTGTTATCGACAGTTAAAGTTGGATGTTTCGAAGATAGCATTTTTCATGGAAGAAATTGGTTGCTTTCTTTAACATGTCCTGACGACTCTTTTCAATATTTTTCCACCACTTTTTTTTAAATGAAAAGTATATCTTTAAATTACAAATTATCACTGACAATTAAGCATTACTGTTTGTTATTTAAAACAAATTTAATGCTGACTCCATTGGGGAAAATCCTAAAAATTCTTAGTAATTCACATGGAATATCTTTTGACTCTCGAATATTCCCAGAATTTTACAAAGTGGACTATTCTCAGCATATTTTTCGTATTTCTCGATCGGGACCACTGTGCGGCCTGCTCGCGGCCGTTGCAACCAGGTGAATTCACCGATTCATTGTTCCGGGCTTTGGGCCCTGTATCCCGGGGGTTCGTTAACGAAATTCTCGGCATCGGAGCGCGATGCTTATAGCTACGGTCCTCACGAATTTACAGTTCGATGTCCGGATTGGCCGAACAAGTATCGGAATGGAAGACGATCTGGCCGAGCACACGAACGCGAATATCGTGCAGCGCGCGTTGCACGACTTGTTGCGGTGGCGTAAGCGTTCCCCGAGGCTGTCGCTCGCTCTTTATCGTAGCTTATCTCCGAGGTGAACGGCCGAATAGATCGTTTCCGGGAAACCGGCGCTACTTCGTGTCCATTCAACGACGGTTTCATCCGCCTTTTCCCACTTTCTCCCGTTCGCTCGCGCTCGCTCGGGATCGCTCGACGGACCGTAACGCAGCGTTCCAGTGAACTTTCACCTTGGGATTTCCAGTTTCCAGTCTCCGGTTGGAGAGAGGTTCGCGCAATCGCGTCGAAAATTATCTAAAACCGTTGAAAACCGTCGAATCGGCGCAAAGCCTCGTGTGCACGCTCCCGAATCCTCGCGTCAGCCAATACTGGTCCGCGTCGAGCTTGATTTCATTAGCTCTCAGGCTCGGCCTCGGCTGAACGCGTTAACGATCAAAGACGTACAGCGTTAAAGTTTTTCCAAGCAAACCCCGAACCAGCCGACCCGAATTTCCAATCCCGCCGAGCTTCGGGGATTTTATTAACCGGAAGAAGTTGCCGCGTCACCGGCCAACTGTTTCTCCTCTACTGCCTCCCTCGTCGGTTCTTTATCGCGTAAATGGTTTTGAGAATCGGGGAACTGGGAGAATGCCGCGGGACGCGAACACCGAGTTTGTTGATAGTCTCGAATCTGCTCGTTGCAAGATCGATCCTTTGCGGTCCGCGTCATACGTATTCGCGCGTTCTTACGGGCTGGATCGTACGCATATTGTACACACGCCTGCAGTCTGCCGAACGACATCGTAAGCACGAAGAATTCATTGGTAATGGTCTCGTTGATGCGGGCTCTAAGCTTACGATTCGCCAAAATAAAATCGAGATCCGGACTGTCTGGTCATTTGACCTGCTACGATAAAATGGTTGTTCGTTCACGTTGGACGTAGGACCGCAAAGGGTTAACCTCTCCTCTTTGGCGCGTCTCCCTTTTGCGTCGGAAAGCGTTCGCGTGGATCCGCGTTTCGGTTTTATCGTTGAAAAATAAAAGCCGAATCGTCGAGAAAGGATAGCTTCGCGAATGGTCGATCGTTCCCGTGGGGAAAAATAAAAGCTCGGGCGCGACGAGTCCTGGTCGTAGATTTCGTTGGCGAACGATCTTTCCTCGATTCCGCTGGGGGACGCGAGGCGACGCGATGGTCGTGCTCGCAGAGGAAAGCGACGATTCGCGAGACGAAACGCGATCAAGCGAAGGTAACAGCGCGCTCGGTCCGTAAACTTGGCGCAATTTAATTGAAAGTAACGTAATTGCGCCCTGGGCGAAAAGTAGAGGGGCCGCAGGGACCCGAGATTTATGTCCCCGTCCGAGAAAGGAATCGCATTGCGCGGTAAGTTATTCGAATTTTCCTGGAAGAGATTAGCTATGGTAAAAGTGCTGGAAATAGGACCGAGTCATCCTTCTCCGGCTCTAATCTAGCGGGCGAGCCGGTCCCGTTGATCCACCCGCCACCAGATTTATTTGCCAGCCGTGGATTTGCATGCGTCCGAGTATCGCCACATGTACGCGACTACCTCGATTCGAATCATGCTTGTTAGCGGCGGATTACTCCTCGGAGAAATCGAAAGCGGAGAGACCGACCTTTACGATGGCCGTCGCGTAGTTTCGATTTTGGTCGTCGCGCCCGCTGTCGACCTCGAGATGTTTTTCTGAACAAGGATACAGCTGTGCGCGAGTACGCGTGCAAAAGGTCATCCGATGGATACAATTGTTTTTCCATTTCACACTTCTCGGAAATAGTTGCGCAAACGAGCGTGGAATAATACTTGGACCGTCTCGCGTCAACGAACAAATTAATCTGGAAAGACCATAAGATGGACGAGGGTGTTGGATTATTTGTATTAATACGTCTGCTGAGATGCAAAAATGAATCTCGTTATATTTGAGAATCCATAGGCCTGTGACTGTTTATGGCTGGGCTCTCGGGGTAGAGTCAAGATGCAGCCCTGGTATTTTTCCTGTTAAGTGGGAATAGAGTTTTCTCTGTACCCCTGTATTTTCTCTTCACTTCTTATACGACTTTCGAAGCGTTAAGACGTCCTTCCGAGCTTATAATAAAGCAGAGTTTTCAAAGATACAAATCTTTTAAAGTTATTTCATAACCCATTTCCAATAGAGGGCTGAAGAATCGGTGATGTCGTTCTTGAAAGATGGTGAAAAATTTCTGATGTGCTCGCCGGTTTCTCCGGTGAACATTCGATCGTCTTGGATCGCTGGACCGATCTCTCGGCCCGCGTTATCGATAGGAGGATTGCTCATTACGCTGGGTTTCGAGCGGTCTGGCGGCGTAACCGTCGGATAAATTCGCCGCGGGTAGAAATCACCGGGCGACGAATGGCGCGACGTGACCAACAGGACAATCAGCTGTATCAATCCTTTATTCCGTCCTCCCTTCACCCTGCTCCCTTTTCCGGCTTCGGCGGGTGAACTCGTTCCGTTCGAACGATCGGACCACCTCGAAAACGATCGGCTATTCAAACCGTTCTCGAGGACGAATCGCTGGTCGAAAAAAAAAGGAAACACGGCACGAAGCCAATGACAGATAGGTAGCTCGGGGATGAAAGGGGAAAAGAGGAGATAAAGAGCGCATGAAGAGAAAGGGGAGAAAGAAAGAGAGTGAGTGGGAGAGGGAAAGAGAGAGAAAAAGACAGAGAGAGAGAGAGATCAGGGTGTGGGAGAATAGGTCAACACATTCGACAAGGAATCCATTCCATTGATGCCGCAAAAGCTTCAAGTTGCCCGGTCGAAGGTACATCGACAAATCCAGCCCCCTTGTAATCTTTATCGATACAAGGTACAATTTCCCCAGTCTCTCGCGCTTGCACTGTCTGCCTCTTTCCCTGTCGCTTCCCAGAAGCGCACGGACGTACACTTTCGATCTCTTCGCTCTCCTTGTCCGCTCCATTGGACTCACCGTACTACCCTTTCCTTTTCTTTCTGGGGGGGGGGGGGGCGTCTATCCTACAGCGAACAGTTTAATCGTATTTCACGGTGGGTCACTTCGCCCTGTTCGTTTCGCTTGCTCATTTTTGGTTCACGCCAATTCGGCGGCTGTTACCGTCCCGGACAAACACACGCGTCCGAGCGAAAAAAACGCGCGAAATCGTCGACTGGCCATTAAATCCGTGGCTCGATCGCAGTTTTTCTCTGTCGGTGTTGCTCTTTTCATTCTTCCTCACGCCCTCTCTCTCTCTCTCTCTCTCTCTCTCTCTCTCTCTCTCTCTCTCTCTCTCTCTCTCTCTCTTTCACCGAACTATGGAAAATGTCTCGCGACACGAACTCACGATGGAATAGTTTATTTACACCTCTCGAGCAATCGAGGAAATAATGGAGGATCAACAAAATAATGCAAACGCTTGCTAACAATAAGTGCTAGAGGAAATCGATGAATCATTTGAGATGGAAAAAGCGAAGCATCGGTAAAAGCTTCGACGATAAAATGTAAGAAAACTCGAAAGGTATTAACGATTGATCGCTTTGGCAAGCAAAACGGTTCGTTTACAACTACCACGACCTAGATCGAGATTAAACTCTGAAAAGGAGTGCTAGATTTGTAGCGAGTTTGGAGAACACCGCAGCAAGTAATCGGAGGTGACGTATCGATCGCGAGAGTCGCTGTCGCGTCGCCGCGCCGCGTCGGTACGAGAAAGAAACGGAAAAAGTGGTAGAAGCAAAGGAGGGAAAACAGAAGAAGTATGATTTTCCGCGCGAAAACACTACCGGAAAGGAGCGTTAAGTGGAATTAAAAAAAGCAGGTTAAATCTCGTGTAAGAAAGCGTCTCGAACGATCTCGAAGTGCAACGAAATACAGGACGCTCGTTGTTGTGCAACGAAAGTGCAACGTCGCGAACAGGAGAAAAGAGAAAAAAATAGAAGAGACGAGAAGAGAAGAGAAGAGAAGAGAAAAGCGCTTAGGAGAGAGAGAGAGAGAGAGAGAGGGAAAGGGCGTAGGGGAGAAAAGTGCAGGCGGTGCATGGCGCACACTCACGCACCGCGTTTGGGTTTCCCCTACCTTCTAACCTTTACGATGCTCCTGGTATATATCGTCCCGTCTTTGTCGTCGGCCAGCGCACACACTTTCGTATTTATTGGCCGAAGAAGGGGAGGGAAGGCCACGAACGTACCTCGCGGGCCAGTGCGTTCCGAGATTTCGAGGTGAGAGGACATCTAGCAGCATTTTCCACGTTGGAGGACATTCGATCGCTGTTCGCCGTTCGCAACGAGTCCGCGCTCGACCCATCAGGGTGGTGCTTCTTCGACGGATCCACGGTTTCGCCTTTTTTCCTCTCCGAGGCTGTCAAGTGTTCGTGGATCAGAGATTCGTTGCGAATCGCTGCAAGTACAACCGGGACTCGTCGCTTAGCGCCGCGCATCGAAAGCCCTCGGAATGGCTTCGACGATCAAGGTGAGTGACGAACGTGCAACAGGTAGATACACACGCACGCCGTGTACACGTGCACCGGCTGCTTTAAAGTTTCGCAGTATCCGGCGAGGAGGCATACCTCGCCCCTCGTTTCTGTGCCAGTGGGGAGCAATTCGTCGATTCGCCGCTCGCGGAGCGGGCCCTTACCACCCCTCCTCTGGGGGTTGAATGCCACGAATGTCCGACTCTTCTGGTTCTTCCGATTCCGTTGGCTCCGTGGTTCCACTGGCTCTGCTGGCACTGCATGCGACCGGCAAATTCGATGTCGCGACCGATCGTGGCTCTCGCCCGCTACACTTTGAATATTTAGGAGGTAAGCCAGAGAATCGACGATCTCTCGGGCACGTACCTGTAGCTTTTCTCCCATACGGAACGGAACGGAATGTACGAGTCGCGAATTACGATCGTCGGGAGCTCGAATCGGTCGTCGCTCGCGCGTCTTGCGTCGGATCGCGCCGTCTCCCCCGGTCTGCTCGTTCGTTTCTGTGCGAAAATTAGCCCCTTTAGAGCTTCCTTAGTCGTCGACGGTTGGTTGGCTTAAAAGACAAAATTTTTATTCGACGTACAACCGCGCTTGATTCCACGTATACAGGCAACCCTCACTGTTTAGGTTTAAGCTTTAGAATTAAGTTTAGATGTAAGATATCGAAGGCGAGCGCTATAGACCTCGGTATCACCCCGCGTTACACGGACCCAGGATATTCGCTCCTGAGGATCACCTGTGCACGAGACACCTGTTTTTGGCGGTTCCCGGTATCGCGCTCGCCTTCGATATCTTACCGCGATACCGGGAACCGCCAAAAACAGGTGTCTCGTGCACAGGTGATCCTCAGGAGCGTATATCCTGGGTCCGTGTAACGCGGGGTGATACCGAGGTCTATAGCGCTCGCCTCCGATATCTTACATCTAAACTTAATTCTAAGCTTAATCCTAAACACTCACGGAATATACTATTGTGGGATTAAGACCCCCCAGACCACAAATACCGTAGGAAATTAGAAAGAAGGGGGGAGGGTTCCGTGGGTGAGCGCGTTAGTCGATCGGCTACCAATGCGAGGGCCCGGGTTCGATTCCCGGCGCGGGGCCTCCTTTTTCCTGAGATCCTACACTATTGGCAATAGTCTATTGCGAAAATCATTATCGAAATAAACGCTAGCAGCCAAGGTGTCGACAGATTTTGTTCGAGGACATCGTCGCGAAGTCGATTCGAAAAACTTGCCGCGGACGACGAACGAATCGATTCGGAGTCGGGAAGAAGTAACTTTCGCTGGAAACGCGTAACTTCGTTTCAGCGCGCCACATCGCGCCGCGCCGCGCCTCGCCTCGCCTCGCCTCGCCGATACGACTGTAGATAATTCTGTAGCTTCCGAAGCGAGCAAGTTATTCAACTTCGTGCTGTCCCAACGATAGGAAAACTTGATAATCGAATCGCGTTCAGCGCACGAGAATATGGAAAGCGATACGGAATTTGGCGAACTTTGCGGCGCTAAACTAGCTGCACGCGAACTACCAAAGCTCGGAGATTCTCGCGTTCGACGCGGCTCGCTCAGAGTTTAGAAGCTTTTTACGTTCGTGTTCGATCGAACAGCGGCTCGTCCGAGAATCGCTTTGGTTCACAGAGACCCAAAAGATCTCCGGTGCCGTCTCGACGCTACTGTGCTGCCATGTCTAAAGCACTTTCTCCGCGCGTCGCGCACAACTATCGTCGTTGGACACTGCGCTAACGTAGAAAATATTTTTATTCTTATCGCTTGATTTGGATAAGCAGTGAATTTGTTACAAAATTGTGATTTACATGTATCCGATTTATGAAGGACTATCGAGTAAGTATCGCTTTAAATTAGTCGGAAGCCGTGTAATTTCGTCGACGACACTTCGCAGAAACGGCGAACTGCTTCTTGCGAATCGACGCGATCGAATCGAGTGCGCGATAAAAACTTAATGTCGCAACGATAGGTTTACAGAGCGTGACGGTTCGTCGATCAAATCGAGACAGAAAACGGAAGACGAAAGACGGAAGACGGAAGATGGGAAACGGGAACCGGCGAGTGGTGTAAGCGCTCTCGACAAGAGCTTCGAAGCGTAACTTCATTGAATCGTCGAGTTTCTTTTCGCGTTCGCCGCGATTCGTCGAGCACGCGGCTCACCGGTTAAATTCTTCCAGGCATCGAGTGACCAATAAACGTCGAGAGGCAATGAATTACGCTGTCTTTTCGTCAGGACGAAGATATCGGTTCGCAAGGATCGTTGACTCTCGAGCGAGTATCGGATCTAAATAGCTAGGCGTCGCGCGTCGACAAAATTGCGTGCACTCCGAGCGCGATCGCGACCGTGGCGTCGCGTTTATTTTTCGGTTCGCGACGCGACGCGGCGACGATGAACCGATCGATGCGCTGCGCCGATTTTCTTAGCGGTCGTTCGGCCGCGAGAACGAGTTATTAAATTCTGGCACGTAACTGGGGGTTCCACTCGAACGATCGAGACAAAACCTTCATCGAGGGCGTCGCAACGTCATCGCTCGTGCGTGCCGCGGCCGAGCGCTTGCGTTACGACGGCTGCCGCGGAATAACAAACCGATTTCCTCGGCGTTGGCTCGCTCGTCTCCGATTCGACGGCCTTCGCTCCGCGAAATCGATGCGCGTCGAATACCGTGGCGGTCCTCGGTGACACCGGGGCTACCGAATTGCTCAACGTTTTATCCACGACCACGACCGGTAACCCAACAGCCCTTTCGAAACGAAACGATACGACGATCGAGCACGTATTAACCTCTTGCCTCTGTACTCTGTAATTGTTCAGCCGACAAGAGCCGACTGAATTGTTTAGATAGTTAAGCCTCACTCTCTTTTCATCCGTCACGTACGATAGCCAGTTCATTCACCAAAAACTCCTTGCAGTAAAACAGTTACCTTAAAACGTTATAACAGCTAATAAATTCAAGAAGCCATATTGCCATTAAGACCTTAAGTTTATAAATATCGTCGCATCTGCCCAGCAGATTAACTTCCAATACCGAATTCTTTAGTTTCCGCTTGCCATTGTTAAAAGTCAAGGGGCTTCTTAGGTTTATTACCTGTTACGGTCAAGCTCTCGAGACTCGAGACCCGCGAACGCAAGGCGACGCGAAGGTCAACCGTAGCGCACCCGAAGATGCTACCCCTGCCTGTGACCGATCAACGAGGGCGGTCTTCGAGGGCGGCCACTTTCACCATTTCCATAGGTTTCACATAACCAATTAGAAAACTACTTCATTTCCGATTACCATCTTCATCGAAAATATCATCCACCAATCGGTACACTTTCAACATAGCACACGCCAACGCCGACACTTTAAAAACACACGACACACAGCTCTCATGGTCATTTCGCAAAAAACTCTCGTTTAACACAGTCTCGTCGTTCCATTTTAAAACCGTATATTTTGGTTAATTGTTGTTAAAATATATTAAAGTTTTACTCGTGTTACAAGATCAGTGTTTACTTACTTTACTATCCCTATAACTAGCCCAGGTCGTAGGGAATTCGTTTCAAATACGCGTTGTCAGGAAAGCCTGAGTCGAGGATTTACGACCTTCGGCGACGTCGAGTCTTGAACGGCATCACAGCGCGATACAAACGAACGGTAATATCGATTCGGATGTTACGATAGAAATGGCTCGACGTCGATAGCAATTTTGTGCAAGACAAACGTCGAATTAGAAACGGGGAAAAAATAGAATCAGCTAAACCGGAACGTCGCGTCGTGCGTCGAGTCAGACTCGGCGGACGACCGCGGAGAGGGTTAATGGTCGATGCGAGTCGTTGGGGGTGTCCGGTTAGCTCTGATCGCGAATAATTCGCGGCCGCGACGCGACGGGAGCCTCGTTAATACCGAGCGACACGATGATCGTTGGTATTTGCGTCGGGTCTCTTCGCGCGTTAAATCGTAATCCATACGCCGTGCGTTGTCGATATGGACCGTGAATCACCGAGCTGTGTAATTATTGTCCATCGGTTGCGAGTCGATAACTAGACGATTGTAAATTAATTTAATAACTACGAACAACACGGCGCGGCCGGCACGCTGTTCGGCCAGTACACGAACAATAAATTATTGTTTATCGAACCGTTGTGTGCAGGTTCGCGTTCGCGTTCGTGTACGTGTTCGCGTATCGTATCCGCGCCCGTGTAGGTGCGCGAGCGAACGCGGAACGCGGCTGGTGCGAACAATAACTATAACGGAATATTACGAGTGGAAGCGGTGCGAGTTTTCCGTCGCTCGCCGTCCCGTTTAACCGGTGAATTATCATTCATAGACTGTGACGATAATCAACGGGACTGTAGGAAGGATTCGCTCGTTCGTTGACTAGAGTGCGAGCGCGGGTACGAGCGCGGGTACAGGAGTACACGGTCGACGGGAACCGTCAGCGTCTCGCTCGGACGTAATAACCCGACGACCGTTACGGTTACAGTCGTTCGCAGTCAACGTGACGGCAATAAAATCTATATCACGGCCATTTGCCATTCAGACCGGCCAATAATTCTTATAATCCACGCCGGCTCGCGGAAGTAAGCGGTTTGTGTCCGCGCGAGCTCGAGCCCGGGCCCGAGCCCGCATCCCAATCCACAAATCATCGCGGCAACGCGAGCCTACGAGCCTCCCGTGATTTACCGAACCGTACCAATTAGTAGCATCCCTCGAAGCGAATCAAAACTCGAAGCCTCGCAGCTGACGAATCCGAGGAACGATATAGGGTTCGAGAATCTTCGCTTCTCAAATATTTCGTGAAAGTTTCGCGTTTCGTGTCAGCTGCGTCTGGCACGATTAATTGGAATCCCATCAGCGGTCGATATATTTCTATTCTTCGAAGGAAGGTACCGACCGTTAGTATTTCAAATTTGGTACGTAGCATATACTCGAATCGTTTGAAGCAATTGTAATAATTTTCTTGAAAATCACAGAGACAGCGGCAAGGAACCTTTTAAATATACAGGGTGGTCCACATAACTCTGAACAGCTCAATATCTCGAAAACTATGCCGTCGATTTTAAAGTTCTTAGTCTTAAATTGCATGGAACTGAAGGGCCTTTCCGACTACATAAACGTGAAGTGGCCTCTCTTCCCCTTTAACGGGGGAAGGGAGGTACCTTTGTAATTTTAAATGGAACCCCCTATAAAATGTTACATATTTAGATTCTACAGGAAAAAACAAGTCAATTTTGTCC
This sequence comes from Sphecodes monilicornis, assembly GCA_913789915.3. NCBI lineage: Eukaryota > Metazoa > Arthropoda > Insecta > Hymenoptera > Halictidae > Sphecodes > Sphecodes monilicornis. The sequence continues at coordinate 28,005,852 of OU565290.1, read as the reverse complement.
GAAACATTTTTTTGTCAGATACATCCATGATGAGATATAACAGTTTGAAGTTTCGAGTTGTAGGTACTCGAAGCTCTCGGAAATAGCGTTATGGAATTATTTATCGTTTTTCTGTAGAATCTAAATATGTAACATTTTATAGGGGGTTCCATTTAAAATTACAAAGGTACCTCCCCACCCCCGTTAAAGTGGAAGGGAGGCCACTTCACGTTTATGTAGCCAGAAAGGCCCTTCAGTTCCATGCAATTTAAGAATAAGAACTTTAAAATCGATGGCATAGTTTTCGAGATATTGAGCTGTTCAGAGTTATGTGGGCCTCCCTGTAGTTGCATCCCGACATTGGCTCGGACGGAAATTCGTTTGGTTGCGACAGAGATTAGCCGACCCGCTTTTTGATATTCACGAGTTTTCCTAGCAATTTTGGCGCGCGGGGGTGACTGGCCGAGAAACGTGGAAGGGGCAAGGGGGAAGAAGGGGAGCGACGGGGGTTGACGGGAAAAATCGAAACAGCGCGTAGAGGAGCGGCGTATCCTGGATCGCGCCGCGAGTAATTTAAAAACGAGCACGATCGTTAGAGGCGGCACCCCCGGTGGAATCGAGTGGTGCTACGCGACGAAAATAAAATTGAGCTTTACAGTATCGGTCACGGCGTCGTGTCAAAGGAACGAGAAAAAAGACAGATGGTACCCCATACTGTGCGCGAGCGCGCGCAAACGTCCTCTGGACGTTTCGCGAAAGTATGTACATCCGTCATGCGGCGTCGATTTAATTGGAACTATTTCATGCGCAGCGACACACCCCTCCCTCGCCTTGCAGACGAGTTTCATACCTTTTTTACAGCGACGAGCTTGTTCAAAGTACGAGTAGTTTATTCGCTCCCCGTCGAGCCTCGAGTATAATCGGCGAACGTTTGAATTCAGCTGCAAAGTAGATACTTGTAGCGTGCTCCAAGTAATCGCAGTCCATTACAATAACAACAGGAAGGAACACGTTCTTCTCCGAGGTCCGCTCGACGTTTCTTTGAGGAGCGGTGCGTCGGTGGTTTGTTTGCGCGTGCGAAGACTGCCGGAACACCGCGTGGCAGTTTTATTCGCGTTGATATTCGACGAAATCGGTTCGTGCGGGAGTCACGGTCCGAGTAATTTAAAAGACGACTCTCGTTAGTCGACGCTCGACGCTCGACGCGGATGGTGGATGGCGGATAGCGGATAGCGGATAGCGGATAGTGGCTGGCATGCGTGCATCTGCAACGAAACACGGAAGCGTGTCGAAGCGGCACACCGGGCCAAGAGGGGCAAACAAACGGAGGTTGTAGGTACGCGCATACCGCCGTTACTCACCGTGGTTGTTGCTTGTTTAGCTGTTAGCTTTGGCGCGCTTTGCTGGTGCTGCGTTTAGCCAGTATGTATCTGGCGCCCGCTCGCCTGCTCGCTCTACTCGCTCTATTCGCTTTATCCGCTAGCCAGCCCACCGCGTACCCCTTCGTCGCGCGCGTGCTTCGATCTTAAACGATGAATCCGCTTCGTGAGCCAATACGTCTCTTGTACGACAGTGGTCGTCAAACATTGTCGATTTATGGAACCCTCGAAATCAGGAATTTTTCGGGCGAATGCCCGTCCTCCTCGGAAAAGCAATTGTAACGTATCGAGGCGATAAGCCAGCCATCGTCATTACCGACGGGACAGACGCGTTCGTCGTGTATCGGTTATTACGCGCCAGTCTCGACCGTGCGTTTTACCCAGCCACATATGTAATAGTTGTACTCACTTTCGCTAACTAATAAACTGTTATAATTACAACCTTACTGGAATATATAACAGCAATCATCGACGAGTCATCGAAAAGATATTAGGTTGACAAATTTTTAATCAAGTTGCTTGCCGTGGCCACGTTCGCTCGTTGCATTCGTCGTAGACATACTCGCGCCGACCGACAGCTGATCGACCCAACGCGTTCATCGGCCATCGGCAGACGACGCGACGACGATTCTGCGTAGACGTACAGTCGTATATCCTTCGAAGGCCAAGCGACGCACGGTTCGCCGACGTCCCGAAATTTTTATTAAAATATGTTGCCGCTAGCGCGTTATTACGAGTTTCCCTCGAATGTTTTTGCAAATTTTGATTTTGACTCGCGAAACGACAGGATTCGGCGAAAGCAACACGGTTTGAAGACCACTGATCCGCGACAATGCCTTCGAACCCTTTACCTGTCTCTTCGTTATATTCGAAACTTTGGGCGGCGAGGTAACGCGTATTACACCGGTATCGATCAATACGCAAGGTAAACAGACGCGCGACCAATCTCCTTTGTACGAAGCGACAGGATTTTGATCGGACCGCTTCTGGAAATTTTGGTGCAGGCGATCGGTCGGTCGCCGAACGAACCCGAAACCGGGTCCTCCTTCTAGCGGCGCGACACGTCGCCGATAAATCCCGAGTTTTCAATTTATAACGTTCCCCGTTGCACCGGATAAGCGTTGTTGACTCCCGTTGACCCCACGAATTCGGTTAATTGCTTTATGTCCCGACTCCCGTTCGAGAGCGCGCATTCTGGCCGCTCCATTTACCGAAAGCAGGTACAATTTAGGTATTTAACTCTGCCTCGAACAATGTTTCAGCAGCTGTTTGTCGCTTGCACTCTCCTCGTCTGCATGGTCGCGGCAGATTCGGACGAGGGACAGACCGGAAGATCACGGGTCTCCGACGAGCAGCTCAACATGGCTCTCAGCGACCAACGTTATCTCAGGAGACAGCTGAAATGCGCCTTGGGAGAAGCGCCCTGCGACCCTATCGGAAGACGACTCAAGAGTAAGCGATTAACTAGTTTGCTTCGGCGGCCCGTGATTTTGCGCAATTTTCCTGAACATTATTCTCGGATGACGTTCGCGATCCGCGAGACTGTCTCTTCTCTTCTCTCAGCTCGTTCGAGACTCGTCCAAGCATTCTGCTCCTTTGCCTTTATTTCGTAGGATGTCAACGAATCGTCGCATCATCGGCCGTACGAATTCTGCCTATAACGAGTGGCAACGCGAAGCGCGGGAGTTACTCGAAATAATAATATTTACTTTATATTGTAGGATGTAAGATTCGAGCAGGAGATGTAGGCGGTTGAGGCGAAAAGAGATCAATTTCGGTAGAGTATCGTTTATTGAAGAACAAGGGAAAACGGATTGTGTTCTCGAGCGCGGAGATGTTGCCTCGAGGTAAGGCCGCAGCGGACTGACTCACCAGCCGCTCCCACTCTCGTCCATGTTCGACCGTGGCGCACTCAGTCATCTCGGCACGTGATAGAACTATCGGTGTTGTTCTACAATATCGTACGCGTGTCCTTTCTCGAAAATATTTGTGTTTGACTTGGTGGTCGCGCGATGGTTTACCGGGGAAGCTAACATTTCGGCATATCGCGACTATCTCCTAACAGAGACGAATCCGAACAAAGCCCGCGGCACTGGTATCGATCGTCTTCTCGTTTCCATCCGAAGGGATATCCAATAGCAAAAATTTCGTGGAGTAAGCGCAATTACCTCGAAAACATAACGCCGGGAACACCGGGAAGAACCTACGGTAGGAATTGCTATTCTATCCGATTCGGAAGATAAACCTTCGTCGGAGTTAACCCCATTCCGCGGGAGAGAACTCTCGCACGGTGATCGTAACCGGCGAGTCATCGAATTGCTTAGATCGGATTTATATCCGTATTTCGAGGGCACACCGAAGCGAAGACTTTGCCGATAAATTTCTATAAGTCACACCCGCAGCGGGCACGAGTGCGCCGAAATTCGATCTAACCCCCCCGCTCTGTGTTATCCAGGCTTGGCGCCGTTGGTTTTGCGAGGCTCCTGCCCGCAATGTAGCCCGGAGGAAACGCGACAGATCAAGAAGGTCCTATCGCACATCCAACGGACCTACCCGAAGGAATGGTCCAAGATAGTGCAGCAGTACGCCGGAGTGTCCTAACGCGAAGCCACGAGGACCGAGAAGGATGGATATCTTTTTTTATCCGGGATCGACGATATAGCCTAACTGTTACTATCAAAGCTTTCCGCCGCAGGAACGCCGGTGACACTCGGTGGCGGATTCACCATTTTTATTTAGCCTCTGGTGTCGCTAAACTCAGCATTCCCCGGTTTCGGACAAACGTTCCAAAAATCCTGGTTTCGGGCAACAACGAGTCCCTGAAATAGAGTCGCAAAGACTACGCATTTTGATTCTACCATTGAGCAGACAATCTACGAACGTAAATTTGATTCCGTGATGTCCGATACGTCGTCGGACGACAGAGGATCGGTCAAATCCTTAAATAGATCCATTCTACGCTCGTTGAATCGTTGTTAGTCGAATAGTTCTATACGATAAGCCACGTAAGGAATAAATGAACGGTAAATTTGCCGTAGAAGCGTAATTTCGATGGATAGAACCGATTTCGTCGATGACGAGGATCGCCGAAAATTCGGCAATGTAGGCATCGGCGTTCGAGCTTACCTACTCTGTGTCGGTAAATCCGCCATCGGCGACACCCACGCCGGACGCTCGAGCTCGGTGTTTGTTAACCGTAAACATAGTATTTCACACGTTGCTTCGCAGACACAATGATGTTATATTTACAATAAAGTATGTTTTCCTATAGAGAGAAGAGAGCAGCTTTACTCGGCGAACCGTGGGGCAGCTCGGTTGTCCGCTCGATTTAAGCCTTCCGTTATAGGTGATGCGGGGGGGGGGGGGGTGGCTCGCTGAGCGGTACGGTGGAAAGTATAGCTTTCGCGGCGTGGCTCGATTTTTATTCCCGGAACGAGAGGAAGCACGGAGCCGCGAGCCGTGAGCCGTGAGCTACGAGCCACGAGTCGTGGAGCCTTGGAGCTGCGGAGCCGCGGAGCCGTGGGCCATGGGCTGTGAGCAGGGTATAAAAATGAAAAGAAGCCGGGGAATAAGCAACGGGAAACGATCGTCTACGACTCTCTGACGTTAGAAGCTGGGACAGTAATAATGGCGGATGCAAGTACTGCGAAAGTAATAAGCCGGATTCGTATTTTATATTTTATTCCCCGCTACTCGACCGGCTTCAATTTTGCTGCATTACAATAGACACAGCCTTATTCCTCGAAACTGTACGACGAATCTTGATATCGGCATCGTTTTATAACGTCTGAAGTCTCGAGACGCCTCCGCATCGACGATGATATTCAGCGATGCCTATCCAGGTGCCGTGCAGAGTATCGAGCCGCTGTTGTGCCGTGGCGGACACAGCGACCGTTTAACGACGCGTACACAGTTTCGCTTTCTAGCAATGCGAACGGTTACGGAAACCGTTGCGCAACGATTGCACCATGCATCCTTCGATATCGTGCCATGCCGTTCCGAACAGTGCCGCGTGTACAGCATACGGTATACGGTATTAGATTCATTCGAACGCCGCCTTTTCGCGGCGTTCAATGATCGATAACTTACGGGACTCGAATGTTTCATCGAATTCTGACCCATTTCATCTCCCGCTTTACGCAGGCTTAATCCGTCGGAGCCTGACGGGACAAACGCGAATCGAAGCAGGAATCGGTGGATAAAAATCTGTTTCGTCGAGAAACGTTTTCCGAATGTATCTATCTGCAACTTGTTTCGCATAGAATAGAGAGACCGGATAAGCGTCGGAATCGATCGGCTAAGCCTTTCTTATCCTACTTTACCGGTCGCTATCGTTTGCGCTGGTTTTATCAGATAATAATTATTGCCGACAGCCGCAAGACGCGTTCCGGATTATTTATCGCGATAAAACGCGACGTTGCTGGCGAACGTAGCAGGAAATTCGCGTTTAAGAATGCAACGGGGATGCGGTGGATTTTAAATTGTTAATATCTTGTAAAGTACGCGATATTACAGACTTGACGAGAACTAGAACCTGCCAAAGGCTCATTAAAAAGTCAGCGTAACACTTGGGGAGGAGCTCTACCCGTGAGAGACGCGTACACCGAAACGGTATGTTCGCGTTCTCCAATTAAGTCGGCTACAAACTCCAACGATGCGCGAGTAGTAACGCTTTCCCACAGAGAATATTCCTAACGCTCGAGAGCTCCGGTTAGAATGAACCGTTAAAGGCCGAAGCTTACGATCGTGGAAGCGTATCCCCCGTATATCGCATATATTTCACCACCTTTATCGGGAATGAACGACAATCAACAAGTTGCTAATTGTTTCGAGCATAATTAACGATGTATCCGGGGGCCAGCCAATTTACACAAGCCCATAGCGGCCGCCATAATATCGACGGTGGGACGAGATCGCCTCGCTCCGCTTCGCATCGTCCCGTTTCCCCTAATGCAAATTCTTTCCCCCAGCGTTTTCACCTTTACGCCGCCGGAGCGTATATTTAATTTCGCCCCGATGTCGATATTCGGAATCGGAATCAATTACTCGCGTTTCGACGAGATTCAATTTCCATAGAAAACACCGAACCACAACGCAGCGCGATGACCCAAATTTTTTTTTGCGACACCCCTGGGACTCGGTCGCGTTCACGATCGCTACGGTGGTCAAACTTTGCATTTTTTTCTTTGGAATCCGACATTTCTCCGTAGATATCTTTACGAAGTGCGACGAGTCTGATCCAATATTCTCGTTAACAGCACTGTTTCGATCGTTCGATCTCGAGATCCTGGCGTTCGAAGGATATTGAATGGCCCGTATTTTGGATTCGAGCATCCCGGGCTTAAACGGTCGAAACGGTCGGAACCGGCGGGGCCGCACAGTGGTCCCGATCGAGAAATACGGGGACATTTTGGTATAACGTTTAAACTATTAAAGATATCGAAGTGAAATTTGGAGTGAAGAATAGTAACAACAATTCATTTTTAATACTGTAAAATGTAATATACTTTATGTTTATTTAATAGCCTTTCTTGCAATTTTTAAATATGTGTACAAGTATAACAAATTTTAGCACTTTTTTTTTTTAAATAAACAGGTCCAAATTAATTAATTAGTTAATAATACTCTTCCACTTGTTTAACGAATCGCTAGTTGAGTAAACTTGTTTCTGTATTTTCCAGAATCTCCAGGTAAGTTTTTAAAATACACAAAGTCCATGGTACGTGCATAAAGCACAAATTAAAATATAAGCAATAATAAATACAATAAGTTTAATTCGTGATCAGATGAGAATTATGTGATACAGAATTAAATTAATTATTCTTACCTTCTCTGTTAAAAGTTTTTATTTAATTATTAGTTCCTCAGCCTCTGAGTCCAGGGTTTTAGGTTTTTTGTTGTTGGACTTTATACGCAAGGAAGATATATATGGATCAGAAGTTAGTAATAATCTATGAAATATATCTTCATTTGTAGCAGTGCGTGAAAATTTTCGGCTTTTATTACTTCTATAATTTTGAAAATCTTTATGTCTCCTCTCTAAGGCCTCTTCAGACAATTGACTTATTCTGTAAATCACCTACGCTTTTTAAAATTCGTTTAGCCGCGTCATCTAGCAAACTTTGTAACTCAACTTTTGCATATGTTTCGGTTACATCTATAGCTTCCTTTGGTGGATAATAATTTTTTTTTCTTGTAATAATGCCGCATACGACGGCCATTGATTGGTTTTGTAGAGTATAGCGTCATTTCTAATGGACGTATACTGAAATTTGGACAGGTCTGCTGTTATAAACGTACAAAGAGCTTTCTCTGCTGATAACATTTCTCTTTTATGCATAGAACTACTTAAATTAGCTTTCGTACGTTTATAATTGCATTCAAATTACAATGTAACGCTCAAACAGTTGCACGATTCACTCTCGTATGGCTTTGTATCAACTGAATGCAGAATGGCAGTGAATATCGTTGTTGAAGGTTTATATATATTATAGCATAAACATTTGAAAGTGTGTATCTTCTGAAGAATTCCCTATCATGTCGCTCTATGTCCTGAAAATCTCACTTCGTGTGGCCAAAGGAATTTTAGTGTAGCATAGTTTCGACGATGAATGCGCCCATTGCACCTATACGCACAGCGAAGCGCGCAGCTTTAAACAATGATAATTTGTAAAAATGGAAGAAGGTGATTCCGATTCTTGCAGGATTATATAAAAGAAAATATGCTGAGAATAGTCCACTTTGTAAAATTCTGGGAATATTCGAGAGTCAAAAGATATTCCATGTGAATTACTAAGAATTTTTAGCATTTTCCCCAATGGCGTCAGCATTAAATTTTTTTTAAATAACAAACAGTAATGTTTAATTGTCAGTGATAATTTGTAACTTAAAGATATACTTTTCATATAAAAAAAGATGTTGTAAAAATTTTGAAAAGAGTCGTTAGGACATGTTAAAGAAAGGAACCAATTTCTTCCATGAAAAATGCTATCTTCAAAACATCCAACTTTAACTGTCGATAACAGTAACAATTTGTATTGCAGTTTATTACTTTTTTCATTTTCGAGATTGCTGGAAATTGAGAAAGCTAAGCATATTCAACAGACATCTATGCGAGATAGTTGATTTTTTGGCAAAATGTCCCCATATTTCTGGATCGGAACCACTGTGGGCCGTCGAGATCGTTGAATCTGTTATTTTACGCTCCATAAGGATATCGAAAGAAAAGTATAAGTTTTCACTGGATGAAATACTTGCCGGCGTTATACGGGCTCCTTCGAACGTCAAACCGTACAACTCGGCCCTAAGAAGTTTTTCACCGAGTCGAGCGGAGTACACGGAAGAATTGTCGGGACGGTTGTCTCGCCGAAAGTAGAAAGTTATTTCCGTAAGCGTCGACGTCGCGGTCGTACGAGAGAGAGAAAGGCGAGTCGACGCGCGATGTCTTGATTGGACGATCGCGCGTGTGCGAGGCTCGACGAGCAACGAGACGTTTCACTTCGTCGGCCGATGCCGAAACCTTTCGAGGAAGGAGAAACAACTGTCCCGCGCACAGGGTTCATCGCGCGACATTCTTCGTCGCCGCCGCGCCGTAGCGGGAGTTCGAGATCGGCTTCTCTCCGTTCCGGACGAACTTGCCTCCGCGATGTACATACGTTTTGGCGCGGAACTGGCGCCGTTTCTTCTCCTTGATCGACGCGCGATGATACATTTTCGTCAGAGAAACGCAAATATTGAATCGCATCGAAGAGTTTCGGGGATCAATGTTTGCTCTCCGAGCGGCGTGCACAGAGACTTTATTATGTATTATGTATACTCGTCGCCCGACGAATCCGTCGTTCGTTCCGCAGTCGACTTTACTTGCTTTGCCGCTGAATAAGATTGCTACCCGCGCTCGCCGAGGGCGGGACCGAGCAGAGAATGCAATTTTACGCAACGATACGTACGAATATGACGGATACGCGACATGGTCGTTCCTCGCTTTCTCGTTTTCTCGCTTTCTCGCTTTCTCGTTTTCCCGCTTTCTCGGCGGATACCGTGCCATGTCGAGCCGTACCGCGCAACAGCCTCGACAACCGAGAAGCATCGATGGGTTCTCGTATAATCCATTTAGCCAAGAGAGTAGCCGGATCGATTACTACATTACAAAGCGATAATACGGTGCACTTTATTCGATTCGGCCGCTTCTCGCAGTAGTTTTGTTCTTTATTTTTACTAGAGGCCGAGCGGGACACAGGCACGAGCGCTGGCGGCAGCCTCGGGCGCTTCTAGGTTGTCAGTCTACTCTGAACCACGGTGACCATTCGTTCGATCGGCTACCGGTTGTCTCGAGCCAAGGCGTCGGATACGGCACCCGGTACAGCAAGGTGCGAGCACCCCTGGCGATTTGCTGGATCGACGCGCAAGTTTCAACCCCCTTTTTTCTTTTACTTTGGTGTTGCTATATACAGGGTGAGTCACCTAACGTTTGTACCTCAAATATCTTTGTTGTTTAAGGACAAAGTTGAATGGTACAATGGGGCTGACACGATGCAAAAAAAATAATTTTGTTTTTATGTCATTTTTTTAGAGATATCAAGGTCACCTTGACTTTTTTAAATGGAACCACAATTTTTTAAACGCCTACAATGATAGTCCCTTTCATTACGAATTCAGTGACTATAATTAGTCCAAGGTCATTCAAAGTCAAGGACAGAGAAAACGTATAAGATTTAACATCGATACATGCTTGTAAACGGGCTTCGAAGGAATGTTGCACTCTGTCCGTGAGCTTGAATGACCTTGAGTAATTATAGTCACTGAATTTGTAATGAAAGGGACTATCATTGTAGGTGTTTAAAAAAGGGTGGTTCCATTTAAAAAAGTCAAGGTGACCTTGATATCTCTAAAAAATGACATAAAAAAAAAATTTTTTTTTGCATCGTGTCAGCCCCATTGTACCATTCAACTTTGTCCTTACCATATTTTACGTATCTTTAGAAACAACAACGATATTTGAGGTACAAACGTTAGGTGACTCACCCTGTATAATGCAACGTTAATTTTCCAACGAACCCGCAAAATATATCGGAAACGGTATCGCGGGAACAATCGAAATCTCATCATATAGGATTGGGCGTACCATAATTGAAGGCATGTGCAGTAGCTAAAACGAGTACGAGTGTTTTCATCGCGGCATCCGGGGACGAGCGTGGATGGGCGTATAAATGAAAAGCAGAGCGAGCGCAGCATCGCGCCTGTTTCCATACCAAAACGATGGAGAGTTGGCCGTCGAGAGAATTTTGCAAGTGCGTTTCAGAGCATTAGAGAATATTTGCACGCTGGTCGTGAGCGTACGCATTTTCGGAATAACGATAAACCGAGATCGGCGTACACGGTACACGGGAATCGGGGGACTGGGTAGCCGCGCGCGGTCGTTGAATCGCGATGTCCGTTTCTTCTCATTCTTTCGAACGCGATCCACCGTGGTATCGTTAAAACGATACATCGAAGCCGGCCCTCGATTTCGCCGATACACGAAACGAGACGAGACCTTCTATACATGGACCAGGCATGTCCAGAAGTAGCTCGCTTGGAGGCAAATTCGAGGGAGACACCTATTTCTCCCGCCCGCGCGTCTCGCTCCCCGTGGCGGCCGTAAACCTCCGAGCTGCTCAGATCCGTGCCTACCGTGGGTCCGAGAGTCGCCCCATCGTGCCACACGCGGTACATGCCGCAAGCGGTAAGCACGGGTCTGAGCAGCTCGGAGGTTTACGGCCGCCACGGGGAGCGAGGCGCACGGGCCGGAGAAGCAGGCGTTTCCCTCGAATTTGCCTCCAAGCGAGCTACTTTTGGACATGCCTGACATAAACCATCGCACCGTCTACGCGGAAGGTCACCTCGTTCCGCTACATAGTAAAGACGGCGGGCATCCACCAATCGCTGGGAGTTCGGGTGTTGACACGGACACATGGAAAGAAGCCACCTGTATTTTCCTCGTTGGACGATCGCTATTTATTTTTCGCTTTTTTTGTTTCTTCTTAGATAGGTACGATACGCGGTTCGAACGTCGAGACAAGGTTCGAGGGAGATTTTCGCGTGCAACGAAATCGTTATGACGATATAATATATAATGATCGTTGCATAGGTCATCGATATTTGCGAATCACGCTCCCGAATGGCTGTTGACGTCGGGCGAGAAGGGTCCTCTCCGCGACGCGACGAGAGGTTCGTTCGTGCGCGTATTGGCCTGATTTCGCGGAGATCGCTGCGAAATCCCTGTTTCCGTTCCGACGCTTCCACAGATTTAACGAGATAAGGTATCCTTCGATCGGAGAAGAAAGCTTAGAAGCGAAACCCTCGTTGCAGCGATATCGGAAGATTCTTGGATAACGTTCGCCTCGTATCCAACCGAACCGTTTGTCTCGCGTATCGGCCTCTATTTTCATTCCTTTGAGTCGTCGATCCCTTCGTTTCGTCGATTTCAGAGCCATACGTTCCATGTTTCGAGACTTGTTCGATTTGACTTGGCGTGCGCTGTTTCCAAGATGTTATGGACTTTTGATCGAGTCGGCGACATCGATGGCAAATCTAGCACTCGGGTATCGTGTAATATAATCGAACAGAGCGCCGAATAGTCGTGTCTCGTTAACGAAAGCATCGAATCGATTCTCGAAACGTCGCGTCGTACGCGAAATCGATTCGGCGTTGATCGGAGCCGCGCGAAGAGGATCGAAGACAGCTTGGTATTGCGAGGCGTATTTAAATTCCGCGTCAGGAAACGTAGCACGTCGCGGTACGATACCGAAGAATATTCATTGCTCGAGTATCAAAGTAGTATTCATCGGTGTCGCTGTCATTCACGGGATGCATACGGAAACGTCTTATCGAGATTCCACCAAATCCCATTAGCAAAGAACGATCTCGACCGCGTTGCTAATGGAATCGGAATCGGAATCGGAATCGGAATCGGAATCGGAATTGGGTTCATAATCGGGATCGGAATCGGAATCGGAATCGGAATCGGAATCGGAATTGGGTTCATAATCGGGATCGGAATCGGGATGGACATCGGAATCTCACCTGGAAGCTCGCTGGGAAACAACCCCGCTATGTTGGCCGCCAGGTTCGAAAATGCCGAGTGGCCACACGAGTAATTACCGAGAAGCATGTGTAAGCCGAGGCCTGTTTTTTTGACCAACGGTAATAACTGTACGATGACCGGCCGCGGAAGTCTCGAATCTTTCGCAAATCTTTAATCGTTGGTTCTGTTGAATCGAGTGAATTGCTAAATATATCACAAGTAGGCGGCACGATCGCTATTACGCCGTCGCGAAGGGAACAAACTTACCGGTCGGACCACGAAACGGAAGGAGAAGGAGGAGGAGGAGATTGTCCCGAGGGAGGAGGCGGATAGCGGCCACCGATTAAAAGCACACGGTCCGATAGGAACGGCGAACACGACATCGTGTCCGAGCAGCCTCGAGCCAAGACGAGAGGAAGAAGAGAGGCCTGAAGCGAAAACAGAGAACGGGATTAAAGGATACGACTAAAGGCTAACGAGGCTCGAATACACGAGGCATCCCGGCTCATTCAATACGCTTCCGGCAACTATTGCCGCTCACAATGTCTGAATACAGGCGCACGACTCGCGAATGACCCGAGTTTACCTCCCGATACACACACGCGCGTCTACGCTCGACCCACGCCCACGCATTTTGTCGCAAGGTACGACCACGAACGAGCAGCGTCCCTCCTCTACAGGACGTCTAAAAAAAACACCTCTCTTAGAAGTCTGTCTAGAGAATCGTTTAACTCCGAGGGTACAAGCGGCTGACCACGACGAAAGGAAATAACGAAATCTCAATTGTTTACCGGATAAAATCCGTCCTCGCGTTCGTGCTCAATTTGCTAGGAGCCGAGCACCGTCAGTCGTTCCTGTAAACAGAAACTCCTCCCTAAAGACCTCGGATCGACTTTTTATTCGTTGAACGAGACGAATCCATTAGAATTAGTAAACGGACGAAAGATATGGCACGGGACGAAACTGAAGGAGTTTTGATGGTTCATTGAATCTTTGCGGATTTTTGCATTCTTTCGTTAACCTTTATGGTTAATATTGTAGGAAACGATGTGTCTTTATCCATCGATTTCAAATTTCGTTGACCGTTGACTAACATTGTCGCACAAATAGGAAGAATTACACGCGAAGAGACGAAGACTCTACGAGCACGATGCGGAGAAACAAGTGAAATTTTCAGACATCTGAAAATTTATGAAGACTACGGAGAAAGGTTTGCATTGAGGAAAATTCCTCCGGAAAGACGAGAGCAATGTCCACTGGCTCCTTATCACGGTTCGGAGAGCATCGATCCATCTGTGAGTCGACCTGTATAACGAGCTCCGATTATGTGGCTCGTTTCGACACGTGGCGAGGGGAATGCGCGACAGAAGCAAAGGGAATTGCGAGCGGGAGAAGGACCCGGATAGGTAGAGAAACGATGAGGGAGAGAGAGACCGAGCAGGGGACGCGGAGAAAGGAGGACAGAGGCGGCACGGAACGAGGGCCCGACTCGAAAAGGCTTAATGAAAGTTGCCTGTTGCTCGTACAAATCGTCGTGTCAACGGAGAAAATCTCCATTCCCGGCTCTTTGGCTCGACCCACAGCAAACGAGTGGTTTTTCACGCGATAGCCGTTCGTAACGTCCGATCAATTCCGTTCCGTACTACTCGACTCTCCCTCTAGGCATGCTCGATCTTAATTACAAGATATTTTCGTAGCGGTGGATTTTCAAAGCCGGTCCATTAACGCCGAGTAATTACGCAATTATAAACGGAGCGCGGCGATGTACGCAGACAGCCCGCAATAACGAGTTTGCCGGACGATGAATGCCCGCCCGATTAAAAGGACAACGCTCGCGAATTCTCCTTCCACGGGTCTACGTGCTCGACGAGCAGCGCGTTCCTTCTGGGCCGGGAATTTTCGGAAAATCGTGTTCTCGATCGAAACTCGACGATATTCTTCGCCGAGTAGGGTTGATACGTATTCCTTAATAGCGAGCCTCCGGGTTCGAGGAGACCTTGCGTCGCATTACCGGTAACGTGACTGCGCCTGCGGTGCAATCCGGTGCTTCGGTTCTCCTCCGGGTCCCTGGCGAGCAAGTTTCCGCACGGAAACAGGACTTTGTGGACTTTCGGAGAACGGGAGTGTCCCTCCATAACGCGATAATTGTGTATCGCTCCTGCTCTCGAGTCTGGTCCGCGCAGCCGACCATCGTTAATCCCCGACCATGGTAATCCGGCATCCGGCTGCTTGACGAATCACTTTCGAGAGTCGCTCGACGCGAACCAGCGCGCTTCCCGTCGATTTCGCGTGAAATCGAAAAAACGATATATATCCGTCCTTTGTTTCTAGATTAATTCCCTTCGCGTTGGACCACTCGGTGCTCCATGCTCGTTCTTCTCTTTTTACGATCGATGCGAAATAGGAGGGAAACAGCGCGAAAGGTAAAACTTTATTTTATCGTAACTATTTCGTTCTATATTCTTTATTCCGCTTTTTAGCGGCGTTCAGGGAGTCGATTCGAGATACGTTTAGAGCAGTCTATGCAAAATTTTTGGTCGTGCAAACGAAATGTACGCCGTTCGAAGTTGAATTATACTAAACGCCAAACTACGCGAAATTTAAATATTTGCATTTACATTTAGTCGAAAGCTTCCGCGTTCTCGCGCTCGAAACGGCGCAACTTTTGTATTACGACAAGCGATCCGATAGTTGATATCCGTACACTTTATTCGTCCGGGATCCATGTGCTCTAAGCCCGCTCCAGAGAAGAGGTTCTCCGTACGCGGAGGCGACTAGGAGCCTCCTTTGAAATAAAAGGTCCGAGAATGGTAAACTGTGGCGTACGCGATAGAAGGGAAAGATTCGTTTAGGATACTTTCCCTTTTTCCAGAAAGTATGCACTGCGTGCGGCCGAACTCGAGTGCGGGCAATAAAACTGACGATTGCCAGAGCTTCGGTCGCCGCGGGAACACTTCCTGATCTTACGCGTTTCTTGGAAAGGACTTTCCCACGATGCCTTTGAAACGCGTAGAGTTTTTTCTAGCCTGGTTGTCGTTGGGACGATTTTCGGCGCGTCCACGAAAACAGGCAGCAGCTCTTTGAATGCCGTACCGTTCGTATCGGTCTTCGTTTTTCAGTAACGTTAGTCGAGCTCGACACTTTTCCTTACGCGTTCTTATTACGCGTAGTTAAGAGTTTTCTCCGTTTCTTTTATTGTTTATTGTTTGTTGTTGTTAGTACTTGTTAATGTTATTGTTATATCCGTATTAAAGTTTATCGTGTGTTATACGCGAGTGCTAATTATTTTTACCCGGACAATACTATTCCCACATAAACTATCGATTCGATGGCGCGTGGCGCGTGTAGTGCAGGATCGCGTCGGCTAACGGCTCGAATTATACCCCGAATCTCCAGATAGCGCCGGGTAGCGAGGAATTTGGCAGCGGCGCGTTGGATCGCGCATACATACGTACGTGGTACGATCCAACGGTGGGATTTCCGTGACGATTATTAGCTGCGAATACCGAGGACAGAGAAATTACACTGTAGAAGATCCCTCTCGTCCCGACGCGACGCTCGAAGACGCGAGGAGGCGCGGCGGTACGCCACGCTGTGTTCCACGCCGAGTAATATGATCCTTTCGACAGAAGCGAGGAGGGAACCTTTAACCTCCTCTGCTTCCTACCTATCCCTCGATCCTCGTAACCTCGTTACCCCCGAACTCTCGGATGACGAGGGACGAATGTTCTCAAGCGCGATACGTCACGACTGATACGTGACGACGCGGGCGCCTCGTTCTTCCCGATAATTACACCTCAGTTAGTAATTCGCCGGAGGGCGGAAGAGGGGGTTAGTTGTACCGGTTCAATAATGTAATGTACTCGGAATAATGCACACGCGTTTCCCGAGACACCCAGCCGCGCTACCCGCTACCCGCTACTCTCTACCCATCTCAGGTGTACTCGACCAAGCTTCCGCGTTATCTACGCCCGTTGTAATTACATTTTGACATTTCGGAGACTACGGTAATGGTATAATCTAATACGGTATAATGTTATCAGGGGGAAGACTAGACGCGATGCGACGCGCCGTGAGTAGCGGAGCAGCACGCGGTGCCAATCTTACCGAGGGGAAGCGATAACAACGCCGATTGGCTTTACTCCCGTAGAAAGCCTGCTCCCGCTCCTCGGCAAATTAAAAGCTTCGCCCGACGAGACAACGGGACAACCGGCGCGGCGTTTCGCTGTACACCTCGAGCCGCTCGAACACGGTCAAACGGGCGTAAATTGGGTTCACGGTCTTGGCGCGCTAACGTACCCTTCGGTATCCAGGAATCCCAGAACAGAGACGCAGGAATACTTCGCAAAGAAGTTCCCTCTTGCATCGTCTCCACCCAACGTACGGTAGGAGACGGAACGATAGAACTCTTTGCCTATTTTTGGAGCCGAAACAAATCGAGTCACAGTTCTCAAACTTTAAAGAGCAGATCGAAGGTGAAAAAACGTTGCAACTTTCAAATCGTTCATGATACACGCGCGACCTTTTTCGTGCACCGGATTGTTCTATTAAAAATTCGATGACTTATTGTTAGAGGCAAATGGGTATCTGGCAAAGACGAATCGATGGATCGTTAGGAAAAGGTAATGGAAGAACCAAGACGATTATTTTTCTTGGACGCTCCTTGCGCGCTCCATCGATTAAATCGGCGCTAATTTTTTTAATGACCAGATACTTTGTCGGATGTTAACGACGGCAGCGAGAAAGCGTGGTAGATACGCCGAAATCCGAAAAGTTATAACTGGCGAAGGGACTGTCTCGTATCGACCTTGAGATCGACACCTCGACGTTGCGAGATCGATTCCGCGACGATTTCTCTCTCCGGAAAATGTCTGCGGGCAGATAACGGGTGTCGAGTGACCAAGAGAGAGGTCCAGCGTCCGTTCGATGGAACGTGTAATGTCTGCCGGATAATGCTCGCTCCTTTGCCGCCCCTTGGCGATTGCGAATCGAGATGGGGCGAGACGAGGCGAGGCAAGGCGAGGCAAGGCATCTCATCTTGGTCACCCGCTCGCTCTTCTCTCCATCCATCGAGCCCTCCGTCGATCGGCCCTGCGTTCTTCGGCCTCCGGCCACGGCACTCCGCCCTCTCGCTCCTGTTCGGGTGGCGGTCCTCGGTCTGTCGGCAAGTCGCGCATTAATGCGAGCCGAGGACATGCAACGAAGGCTCGACGTAGGCTACCCGAGGATGCTTCTTGCAAGAATAAGAGAACAGGATCGCTGGGGATGTCCCGGGATTCTGTCCTCTATCGATCTCTCGCGTACATAGACACTAACTTGTGCCCTCCGCAAGCCGTGCTATGTATCTGCTGTATACATATACCGATCTCTCCGTCTCTATTCGTTGGCTCGCCTTCCGTCTCGTTTGCACCCCCGTGCTCGCCGTCCCTTTCGCACCCAGTGTCTTTCCTCCTTCACCCCGGTCGTCCCTCCTCTTTCTTTTCGCTTCCTCGTTCTATTCGCGATTGTCGGTCGCTGTTCATCCTCCCTTCTCTCCTCGATCTCTCTCGCGGCGCTCTCCGTTCCGCCTGAGTCTATGTCATCCTTGTCCGACCAGCTGCCACCTTCTCTCTCTCTCTCTCTCTCTCTCTCTCTCTCTCTCTCTCTCTCTCTCTCTCTCTCTCTCTCTCTCTCTCTCTCTCTCTGCCCAACCCTCCTCCCCAAAGTTCGATATCTCGCTCTCTCGCGAGAGCGGATTCGTGGCGTGCATGCACACGTAAACGCACTCACACACCGCGTACGCTGCTTCGCGCTGCGCACCGGTTCGCTCTCTCGTCTCTCTGTCCGTTTGTGCTCGAAGATCGAGAAGGGGTGAGTCGGACCGCGCGCGTACAACCGCGTTCGCCACCAAATAATGTGTTACGTATATATAAACGACGAACGCTCGGAACCGAGTCGAATGTCTGTGTTTACCGCGAGGAATATGACACGCTTCCTATCTGCGACTCTTCGGCGCGACGCGACGTCGCGGCGGTCCGTCTGCTCGATGAACGGTCGTCGTTATCGAAAACGAACGGTCGCGAGAGACGGCCCGAGTTTCCCATGCTTCGTCCCCTTTTGCTCTCTCACGATCCGCGAGCAGCGTGCATTCGGCCCGACTTTAGTGCAGCAATCGAATGGAAAATTTGTCGAAGCAGCGTTATTTCGAATTTCGATCCGAAATATCCGGTAATTGGCGGCGAGGGGCGAACGGCGCGAGCTAATCCTTCCGTTGTGTTTCGTTTCGGGCAGCCAACCCTCGGGGAAACGACAACCCCGTTCAACTTTTTATCGCGTTTCCGCGTAACTAAATTTCTTTCAAATTTATTTCATCCATCGCTTCGCTTTTTCTCCTCTTTCCCCCTCTCTTCTTTTGTTCGAATTGGAAAAAGAGGGCAATCGTCGCACCGTGTGGGCACGGTTGTTCGACGCAAAGGAAATTAGTCCCGGAACACAGGCTGGAAGCACCTGTATCGTTTTCGCTCGTAATTGTACGTATTAGTCTCGTAAATGTCTATAAATAATACGCGAGAGTAATCTAATTTGGAGCAGAAGTCGAGTTGAACCCGATCGACGACTCATAGTCGATCGGTACCAGCGATTACGATACAGGCACTTTTCTTCTCGGAGACACAAGCTGGCGTTCGTCCTGGGTGGTAGTCCAAATCGAGCTGCGCTCCCTCGTACGATCAATAATTTTTCATGTTCGTCGAAAAATCAACAGCAGTAGAAGTTTCTTTCACTCCGCATCAAACTCGAAATGGCCGGTAATTTTGGATCGTCCGCAACGATTCGGCGATGGATTTTGTCGTACAGAAACATCGCGCAACAGCGGGACAGACTTTCCATTCCACCGGATATATAAATTCTCCAAGTTTGTTCCACGCGAACGGAGAGTGGGAAACGGAAAACGGAAAACGGAAAGCAGAAAGCAGAAAGCAGAAAGCAGAAAGCAGAAAGTAGAAAGCAGAAAGCAGAAAGCAAACGAAATGTTAATATCGCTGTCCCCGATGGAAGCAGCGGTGGGGGGGAGCGAAACGAATCGTCCTCGTCCGTCGGAGCTAATATAAGAAGGTCGGAATTAAAAGTTGAAGAAATCGAGTAAAAAAAACGTTAATAAACGCCGGGGCGTTGCAGAACAGCGGGCGGAGTAAATAAGATGGCGGAGGGATGATAAAGGCACCACTTAATGATATTTGCTTTTGCCTTACAGTTTGTTATGGACTATTGCCGGGGCAGTCTGCTTAAATACCGTTGAATGGTCGTCGGAAGAAAGTCACGAGTCGTACGACACGGCCTTTGCAATTACCGCCACGAAGAAAAAGAAAGCTGAAAGAGGCGAGCCAGTTAAGGCCTGCCGAGGACAATCTCGGCCATTTACCAAATTGTTTGAGCGAGTCTTCGGGTCTCGGCTGGACTCGATTCGATTCGATTCGACTCGACTCGAGCAGAAGAGTAGATGTCGCGCTGGGGCCTCGCCGCGCGAAGCTACGACAATTCGAGGGACGCGGATTTCCATTTTGTCTGCTCGCTTGGTCGTTACGAACGCGCCCCGCTCGACGGGCTCTTCGAGCCGGTACAATTACACCGATTGGAGCGCATAAAAATGCATGAAGTCACCGTGGAATTCCTTGAAATTCCGCGTCGCAACGACGTCTCGGAGGATTCCGGGTCCCAGGGAACGCCGCGTCGCCGCGCTGGTCTAGGCAACTGCGAACGTACCGGACATTTCCGGTAGTCGATGGAATGGTTCTTTCCCTCGGCCGAGGAGAGATTCGATCGCATCGGGGCGAAACGTTTCCCCGGATCTATCGTTTGCCTTCTCGTATAAGACCGTCGACCGTTGAGACCGTCTTGCACATGGAACGGCCAGAGGCCTCGTTGCAACGTTATCGCGACCCCGCCGTTTGATTCCCATACGCTCCAGAAATAATGTAGTTTTCCTACTAACATGGACTCCCGTCCCGGGTTACGACGCGCGCCAAACATAGTGTTCCAACTGCTGCTAAGATCGACGAGTATTTCCGCTCGCCCCCGGTGGCGATGCAGCGAAAATTTATTTATTTATTCGTCGAATAAACTGGCAAATACCGTCTGGAACAAAAGCGTCCCACGATGTTCCGGATCGAGGAACACTGACATTTTTATGAAACTCTCACACCGCGCGGGATCTTAGCATAAAACTTGCATCGTACTATTCGATTATTATAATGCACTTCGTATTATTTTGTTATCGACTCTGGAACTTCTGGATCGACTATCCAAGCCTTTCTTTCGCGTGGTTTTAATCTTGCATCGGATTCGATAATTTCAGGTATTTTCAGTCTTAACTCGCTCAAAATCATCCTTTTGCTTTCGTACGCAACTGTTCCATTTTCATTGCATAAATAATATTCGAATATAGAGAATGAGTCGTGCGAGAAATCTTTAAGCGTATTCGCGTTTACCAAATAGAAATGAAATGAAGTGAAATTTAAATATAACTTAAACACGACGTAATACGCGTGGGCACGATGCGACGGGTGCTGCAAGACTCGAACGATCGTTCTAGGTAGGAAACCTTTAATCTCCGTCCATGTGAGATCGAAAACGGTCGCCGATGAAACTCGACGGTACTTCATTAAAAGACCATCCCGCGATCACTTTGCAAAAAGACGACGGAATTACGTAACGTCGTCTTCTGGATATTCCGATTTTCCATTTTCTACGGTGACACGACCATTCCCGGATGACACCTCCGACATTCCTGTACATTCTCTCCAGTCCTTTGCCGCGACATTTCCGAGTTATACTTGCCAAGTCATTGCACGCGGCGTTCGTCGACCTTGTCGGCTGCGACTACGACGACTACGACGACGGGGCTGGTGGCGACGTAGTCGTTCGCTCGGTTCGCAACTGGAGGCAATGTTAATCTACGGAGCTTTCGGCGGGCGCGTGTGAATTTCATAGATTGTGGCTCGAGGAGAGCACGATTGCTGCACACCGGTACAACGGTACACCGATATCTCGGTACACGCGATAAAGTTGCTTACCGGTCGGCAATTTCGAGTCGAAACTTTCCCGAGAAACCGAAGCTGCTTATTGAAAGACTAATACAGTTAGCTCTCTTCACCGGTGGACGTTAAGTCGCGATAACTCTGTTATTACGTGCCAGGAAATGCGAAAGTGTCCGCGTCGGATGAGTACCGACTTCCGTCGCTTGCGCCGCATTGCGTGGTGTTGGTTGCGTGACCGATCGTTGTCCCTGCTGGACCCAAAATCTATTATTTTCGTTGCGAGACATCGAACAACGTTTCGCCGTGCGACCAAAAATTCGTACTCGATTTTATTTTACGAACCCCGATAATCGTTTGATCCCTTGACCGTTTCAGAGTGACGTATTTAACAAATTTTAATGTGTCATGCCAGATATGTATTCTCGAGGTATACGCTGCATTAGTCACAGCAAAAACAGATTAACCCTTAGCACTCCAGTGGTGACTCTGAGGCACCACTAAAAATTGCTATACCATTATTCAAAATATTGTTTACATTATTAAATTGATATTCAATAAATTAGTTACCAAACATTTAAGTGTTTTATGAGGTATTATATCAGTTTCATTTCTTCAAAATGATAAAAATCATATAGAATGGTGTTCAAGATGCGCGCGCTAACGGCATGACGTCATTCGCCTTCGCGCCCATAGCTGTAGCGAGCTCGGCGCTGTCGATGCGTGAGACGGCCAATCAGCGAGCGCGGTCGGTCGTTATCCGGTCCATAGAGCGGTCTTATTGGCTGATCAAGCATCCAGATCCTTCGAGAATAATCGTTTCTCCGAAAACGGGAAATAGCCTGCTTTCGCGCCAATCTGGATCTGATTAGCCAATAAAAGGAACGCAGAACAATGATCTCGCTCTCCTTTTGGCAAGCCGTTAACGCAATCAAATCTTTTGTTCGACCTCGTAAACCGCGGAAGTAAGTGAAACTGTCTAATCGGAATTGACGTGCGATAAAGCTTCTTTATTTAAACCATTTTAAATAATCTAAGTGTTTTACAAAACTGTACAAGGTTGTTCGTCATTAAAGACTGCTTTAAATACCAGAAGATAGCGAAAGTGAACCTTCCAACCCTTCCTATCTGAAAATCACTTCAAAGACAATTCAGAACAGTTTATTTCTAAACAAATGGAAATATTCTTGATCGAAAAAAAAAAGTTTGGTTATGGAGTTAAAATACTTCCGAGCGCAAAGGGTTAATCTTGATACAAGACTCGAAGCGTATCAACCGTTGGATGTAATATACCTATCGCGCATCTCGAGTTTTGTCCAGCGAGATTGGTGCGCCGTTGCGTTGCACTCTGCGATGCGCTGTGCGGAATGAATCCCGGAGCGGCACTCGGAAGGGGACCGAAAAAGCCGGTCCGGAGGCATAGCCGGCGACGTTAATATATGTGATTGAAATTTTTAATTAACAACGCGAGCGAGCATTGTTGAATACCGAGGTGGAACCATCGCCGCCGTTGCAGAGGAGATCTCTCTTCGCGATTGGAAGCGTTTCGCGCAGCGGGAAAACAAACGTTCGTGTCTCGTGTCTCGTGTCTCGTGTCTCGCGTCCCGCCGGACCTCGTCGACAGAGCTCGCGGAAACATTTCTCTTTCCGTTCGTCGTTGTCGTATGCAAAGAAATTTGCGTGTACCAATAACCTTGATAGATATCGGGGAAAGAGCGGAATGGATGGCTGCCTGGTTGCCTGGTTGCCTGGCTGGCTGGTTGGTTGGCTAGCTGGCTGGCTGGCTGGCTGCTGGCTGTTGGTTGCGAGCTGGCTCGTTGCTGGCTGACTGGTGCTAAGAGCCGCTCGAAACAGACCGGGGGTTATGGGTCTCCGAATATTAATCCAGTACCCGTTGGAATGCATTATTCTCTTTTTGCCGTTGATGCGGAGTTGTGCGTTATTTTTATTTTGATTTTTAATAAACATGACTGCCAGAGATTTGCTCGCGAGCTATGATGCGGAGAGACATTTTCTTGATTAAAACCATCGATCTCTCGCCGGGATTACGGACACGTACTTCCGGAAATGAACACACGCCCACCGACACCGGCGGACGGGACGGGTTCCGCGCGCGCGGAACGCGTTCGGGCTCAACCGAACGCGCCTCTTACCGTTTACACGTATTTACATTAATTAGCTGCGTCTATCGATTCGCTATAACGCGAACGTCGTGCGACGAATCGGAGAAACGGTTCCTAGACGCGACCTCCTCTTCTTCGAAAGCGAGGCGACGTGTTCGGCAACGAGCTTTCACCGTTGATCTCGCCGGGTACACGCTCAAGAAGTACTTAATCGCGAGACAAGGCCGAGCACCGGCATTCCCGGTTGTATCGTATCAACGGGTACGAGAGTAACAACGGCCGGGACAACCGAACGCATTCAAGACTCGACTCTCGACTTAAAATCTCGCGCAAAATATCGGGTCTCCGTTACATCTTGAAACCCTCCGTGCAAAGGGACAAGCGCATGGTCGAACTTTGGTCAAATTGTCTGACGACGACGCATCGACCGTGGGCGTCGTAAACCACAGACCATCCAGATGAACCATCGAATTAAGCGATTTGAAACCAGCCAAAAATGCAGAGCCGATAGCCAGATTTTTTGGACATTCTATAACGTTTATAATTGCAGCTGTCCGTACCTGTGCGTACTCCTTACACCTATTCTCTCTAATTTTCTCCACTCCCGCTCTACAGAACTTTTCTTCATTTTCATCATATTTCCGACACACCCCGTAACCAATCAAACTAACAGTCCTTAGACCACACCTACAATCGAGTGTTCGTAATACATCGCACGACGCTGTCTAGCCAGAACTGTTTTAAACATCCATCTACCATATTTTACAGTCGCAAGTCGAATATTACGATTAATCTCGTCGTGATCCAACTTCTGTATTTCGTGACCGATAGGACATCACAGTCTTTCTTAACTCTCGGAAATCGGTCATGCGGTGCCACGACAAGAACTGGTAGAATTCAAAACGAGAAGTTTCAAGAGAAATATCGCGAGGGCTGTATCGAATGGGTGCGAACGACAACTCGAACAAGAATGATACCGGTAGCGACCAATTGTGCGTCTTCGCTGGACTTCCGGAACATGGTCGACCCTCTCGCAATTAGACCGGCGCACAGTGGTTCCGATCCAGAAATATGGGGACATTTTGCCAAAAAATCAACTATCTCGCATAGATGTCTGTTGAATATGTTTTGCTTTCTCAATTTCCAGCAATCTCGAAAATGAAAAAGTAATAAACTGCAATCAAAATTGTTACTGTTATCGACAGTTAAAGTTGGATGTTTTGAAGATAGCATTTTTCATGGAAGAAATTGGTTCCTTTCTTTAACATGTCCTGACGACTCTTTTCAATATTTTTCCACCACTTTTTTAAAAATGAAAAGTATATCTTTAAATTACAAATTATCACTGACAATTAAGCATTACTGTTTCTTATTTAAAACAAATTTAATGCTGACTCCATTGAGGAAAATCCTAAAAATTCTTAGTAATTCACATGGGATATCTTTTGACTCTCGAATATTCCCAGAATTTTACAAAGTGGACTATTCTCAGCATATTTTCTTTTATATAATCCTGCAAGAATCGGAATCACCTTCTTCCATTTTTACAAATTATCATTGTTTAAAGCTGCGCGCTTCGCTGTGCGTATAGGTGCTATGGGCGCATTCATCGTCGAGACCAGTGATGCCAGAATCGTGGAACCGAGGAACTTGCCCCTCCGGTGGATCCTCCGGCTGGACCTCCGGCTGGACCCCCCACTCTGACGTACCGTCGTCGCCTTACGTTGTTTCTTACTGCGCACGCGCTACACACAAGCGTACCTCGACGCTGTCGAGTCGAATAGGCAGTTCACACGGACGGACTAGAGGTACGCTTGTGTGTAGCGCGTGCGCAGTAAGAAACAACGTAAGGCGACGACGGTACGTCAGAGTGGGGGGTCCAGCCGGAGGATCCACCGGAGGGGCAAGTTCCTCGGTTCCACGATTCTGGCATCACTGGTCGAGACTATGCTACACTAAAATTCCTTTGGCCACACGAAGCGAGGTTTTCAGGACATAGAGCGACATCATAGGGAATTCTTCAGAAGATACACACTTTCAAATGTTTATGCTATAATATATATAAACCTTCAACAATGATATTCACTGCCATTCTGCATTCAGTTGATACAAAGCCATACGAGAGTGAATCGTGCAACTGTTTGAGCGTTACATTGTAATTTGAATGCAATTATAAATAAATTCTACGCATAAAAGAGAAATGTTATCAGCAGAGAAAGCTCTTTGTACGTTTATAACAGCAGACCTGTCCAAATTTCAGTATACGTCCATTAGAAATGACGCTATACTGTACAATTAATATAATGTCCCCGTATTTCTCGATCGGGACCACTGTGCGGCGATTGGGCGATAGCGACGAAGGCATTCTTCGCAACGGAGAGAACGTTCCGTCGCGCGTCGCATCGCGTCGTGTCAAGACGAGACGAGACGAGACGAGACCGACCATTACAAGCAAGATTAACGGGAGATTGTATCGCGAGACCAAACGAAAGAGTTTAATTGCTCGCGTTACGCACGGATCGTCCGGTTCGCTCGTAAGAAGCGCCGGGAATAAAGCTTGTGGGTCGTTCAAACGACAAAGGGGATAACGTTTTCTTTGATATTTTTCAACTACCGCGACACGACCCGCCTCGGCCCGATCCGCCTAGGCTCGTCCGCGCTCGACGGCTGGAACGTCGCGCTGCCCCCGCGCACGGTGTCCGGTTTAATATTAATGCCAGCGAAATTGAAATACTAATTAGTATTCCGAACCGGCCGGCGCTCTCCGGCTAGACACCGTGTCGGTATCGTCGGTCTCTTAAAACGAGAGGACGAGAGACGAAGCCGGCCAGGATCGGTTTCGTGTCTCGAGGAACACCCTAACTCCCGCGCTCTTGCACTCGCGGGAAATTACTCGTAAACTGGTTGGTGGGAAACGCGAAGAAACGTCCGTACGTTTTACGGCTTTCGAGGATTCAACCGGCGACGTTCGTAAACGTAAACACGTTGGATCGGTCTTTTATCGGGCTCATTGTCAGACGCGCGTTTAATCTCGGTCGGGGAGGGAGGTCGATCGAGCGGACGCGTTTCGAACGTGCACGCGTTACATCGTAATCGTAAACGATTAAAAATGAGAAAAATTGCAGTCTTTCACGATTCTCGAATTATAGATGCAATTTTTTTCACTTTTAATCGTTTACAACTCATATATCAATTTACCGATATCGATGAAATTTTCAGCATATGTACAATTTATTCATCAGTCTAAAAGACGCATTTTTTTTTAAATTCTCAATACAGGTCCAGATAAAAAAGTTGGAAGGATCAACATTTATTATTTTTTCACGATTCCGACTAATCGAAATTTTTTCAGAATTTTTTTACGCGTCATCGAACAAACTAATCTTTCTAACTTCTTAAAAACACTCGAATCATTTGGTCTTATTTTAAAAAAAGTTATGCCGTTTCAAACGGTGGTGATACAATTTTGCTCTTCACTGTACCTCTACGGAACCGCGTTATCCCGATCTCGCGTTTCGTCTACAGTTTTTGTCAACGTTTTTTCCATGTATTACATTTACATGCCCGCTGCTTTCAACGCTCCGCTCGGCTCCGCGTTTGCGGCTGCACTAGGTTCTTTCGCGCTGGATTCCTCCCGCCACCGTGCCGCATACTAATTTATTGCTATCGCCGCGACCGGTGTCGCGTTCGTTGGATTTTTCCTCGTACTCGCGTTGCCGTCGTTCGTCTCGTGACGTTCGATTCGCTGAAATCAAAGATCGTAGGTACGACGTCTTCGACGTCCCGTTATCGAGAGACTGCGGTGGTTCGAGCGGTTTATTTGGACAGCCCATAGCACGGTCCCGCGTCGCGTTTTGGTTTTTCGCGCTTGGAGAGTACTCCGAATCTTGCTCGCGAAGAAAACAGAGGGGAATGGAAAACGGAGCGAAAAGTCGTGAGAGGAGAAAACCCGTCTCGAGAAACGGCGAAAGCGACGTGGGTGGCCGACACACTGTAAACGCCTCGACGCGACGGCGCTGCGCGGCGCGACGAGTCCTATCCAGACGCATTGTCCATTGTCAGCGTCGCCGATGCGCCCGCGGACGTCTCGTGGAGTACTCGAGACGAGGATACTTTCTCTACTCGACTTCTCTCGACTTCTCTACCTCCTTCCCGAGGAGGACACAAGGATCCTGCGGGTTGGCGATCGACCCTGTCGGGAAAGGATCCCGAGGTCGCTCGAGACAGCGCAGCGTCTTCTAAATAGATAGTATCCCGCGAGCGCGTTCGATAAATCCACGGCCAAAATGTTCAACCGATAAAACGTAGTGTTTCGGACACGACCGATGACCGCGAGATCCGAAGGAACAAGGAGCTGGAAACGCACAGCGCTGTGCGTGAAGTTGAAAAAACCACGAGAGTCTTTATGCGAGCACGTGCACGAGATCAAATGGACTGTATTTTATCTCAGAATTACTGTACAAAACGGAACAAAAAATAATAAAGAAACTGTACAATTGAATTAACGGTGAGTTTACACTCGCGACTTTGCAGAGGCAGACAATCAGATTAGCGAGACAGAGACAGCGAGAGATCCGACTGTCGCGACGAGATTTGCAGAAGTGCTCGAAATTCTAGGAACGGACGAGATTCCGAAATTCCGGGAACGCCACGGATTGGTTACGCAGGATCACCCGTTAATTACCGCCCGCGGATTGGGGTTCCGGACTCGCGTGATCGCAAGGTAGACAGGGTGTAACGGGGATACGCGTAACGGGCTCACGACGGTTCGTGAGCGCGCGGGGCGAGCGGACGAGGGAATTCAAAATGCTCATCCTGAGCGAGCGTGATCGCGAACACGTAGAAACAAATCTATTTACATTTTCTTCCTACTCTTCTCCGTACCTGCCTCTACCCACTTTGAAAAATGTCGTGTGCGAGTGCGTTGCAAACGCGTCATTGTAGAACTAACAATAAGCTTGCGAGGACAACGAACGTGCCCGGAAATGCATACGAAACACGGTAGGCACGCAAAATATTTTAAGTTTGGATTAGACTCGTACAAGTTGAAAGTTTTCTCCAAAGGTGATGCAGAAGTTTCAGAGTACGTATCGAGAGAAGGACGCGCGTGGTTCTTGGTACTCGGTGCTCGGTTGTCGCGACGAAGGAGGCGCCGTTTAACGACCACCCGATAAACGGAGACACGGGGGGTGTTTTCGAATGCGCTGCGGGCCGACTTGTGCGCACAGTGGACAGCATAACGCGTGTGGTGGCAAAGATAAGCCGGCGAAAATACGCAGAGTCACGTATTTTATGAAATATACGCGAGCGTTTCCCTTGGAGCGAACGAGGGACGCGGGCGGCTCGATTCGGCTCGATTCGGCTCGATTCGGCTCGACTCGACACGGTGCTGCGTGGGTGAGAAGTTGCAACGGCATTAGCGCGTCCAGAGCGGGATAAACAAATTTTCCAGCGAGATACACCGAAGAAACTGCTGAACGGTCCTTTGACTCGAAAGGACGCGCCGCGCGAGGACCGAAACACCTGCGGCTCGTGCGATAACCTCCGCTTATTCAGAGATGCGAGAGGCGCGTCTCCACATTTCGGAACGACGCGGACGAGGCGAGATATTGTATTATTTCCCGTAAATACTAATCGAGGTGGGGCAGGGAGGTTTCTGGCGGAATCGCGTAAGCGAGAAAGCATGTTACGGGTCGAACAATTAAACTGTCGCTTCGGGTTACGGTGCGTTGCGGCGCGACGCGTTCCCTCGGAAACGCGTGCGACGCGAATTCGAATTGTCTCCGAAGAACGCCTCGTTGGCGAGTCGGTGGTGCGCGAGCGGAGAGGAAAAACTTGCATCTTTATCGGACGTTGTTAGCTCTTTTATAGCGGCGGGGGTAACGATGAAGTGGCATTAAACTTCGCAAAAATCCCGTGTTACGTAAAACGATAATTATTACACCACGAACAGTCCGCCCGCGACTAAGTTTTAACTAGCTTTATACTTTGCTGTATACGCTATTACTTTATCGAACGTGGTCGAACATTTCTATCGACCATTAGTTTCCCCGAGTTCGGCCCTAGCCCCAACCCCAACCCCGGATCCGGCCCCGACGCCGACCGCGACTCCGGCTTCGCTACTCCGATATAATTCGAACTCGAATATAATGCAGCTTCCAATATATTGTCGACGATTAGGGTATTAAGCACCGCGGCTTTTGTGACGGGTCAGCGATCCGGCTCGTTTGTCCGACGTTCGGAATGAAAGTGGAACGAGGAGAAAAAAGCGGGGCTGAAAACGCGCGGGCGGCCAAGAAACGAATCGATCAACGAGCTCATGGGCCATGGGCTAATATCTGCTGTGATCTCGGTCGCCTCTACGATGAAAATGAAAATAGCATGTGATTGGACGCGCACGCGATAGTAGCGTGTCTGTACCTTTAGAAACGTTTGCTTCCTGTAATACCCTCCGTCGTTCTAATCTGTAAATTGTTCCAATCCGACACCCTGAGGAACGCTGCGAAATATCGCCGTGTCGAAACACTCTCGGCCAATGACGCGCCTCGTACGGGCGAAACACGCCGCAAACGTTTTGCAAACATTCCCATCGCCGATTCGTTAATGCGGTATCGGAACACACCTGGCAGCTTTCGACTCGTGTCTAAAACGAATGGCGCTGGGCGGGTGCGTAAATTCCCCGTGACGCATTGTGTCGAAACATAATTCGATTTCACTGAAATCCAAAACGAGCGTTACATCTACGAAATCCGAGAGCTATTGATGGAACGCGTGTCATTCCGCTAATTGTGTCACTAGAGCGGAAACGGTAAATTATTTAATTGCCGCGGAATCCCGTTTTACCGAATCGCGTTTCGACCCGACGCGACGCAGCGTCGATTACCATTTCATTTTTTCCTTTGTATCGCGAGTATCGTGGATCGGTCGAGTCAGGACACACGAATCGCGTCGCTCGGATCGAATCGACCAACGAACCCATGGGCCATGGGCACTGGACACGACCAACACCACGGACAATGCAGTCCGGTATGGTATCCTCGCGCTCTTGTTTCGTCGTGTTCGGTCCTTGGTCCTCGGACCCCGGCTCTCGGCTCTCGGCTCTCGGCTCTCGGCTCTCGGCTCTCGGCTCTCGACTATCCTCTAACGGCGGCTATTTAACTTTTTTACGATACACGGAGAACGCGGGTCCCGACCACTACGCGGCGTGGCAACCACGCGAAACTTTCCAACGATCGCGTATCGTTTATTATTATACATCCACGCTTGTAAATAGGCCGTATTGGTAAATGCGAGGCTACGCCCTCCCGGTTCTGCGAACGGGAACGGGAACACGAAACTCTCTTCGGTTAACCCGACCAGTATCCAGGGAAAACGAGTAAACTCGTCGTACCTACCCAAATTCCCCTAAATCCCGTCTTACAGCTCCTCTTCCAAATCGACGACTCTACGACGCAGTTTGTCGGAGACATCCGCAATCCTCGTTGGTGCTGTACATCAGTGCTTTTACATCAGTACTCGTTGGAATATCGTCGTTTACCTCGCTAACGAAATACGATGCCTCTTCCGTCGTTATTGTTCCGCTTAGCAGCTTTTCCGCGTAGAACGTACAAGTAATTGTAACTATAACTGTTCAATTTGTTCGGTAGAATGCTTTTCGAATGTTTATCGAATTTGTATTGTTAACCTCAATATCCATTAAATATTGCTTACTTTATGGGAAGAATTACATCGCAATCCTATCCGATAAAGGGATCGTCGCGCGAATAATAATACTGTCGTCGCAGTTGTTCCAGGAACGTTGATCGTATCGAATCTCATCGAAACGGTTCTGGTTCTCCTTTTCCTCGAACAGGAAAATTGCTACGGGATAAAAGTGCTTGTTTCGAAGAGCGCGTCTACGTTGACATAATTTTTTCGCGTTGTTTCGTTGCACGCGAGTTCTCATTTTCGTATCTATTTAATCGACGACGTCTTACGACGTTTCACCAACGTAACCATCGCATCGCATCGCACCGCATCGGTCTGTGGCGGCTACTTCCTATGCTCGTCAACAGAGGGACATTGCGACAACACCTTTCCCGCTACTACCTGAATCTTCCTCTGTTTGTATATATACCGTCCTAAACTGTCCTTACGACATCCCGCGTCTAAGGGACGGGTCCGCTGGATAGCCTTACCGACGAGTCCTCTAGCGGGCCTAGGACGAAACGCCTCCTTCTCCTTTTTCCTCCTCTCAATCACTTTTCAGCCGCCATAGGTCTAAACTGCACAGTGCTCGCGTCAACCGCGAACAGAATCGTTTTGTCGGTGCAACTTTGTTCGACGCGACGAGCGCCCGCATAGGCGCTCGATCGAAAAATCATTCGGCCGACACAGATTAAAACACAATGTTCTCGATTGGCCCGGCAACGATCGATCCCCTCGCGAAATGTCGCCTCGGTGCGCTGCCAATTAAATGAAACTTGTTCGATTAGTTGGGTCCTATGGGTCTCGCCGGTCGTCCACCGAGAACCGCTCGGATCGTAGCCTGGATAATTTCAACGAGGAGTTACCGCATCCCATAGCGGGAGCTCGTGACTCCAAATACAATATGTTTCCTCGATAAACGGTGAAAGTTAACGTTGCTCGAACACCAGCGAAAAAGTTTCCTCGTCAATGTTCCTAACGGTTATTCGCGCGTATTTTTCCATCGCTAACCCTCGATCGGTCGCCATTCGCCATCGATTCGACAGATTCGTCGCGGGAAATTAGCGAACAGCTATCCTCCGGAGCGTGCGTCTTTTTACTCGGTTTACCGAATTCCTTGCGTCGAAGGATAAACATACGAGGTCTTGCTAATTAGTAGAAAAATTTTAATTTTTCAAAATAATTTGAAAAATAGTCGGAAAAATTGGTCCACCAACCATGTTTCGCTCGCTTCGAACATTGCTCGAAAGTATTTAAATATTCAAGACAGCGCGGATGATCAATCGTCGTATTTTACGAGGTCGATAGAACCGTTAGCGCAGCTACTACGGTTGAAGCACGACGAACGTTTAAACTTGAAAATCGTGATTTCTGTTCGAGAATTGAATTTCTCGTACACCGAGAGGGAAGACAAGGAGGAAATTATTCTCGAATTCGTGCTCGGCGCACAAAGATTTACGAAAATTAGTTATTACCGGAGCGCATGCCAGAAGAAAGGTATCGCGACACGACGCAAACCGTGAAGCGGTTCCACCACGGACTCGATAACGCCGGGAGAAGACGAAGACGAAGACGAAGATGAAGTCGAGGACGTGGACGTGGACGGGAACGGGTTCTACAACGCGAGGGCGTCGGGTTTTTCGCTGCGGCCGCGCCGCGCTTTCTAAACCTTTTTCATTTATCTTCGCCCGGCGCAACTTAAGAAAGCAATTTTCCACCGCTCTTTGCATCTGCTTGTTTCAGCCGCTCCGAGCAATCCCCTTAATGTGTATACTTTTTCTCACTGTCATAATTGAGGAGCCGTCCGAAGCTAGGCCACTTCCAAGGAGTGTTCTTCCCTCGTAAATTTTCGACTTAGGATCCGCGAGCTACGTTTCTTCGCGCCTCGTTTCGCGGTAAATGCTTGTCAAGCGGCTGCTGCGAGGAACTGCCGAGAATCGCATCCGTCCCTGCTTTCGCGTATCGCTGCCATCGTTTCCACCGATCTCCCCGATATCGCAACGAAATTCGCATCTCTGGACGTATACAAAATATTGCTTTAAATAAGACTTAAATTTATTATACCGTCCGGAAGGGAATATCCGTTTTGGTAAAATTAGCCGTTTATAGATTTTCTTCGGTGTCGATTGTGCACGTATATTTCGTCGGTAGCTGGTCGCACGGTAAATCTATTAATGTTCGTAACAGGTCCAAACGCTTTCCTTGCGGGTACGGTGGGTGTAACTTGTTCCTTCTGGGAGGGATCGGACAGTTTAATGCGAGAATCTCGGACGATAGAAATATAATACGATTACGAAGAAATAGTGCGAGATAAAAGTTGCGACACCGATAGTCGAGTAACAGAGTCGACAATTTGTTCGGAGGGAAAGTTGGAAGAAAATATTCAAATATAGGGGACCCGAGAGGCATTGCCACCCCTGGAGGGATCCAAGGGTTAACGACGTTCCGAGTGGCTGGATTCGCCGCGCCGTCGATCCTCTTTGTCCCGATCCTCGATGTCTTGCAACCGAACAGCGATTTCCGGTAGGAATCGTGGGACAGCACCGAAAGCGAGCGTTTCCCTCGATATGTACATGGAAAAATGTTGATTGCAAGAGCGTTGTTTTTCGCGCGATTCTCGAAACGCTCGAGTGTTTGCTTTTTCGTGATGCGTTCGATGATTCGCAAATATGACGGTACGGTTCTCCGCATCGCGCATCACGCATCACGCATCACGCATCGAAAACGTTGAGACCTTTGAAAACAGGCCGCCGCGCCGATGCAAAACGGTAAAAACGCTCGAGAACGATTATTATTCCATCGGTGTTTGTTCGGCATTAACTGGCTATATAGTAAAACAAATGTTATTGCGCGCCGACGACTACGACGACGACCAAACGAAACGAAAAGTCGATTCATGCCCGATGCGGTATGGCGAGATGCGTTTATATCGTACAAATTTCTGTAGGAAAATTGCGCGGCTCGTCTCGAGTGCGGTATCGCTCGTACCAGAGCTCGTTGCGATCTTTCCAAAAGTGGATTTAACTTTTCGGGAGGGGGGGGGGGGGAGAGACCGGAAAAGGTCGCCGGCCTAGACGATATCGTCCATCGGTTCGAACCAGAAACTTCATCTCCCATCGAAGTCCACGGTTGGCTCCAGCTCTTGTTGGATCCGCGGCCGGCTCTGCGACTGAGATTCCTCGGCCGTGTCTTCTCGTTCGTAAACCGTCACTCGCGTGTACGGTATCTTGGATACCTGCTTTTCTACCATGACGTTTTCTACCTGACAAAATCCGTCGGTCTACTCAAGCGCTGAGCCCGAGCGCATAGCTTCGCGTAAGACAGCAACGTTCCGCGGTACGTAACACCTTGCATCTACAAGTACGCGACACGGACGAGTCATTATTATCAATTTCCTTTTTACGTGGATCGAATCCGTACGATCGAGTTGGCATTACAGATAATCCGGAGTGTCGACGTGGTTATTTTAATGAAGATGTTAATCCTACAGAATGGCAGTGTGAGCTTTTCCACGTGCAGCATACCATTCTGATCGAATGGTTGCGAAAACGAAAAATCTACTTGCCCCCGAGTATGGAAATGTTCACTGTTTCCCCCAATATCGAGACGTGTTTTTGCGTCATCTCATTTCTCAAAAAATGTTGTCTAAAGATTTAGTTGTAAGAGGAAAAATGCCTGAGGAGGATTAATAGAATATTTATTTCCGCGTTAGGTCGTTCCTCTTTAACAGTTCTACCGAGAGTGCTCTCTCCTCGTACAGCGTTGACCACGAAGCCTCGGCCGATCGTCTTCTGTTAAACGCGCGATCGATCTCGCCAACGGACGATTCGCGCCCCCTGATCGCATGATTCGAGGGAGCCAACGGACATTCACACACACACATACACACGCACACGTTCATTCTTACGGCGGGTCTGTCGATCGCATTTACCCTAAAGTCGCGTTGATTCCGCTAACGGACATTCGCGGGACCCAACGGACACTCACGCACGCATACATACATCCTCGCCTCTATCCCACATAGTTATCTTTTTTTATGCTAACGTAGGTCCAGTGCGCGTCCGAGGATGATTCGAGTGCCACGCGTGAAAGATAAACTCTCGTGCGCGGCTGTGTCGTTTCCTGGTGCCTTCGTTCCGCGCGCGTTCGGCGGTATCGTTTGTCGGCGGGAGTAAAGGACCCGCGCGGACCCAGGCGGCCCGAACGCGGCCGCCGCGTTACGATAACGAACAATGTGGACGAGCTGGCGAGTTTGCGAAGCGTTCGGCGTCAGGCAGTTCTCGTCGAGACGCGGAGAAGCGCGCTTCAAGGCATCTTTCTAATATCTTTTGTTTCTTTATCTTTAAATATATTTACTCTTTAAAATACCAAATGTTTTTTGTCATTCCGTGGTCCGTATGATCCTACACTAATGTAATATACTTTTTGGTTTATAGACTGCGTATGCATGTTTCTGAATATAATTTTGAGATTGTATTTTCTTGTTAGCCAAAATGAATCTCGGTGGAGATCGAAGGTGCTAAATAAAAAATGAGAATCCGTACGATCATTGCGAACAGATCGCGATTGTTTTCGCAGGCATTCGATCGGAAAGGAAGTTGCTTCGACGGACAGAGACGCATCCGAGCAACCGGACCGAACGGTATGAACAGCAACGAGGGTCGAAACCGGCTAGGGCTTTCCCCTCGAGGCCGAGGCTTTATTTTCTCGCGGATCATGGTCCTGATGTACTCTCGCGTTCCGTTCGGTGCGGCGTCCGGGCCTCGGCGACGATCCGCATGCATCAAAGCTACATAATAAATTGAATATTATATGCTGCGAGGGGACCAAAGGGGCGCGAGGAAACGCGAAGGAGCCGAGACAGAGAAAGGGAAAGAGAAAGACAGAGGAGAAGGGGTTGGTGGAGGAGTAGGAGTAGGAGGAGGGGGATGGGTCTGGGAAGAGGTGGTGGGAGGGCAAGGAGCAAGAGGAGAGAAAAGAGGAGAGAGGAGAGAAAGGAGAGAGAGGAGAGAGAAGAGAGGTGAGAAGAAAGAGGAAAAAGGAAAGAGGAATGAAGAAGGGACACAGGAGGTCCTGGACCTGCGCCATGAGAGGCGAGCGTCCCGTCACGGAGCGTTCCGACGCTCGACTCGCTCGACGGCTAGCTCGACGCCGTCAGTACACGCGTCTCGACGCCCGGGGATGCGTCCGGTGCCGGAATTCTAGCGGGCCGCTCGTCGATCCGATCTCGCTCGCCTGCCGACTCGTCCAAGACCGAGAGTGTGCCGCGTCGGAAACCAAAACAGGACACAGTACCACGTATGACGCGCCGTGTGCACTCGCGAGTATAATGCTACACTTTTCTCACGAGGTAATGTCCCGTACGGGGGTATCGTACGACAGGGAGAACCGAACCGTTCGATCCGCGATCGAACCGTGCGTCGATCCGTGGAATCGTGAGTTTCGCTGGTTTCTCAAAGTATTTCGCGGTATCCGCCCGCTCTCTCCTCTCTCATACTTTTTCTCTCTCTCTCTCTCTCTCTCTCTCTCTCTCTCTCTCTCTCTCTCTCTCTCTCTCTCTCCCCCTCTCTTTGTCGCTAGCCGTCCGATTTTACGGCGGGACAATATATCAACGCGATATTTTCCAGCGGAATTCTCTGCCGAATTCCAAGTGAATTATAAGGGTACCGAAGGCTCGGAACGCTCCAAAGGCTCCAAAGGCTCCCGGAGATTCAGGGATAACAGTCTGAAAATCCGACGGCCGATAATCCATGTTGGCCAATTGAATTTTCGATATTCGTGGAATTATTGTCGGAAGGGTAGCTCCTCGCGACGCGAATTCTCCTCGTCCTGGGGATCCTTGGTCCTGCTCTCGCCACGATCGAACGGCGAACGACGCTCTCGCATTTTCCCGGTTATTCGCCAACCGAGCAAAAAGGGACAAGGGACACTGGAATACGAGGGACGGATCCGTTCGTATATGACGCGTTTTTACCGAGAGACGGCCACGGCTAATGGCCTCGCCGGTGACTTTGATAAATCCATCGCTCGAAGGTGATTCATTATGCGACCCTGTTCCTCCGTGCGTATGAATTTGAATACCGAAACCCTGCGCAATTCGAACTATCTATCGGTGCCCTCCGCGCGCGCGTTCCGCTTGCAAATAGAACGCAACGGCCCGAGCGAACGGTGCGCGAATAAAGAATAATGTGTAACGATACAACTACACCAATTCGGTCGAATCAACTCGCATCGGATCTCTTCTTTTATCTCTTTGTTGGCAGTCGAAAGCTATATTCGAGAAAACGACGAAATTTGTTTGTTTATCGGAGGTATCGTTTGCGCAGGGTGTCTCTTGTCGTTTTGATAAAATGTTACAAACTATCGTAGTTATGGTACGCGGTAATTGTAGCGTTAAACGTTCACCGGAAACGTTAGCACCCTCCGCGAATAAGATTAATCGGTTGGAGCGGCGTTAAGGCCACGATCCTGGGGGAAAAAGAAGCGAAACCTATCGTCCAAGAATCCGAGAGTCGGAGCGGGAGATAACTAATTCCCCGATCATCCCGAAGACACAGTCAACGGTTATCTTTGAAGTTAAAGGGAGGGTGATCATTGTAATCCCCCGGCGTAACGTTTGTAATCGTCCGACTCGAGTCGGCGAAGTTGTTTCGCAAAAACGGAGGCTGGCTTTCGTGCCGGCATCGTAGATAATTAATCTGTTTCCCTGGAGGATGTCCGTGTATTTGCATAGGTACGCGTATGCAAATGGTAAGCGTCCGCCTTCGTCCCAACTACCGCTGAAAATTATTCTTCGGAGCCGGTGATCGCGTTCACCGAATCTTCCGATGAGACCTTCTGCACTTCCGGTTGAAAAGAGACCGCGGTCCACGAGTTTGTAACGTTTCAACGAATAACACGCATACGGGAGATCATCGTGAACGCTTCAAAATTAATTTCAAACGTAAACCGAGCTTTTCATCCGCCGAAATACTGCGAGTATTTACTCGCGTTTACCAAAACCTGATGCAACGATAATATTTCACGAAACCTCCTCCATTTATTGCTGCCTGTCGCGGTAATACGTTTTGGTATCGGTTTGAATCGCTTTCCGCTGTGCCTTGTATCGAATCACCAATTAAGGTCGACGGCGTTCGAACGATTCATCGATGAATTCTCGACCGAAGCGGAAAAACGATCTCTGATTTTCTACATTTTGAAAGTATTACAGAAAATTGGAAACTCGCTGTCTTCCCGTCCGGCGTGGCATGGGGTATGCGGTATGGGGCATGAGGCCGCAGTGTAATCGGTAGGGCGCGAGGGAAAACAAAAGGAAGAGATGGATCGCGCGATACACGGAAACGAGAAACAAATGTTTCGACCGTCCGAGAAATTGCGCGATGGTCGAACGGCATCGATCGGAATCGGAAAAAGGAAGCGAAACGATCGGGCGGCCCGGCCGTTTTGTTCTCGACGATAGCAGCCATGGCTGTGCCGCGAGTCTGCGAGTCTGCGAATGCCGCGATGCGAGGTCCTGGTTGCTGCCAGTAATTAATGCCTGGCGCGCGCGGCCCTCGGACCGTAGAACGTCCGGAAAAATTACGGGTTCGCATTTCCCTTGATTATCCGGAGGCTCTTCGGGAAACGGTATCAGTCGTTAAAGTTCTCTAGCTCGCTGAGATTTAAGCCACGCTTAACGCCGTCTCAGCGTAACGAGGGTAAAACGAGAAATTGTGAATTTCTTCGGGGATTGGTAAATCATCGGGCGAGGGACGAGCTCGCCGTCGCGTCCACGAAAGTCCTCCACCGACTCAAGAATCGAGATCAACCTATTTCCAGTGCAACGACGAGCGATCCGCGGCGCAGACAGCGACTTCTCCGCTCTCTACCATCTACTCTCTCCTCGTCTCTCCTCTCTTCTTCTTTTCTTTCTCCTTCGTCTTGTTTCCGTTCTTCGATCAGGCGTTTAAATCGGTCATAACGTTCCCGCGATTCTTTTTCCCGAAGAGACAATGTTTGCGGGCAAACAGTTGATCGCGGTAAACACGCGGAAAAGGGTCGGAAATGGAATCTAGATCCGAAAAGCGAAATCCCTCTCGGCCGGATCCTTCCATTACCAATCTTTCCTCCGAAGAACAGCCGAACGGCGAGAACGAAAATCGGATTTCCTCGTGTCGCTTCGCGGCACGGAACCGACTAATCGACGAACGAGCGTAAACACGTCGTGCCGCCGCCGTGCCGCGCCGTACCGCCGTGCGTGGTGCGTCGACGGATGTCGAAGGGTCGGAGTTAAACTTGGCGAGAATCGTATTTATTACAGGATACGTTCCTACACGGTGAAACGACTGTTCGTCGAGTTTTCAACGTTTTCGAAGGCCTACGCGATATTCTGACATGTATATCTTGGGACACGAATACCGGCAGACGGCAACTTTGGCAAACCGATGTCATCTCGGTTTTCACTTTATTTTATCCTAAAACGATCGTCGCTCGATAGATCTAGTTCCTTTCAGCTTCGTATTCGTGTACGATAATAAGTTCCGCATGATTTGATTTGCAAATTATAAACTATCGAATAACGAAGCTTTACGAGATCGATCAACCCGATAGTCGACACCGTTGGTCGTCCAGTGTATTGCCACTAATACGAAACGCGTGAGTCCTGTCAGACTCCAAAGGGTCGAGCTCGTTTCTCGCCTCGTTACATTATCTTCCCGCTACGACGGCCAACCGTGCTGCGCCGAAAGAATTTTAATCATCCCGTTTCGATTCCGATCTTCCACGTCCCCCGTTCGGGGACCGAGCTGGTAGTCCGGATCCAGATATTTCTTCCCGTTCGATTCTGTTCCGGTGGCTGTCTTTCAGCCCTGAGAAAAGACGATCCCTTGGCTCTGCTCTGCTCTGCTCTCGTTCGACGGAGTGTCATCGATCACGCACCGCCGAGATAAGACAAAGAGCTTATAATCCGAGATCTCGCCGCGGGAAAGGAAAGAGATTTCACGGGTATGCGGGTGTAGATATGCGCGGACACGCGTCAACCGATCGCGAACAGACAGACGGAAACAAGGAAGAGGTTTTCGTCTACGAGCGAGCGTAGCGACCAAAAGTGTGGGGTGGCAACAGTGGAAAATCGACGCTCGAACCGCAAAATCTTATCTCGTTCGCGGGAGCCTAAAAGCCAAGGATAAAATCTCGTTTAAACTTCCTGTGTCGAGACAACGAATGCATCCTGAATCGAACGCACCTGCGGAACTTTCGATCGGCGAGCACGTTAGCGATACTCGATTTCTCCATTATCTCTCCGCTCGAACTGCATTTCGAAGGAACGACGCTTGACAAGGATGTGAGAGAGAGAGAGAGAGAGAGAGAGAGAGAGAGAGAGAGAGAGAGAGAGAGAGAGAGAGACCAGAGACGGGGGCGGTATGTAAACGAAAGAAGGGACAAAGAGCCGTGGGACTTTCATTTGGCCCCGTCGTAAATAAGAAGGAACAGTTGGTCCGCGTTGCACGCGTACGAGTACGCGGGTCCACGTCCGGCGCCGCTAAATTCCTTCTCCTGCGGAAATCTCTGCTTCTAAATGGCCGAGATACCTAGTTATTTACGAGGGACGGCGTAAAGGATAATTGTGCCGCGTCTCGTTGAACAGACAGCGTAGTTGTTGGAGCTGCAGGGAGACCGAGGGGGAGAACACGGGATCCTTCCTTGGAAAGGGTCGTACGTATGTAAGTCCCGATACGCGTCTCTGTAGCCCGTTACACACAGCCCGTAGCCCTGATCTGGCCGCGTCGGCGACGCTGCGGGCAAGTACATTACGCGAAATTGCGCGAACTTGGAGCAGTCGGTTGTACGTCGCTTGACAAACGTATCGATTCGGAACGGGGAAGAACGGGACGAAAGACATAATAAAAAAGACGAGCGGCTGGTAGAAAGAGGAGGGGGCAGGAGAGAAACAACCAGAAAAGAGAGTTCGGTGAACGGCGAGAGGGGCAAAAGGGGGCGGGTGTATGGGTTCGGTTTGAAACCAGCGAGAAAGAGGATAGGCGGATGGGGGACGACGGGAGAGAAACATCCAGAGAAAGAGGGAGTCGTTATTATTGTTCAGTTATTTCTTTTTCTTCCACTTTCAGAATGAGGGTGGCACGGCTATTACTGTGCTACGTACTTCTCGAAGACTACAGTACCAATCTCGGCGGGGCTGCAATTACCAGAGACGCCGTGCGCCAGGACGCCTCTGCGACGAATCCCACGCTGAGAGGTACATATACCTACTACCTACGAGTCTATACATATATGTATATCTATAGCTCTATACGCCTATGCTATGTCGATGTTTACGTAGATGATCGCGTATATAGTATATGCTCGCAAACACATACGTACGTGTATCGCGAAACGCATTGTTTCGTTTTGAAAACGCGTGCGAGAGGCATGCAGCCGCGAGCCGAACGGTTGTCCCATTTCAGGACTCGACGTCTCGCGGAACGCGTTGCTAGTTGCTAGTTGCTAGTTGCTACTCTCGCGTGTACGCCGCGCTACTAGTACCTCGTCGAATTCGAACAATGACGGTAGCGAGCAAATCTCGCGGTTTCCGAGCGATGGATTCGGAAAAGACGGTCCCCGATTACTATTACTCCTTATTCTTTTCACGGGCGCGAACGCCGAGGTTGCGTTGTATCCGAAATTTACAGAAATATATGTATACAGCGGCGAACAAAAGTAACCGTTGTAACTTGAGACCGTATAACCGAATGTCGGAGCTCGCGTACCGCTAACTCAAATGGCAAATTGTTGTAGCAGCGAGCGAGCGATAAGACGTTGAACGCGTTAACGGGGCATCATTGTGTCGCATCCTCGGCTAAGATGTCGTCGAGATCCATTACGTATACGCCGTGTGTAATCGCGAACCGCTTGCGGTAGCCCGTTATCCGATCTCGGACTGTTGCATTCTCCGCCTAATGAGTAATCAACGGAACGTCGCGTTGCGCGGCTAAACGAGGAGGAACGGGTGCGGTGGCAAGCAACGGCAAGCAACGAGGAGCCCTCCGATTTTGCACGGTTCGCCGCAATCGACGCCGATGGATGCCAAAGTCGACGCGACTTTCTTGTCGCGCCGAATTCTCGAGGTACGACCGTCGAATGAATTTCGTTTTGTGTGCTAGGCTGTCGTACACGGGGAACACCTTTCGAGCCGGACGAAACTTTAGATTAAACCTAGCGCTGCTCGCGTCGCGCGAAATCGCGTTCCCGCGGAAGCTCGAAAGTGATTTGCACGAGACTCGCGATCGAGCCAGTGTCGGCAATTACCATCGAATGCCGAACGAATCGGTTCCATGAGCAAATCAAACGGTGTCGCGCGGTTCCGTTTCCGTTTCGACGTCTGCTATCTATAAGAGCATGTCAGAAATAATCTAAAGAAGACCTCGAACAGTGTACTTCGTCCCTTGAAGGTTCTGGGGTAAGTGCCGAATGATCTAATTCAGTCCTCTTACCGGAAGACTCCCCGCCTTCCCCACTCCGTGGCCAGCTCCTCCAGGACAAAGTCCCAATACTCGTGCTACGCACTCGTCACTATCTCTCTCTTTTCCTCACGGAGTCATTCCAAACTTTCACTCCATCTGTTTCTCATAAACATCTCCACGATAGCCGATAGTCGGCGAATCCAACGCGGTCGCCTGCCATCGTCTATCGATGGTTCTGTTTACTTTCATGCACCCCTCTTTAAGGCCACACGTAGAGTCGACATCCTGCCATAAATCCCTCAGGCCCAAGAATCGCCCCGATACAAACCCTTGACCTGGCCTAAAATGCGTTGACGCTGACAAGCATGTAACGCGTAGACTGTGGATCTTTATGCAAAATAATAAATACTTGCATCGATCACAATTTTTATTATTAGGATTGTTAGGCTGAAACTACTACGCCGATATCCTCGATAAATTAATAAAATCCACAGTCTAGTAATCAAAGAGATATGGTTCTCCTAAAGTCATAGCGAATCAAATAATTATAATGACCGCGCGCCATCTTAGTACCGTTTAACATTCTTCTGGAGCATTTTTTCCGACCGGACATACCGGCAGACAAATCGATGCACCGTTTGCTGTTGCCGGTTGAAGCGACAAAAAAAGCTGCGGAATAAGGAACCGGGACAAAGTGGTTACCGAAGTAAAGCACTGTCTTTCTCTCGCTGTCTCGCAGTCTAGCAGTCTCTCGCGTCTCGCCGGCCGTGAATCCGAAAGCCGTCTCTGAAATAGCGTTAAGGCGGAGCGGCTTTATCGGCAAACTTTCCTCGTGAACATTGTCAGGAGGAAGCTGCGTTTACACCGATTCTCGAGAATCTCGCGGAGATCGGAGTTCCCTGGAG
This sequence comes from Sphecodes monilicornis, assembly GCA_913789915.3. NCBI lineage: Eukaryota > Metazoa > Arthropoda > Insecta > Hymenoptera > Halictidae > Sphecodes > Sphecodes monilicornis. Next base: position 27,962,269 of record OU565290.1, on the reverse strand, counting down.
CGAGATGGCGCGCGGAGGAACAAATGTTCGATACGATGTATCAAGAAATAAAGGAACAACACCCCCGAGACAAATTGCTGCGACGGTGGCAGCGCTTTCGCGTCGAATCCTAGTGAAAGCTCCTTTCTCTCTCTTTCTCTCGCTTTCTTTCGCTTCCTTTTTCTCCGGTAGGAACTCTTGTCGGTCGATCGACTCTGGTCTCGCTGGCGATTATATTCATGGAGAGTAACGTTTTTTTTTCCGCGGTAAAAATCGCGGCGTGCTCCACGAGCTGAATAAACGGTCAGGAAGGCAGGCAGACAGGCAGGCAAGCAAGCAAGCAAAAGCACGCGGAGGCCGAGGAAAATGCGACGCGATGTAATCGATGCCGTCGCTGATGAAAACTACGATCGGGTTACTCGAGCGAGCAATGTCCGCGCGAAGTCGCCGCGGTAATTAAACTCTTTGTCAGGATCGGGCCGGCGCGGCGACACCGGCACGGGAAACCGATGCGGCAAATAAAAGAGGCGAACAAAATAGAAGGAAAATCTAGCCTAGCCGGCTGGTCGACGAAGCATGGTGCAAAAATGATCGCAAGCGCGCCCGCGCGTCCTCCTACGTGTAACACGCTCTCCTCTACTCTCCTCTGTTTTCCTCGTCGGTATACGCCGTTCCAGCGGGTCCAGCGGGTCGTTGCCGGGCATCAGGGTCGCCGGATATCGGCGTTTAGCCGAGATTAGTTATCATCGACGAGCACGCGAGCCAAACCCGTGAGATCGTTTGCACGCGCGTTAATTGTCAACGTCGTCCTCGCGGGCTGGTTTAAAATGCGATTCTATCCAAGCATCGTTATTCCCACCGTTATTTTTTCAGAAGATCCATTTATTTATTACTTTCGACGTTATTTCTATCGATCAGAATTAGCGCATTGTTTGGACAATTGCCGCGTTTATAATCGTGGAATTATGTTAGATAAGCTGAAAATGCTACTCGGCTGTACGCGCAATTGACACGACCACGTCGAAAACTGTCCTTGTACCGGCCGGTATTCGTTCGTCAATCGGACCATGCGGAAAAGCTCTAACGTTCGGTTAAGATCAAACACTCGAATTATTATTTAACCGTCGATCTAACCGTAGATCTAATTAGCCTTGATGATCGAGCGGTCGAAACCGAGAGCCGGGTTGATTCGATATGGGCGGTGGCTAAAATACAAATGGAAAGGAGAGAATGTAAGTCGATTAAAACCGAGGGGTGGATAACGCGATATGTTTAATTGAAATAAATGTGGGCGTAATACCAAGAGTCTTTATTCGAAGCAACTGTACAAGACGACAGTCGGAACAAGAATGTCCTGCTGTCCCAAAAATCCTAAGCCGTGAGAACGCCTTCGACAGTACGCCTCTTTGTTTATGACACCCCCAACGTAAAGGACTTTCCCTTAGAGGGAGGGGGGGGGGGGACAACGCACTGACAAGAGCCACATGGCCTGCCTCGACCATTTGCTTATTTTCGACTTTTCTAACAAGAACGAGACAAACTCGCTGGAATCTCGATGGGTTGGGTGGAACTCGGCTTAACCCGTCGCGTAGCAATTTTCTTCGTGTCCTGCGACCATTAGAATTCTCCTGCCGCGTACAATGTTCTCGACTGTATTATGTGTAAACGCATTCTATTGATTTTTATTCGAAATCTTCGTTTTGACCCTGCCTTGGAAAAGGTAGGAACTCCCAATCTATGTGTACGGTCGCACAGTTCACCGTACAATTTAACCTTTTCCGTTTTTACAATCCGTGAAATCGTGCCTACGTGCCGAAGTTCAAAACATCTAATTCGTCACACTCATCTGCAGTTTCCTGGCCACTTTCTCTCACGGTCCTACGTACTTGACCATCGCATCTGTTTTTCCTCAAAATCACCAACCCTCTCGTCATCCTTGTCTTCCAATCGTTTCTCTCTTTCTTCGTTCACATCCTTCCCTCATTTCTTTACCTCATCCCTTCCTAAGTAATTTTCCACCACTATTTTCCTACCCCCAAAAAGATTTTTCCACAGACAACATCGAAACCTTGGACTCCACCAATTTTCGTCAGAACCTCGTCAACTCTCAAAAGTATCGCACGAACTCTCGAGAACCACGCACCGTTTTGTATCACGAACACCAAATTAAAGTGTATTGAGTAAACCTCATCACCAACGAGTCGGTTTTAACCCATCCAACACCGTTCGTAATCAGTCCTCACGACTTTAATTAGGCGTCGAGCACACACGGTCAATCGCGGTCTAGATTCGATCAAAATCAACATTCCGCGAGTGTAAGACCGTACACTATGTAAACTGTTGCCCGATCGTTGCGTAGCTCACGACTCGCGGCTAGCTGCTCGCCGGACCCATTGACACGCGAAACCTTTCGCGTCCAATGTTTCGGAAAACGAGTGGCGAACGAATGGCAGGAAGATGGTAAAGGGGGAAGAGGAGGGAGAGGAGGGACCACTCGCGACGAAGCTCGAGCGTCCCGGAAGTTGAAGTGGCTCCACTCGGCCTGCTCCGCCCCGGCTCGCGTCTTCGGTCTTGCTTTCTGGGCCCGAGCCGGTTACTTCGCCAACTTTTTCCTTTGAGGATGGAAGATATTAATTAAACTGTCACAGACACGATATCGGGGAGTCTCTAACTTTTGTAAGCGGCGAAATAGTTTGCCACTCGAGCGCAGCGCGGTGCGCCCGTGCTCGCGCGCGCTTGCGGTTTCTCGAAAACTTGATCGCCTCGTCGTCCTCGGACCTCGCGCAATCGATTTTATCCCGTACGCGTACCGATGCGACGTCGCGATCGTCGCCGTCGTCGACGACGACTTGGTTATAAATGCGAACCGACCCCGGGAGACTGGCGTGTAACGCGTGACTAACGCGTCCCTCGTTTCTCCGGATCGGACGTCCGCGCCCGACCGCTCCGGAATGAATCTTCCGAAAACTGAACCACTATATCAGGATCTCGAGACCCGGGCGTGAAAAGTTTCTCGCCGAGAACGACCCGGGGAATCGAAAATTTTACAAGAATGTCGAAGAGTGGACGGAACTCGCAACTTTACTTCTCCTCCCCTCCGAGAGCAAGGTAGACAACCTTTTACGTCCTCGACGAACTCGCGACGAGCGATTCGTTAACGCTGTTACCCAGCGGTCCGAGCGGCTGGACTCGATTTTATCGTATAAATTATAAATTAACAAACGCGCGTTCGTAAGGAGTCTAACCGATTTCTGTATTTGCCAAGTGAACTCGCGGTAGAAGCGCGAGAGGCGTCTTTTTCAGCACCGAATGGAATGGCAGCTTCGAACTGGTCGAGTCATTGTCGAGGCATTTATTATCGGTATCGATAGAGGCGATGCGCGCGAACAGATCAAACCGGTTGTCCACGTCTTTTGGGATATCGACCCTCGACTAAAAGAGGACGGTCTTCTCGCGAGGGTGGACGAGGAGGGGAGACCATTCCTCGTTCTGGCTGGGAAACGGAAACGCGCCGCTCCGTGGAAAAGATGAATTGTCCGAGATTAACCGATTAAGGAAACTCGCCGTTGACCCATCGAAACAGCGAGAAAATGGTGTCTCCGGCGATTTCAGGGCTACGCGAGGCGACTATCATTTATAACGACTTCCCGGCTCTGCTGACTCGTCGCGGTTTTATTAACTCTTCCAGGCTCGACGGTTAACGGGAGCCAGATATTGCGCGTTCTCTGCTATCCCGACCTACGGTGGCACCGTTCGTCCTTATTTCTCCTCTGGCTCGAGATCGATTATCCGTAAAGGTATCGGCAACCACCTGTCCGTCTACCTGTCAACGTACAGACTGGATCGGAGGGCCACTTTACAAATCGCACGGGCGCTTTACGACGACAGTTCGCGTTCAAGATTCTTAAATCGCCCTGCAGCAAATTACCGGTTCGATGTCGATTAATGTCTCGGTTTACGCGAGTCGAAAAGCTTCGCGCGGAGAGGTGAACGCAGAAGCAGCTATTAAAAGAGCGACTATTCGGCGATGATTCTTTAGAGCGTTTAGGGGTTGGAACGTAGAATAGCCAAGAGCTTAGAGCAGGATAACCATGCTTGCGCGAACGAACGCGGCATAGGTAGATAGCGTTGGTTACCAATGCCTGGTCCGAGAGGTCGAAACGCGAGCAAGGGAATTGCAAGGGTGAGCGAGGAGCAGACGGGAGTTGCAAGGGAATGGATAAGGGAGGAGGGAGAAGGAAGAGGAGGTTCGCGTTAATTAGCAGCGGGTAACGCGGACGTGGCACGTGACCACGCGTGTAAGGTACGAGGGCTGGAACGCGATATTTCCGAACCCATGCTCACGTACCAGGTTGTAATCACCTTGCGCCTTAAGGACACGCGCCACTGCGGCCATACGTGTACGGCAATGTATTAGAGGACGAAGAGGCGCGTGAGCAGAATCATGCGACCCGCGATGCGTATACCAAGGACAGAAGCGTCAACCGCGTGTCAGCCGCGCCTCGTCCTCTACCTCGTCCTCGACCTCGTCGTCGTCCTCGACGTCATCCTCGACCTCGTCCTCGTCCTCGTTCCACGCCCTCACCCGAAAGGAAACTTTTAAATGGAATTTCGCGTTCGGGCCCCCGCGTTCTAGAGAATTCGGTGATCTTACATGGCCGCACCGGATAAAATAGTTTCGGAAGTTCGCCCCACGGGTTCGAGAGTCTCGACAGACGCGATACCCTTTGTTATGCCGTAACTCGCGATCGGGACGTTCGAGGTCCTTTGTTCCTTGGTTGCGATATCCAAACGCGCTTCGACAACTTCGAGTCAAAGACTGCTCGAGACGAGACGATGTAACCTCTGACACTCGTCTGCCGACGCAAATAATTTCATGTACAACGACGGATGAGTATCGATGTTCCGAGCGTACAAGAAGCTTGAGCAGAAAGAACGTTTGCGTTTTGTTCGGGAACCCGGGACGAGAATTTTGGGGAGTGGACTGTATGGGAAATCGGATCGGGTCGGAACACAGGAGGTAGTCCAGAATTTTAAAGGAGTGAGCTGCGCGAGGGAAGGAATGAGATATAACGGCCGGGACAGCAACGGAAAAATAGAAAGATGCACTTCGCACGTGTGTAATGGATAATAGAGAGTTTATTTACGCACTCGCGGAAACGACAATAATTTGGATCGTCAAAGTGGCTTTACGCGATCGAGCTGAGCGTGAAATTGGATGCCGAAAAGCAGGAACGAAAAAAATGGCTCGATCCAAAGATGGGCGCGAGTGTATGTCGAATCAGCACGAGACAGAGCTAGACAACGACGGCTATGGTAATAACGCGATCACCGGTGATTCCCATCGATCACGTGATCGCATATCGGCTGCGCGCGATTCCGAGAAACGCCGAAAACAAAAGGCGTCGCGCACAGGTGATTCGCAGGATCGGGAAGACATGGTATACGAGGCACGGGGCGCTCCCCAGGGCCGTAGCGCGTGATCTCGAACAGACTTAAAATTACCTTATATCTACGCTTAATCCTAAACACGTTTCGAAAAGCGTAGAAGCGGTTCGAGCTCTCGCGTCAGGTTACGACAGTCTTTGCAGTTCTCGAACGCACTCTCGATTCTCTCGACTCGGTTAAACGCAGATCACACTTCGGCCGCGTTATTCGTCGAAACGGACAGGTTCTCTGAAAATTCGTAGACGGCTCGAGTCGACTCGACTCGTTGGCGTGCACGCGTGGAATATACAGATATTAGACTTTCGGTTGAGCGCGGCCGGCTTTCTACCGTGGTTCGCCGTGCTACACCGCGCCGTGCCGACTTCATCCAGCCGACACCGTTTTCGTTCTATTCGAAACGATTCAGCGGCTCGGAACGCGCTAATATTTCCCTGGCTCCGATCCCCGCTATAACTAATCCCGGATTTCAATCTGTTGAAGCATCCTGCCACCTACCGCCTGCCGGCTGTCGTCTGCCGTCTGCCGCCTGCCGCGAGGACAACAGCCAGCGCGCGCGCTCGATCTCGCTCTCACGCCCTCGCAAACAAAATTATTTAGTTGCAAATTTCCGGAGCCGACTTTAATAAACTTTTTTCTCATATAAAGAGAGACCGGCTAGCTACGCCGCGTCGTACCAAGGGACTAGGAAGCGTGAGGCGAATCGCGAGCCCATGCCGCGCACCTTCCTCCACTTTGCTCTCCTTCGCGCGCGTGAGCAGCTTTCCAGAATGCGTACACGGTGCTCTTGAAATACGCTCGCGGACCTGTCGCTCGTTCGTCGCCTCGCGTCGCGTCGTCTTGTTCGGCGGTGGAAAACAAAACTTTTGTGGCTGGATGCTGCGTCGTATACGCGACGCGGTCGACGGTGCGCGTCTTCTGTTCGCTTTATTTTTCTTCCCGTGAAAACTCGTGAAAGAATTTCCTCGTCCTCCTTCTCTTCTTACACGGATAGAGAAAGCGACCGGATTTTGACCAGTTTCGTCCGATATACGATAACGCGTACGGTATCGCGTCTAGTTGCAAACGGCGAGCATTCGCGTTTGGACGTACGTTGCCGAATGGGAAATCGCGCAGAGAAATTCCATCTTAAACCTTATTCGGTACGGTCTCGGAAGAACCGACGGGGTTCGGCGTCCTTTTGATAGCACGGCACCGCGTGGTATTCGGTCCACGTAGCTATCGGTTGTCTCGCGAAGGACGACTTCGCGCGTCTCAGAATGAATTTCCGGTGAGGCTCGAACACACGCTTCGGACACACCCTGTACGCGAAGTCGTCTTGTGCGTCGTTGTCGTTGCAGGTCCTCGACGCCCGTCACGCGCCGCAACCGAGTAATTATGTATTCGGGAAACCTCCGCGTTCCGCATGTGCGATCTTACTAATTTCCGGGATCGAAACCTGTTCGAGGAGGTGGGTGGTGGCTCGGGGAGTATCGAGACGAGGTGAGGCGTGGCGAGGCGAGGCGAGGCGAGGCGAGGCCAGGCGAGGCGAGTTGTCGTGGGATCCGGGGACAGGGCCGCGAATTCGATTAATTAACGTTCGAATTTGCGCCGGTTCCGAGTTCGTGGAAATGAAATTATCGCGGTGGCGGCAACTCTGCTCCGTTGCATCGATGTTTCCGCGGGTCCTACGGAGGCTACGGGGTTCGTGCCTCGTTATCATGGGACAACGGGTTCATGGGCTCGCGGGCTCACGGGGTGGCAGAGGTTATCCGTCGCTCCGAGAGGGAAAGGGGACAGCTGGGCGCCGCGACGCTAAGCGACGCGAGCTGTAACAGCTTGCGATTTTGAACACGACGGATCGCCGCGCGCTGCACCGTTCCGAAGAGATGCGACCGAGAGTCGGGGTTATATATTTATGGTTCCTCTCTCTTCTCTTCTCTTCTCTTCTCTTCTCTTCTCTTCTCTTCTCTGCTCAGCTATGCTCTCATCTCCTCCCTTCTCCTCTCATCCAGCTTGCATCCTGCTCCGCCTCGCCAGGCGAAGAAAAGTTTCGACAGAGATTCGAGTCGTGAGAATTTAAAGTTCCACGAATCTGGGTAAGAACGAGGGACTTTACCTTCGACTTGGAACGCCGCGTTTCGATAATCCGCTTTGGCATCGCCCCCGTTCGACGAGCGGCATCCATCGAACTGTGTTCCGCGAGCGTTTATCGTTCCGCAGAATCGCACCGGCCAGGATTTTTTACTTGCCGTTGCACAAGTATTCTAACGGTTCCAACTTCTCCAAAAAATATTAAGCCTTTGCTCTCGACTGTCTCTCCTCTAAGAGGACGTCGTAAATTTTGTCGCCGCCTTGGATGTTCCTCTCGGGAAGACACGAAAAGATTTCAAATCTTCGTTTTGTTAAATCTGTATCGACGAAATCGTTTTCGCGAAAATTTGTCGAGTAAACAACGAGAATGTAAGAATTTGCTGACAACCGTGGTCGCGAACAAGCGGAGCGAATCTTTAAAATTCCATCGTCGACGCGAAGGACGACGACACGACGACGGCGACGCGAAGCTCGCATGCGAGTATCGCGGCTCACGGACAACTTTTTACAAGAAACGATTTGTTAGCCGACCTCGAGACTCGGGTGGATAATGCTTGAAGGGTAACTGGAGGAACGGTCCCTTTTTTCGAGGACTGAACTCGTTATCGGAGTTGGGTAACCAGGTGTACATACTATATATATACTTTCGAGTATATGTACGTACAGCGAATATATATATATATATATATATATATATATAATACATAAATATATATATATATATATATATATATATATATATACACGTATGTATGTATATATGCAGTGCCTAGCAAAGTGAAATGGAGGCCGAGGGTGGGTGAAACGGAATGGGGATTTAGCATACGAATGCCCGATTGTGTTTGTGGGCTGGTACGCCGGCCTGATTTACATAGTTATTATGATATTATGCAGACGCAAAAAGATTTTTATCATCGTAGCTGTCTCTGTCGTGAAGAGAAAGAGGAGTCGGTACAACTTGTATGACACGCGCTCTCTTTTTATCCTGCGACACCGTCGAACAATCGAGTCGCGACGGAGCCGTTCGTTCTCCCCGGCCCGACATGATCGATTCGAGAAATTAGGCAAAACAAATACGGGAAGCGACGCGTAAAACGCTTCTGTCCTGTATCATCGGATGCGAAGAAACAGTTCCGACAACGGACTCGAGAACTAGACACACGGTTCGAACGCATCGAAAACGCGATAAACCAAACGATGGAAATCGCGTCCGATACGCACCGTTACTGTTCGGTCGAACACTTTCCGCCAGAAACGGTAGAAGCAGTTTTCTCATAGTTTTCGAGATATTCAGCTGTTCAGAGTTATGTGGGCCACCCTGTATAAGGGGACAAAAGCGAATAAAAAATGTCTAAGAAATCGTGCTTTCTCTAGCCCTCGAAATGTCGACATCGCGGGAGAAAGTCTCGCACTTTGCCTCGATTTTCCGACGTTTCTCGAAGATTCGTCTGGCGGGTTTTCGAGGTCACGAGCGTTCGAGAGTTCTCTCCGTTTCGAAATCAGGACAGAGTACGCGCGGCCGCTTAACGTCACCAGTGGTCGCCACGGATTAGCGTCCCGACACGCCGAGTAGTCGCGAAGAGAAACGCCGGCGAAGACGTCTCTTTGTTTCGCGTGTATCCGTCCCGCCGTTCATTCGCAAACTCCTGTCGCGTTGTTTTAGTTTCCGTAAGGTGTAACCAGACGTATTTGGTCGACGGCGATGGCCAGGTCGAGGTCGAGGACGAGGACGAGGACGGAGACGAGGCCGACGTCGAGGCGAGAAAGCGAACTGCGCGACAGCGGCCAACTAAAATTTCAAAGCGGACCGGAAATTATGTTCACCTTTAATATCGATGTTAATTTCAGACTTCGCGCGCGCGTGCTCTGGCTAGAATCTACTTTCGTTGCGCCGTGAATTTATTCGCGCATCTTCGTAACCTACGCGACCGCTCTTTTTTCTCGCGTTTCGAGGCGGCAGCGGTTGCAATCTGCTGCACTCCGCGTCGCATCGCGCCACACCAGTGTAACGTTTCATTTAATCTTTTATCCCTCGCGAATGGTCGTCCGGAAATTACGCGCGGTCCGCTGCCTCGAATATTTCCAACGAATTGGAACTCGAAAGAATTTCAATGATTCGCGGACCAGACGAATCGACAGCGCTTCTCCCTTTTTGGGAGAACAGGGAAGCAACAAAAAAGTGAGAAGCAGGGATCGCGAAATTCACTGTGAGATCTAATTTACCGTGGTACCGCATTGCCGCGATTAACGATTGTCGTTGCAAATTTTTGTAGAAACGCCGAAGATTCCAGCGGTACCCGAAACCTCGCGGAGTTTCCGCGAGTCGGAGCGTAATAAGATATAAAGAACGACCGGTATTTCGCCGGGAAATCGTTACGTATGCCATGATACCGTTTCTCACTTTCCGGAACGTCGTAAACCATCGCCGTGTTGCCGGTATTCCCGCGGGGAATCTAATTTATTTTCGAAAACTACGTTTCGTCGAATTCGTATTATAAGTTTGGAACAATGGAAACATGGAAAATGCTCTCGCTGGAATCTTTCGGTTCGCTTCGCCTCGCTTCGCCTCGCATCGCCTAGATTCGCGAAGAACGCGCAGCCGCTTTTTCAATGCGACTCGTTACTCCGCGATCGAAAACCTCTGTACCTGCGTTTGCCATGGATTCCTTCGCTTCGCAAAGACGCAGCGCCGTTTCTCCCGGTAACGATGCATTCGAATTTCCCGGGATCACCGGGCCCTTTGTTCTCGTTTCTATTACGCTTTCACCTGTCTTCGACTCCAGTCTCCCGTCGACACAAAATTCGTCCCTCGCGTACTATGTATTTCCGCGAAATGTCTCGTGTTTCCTAAATGTTTCGCACGTGTTTTGTCCATAAGTGTTTGGACATTCGAAAGGTACAGATCGAGTTTGCAGACAGAGAGTGCTATTGTTATCGGAACGTAAATTTGTGCGCTTAAAGATCTGCTGGGTGAGATTCGAATTACGGGAGCGATGATTTTGCAACAACGTCTTGTCGGTGTTTCTGTTGGTGCAGCGTTCGCGTCGAGAAACGAACAATTTTTTCGCAGTGGCATTCGCATGTAAAAAAAAGTTTGTTGTAATCTATTGTAAGATATTTAAGGGTGTTTATTGCTAGGATAATATAAGTATTTACAAGTATGTTACAGTTAGGTAGAGATACGTTTAAGATAGTCTAAAGGCTAAATAACTAAGGGCTAAACTAACGCGACTAACTAACCGAAAACGACTACTCGTGAACAACTACGCTCTCCGCGCCCTAAGCGGCACAGCACGTAACTAACGTGAAGGCTGCTTACAAACATAAAGGCTGCTTACACTATAGCGATGGAAAAGGTAGTTGAAAGGTAAACGGAAAGGCAGGGTGTAGGCGATTGAATTCGGTGAACAGAGATAACTGGTAAAAGTAAATATATTGATGAAGTTAGATATGTACAATAGCGGCGGAGTAATAAACAGTAGAAAAAGATATGAAGTATGATAGGATGAAACGAGGCACAAAACGTGAAGCGCGCGAGTTGTGTCATATGAAATATTCGCGTGAAGCGCGCGTGAATAATCGAGATTTAATATCCGAAGCGAAGCGCGCAACGGTAAAATCGTAAACAAAGCGTGTGAACGTAATAGAAGTCAGAAAACTACGAGAGCGAGCGCGGTTTCGGCGCGCCTATTTATACTTGCCTGGGGCCATCGGTTAGGAAAAATTGAGGAGTGGGATTTTTGAAATTGCAAGGATCCGCCAGCACCTAACGTTCGTTGGCAATCGGGGCATTGCCCTAACGACCGGTACGGCGAGGGAGACAATGGAAAAAGACGTTGGATTTGTAATATGGAATTTCGGAAGAATGGCCCGCGAGACAAGTACAGCGTGACATATAAACAGACGGTGTACCGAAGACGTTTACAATCGCGGTCGTTCACCGCGATGCACAAGTCGAGCTCGTCAGCTGAGCTCGGCGAGGTAGGCAAAAACTACCGAAACACGAAGTTCTTATGTATAGACTGTCGACGGTTCGAGCGAGAACTATACATAAGAACTCGTTGCGCTAGGACGAAAGAAAACGGCTGGCTCGAAATAGCTCGCGACGGAAAGAACATTCGAGAGGTTTGAAATCTCGAACAAAGTTAGACTTCTCTTTATCGAAGCAAACAATTCTGAGAAGAATCACGAGAACTATTTATACGCGTTGTACAATTCAATGTCTATGAAGCGCGGAATTTTGGGTGAGCAAGGATCAAACCCGTCCTGTCGGCGCGTGGCACGCGTCTCAAACGTTTCGGGAACGATCGAGTCGCTGTCAGAGTCACGGAGCGATCGAGTTTCGAACAAAGGAGCGATCGAGCGCGACGCCGCGTCGGGACGTTAATGAATTTAATAAGCGTCGTAAACGCGTTCAAACAGCCGCGACCGGGCTCGGACGAGCGTTTAAACGCGGCTCGCGCGGTGGCTGCGAATTTTTTGCGGAAAACAGGTGCGGCGTTGATCGTAATGGTCAGATAATTGCGTCTTGCGAAGCCATAGCCGCGGTAATACCTCTAATTATTCTTCGGCTGGTGTCGACCCATTTTCCGAGGCGCCCTCGTTGCATCTCGCGTCTCTCATCGCGAATCGCCTGTCATCTTTCACGAGTATTAACGCGCGTTAAATATTATCTGTCGCAGAGCACACAGCGGCACACCGCATTTAAATACGTGGCTACACGCGTGCGTATACGTACGTATGTACATACATATATACATACAGGCAGCGTCGGTGGGTGAGATGTAATTAAATTGATCGAATTTCACAGTGAATTGCGATAAAAGTATCGTTAGGAATACGAGCGCGATCCATCGGACCGATACGCGATTAATTAAAACGGCAGTGATGTGTGCGTGGCTGATCGCGCCCCTCTGTCATCCTTCCTCTCCTTCTCTCTCTCTCCCTCCCTATTTCTCACCCTGTCTCCCTTACACTCTCTCTCCGTCTCTCTGCGAATATAATTCGTAAATCTTTTATTTGAGCGAAACGCGTCGAGGACCGTCTAGCCAAGTAGAGTCGAGCCGCGTTGTTCGCCTTTTCGTTGGCTTTCGGTCGATGTAACTTCCGCCAACGGTAATATCGTTCCGTTAATAAATGAATGGAACCGACCCGGGCGAGCGGAGTCTTTTTGTTTTGCTCTTCTCGGCTCCAACCTCGGCACCGACTCCGGCGCCTGCCCCGGCCATGACTCCAACACTGACACGCTAATTCGTAGATTTGCTCGTCAAATATGCCGGAGAATTTAATAAATGCACCGTCCCGCAAAACTTTTCCGATGAAACTTAAATATCCCGGAAACGCGGCGAGTTCCGGAAGCCCAGCGCCGGAGCCCGGAACGGAGGATCGCGAATGCGGTTCGAAATTTCTCTGTTCGGTGTTGTTTCTTTCGCGAATTAATGCGTTCGTCGGGAGAAAAATTTGCTGATCGTTGCGCGAGAAAGGAACGGGGGAACGTTTGCGCTTTCGAGACAGAGGAGCAGCGGTAGAAGGATGAAGGAACACGAAGAAGAAGAAGTTTCCCCTTCGAAAGTCAGGCTGCCTTCTGTGATCCTTCTTATCTAGAAAGTTCTCTCTCTCTCTCTCTCCTCTCTCTCCCTCTCTCTTTCTCTCTGTTCTATCGTAATAACATGGAACTTTGTTAAACTCTCGTTTGAGGAAAATCTCTCAGTTGCCGTGGCTCTTGAACGTTAATAGTCGAGGCGGGTCGGGCTACCGTTGCCGAGTTAATCCGATACACAGAGACGCACAGTTTATCATTATCGTAGGAACTACATAGTCCAGGGGCAGCCGTATTGTCGCTTCCGTTAACGATAATTTCTGATACTCGATTGTCGCGTCGAGAAGGGTTTTCGAGGCAGGCCCGGAGCAGATGAAGGCGGAGAGAAGCGGATCGGGCCGGTCCGGATGGGAGCGAGCCTAAACGAAAAGAGTGTTTCGCGGTTCGACGGAGCAGTTTCTCTCTCCGCGGAACGGAACGGAACGAGAAGAATTTCGCGATATCAGACGATATTGCGAAGGAGCTCGCGGCGGGTACTTACCGTCATCGACGTGGCAGCGGGCTACGCAAACGGCGCGACGCGACGCGAGCAAAGCGGCTTCGCTTCGCGAAGAAGAAAAATGTCGGGTTCCGATCTTCTCGCGGAAAGAGTTTCTCATATTTTTGTTCCGTCGCATCGGTACCGGCCATTTCTCAGGCTGTCTCCTCGCCGGGGAAGCGAGCCTGCGAGTCCTCTCTGCTCGGCTCGGCTCGACTCGGCTGCCAACGCGGTTCCCGACGCGGCGCAGCGGAGAGGAGTGGTCGGTCGCGAAATAACAAAGTAATTTGTCGATGGTGCGGCTCGCGAAACGTATCGCCGCTTCCTGATATGTATTTTTATGAAACGTGCCTGTCGAGCGAGCAGTCCGCACCCGAACGAACATCTGTCCTGGCCCCACGACTCTTTATTCGCGTTCGCCGACGTGCCGACGTCCTCGACGCGTAAAAATCTTCTTTCTCTGGCCGCGCGACGCTCCGACACCGATCGCAGTCCGCTCCTGTCCGTAAGTTCTTCGAAATATACGACGAGCGACATCTCAACCCCGTTCTTTCGCGATCCCATGCGATTCCATCCTCTTTTCGACCTTAAGGAAGTTTTCTGCTCTCGCCGGATCTAGCCGGTATTTTGTCGTTTTTCGCAAGTAAACAAATATCCAAGATCACGATCCAACGAATCGATCGTCTACATACTATCTCCTAACGTAACGATTTATGCGGCCAACACAGGCAGAAAATTAATATTCGGGGAATATTTGCAATGATATTTCTTGAATGAATTCTTTGCAATGAATTTATAAATGTACGAGATTCGACCCTCTTCTTTATCGATGATTACACTGTCCAACAAATTTCAACTTTTTTTATGTTCCACACTAACTGATGGGTGATTCTTATAGAGTTTTCTGCGCTTATTCCGAATCTGTCCTTAGTTTTTCTCCTACACGCACAGTCTTTGAGGAAAACGGCTTTTTAAAAAAAACCTATTTCTCAACTTTAAACAAATATTGTGATGTTATTATAAAAAATATTGAATTGTTCTTTGCAGCATAAGATTCTGTAAACTTTCCCGAATACAGTGATATCCAATATTAATACATTATGATTGTTTAAACATGTTTACAGAATCTTATGCTGCAAAGAACAATTCAATATTTTTTATAATAACATCACAATATTTGTTTAAAGTTGAGAAATAGGTTTTTTTTAAAAAGCCGTTTTCCTCAAAAACTGTGCGTGTAGGAGAAACACTAAGGACAGATTCGGAATAAGCGCAGAAAACTCTATAAGAATCACCCATCAGTTATTATGGAACAAATTTGGTGTTGGACAGTGTTATCGCTGCAGCGCATCGATTGGATCGCGTTACCGTCCGACATAGAGGCGAGGCGAAGCCAGTTGCGGTGGTCGCAGCCCGCTATACCATAAGGATCGAAAAAAATATGGAAATAGCCGTATGCACGCGATCGCCCATATTATCGTTGAAACCGAGTCCTCCGGTGCTGGTTTTATTGCGCGCTACGTTTACGGGTCCTGCTTAAGCGCGCTTCGTCATTCCCGAGTGGGTAATAACATCGCGGAAACCGTTGCGGAAAAATATTTTCCCGAGAGATCCGGAAGAAGCCGACCTTTCCCACAACATTCGGATCCTCTGCTCCTAATCGTCGTTCTTCGAATCGTATCCGAATCGTCCGCTCGAAGAGAGGCGGCGGACTAACCTGTACAGCAGACGGAGATTGAATTATTTTCCTCTTGGAATAATTTTACCGTAAAATAAAAGGCGACGTTGGCGTGGCCCGCGCGATGTAGGAGCACCCAAACCTCTGCCCCTGCCCCCATCTTCGTCCCCACCCCCGAATCCGAATCCGAGAGAAACGAAACGATCCGGCGCGCCTCTCGTCCCGCTCAGCGTCGTTTCCACCGGTCCCTGCTCGTTTTCCGGGTTCCTCCGGATCCTCTTTTCTCCCTCTTCCATCCCTTTCCTCTCACCGGTTCTCCCGTTCTCTGGTTCTCGGCCGCTGGTTGTTCGCTGGGGCACTCGCCGCCCGATGCGAGGCGACACAAGGTGAGGCGAGGCGGGGCGAGGCGAGGCGAAACGACGACTGCACACCGGCTTTCTCTCCGCGTTTCCTTATATTACATTCCAGATCTACGGGGCCGCGAGCTGAAAATGCCTTCCCTCTCCTGTTTCTGTCAGTGAATATCTTATCATAATAGTTTTCTCAGGGTGCAGGGAGGCCCACACCGGGCCCCGAACCTGTCGTCCTCGTCCACGTTTCCCATAACCACCGCCCTCTCGACTCTTTGAACCACACCCCTCCCCCCCCCTCTCCAACGCCGACCCATGATCTCCGCGGAGAAATAACAAATCCCTTCGCCGCGCCAACTGTTCGCGCTCTTCCGGGTTCTTCCGTGCTCCCGCTCGCACTCGAGGAGCGTTCTCGAGACCCCGAAAGAGGGTGAGAGCACGAGAGGGAGAATGGTATACCTTGCAGCGGCACTCGTCGACAGCTGGAAGCTCGGTATTTTTTTCCGTTCGGTGCACGGAACCGATCGGATGCAACGATTTCCGGTCGCGTCCCGGTATGTCCACGGATCGCGCCATTTCCACGCTCCGTTTCAAAACTTACCGATACCGTCGACTTCGTTTTCGCCAGCCCCGTCTAGCCGATCGTTCCCACTCCCCTGTTCCGTTACGATATCGAAGATCATCGCCTTTTTGTACTGGCATCTCCCTCCCTTCCGCCGTGCCCCGAAATATTCCAACTTTTGCCATACGTTTCGGAGAAAAGTCCACCCCGGGGAAGTTGTCCTCGGAACTGCTGAACTAAAGAGAACACTTTGGAATTTGCGCGATCGCCTTCATCAAGTTTTCCTTATTTTTTCGAGAGTTAGGTAACTGTGCCCTACCGCACCACCGACGTCCATATTCACGCGCACTGCGAACTATCGTCGCTCCAGCACAGACCGCGACTAACACTCTGTAAAAACTTTCTCGATCCGCCTGCAATTTTTCTACGGTGTAAAGCTACCATACTTCGAACCGAAGCTAAGCGAAAGTAGTCGCGCATTCGCGCGAGCATGCAAAAGACGGAACCAGGTATCCAAGGAAAATAAAACTACGGATCAACGAGAGGAGCGATTACGGATTGTTAATCCAGTCTTGGATTCGCTTCCAGCGTCTTCTTTCCGCTGTCGGCTACGAATTCGAAGCTATTCCGTCGCTACACGATCGTCGATACGTCGATCGTTCGACGGAAAGTTACAAGCGAAAGCCAACAAGCTGTTAATCGGTGTCATTGCGCCGTCACGTACGCTTTAACGAGGGCAACGAATCACGCGTATCGAATCCGCGCCCGTTGTAAGCGATGTGAAATATTTTCCTCGTGCTCTGAAAAATGTAGGGTGGCGCCACGCTCCACGATTTACCCATATTTCGTACATAAATCTGCGGTGTACCCGGTGGATGCGTTCGATTTAAATTCTCGAAAGAAACAACTCGAGATGATCGGCCCTTTCTCCTTGAAAACAACCGAGGGAGGCGAGCGTCGCGTCGACCGTCGAGTAACCGCCACGTCGCGCGCCGGTTCGATATCCGAACTGCGAACCGTTCCATAATTTCTCATTCTCGCAACCCAATTTATAAACTGGGAAAACCGGCAGAAACTTCGTGGCTCCTTTAACCCTGCAGGATTCTTCGAGTACTTGGCCAAATTCTCGTTTCCCGTCGAGCCCGACACCAGCGAACACCAAAAATTGAAAGATCTTTTTCGAAACGAACCCGTCTCGTCGATCTTCTCTGCTTATTGTTTTCCAGAGTCAGTCGATTTAGCAAACGCGCACCTCTTGTATCCGTTAGGGGTGGGATCAAGTTCAATATGTACTTATGAATTCGAGTCAATTTCAATAACCAAGTTTCGTCTCACGGGTTTCGATTATCGCTCAAAAACAAAGAAAGTTTCGACGGATATGCTTGCTATGCAATCATTTTATACAAGCTAGTTTCGAACTCTAGAACGCGTACCTGTAGATTCCGAAACCTTGCTCGTAAGTAATTCGATCCTTTTACGAGTACATCTAATGTATTCCTAAAATGTTCTGTTGAATTAATCAGCAGAGTTTGCTTCCAAAGCGACAAAATGGTTTATTAAATAATACAAAGTAGAAATTCGCGTATAAATGTTACTCGCCCGCACAGAACACAGAACTAACCTGTACTTGACAAAAGGTCTGAAAAAACACACACACACGAGGGCCCTATACTCACGCCGCCTAGGAGAAAAAGGCGCTATTTTGTCAAAGACGCACGCCAATAGGTGGCAGGACCTTCGGGATTCACATGAAAGAGAATCGATGGGAAAGCATTTCACATCATTCAAAATACAACCATGCATAAATCCAACATGTTCGATACCACCCGGCCAGAATTCGAGCATACTTGGAAGTACCGCTTACGATTCTAAAAATACTTCCAAACAATTCGAACCTATCACATCCGAAAATATGTATTGCTTTCCTTTATCGAAGTACTCGTGACACATTCGAAACTATCCAGCCAGATCTTATCTCTAATTTCCGTATTTGCTTTCGCGACGCTATTTCAAATGTACGTTTCAACCAGGGACAGCAACAAAGTTAATAGTGTGGGATTAGGACCCCCCAGACCACAAATACCGTAGGAAATTAGGAAGAAGGGGGGAGGGTTCCGTGGGTGAGCGCGTTAGTCGATCGGCTACCAACGCGAGGGCCCGGGTTCGATTCCCGGCGCCGTGCCCTTCCTTTTTCCTGAGATCCTACAATAGTTTAATAGTATATTAAAGACGCTTGTTTTTGCAGATCTGCCAAGCTTCGTGAAACCGATCGGTAATGTGACCGCGGCCATCGGCAAGGAAGCCATTCTACCGTGCACGATTCGGAATCCCGGAAACTACAAGGTAAGGGATTTATATGTTCGCGCGAGAGGAGCGGCGCGCCCGTTAATTACGCGATGCCGCCGTGCCGGTGAAACGTTAATTATTCGATGCCATGCCGGCCGCGCACAAACGAGTTCACGGATTCACGAATTCACGGATTTCCGGGTGGGTCTGCTGGGCACGCCGATAAGAGGATTCGAGATTTCGCGATTTTGCGATTCAGTAATCTCGCGGAAATAAATGGGTCGTGCGGTTGCTTCGGGCAGATGTTGCGTCCCGTGTCTCGCGTCTTTTTGCGCGCCTTTCTTCCGCCTCTGTTTCCATTTCGAGAGAAGCACCGCCGTGCCGCGCCGCGCCGCGCCGCGCCGAGGCGACGCGACGTCGGCGCCGGCACCGACACCGACGACGGGGCTAACTTTCCAACAGTTTTCCATGGCCCGAAAGGCCATCGTATTCATTCACCGGGTGGAAATAAACCGAAACTTTGTCCGTCTGCCGGGGACTCCGTCGGACACGAGAAAGCTTCTCGGAAGTTTGCGACGGAAACACGATTCATTAAGCTTCGCGCGGCGGGTAACGAGAAGAAATTAAATGCCATTCTGTCGCAAGCGATTAACTCGTTGCGTAGCGAACAAACGTCGCGCGTGTATTTGTTTACCGGTTGGTTTTCCCCTTTGCGCTGCGGGAAGGAAACTTTCGATTCCGAGCGAATTAACCCGACGGTCGTTCGCCGCGAGACGCGATGCGATATTTAGTCTTCGCAGAGTTTTACCCCCCTCAAGGCGGAGTCTCTCGGAGAAATTACTTCGACAATTTGGCCGTAGCCGTTTGTATGGGCTTGTTCGAGAATCGAGAGCCTGATGCCGGGACCGCTCAGAATTGAACGCTGAGGGAGCGATGACGGTTGGAATCGAGCGAATGACACAATTTCACGTTCAGCAACTTTAATAACGTCGCAAGGCGATACACGTCGATACACGATAACAGACGACACGAACAATTTAAATAGAAAGAAACCTTAAAATAGCGACGATGCCGCGAATAAACGTTGAGTCTTTGAAATAGTGACGATGTCACGAGATGTAGGAAAAATGCGAGCGAGTGCTGCGAGATTCGAACGAGAAGCGATCGTTCGACAACGTACGGTAACGCACGGACGTTGGAAACGATCGGTTTGGGGTTACGCTGATTGGTAGATTCGATCCAACCTTTGTTCTTGACAAGAGATTCAAAACGGAGGAGTTTGCCGTTGGTGACGATGTTTATCGTACGAAGGAGAAAACGGCTGAGCGGCCGCGCGCTCGCGATACAAAACAATAACGCGCGAACGGCGGCGTTCGACTCGGTGTCGATAGCGGTCGAGCTGCCTCCGTTTCAACTGTTACGCTAATACAATACCGAACACCGTTCGTTCGCGCCTTTGCGATTTAGCGTTTTAGCCCATTCGACGCGGTCAATGTCTTTACCGTTTTCGCGAGAGGAAACGTCGCGACGTGGAACCTTCTCCCCTTCGGCACGGTTAAACGACGATACTCGGGTCCGAGCAGAACTGTTGTCGAGTGTGACGGATGAACGCATCGGGTCGTCCGGCTATAGTGGAAAGTTGGGAAGGCAAGCAACCCATCGTGTACCGTCGAGAGTTACTCTCGAGAGTAAGAGAATTGCATCCGGAGGATCTGTGTTGGACCGCGACGGCGCTCGCCTCGGACTCTAAAACGAGCAACGGTCGTATTCTCACGATTCTAAGATTTCTAACTGGCATTTTCTCGCGGACTCCCGCTTATGTTCTTCCATCGGCGACATTTCGTCGGTGATTAACAGGGCAGAGGGTCTCCTCGTCTTCGGCAACGACTTTGGCAACTCCGTGGCTACTGGCTCGTCCTGCTCGCTCTCATCCCCGTCCTCACCCTCGCATCCCATCGAGCATCGATGAACCAGAGTACTTTCGGGTATGGTGCTGCTGCCAGACCGATCGGGGGTGTGGGAACCAGAATAGAGAGAAGTACATCACCGGTAGGGGCTGATGTTGAGAGACCGGAGAGCGGAGAGCGGAGAGCGGAGACCGCACGTGGGGGCGGCCGAATCGGCGAACGGCGAACGGCGAACGGCGGACGGCGGACTGGTACGAAGAGACCGGAGACGAGCCGAGACGAGCGGAGAGAAGCGGAGAGGAGCAGAGAGACGACGGGGCGACGGGATGTGAGTTGGCCGGAGTGGTGTTTCCCCGGGGTAAGCACGAGCATATACTTGCCCAGGGCTTATTCAGACAAATCGGTGATTGCTGCGGAGGCGAGCGAAAGGGTAGCTCGCCACACCACCGCCACCGCCGCCGCCGCTACTACTACCACCGACGCCAACGCCAACGCCGACGCCGACGCCGAGAGCCGAGGGGGCCGGGAGCCGCGTACGGCGGTCGCCGCCTAGCTGGAGGAACGAAGACAGGGCTTTTAGCCCGAAATCCGTGATGGAGATGGAGGCGAAAAGAGGGCGAGAAAGATGGACGGATATAGATAGTATAGAAGCGGAGTCGAGACGAGAACGCCAGGGAGCGGGGCATCAAGTTTTCGGAGAGAGCGAGAGAGAAAGATACAGATACGAACAGATAGATAGATAGATAGATAGATGGATAGATAGATAAATGGAGAGGGAGAGGGAGAGTGAGAGAAAGTGGAAGTAGGTGGGGACGGACCGAGATCGTCGAGGTTAGAGCGAAGAAGCGCAGGCAGGGGGAAGGAGAGCGAAGAATGATTGTTTCTATGATTACAATGGAACGGAAGAGGAAGAGGGATGGAGGCTGGCCCAGGAAAAGGGTATGGGGAGCAATCTCTTAGCGCTAACGTAGATTCGTGGCCCAGGGTCTCTCGAAATATTACACTGGAGGGGCATCGGCGTAGCCACCGGGGAATTTCGTAACTCCGCGGATAATGTGTGTCAGCCGTCGAACCTGTCGCACGGTCTCGCAGAGAAATCTCGCGGTTAGTTTTCCAGCGAAAGGAACGAGACGTGCCCCGAGTACCAGCGGGCCGTTCAGATTCTCCCGTCTCCCATCTCGACACCACCGGCGCAACGGCGCGGCGCATCTTCTTCGCGGATAGAATTTACGTGTCCGTCGAGGTAGACCCACCCCGACGGAGGCTGGTTGGAATTTCACGCGCGTCTCCCGTGTTCTCTTGCTTGTTTCCGAGCCCGGAACCCTTCCGGCAGGGGCAATAGACGTCGCGGGAAGCGTACAATCTTCCTCGGAAACAATCTCGCCCGGCGGATCGCTTCGGATATCCCGGATAATCGTACATTGCCCGAAATTATGCAAAATACAGGGATCCCGGATATCCGATCGGGATTCGGAAGCTTTTTATCGGATAAGGAGGTTCGTTCCCGCGGGATGCCCTCGGCCATTATTCTGGAACAGGATCGAACGAGTCGTTATCTTTGTCGTCCAGATTACGACTCTGCAGGTGACCGAATAATTTCCCTCTTTGTTCCGCGCGGGACAAACAGTTGATCTCCCGTCACAAACTACCGAAGACATTATCGATTGTCATCGGCGAACGAAAGAATATTCGAACGCGTACGTCCGTCGTTCTTTTCTTGGGGTGCGATTATACCGGGCGCAATTTTCCGGATGTCGTTCGATCGTTCTTGCGACCACGCGTTCCGACGAACGCGGCGCGACGCCGGCAACTCGACCGTATTCGAACGCAACCGGAAACTATTAGAAAACGCATCGAAACTACGAATACGCGTTGCGCGCGATCGAGAATCTCATCCGGTGTAACCGCGTCTTTATGGGTACTCGATACGATAGGACGGTACGGGAAAGGACGATCGACTTTCGAGCAAAGCTCAGCGGGACGTCGAGCCCCGAATGGGAGGCGGCTCGTCCTTGCGCGCCTGTGTTCCATCGAGTGTTTCCGCGAGCCTAAATGGGCTCCGCGTCGACCACGCGCATACGGCATACGGTATACAGTATACACAGCGTACAGCATGCAACGTATAGCCAACACGCCAGCAGTAATTGCTTTTAGTCGAGAGGCCAAGCCGCAGTCGGTGATGTGTCGCCGCCGCCGCAGGAATCAACCCAACGAAAGGTTCAATTTAACGTCGTATCGTGCGCCCTTTGCCCTGCGGCCACTCCCGCATCTCCTACGCGTTATCTATAACGCTGCACTTGCTAATTAATCCGAAGCGACTGTCATGCGGTACCCTGCAGCCTCCCCTATGTTCACCTATCCGCCCGTATGCCTTTAGCTAGTCGATGACGAGAATCACGACGACGACGACGATGACGATGACGTGGGCTCTCGCGTTCGTCGCTCGAAATCTGTTTTCCAACCAATCGCGGATCGAATCGAGCGAGCCGGTGTCGTGCACCCTCGAGCGATCGACCGTTATCGACTGTTTCACGCGCCCATCTTTGCCACGATCTTTGCGTCGCGCCAGTCATTTCGATATCGTAGTTTGTCGATGAAAGCTGATAACTTCCTTTTCGAACAGTGATCGTTTCTAGAAACGTGGTCGATTATTTATTTCTGTGCAGCTAGATCAAGGACAGGGACCCAGCAAGCTTTCCCAATCGAATAGTCTAGAACGAAGGGGCGCAAAATGGAGAACGTAGGAGGAAAGAGGGGAGTCGCGGACCTCCTGGTGTAACGAGAAATCGTGGCTATTTCGGAATGGCATCGTGACCGTAGCCGCGAAACGGGTTAAAGACCAAATGGCACGGTCTCGTTTCAGCGAAGAGTAGAGCCCTCGCTGTTCCAGGACGGTAGTTTCGTAGAATGGATTCGCGTGAATACAAATCTGCGGTTATAGAATATTATTCCCTGGACTATGGCAGCGTGTGTCCGTGTTAACGGCATTGTTAAAAGCTCCACGCCGCGAAAAATAATACAAAATAACGACGGAATTCGACGCGATTCGATTGTACGTCAACGCGTACACGTAGCTTCCGGCCGCGACGCAACCCGTTCCGTCACGCATCGAGGCGAATCGACTTTAATTTCTAATCGGCCCATTATTTGGACATTGGTTATCGGTCGAATCGATAGCGGCCCGGATCGCGGAAAAATCGGTTCGACTACGCTTAATATCCTGCGACAACAAACATTTGTCGGACCGACAGACGTTTGCTTACGCGCGCGTGCTCGTGCAAAACAAATTGCGCTCGCGAAACGATTCCGACTCACCGACTCACGGATCGAACCGACAAAATCTGTTTTTTTGGCTCGGCTTGCCGCGCAAACGGACTCGATTCAATATGTAGCGAGAATGTTTTTCAAATTCCAGAAGCTCGCCTGCAATTCGTTCAGATTTTCTCGACACGAATGTCGCATTTTGCTACGTAAATCCGAATCTTCGAGCACGAAAAAAGATATTTTTGAGCAGCTTTTATCAACGCTCCGGTCGACCGCGCTATCTGCTCTTCCAGCTTTTATCGCGGATTCGCTGGAGCCTCGAGGCGACCAGCCGAATCGGAACTTTGCTTGCGACGAATTCGCATCTCCTTTGCCCGTGAGTGTCGTCAACGACCCGTAAACGACTCGTTTCTAGAGACCGTGACGGATCGACTTCGATACTTGGACGATAATTTTCCGAAACGATCGACGATTAATTCCATCGCGGCACACCGGCACACCGGAGCGGCGCGTTTCAAGTTTTCAGTGGATTTTCTCGGTAGACTTGACGCCGAGCCCCGGCTAAATAAACTTTTGAAATATTCCCTGCGGATCTTGCCGTTGTTGCCGCGCAAAAAGCGGAAACCGCTGGCAATCGCAGTGCGCCGTGCCGCGGCTCTGCCTCAGCCTCGCCTCAGACTCGCCTCAACCTCGCCTCAACCTCGCCTCAGCCGCTATCGTAGGAACTACCGAAAACTTTGCTCTCGAGATCGGTCTTTTTTCCTCGGCGAGCCCCGCTCTTTCACGCATCCGT
The DNA here is from genome assembly GCA_913789915.3 of Sphecodes monilicornis. NCBI lineage: Eukaryota > Metazoa > Arthropoda > Insecta > Hymenoptera > Halictidae > Sphecodes > Sphecodes monilicornis. Next base: position 27,937,855 of record OU565290.1, on the reverse strand, counting down.
GGCTCTGGATACTCCTTGAGAGCAGGACGGAATAACAAATCGACGAAATTACGATAGATAGAAACTCGGGCGTAACGCGCTCTCTCCGAAGCGATTGCCTCCGTGGCGTGTGGCGCGGAGCGGAGCGGCGCACTAGCGAACAGGATTCGATAACGCCGGAAAACTCCGAAGACTCCGCATGCTGGTTCGGATCGAAGACCTCGACAACATTTTTCGAGAACTTTTCACTCGTGAAACATATCGCAACGAAATTTCAACCAAAAAATCCTTTAAGAAATAATAACGAATCACGCTCCTGAAGATTTCGAGCAACATCTACTAAATAAAGATACTACTCTTTTCCTATATGTATATCGGAACTAAACTTTCATTTGTTTGAACGTAATTTAAGTAAGTAATTATGCTTTAAGACCGCACTCGAGTTGTAATTCTCCGAAAGATAGAACGCTCCCGCATTCGTTAGTTTCGTTAGTTTATCTCGTCGCATCGACGGGTCCAGCGGTTCGGGCGTCGATAAAAATGCAAAGCGTTGTTATAAACACGATTCGATCTTGAAAACGTTTTCTCGTCGGCTTCGTTTTATTCGGGGGATAAGTAAATTTTGAAGTTTTTTCCTTGAGTCTCCCGAAGGAACGAAACGTGGACCACTGTGCATCACGGGCGGAAGAAATCGGAACCAGTGTGCGGCTTCAAAGCGATTCCCCGTCCTCGTCGCTTTGACTCCGACTCCGACTCCGACTCCAACTGTAAAAGACGTCTAGCGAAAGTAGAAGATTTATAGCTTCTGAAACTGCATCGGACATGTTTAGACGGAGTTTACCGTCGTGCGTATTCATTAAGAGATTCGAACGCTTCTCTTTGTATCCGCGCGTCGTCGTTGTCATCGTCGTCGTCGTATTCGTCGTTATCGCTGTCGTCGACATCGCTGGCGGAACGAAGCGTAACGTTCCATCCGAAGTAAACGAGCAAGACGACGTTGGGAAACGCGTTGAGATCGTAAATGGATAAGCAGCTGTATACTGCCCGTGCTCGTCGCGTGTCGGCAGTATAAATTGGACGTGTGCGAGCCGAGGCCCGAGATCCGAGATCCGAGGTCCTCGCATCGATATTTCCGGTTGCTTGATTTTTCCTCCGGAACACCGAACGAAGACGGAAGACGAAAGGGAAATAAAAATGTATACGTATACGTATACGTGGCTGGCGGTATACGTAAAAGCGGAAGGTCGAAGGTGACCGTCTCGAAGGGGCGATAGTAATCGAAATCGTTCTCATACCCTTATTTATAGCCGGTCGAATTTCTCCGTTGCGCTATAGGTTTCTGCATAAAAATCTCGTGAAACCGGACAAATGCGAAACAACGATCGACCTCCTGCCGAAGGAAATGAGGTTTTATCGCCGCTGGAACGAGCCTGGGAAAAAGAACGTCGATAGGGGACAAGCGTCGACAAGCATCGGCGACGTGTCCGTAAAAAAAGGAAAATGAATGTCGACTTCTTGTTTGTTTTTACGCGCGAGAGATTACCCGGCATAGCCGAAGGTAATTCATCTTCCGAGCTAACGACTCAAGTTTCTAGAAAACATACGAAACGCCCGCGCCCGTTCGATCATCGGACGTCGGACGCCCCGGGAAAGGCGTCGCGATGCGAACGATGCGCGGAAAATATTAACGCGTGCAGCCGCGCTCCTCTCGTCTTCCCTCGTCTCTCCTTGTCTCTACGCGTTGTTTCTCGTTGACGCGTTGCGTTCGAACCGACGCAACGCGACGAGTCCGTGTTAACAGGGCATATCTAATGACATAACGCGCCGACGAGCCCGTTCAATTTCCGTGATGAAACAAGGAACGAGGATTTCGATGACGGTCAATCTTTGGCCAGATTGACGGCGCGCTTATAGTTCGCGCTCTGCGCTTCGCTGTTAGTTCGCAGGTTATATCGAATAAATGATGGCACGCGGGCGGGGGTAGCGGTGGTGGTGGTGGTGGTGGTGATGGAAGCTACTCGGAATTTGTACGGCTGGCGCGATTCATTGTCGATACTCGGCACCTTCTATCGAGAACGAGTCCCCTGGAGCACGCGAAAAGTTTAATTGCCGTAGTGACGCGGCGCGCCGTCGTTCTTTTACTCGATTCGAGTTTTCTCGCGATCGAGAAGCGAACCTCTGGGTTCCTTTTCATTCCCATGCTACGGAAATAAGTATCCTCTCGACGGGTTTTCGAGCGTTCCTCCTCTCCACCACGAACGCGAACGCTCCTCTACGAAAAAATGGCACTCGCGCGCTATCCTTGGCCTTTCGCGGATAGATTTCGCAGAGGCTCCCGGAGCGCTCGAATTATTTTATCGAATGTTCGTATCTCCATCGGATAATCATTTATTGTACCGTAAAGAAAACCATGCAAATTCTGAATGTATTCTTTTCGTCGAATCTTTGTCGAATTTTAGACCGCGCTTCGCCACGGTCTTTCACGGAAAACGTCACTCCGCGTTTCTTAAAGGTTGACCCCAAGAGGGAAAGAAAGAAAACTGCAGAAAAAACTCTAGGCCGGGATTACTACGAAACAGCGAGACGAAATCGAGGGAGCAAAGTCCAGCGAAGAAGCGGACATGGCACTGTTGGCGCGGCGGCGCGGCAGCCAACGGGAAGCGGAAGTCTTCTCGTTTTCGGTCGTCACGTGCCACTGATTTTTACTCGAGTTACAGAACGCGAATATAAAATGTCCAGCTACGGTTCGTTGTTTTTATCAGGGCCGATGAACGGAGCCCCGTATCTCGTATTCCCGAGGGAATCTTTCTGGTCGACCTCCGTTCTTTTCAATTTCCTTCACCGGTGTTCCCGTCAAGCTCTTCCCGAAATTTTCCAAAGCGTAGCCCGTGGCGTCGTGAGCTTGCAGAACGGTTAACTCCGATTTTAAAGGCGGAACACCGCATAGAGGAACGAGAGAGAAAGGAAGAACCGAGCGGAAAGAAGGGGGAGACTGGAGAAGGGAACAGAAGGGGAAACGTGCCGCGCGGAAAATAGAGACGCGTTAAATTCGCGTGTGTTAGCACAACAATGGGTCAAAGGAGTTTCGCGCAACGCGAAATTCCCTCTCACGAAGTAGAGAGCGCCGACGTCGACGTCGACGCGCCAACTTTTGATCAACGACGACAACAACGCGCGTCGCTCGGACCGAGTTACGAGAATTCCCGCAAATTGGATTTCCTAGTCGCGAGGAGACTGCGACTAGGCGAATTCGCGTAGAAAGGGAAACCGACGCGAAAGATTGCCCGCTTTGTCGATCCGAACCGTGCGCGTGTTCGTTCCCAAAAGAGAAACACACGCGTCTGTCTCGCTTGTCGCAACTGCTCCGCAAAAACTAACAAATTGAAAGGATTTCGAAGAACACTTGTGCGATTACGCTCTAGTTTTCGCGGTTTCTTCGGCGGACCGCTCGTTTGCTCGCCGACGCGTTTCTCCGCTTGCGCTCGCGTTCGTTTTCGTTCTCGGGCTCGGGCTCGACACAGGGCAAGGGCCGAAAGGCACAGGATCGGTTCTCGCTTTTTGTTTTCGAGCGCGAGAAAATAATTCTCTAGATCCCTTTAATTATTTCGTTCCGCGCCGCTGGCGAACCGACTCCCCGTACAGTTTCGAGTGCCCCGGGAAATGCTTGCCGAAACCACGCACCGGAAACCAAACAACGGGGGGCCGCCGCGCCGCGCCGGTTACGAAAACCGACTCGAGCTCGAATAAAAATTCACTCGGCCAGAGCTTCGATAGCGCTCGTCGACGCTGGCTGCGCGCGACACTCGTTTTCCTCGCGAAAAGCCCGTATTCTCGACGCGATACTATAACTTTCCATAACCCATAACAATAACCATAATGTATGGTACGATGCATCGAAAATAAGATCATGCTCGCGCGTATTACATTGTTTCACAAACGATCGCTCCTTTTTTTATCCGAAATTACGCGAAAACCGCGAACAGTCGATTTTCAATCGATATAATCTTGAACGCTTTCTTTTGCCCGCAGCTGGACGTCCGACGAATTATTCGAGAGAAACGGAAACCTGGTAGAAGCGGCAGAGTTAGAGCAAAATCCCGTATCACCCATCCTAGAACCGTTACCATCGAAACAACCAAAGTTTCTACCCACCCGAAAGCTCCTCTAAGCGTAAAGCATTTTTCGGTGAATGGCCGTCGTCTTTGGTTATTTCAACTTTCAATCGTTTACCCCACGAAGGTGAGAACGAACCGGCTGGGGTACGCGTTCGATTCGGTTTGACTTTTTGAAAAGTTGCGAACTAGACTTTCCAAGCCATTCGGTGCTTACGAGGACCCGCGATAAGTCCAGCGCGAACACGCTCGAGAATCGATCCCACGTAGAATCGAGAACAGTGATCGACGCTGTTGCGTTTCCGCTTTCGCATCTTTCATCGCGTCGCGTTGCCCCGTCTCGTCTCGTCGCGTCTCGTCGCGTCTCGTCACGTTTCAGCGGCTATGTAATCAAGTCCATGTACCGCGCTGTTCCGTTCTAGCGCGGGATGCGCTCGTCGTGATATTACGAGCGTCACACTCGAATTAGAACATCGAGATAATTGCCAGGAACGCGGAGAAACGCGAGCGCGCGCGTCGGAATCACGGCACGAATCTGCCCTGCACAGCGGAGCGTGTGTAACGAGGGTGCGTCGCATTCCGTTGGTTTCGAGAGCAGAATACAGCTCGCCGAGGGGCGAATGGGTGGACAGTCGGACCGGACAATTGAACACTTTGGGATGGAAGGTCACGTATGGATCGGTATCCGTCGATCGGCGCCGATTCTCCAAATTAAACGATGTCGTTCGCTTAACCGTGCATCGACGTATTTATTCCTATCGAAAGGGGGAACAAGAAAAAAGAGGGAGTATATAACTGCTGGGCATACCCACATTCGAACTACATATAACATAGTAACGTAAACGCGTTGACGTTGGTCTGGTGTCGTCGATGCGCGGTGCGCACGATGGTCTGCTGTTAACACTTTACCGACCGGTAGCGGTTCAACATCCTATGTACTTCTCACCGGCCACTCGGCCGCAGATCTTCCCTGGCACCGGCTCTATGAGCGTTGGGGAGAAAACGCCGATTAATCGGCTACCGGTCGGTGAGTGTTGGGGACAAAAAGCCGATTAATCGGCTACCGGTCGGTAAAGTGTTATATTGGCGAAAACCTTAAATGTACGAATACTGGAAAATTCGAATTCTGGAATCGTCCGGCTTGCGTTGGTGCAGTCATTCTTTGATAACGATAGCGTTGATAGCGACGGTTATTTTCTATCGAAGCGCGTTCTATCTCTCGAGGCGCGTTAAGAGATTGTTCGATCAACGAGTAAAAACTGGGTGGTTTTGTTTGGTGTCTCAGGTGGGATGGCTCCGGATGGAGGATCAGACGATATTGTCGATGGGTCAGCAAAAGGTGACCCACTCGCCCCGGTTCCAAGTGACGCTGGAGAGCGCGAAGACGAAGAATCAGAGCCAATCGAGGGACGAGGAGGAGGCCACTTCGCGGCTGCAGATTCGCCAGCTCCGGGAAGCTGACCGAGGCTGCTACATGTGCCAACTGAATACGAAGCCCATGTTGAGCCAGCTGGGATGCGTCGATGTCCTAGGTATGCCTAATTGCGCGTTATCCCGCATTCCGTGGCGGTCGGATAGGCACGAAGCCGGCGTGCGTTTGCGGTCGCTCTCAGAGACGTCGCGCACGCACCTGGCACAAGGCACGCGGCGCATGGTATATGTATACGCGATACGCGATACGTCGCACCGTTCCCTCGCGGAATTGGCTGCGCCTCGAGAAGGGGATGGAAAATACGCGTGCCTCGCTGCCACGATGCGTTTCAATGGAAACGTTGCGACGCGACGGGCCGCGCCGGCCGATGCGACCAGCTGTAGACTATAGACGAGTAGATGGCATCTACCTATACAGGGTAAATCGCCTAACGCTGCGAGCTCGGATATGTTCGAAGCTATTGGCCAAACCGAAAAATCTTTCGGACGAAACTGGAATGATGTACGAATCGCTGTTCGATGTAACTGGAATTTCTGCGAACAACCGTGTCCGGAAAACGTAAAGATCATACTTCTTTTTCAGCATGGAATTATAAACTTTTGATTGCTCTATAGGCACGGAAGAGGCATAGTCGGCCTTCGCTTACGATTTCCGCGTTTTACCCGCGTTAAACGCACTCGCAGTTTTCGATGTGACTAACAGTTTCGAGAAAATTTCGGCCTCGAGTTTTGGATGGCAGCATCTCTCTCTCTCTCTCTCTCTCTCTCTCTCCCCCTCTCTTTCCCTTGATCCTCGAACCTCGAACCTCGAACCTCGAACCTCGAACCTCGAATCTCGACTCTCGACTCTCGAACCTCGAATCTCGAATCTCGATCCTCGATCCCCAGTTCATTATGCTCGAACGCTCGCGTGCCTCTGCTCTCTGTACCCGAACCCTGCATCCTGCACCCTGTACCCGACTCTGATGCAAGCGCGTGGAGCCGCGTGCAACTGTGTGCACGCAATTCATTGTACGTTGGATCGGGAGACTGGGTGCGGACACCAGGGGTGGAAGGGAATGCATTGAGAGCGGTGCGCCTACAACCTACAGCCTACAGCCTGCCGCCTACCATTGCCTGCCTGCATCCGACGCGAAAGACCGATCGGACCGAATAGAATGAAATTCCTTTGTGGGGTTACGCGGGAAAGATCTCGTTTCTTCGTCCCTGCGCTGATCCCGACCCCAACCCCGACCCCGACACCGACCCCGACCACGACCTCGTCCCCGACTCCGACTCCGACTCCGATCCTGATACCGAGCCTCCGTCTGCTGCATAGCCTACCTCGCCGCTCCACTGTACGGAATATTTGTCCAAGTTGGACTCGTGTAATTGAAATGGCCTCGCAGCGTCGGCGCTCGTTCAAAAGAAACGAAATTTCATCCCAAAAATGTGTTCCTTTACCCGATAACACGGGCTTGGTAAACGCTGTTTAATTTTCCACAAGAGCGAAGCGTTTTAACCTGATTTCGGCTGCTCGTCCAAACCCAGCCCAATCTCCATAGCGGCTTCGTCGCTGCGCCGACCGTTGAATCCTATCTGCTGTATGTATATCCTCGTGGCTCGCGAGGCTATCGGGTCGTCTGGCCGTGAACGATCTTTACGGGCTGCTCCGCGCCGCGAATTCAAATTGAATTCGAAAGTTCCGACGGTTTTTGGACGCGGAATGCGTCTCGCGCTTCTCCAATTTGCACTCGACTTTCTTCCGACGCGCGATGCTTCGAACGGTGCACGCCGGATGCGCAAACCCGACACGTTGGTTGCCGAGAAATAGGCTAACGGCGTTTAGGTAACGTTTCGTAGTCAAGAAGATTGCATGCACTCGAATGTTCTCTTTGTTAATTTCGATCAGACTCATCTGCATTAACCCCCCGTCGTTTGCGATGAAAATTTGTAATGAAAAAGGTTTGAAATTTGATTTTCGTCTTCCTTTTCCAAATCTCCTCGATTCGATGCTCGATCGTATAAAGTAGAAAATACCGTGGCTAACCCGATCGGTGGTTTCAGTTCCGCCGGATATACTGAGCTCTGGGACGTCGGAGAGCGAGGTCTCCGTTCAGGAAAGCGAGAACGCGACCCTCTCGTGCAATGCTTCTGGAAGACCGCCACCTCGTGTGCAATGGCGCCGCGAGAAAAGTGGTTCCATACTTATGAGGGGTCCTCACGATTCGCTGATACTGGGTAAGATATTACGCTTTTATCTCGGCTCGAGAACTCTCTCGTTTCGCCGCGCCGGTCCGCGTCGGTCCGCGTCGGTCCTCGTCGATGACAAACAACGTTCGATTCTTTTCTTTTTATTAATTCTCGACGTCGCGTCGCCGCGCACCGTTGCGAGCCGAGTCTTTTCCAGACGGCCGCTGCTCCTCCTCGAACAGCCCAGGCGTCTCTGCAATGGTTTCCATCTCGATGACAAAAAGCTTTTTCGACCTTTTTCTTCGACCGGTGGTTATAACGGTCCAAGTCTTGCAACCGTTCGATGCGCGTGTATATGTAACAATTAAGTAATAGATTCGAAAGCGAGCCGGCGCACAGTGGTCCCGATCGAGAAATACGGGGACATTTTGGTATAACTTTTAAACTATTAAAGATATCGAAGTGAAATTTGGAGTGAAGAATATTAACAAGAATTCACTTTTAATACTGTAAAATGTAATATACTTTATGTTTATTTAATAGCCTTTCTTGCAATTTTTAAATATGTGTACAAGTATAACAAATTTTAGCACGTTTTTTTTTAAATAAACAGGTCCAAATTAATTAATTAGTTAATAATACTCTTCTACTTGTTTAACGAATCGCTAGTTGAGTAAACTTGTTTCTGTATTTACCAGAATCTCCAGGTAAGTTTTTAAAATTCACAAAGTCTATGGTACCTGTATAAAGCACAAATTAAAATATAAGCAATAATAAATACAATAAGTTTAATTCGTGATCAGTTGAGAATTATGTGACACAGAATTAAATATATGGATCAGAAGTTAGTAATAATGTATGAAATATATCTTCATTTGTAGCAGTGCGTGAAAATTTTCGGCTTTTATTACTTCTATAATTTTGAAAATCTTTATGTCTCCTCTCTAAGGCCTCTTCAGACAATTGACTTATTTAACTAGCAAACTTTGTAACTCAACTTTTGCATATTTTTCGGTTACATCTATAGCTTCCTTTGTTTGATAACAATTTTTTTTTTCTTTTAATAATGCCGCATACGACGGCCATTGATTGGTTTTGTACAGTATAGCGTCATTTCTAATGGACGTATACTGAAATTTGGACAGGTCTGCTGTTATAAACGTACAAAGAGCTTTCTCTGCTGATAACATTTCTCTTTTATGCATAGAATTTATTTATAATTGCATTCAAATTACAATTTAACGCTCAAACAGTTGCACGATTCACTCTCGTATGGCTTTGTATCAACTGAATGCAGAATGGCAGTGAATATCATTGTTGAAGGTTTATATATATATATATATATATATATTATAGCATAAACATTTGAAAGTGTGTATCTTTTGACGAATTCCCTATGATGTCGCTCTATGTCCTGAGAACCTCGCTTCGTGTGGCCAAAGGAATTTTAGTGTAGCATAGTCTCGACGATGAATGCGCCCATAGCACCTATACGCACAGCGAAGCGCGCAGCTTTAAACAATGATAATTTGTAAAAATGGAAGAAGTGATTCCGATTCTTGCAGGATTATATAAAAGAAAATATGCTGAGAAAAGTCCACTTTGTAAAATTCTGGGAATATTCGAGAGTCAAAAGATATTCCATGTGAATTACTAAGAATTTTTAGGATTTTCCCCAATGGAGTCAGCATTAAATTTGTTTTAAATAACAAACAGTAATGTTTAATTGTCAGTGATAATTTGCAATTTAAAGATATACTTTTCATTTTTAAAAAAGTGGTGGAAAAATATTGAAAAGAGTCGTCAGGACATGTTAAAGAAAGGAACGAATTTCTTCCATGAAAAATGCTATCTTCAAAACATCCAACTTTAACTGTCGATAACAGTAACAATTTTGATTGCAATTTATTACTTTTTTCATTTTCGAGATTGCTGGAAATTGAGAAAGCAAAACATATTCAACAGACATCTATGCGAGATAGTTGATTTTTTGGCAAAATGTCCCCATATTTCTGGATCGAAACCACTGTGCGGCGTCTGCTTTTGTCGGCAACAAGCGCGGAAACGGAAAAGACTGAAAATTTGAATGTTTCAGTCGGAGAAAGTCGGCTCTCTAATTCCGTTCTAATTTTTTTATAAAGCGCTGCGATCGACGAGCCGTCGGGCGAGATTACCGCTATCGGGTGGTAATTAAAATTCGAATCGAAGACACGTCGCGCCAGGTTCGAGCAGTTTCGAAAACTAATTATCCAAGGTGTCTGCGCGAGACGATTCGCCATCAGGATCCGCTTAGCGGGACACGAAGACGTCGTAAATTCGCGAATACCGATCGAAAGCAATTACGGGTCGGAACATGTTCCATCGAATAGAGATTAGTTTGTCCGCGATGACTTTCAATATCTTTCGGTGATTTCCGTGCGTGCTCCGCGCGTGCTCGTTCGGCGCTAGAGCGTTTCCGTTCGAGACCGCGGACGCGGACGCGGATGCACTTTTCGCGCGAGTGCTCGTCAAATTCGTTAATCGGCTAAAATATTCGTCGATGGAACGAATCCTCCGGCCGATACCGATAAATCGTAGCGCAATATTTTCGACGCGGTCGACGCTGTAACAAAAGTGTCCGCCGCCGAATAATGAATCTCCCATTTTCGTTGGATCTCATTAGGCCGTGCGAGCAGCCGACGCGTTTTATCGGAATCGCGAAACGAGCCGATGATTTATGTCGCTCGATCAGTCGATGTTAATGCAATTCATCGCGTTCCATCGATCGCTGAAACGTCGCGACCACGCGTGTACACTTGAACGATAATACCGCGCATCGACTGGGACAGAACGGAACGGGACGGGACGCGTCGTGACGCCCTTTTACGTCTACGCGTCCGCGTTAACTCCGCCTCGATGCTGGCTGGGAGTTTTCCGTCGAATTTGCGTTCCATTAATTGTTCGTTGGACGCGAAAACCTCTTAACGCGTTCACCGCGGTACAACTAAACAAAATTATCCCCCTAACCCCGCGAAATCTGTCATACGATTTCGTTTAACGTTCAATTATTGTACCTACCATTATCGTAGCCTGAGCTACTGCCGATCAAAGTCGAAATTCGTAAGAACTTTCTAAGAAAACTGTTATCGATGCGTCCCAACGGTCGACGATTCCTCGATGGTTAAACGATCGAACGGTTTTTACGAAACGTGCCATCTTTCGACCCGGTGGTGTGGACGATTTAGGGTCGCTCCAGAAGCGGACATCGCGGCGCGGTGGCCAGGTTGTTCGAACGCGAACCACCTATTTTCCTGTAATTCGGTGTACGCGTAAACGCTGGCACGTTGGCGCACGGCCAGCGATATGTATACGAGTACGAGAGCTTTCAACAAGATATTCATACGATGCACGATTTTCTAGTGGACAGCCAGTATGGCGAGAAGCTGGAATTAAGCAGGGTAGACAGGAAGCAAATGGGGGCTTATCTTTGCATAGCCAGTAACGAAGTGCCTCCGGGAGTCAGCAAGAGAGTCTACCTAAAGGTTAATTGTAAGTACCTTTGAACAACCGATATCGCTGCTCTATACTTTAACGGATTCGCGAAACTTAAATAGCTGCTCCGGTGCGCGATCAACCGTCGCTCGACCTCGCCGGTCTCGTCTGTTTATTTTATAATTATTTTTCCACGGGGCACCAATGAAAAAGCTATTAGCGCTCCCACGAGCTCGCGAGTCCACAAGCCCACCGGCACGGCGTCAAACTCAAAGACTTTGCGGCCGCGAGCCGCAAATGAACCACGATCGAATTCCTCGTTTCGAGCAGCTAGGTGCATCGCATCGTTTCATTACGTTGTTGCAATCATCGTTGATTTTGAATGGATACAGATTTTTAGGAATGTACGTTCTTTCGTCTTTTCCACAAACAGGATTAGAAAACATTCGTTTTCGCTTTAACAGAAAAGAATATCGTTCGATTATCCCGATATTTCGAAAACGTAACGTTTCAGTCACGCCCAGCGCGAAGGTGCCCAACCAGCTGTTGGGTTCTCCCCTGGACACGAATGTCTCGCTGATTTGCTCGATCGAGGCTTATCCAAAGACAATTAACTTGTGGACTAGGAAGGATAAACTTATCACGAATGGGTACGTATCTACGCTTTAATAAATCGAATCGAATCGTTTAGGTGTCTCGGTCCGAACGGTCCAAAACAGATATTCCGTTCGCTAAAGCTAACCGATCTGTCAACGCAGCGGCAGATACGAGATCAGCGAACGGACAAACCCGGACGAGGAGTGGAAAACAACGATCGAGCTAAAGATAAAACGGTTGGAGAAAACGGATTTGGGAGAGTACACGTGTTCTGCGTCCTCGAGCATGGGGAGGGCCGAAGCTACGATTACGGTGTCCGGTGAGTCGTCCAGGTCGGAGATTACTCCAAGACCAGTGATGGGAATGTTGGCGCTTTTCACGCGCATGCGCGAGTTTCGGCGGCACCGAAGTTACGTCCGAAGTTTGTGGGATACTATTGGGGCGAAAGTAGTGGGTTTATTATTATTTAGTACCCTTCCCTTCCTTATTCCCAAGATGATGAAGAGGAGTAAGTTATATTATATTGTACATAGATACATAAATATTATATATTTATATATTATATATTCTATGTACGTATGTATGTATTATATTTTAATACATATATATATATGTAGGATCTCAGGAAAAAGAAAGGGGCACCGCGCCGGGAATCGAACCCGGAACCTCGCGGTGGTAGCCGATCGACTAACGCGCTCACCCACGGAACCCTCTCCCCTTCTTCCTAATTTCCTACAGTATTTGTGGTCTGGGGGGTCCTAATCCCCACACTCGGCCATCCTGCAATGACATTCGCCCTCGAATGTTCATTACAGCGTGATCGTCTTTTTTGTGTATGTTTGGCCTCAGCGCCATCAACACAATCTTGCACTCGTTTCGTAACTTCATATTTCATATTTCGTGCTTTGTTTCGTCTTCGTCCGTTATCGTCGCCATTGTGCGGTGATCGGTTTTCAAAATCATTTCATAATAAATTTTGCGAAATTAGCGGGGCGACCAAGGTACCCGATTTTCGTACTTGACTGAGGCTAAAATCGCCGCGCATGCGCGTGAAAAGCGCCAACATTCCCATCACTGCTCCAGACTCTGAGCGTAAAGGTCGATTTATACAGACGACTTTGTCGGATCAAACAGAAAAATTTTGTTGTGCCACGCGCAGCAGGGAGTCGTCACCCGCTCGAAATTTATGACCTCTCAGACTCGAAGAAAAAGTATCGTTGAGAAGTCGGTCTCCGATATCGGCTTGCGAACACTCTCATTTAAACTTGGGTAAATATTTCTGTCTGATCCGACAAAATCGTCTGTATAAATCGACCTGAAAGGTCGGATTATACACATCCGTCCGATATCGGACGCGTTTTTAGGTTGTTTATACATTTCCCTCCGAACTTTGACGTAACTTGTGATGCGTTCGAGATGTTGTAGAGGAGAGCTACCGATGGTTTAGCTAAAGGAGTTGTGGAGCCCATATGGCCTGCCAGACTCGAAGAAAAAAGAATCGTTGAGAAGTCGGACGCCGATTTCCGATTGCGAACACTCTCATTTAAACCTGGGTAACAATATTCGGTCTGATCCGAACTTCGGACATGTATAACCCGACCTTAAGGCGTAGAGCAGTGGTGGGCACGGGTGGAGCCCCTCAACCGCCTGCTTCTCCCACCAACCTCTCTTTCATGCAGCGCGCGCATTCGTTGCGTACGCTGATGTCTCGTGTCTTCGTTGCTCCATTATACCGCGCTTGATGGAAGGGGGCAGAGGGCGCTACGGTGTGGACGGTTTTGCCTCAATTGAGGCAAAATTGCCCATCAGTGGCGTAGGGTGTAGGGCGTAGCCGACCTTGCGTGCTAGTTTGTAAAGCGATATTGCAATTTTTTATATTCGAACAAGAATATATTCGATCTACGACCGGAGGAATATAGAAAATCTTATAAAAGATAACGCCTTATTGGAATACACCTTACATTGAAATCGATGTTTAGAGGAAATATTCCGGGGGACAGTTTCAAAAAAATTTTGAAGCTAATCGTAAAATGTTAACCGACTTTCTGGCACCGAATTTTTTTTTTCTTTTTCTATTTAGTGGATTACGTTATCCGATTAATCAGTTTGGTTTCCTTGATAAACTTAAGCAGACCCTGTATTTTTCCCTCTTTTATATTGTCCTCGAGCGTAGATTCCAGTTGATATTTATTACGGAGCAGGTGATCTTGATCGCTTCGAAATGGAAAACGAGTGGAAGTAAAAATAATTTTGTTCGGCTTTTGTCGCGTGTTAAATCACTGCTCTCAACTCGATGCACCGAACGATTCGTTGCGCAATGTTTTTTTGCAGAGATCGAGCGAGTGACGCCGCCCACGCGGGCCACCTCGGTCAACTGGAAGAAGTCGAACAAGGGGAAGTCGAAATTTCTCCAGGCAACCACGATCAACCGGGTTTTCCACCAAATGAGCACACCGGCGATGCAGAAGATCACCGCGAGAATGGTCTATAGCAAATACCATAGTACGACGACGACGCCGGACCCCCGTGCCCCGTTCATCAAGGACGAGACGATGTTCAAGAGCCGCGAGAAGCCGAACGCGACCTCCAAGAGCCGCGCTATCCTCGCGAGACCACCGATCGATGCTCGGATCTACGGAATTTACGCGATCTGCACCGTGCTCTACCTGAGCCTGCGATAAGAAAAACTAGTCGTAGCGTAACGAAACGACGCGCACTCTTCGAACGACCGAGGACTCCTGGTTTTGCGAGCGCATTTCCCAACATTCGGGGCAATCGGATCCGATCGAATCCGATCGAATCCGATCGAATCGAACGCGAGGAATACGCGTAACACCGTCTTCCGGCGTGCGACCCGCGACGGCGTACCCGATCAACCGTTCGGAAAGAGGAATCGCAAACTGCGAAGTTTTAATTGAGCTCACCGAGGGCAAGTTTCTTATTGCGTTCCGAGGACGATGACGAAGCGCGCGAGCTCCCTCGACGCTCGAGATGCTCGTCGCTCGTCGCAGCGACGACGACGATACACCGGGTATAATCGATCTCTCGTCACGGACCAGCGTCGTCACGAAAACTGTTGCAAATTTTAAGAGATAAACGCTTACGAAGGTATTTTTTATGAGCCTTTTATCCGTTTCTGAACGCGGAGGAGAGAAGAAACAGACGGAAGGGAATAGTTCGTGAGCGGAAAGCACCGTGTTCTTCGGTTGGACCGAATGTCGCAACGTTGCCGAATATTTTTTTAACGACGAACGTGGGGAGAGTGGGCAGACCGGGATATCTTCCATTGAAAACTCTGTTTTCTCGTTTGTGGGGTTACTAGATGTTACGATGTGATTTTTATAATGTTAGCGTCGAAAGCCTTACCACATGCAGGGTGTCTATCTCAAGTGGGCCACCAGTGTCATTCACGAGAGAAAATCATTCGGAAACATGGAAACGTGGATAAACAAGGAAACCTGTAAAATTACCGGTAAATTACGAACATTACGGAGAACCGAGGATACCCAAAGGAAAAAGCAGAACGGAATACCGTGAACCGATTACTCGCGCGTTTTCAAATTATTTCAGCAATGGCAGTGGCGATCCAGTTCAAATGAACATCCGTTAATATGTATGTATATCGTTACGCCGTTACGTGATAATTATTGTCAACGATTAATTAAGTATTCTACCGTTTCCCGTACGGTTCGCGCCGTGCCGCGAATCGATTCATCTTGAGGGAGATAACTCGTATAACCGCTCGAAAAATATCGAGATACTTTCGCTATATCTTCAAGATATGTTGCCCAGACATTTACACTATGATACACTACAGAAATTCTCATTTCGATTCCACGAAACAATATTTTAGTCGCTGAACTTTTACAGTTTTCCGTCTCGTTTTTAAAAAGTCCTGAACCACCTATTATTACATGCCTGGATCACCTCTGGAAATACGTTCTCGTTGCTCTTATGCAAGCTCCTATTCCCCTCTTCTCGCTCGTACGAGTCGCTTTGCCGACCGTGCGACCGGAGCGCGGTAGTGGGGGGAGGGGAGGACAGTCGCACGATCGCGACTCTCGGAGCAAAGGTTGCCCAGGCCTAAACTATAATATGCATCGATCTTGATTTTACCTTGAATAGCAATTTTATGAAATCAGTACTAGGCCCACGCCTAAAGTTTCACCGAAATACTTTATAAAGTATCTATAATTGATATCTATGATATATATATATATATATATATATATATATATATATATATATGTGTATATATATATAATGTAATAGAATTCCGGCTACACGAGTTGCCCCCTTCGAGCAAACTATTCGACATTACACTCGAACACAGACAAATAATTAGCATACTAATTTGTACGTAAGGAATAATAAGATATGTTTGTTCAACAGTACGATGAAACAAGGAAACCGAGATCGTGATCGTAATCGTAATCGTAATCGTAATTGTAATCGTACTCGTAATCGTAATCGGGATCAGGTTCGAGATATCGGAATCGTAAATGGCAACATGATGAATGTAAACGAATCATATCTAAGTCAGATTCATATCCGTAGGGCATATAGTAACGTACTGTATATTTTAGGAAGATACTAGACCCTACTTTTGTTATTTTCTGTATTTTTTTAATTACCCGTAGGCGAATAACGTACCTCATATGCCAATAATTGAAACGAGACCACGATGTAAACGTAACCGACGTGGTTGACTGCGAGGAATCCGCCATTAGTTCGAGTAGTTCGATTCAGCGAACGAAACGTACTTGTTTTTGTATCGCGAGATCCTTATCGTTATCGAACGTGCGGAATATTACATTTACCTGAAATAAACGGTCATTTTCTAGTTTCAAATCTATTATACAGTTCGTGTATTTTAATTCGTTTGCGATAATTACTTGCGATACACGAACGAACGAACGAATACATACCGTGCAACTATCGTTCGCAGTCGCAGCGATACCATGTATACTTGTACACCAGGCTACAGTTTGCTTTTAAGGACTCGACAATAAGTGTTCCTATATAGATTACGGTTTCTAATGATTTCTTCTTTTAAATGTTCCTCGCAAACCACCACAAACCATATCTCGCTCTGTAATTCGAATCGGTGTGCGAAATGGTGCTCGTAGGAAACCTCCGCGATCCTATCGTATCGGATCAGATTTTTAAACGGTGGAGAACCGAAATTTTCCACCGATATTATGCGATTCTCAGAAATGTCTTCTATTACAGAGAAGTAAAGGTTTTAGTCGCAGTGCGTGGTATATTGTCTTCGGAATAGTAGCATATCCGCGAGGTAAACGAACGAATCGCATATGTTGAATATACCTATTTAACAGATACCGTATATCATGAAACACTGCTCAATATAACGACTCTACAATAACTATATTAATTAAAAGAATGTTGTTGTTTATAGAAGAAAAATATATTATGGAAATACGAAGAGAAAATGTGCTCAAATTGGATAATTATATAGCTTTGGAGAAAAGGACGTGTTGACAAATAAAATGTACCATGCAACCAGCACAGATATTAGTTTCTCTTTACCTTCTTTACGTATTAACAAGCTTGCTATCATAGACCTCTAGTAAAAGACCTGTTACTCGCAGACAATAATGTTTTTCCTACGATTTCATTGGTCTCAAACATGTTGTGCTTACTTTTCTCAACTATAAAACACAGATAGATCGTATCAGTTTTTTTATTATTCTCAAAACACATCATTGTTACAACCAACGTGATTAAAACGCAGACTCACTTTTCACAAGTCCTTACAGCGTCAGACATCTTATGACCAAAAAAGAATGCTAAACGCCATTAGAACGCAACAAACGGCCACGTATGGACTTTTCCTTTCGCCGATCCTAGCACACTTCCAGAATGTACCCTGTATACTGACAAATAAGTATTATTCGTATCTTAACGTTTGCGTGTGTCGCGCGTATCCCTTTCTATGGTTCATTATTTTAAAATTCTGGAAAACTCACCCTACTCTTTTCATGCGATTGTCCATGAAACTCGGTGCGAGCGCTTTGACATAAGTGCAGGTACATATCAGTAACAGAAATACTGATAGCAGACTCTGGAAATTAAACAGGGCAGACTACACGTCAACCCAAAACATACGTTTAGAATGGTTTTGATCGGTCAACAATTAGGTTATATTACGATTACCGGTTACTTTTCATTGCGCGCCATTTTATTCGAATTGCAACTTAGAACTGATTAAAGTGATGATCTTACCATTACGATTCAGGGACAATGAATTTAAAAGTCGAAAAAATGATTCAGATAATCAAATCACATGTAAATGTCAGCCAATTTGACGTGCGTTGCAGCAGAAATCAACTGATACCACCGTTCTAGCTCTAGTTCCACGGGCTAGTATGCAACAGGCGAAAAACTTCCAAAAGGATATATATATATTTACATCTGCTTACAAATTTAGCATTGTTTGTAAAAGCGCAACTCCGGTCTTTTTCATGAACAAATTTCCACTGCGCATGTGTACTCAGAAACAGAAAAAATTCAATAACTCTGGAACCAGTGGCTCAAATTTGACGTTCCTGGGCTTGAAATACTCGTAGTGAAAAACTGTATCGAAAGTATATCTTGGCATCCAATAATTATACTCAGTTATGGTTTTTGAAAAAATGGGCTGCCAACGGGCTATGAAAGCTTCGCCATTTCGCGGTGGCGCCCTCGAACGTCAAATTTGAGCCACTGGTACCAGAGTTATTGAATTTTTTCTGTTTCTGTGTTTCTTCGTTTCGCCGCTAGATGGCGCCACCATTCAGTTTTTCGATCCATTTTCACTATTTTAATGAATATTTAAACAATGCGCGATTTCTGTCAGTTCTGTTTGCATTCGATCATTGCGGAAGATTCCCTTGAACAGCCCTATGTCCTTGCATTATTTGTTATTGCTCTAAATTTGCCATAATTAATGTTTTTCAGGCTCATGTATAGTGCCTATAGTGGCGTTGTTCAAGAAGCGCACAGTAAATTTGTGCCGTTCTGCCTGTAAGTCGCTATGTCAAATCCGGCACAAATTATTCAGGTGGTTTATACTGTTTCATACGCCGTAGGCTGCGTATTTTGGAAAAATATATATATATACATAGTATATAACGCAGGAGCCAGAGCAAAACTTCGAGCTGATTTCAGCGACAGTTGCGGAGAAATAAGGAAGCTCCCAGACAAGGATAGAGAGATCCTTGTTTCTCCTATGGGGCTGTGACAAAGAGGGAGATATGTCACTCGCAGGAGAGACAAAGACAGATATATAACCAAGCAGCTTGATTTTCGATGACTTTACTCCCAAATTTTGAAACGAAGAAGCAATATTTTCTCACGGGACTTAATTTAAAAAATTCGTTGTTCTATTCCACGTCCCCGTACAGAGCCCTTTTTGAAAAAACTGCACAGCAAAAAATTTATTCTATAAAAACGTACACGTTTATTTTTTATAAAGTTTCAAGAGCCAAATTGCCAAAAAGGGCTCTGTACGCGGACGCGGAGTAGAACAAAGAATTTTTTAAAAAAAAGTCCCGTGAGAAAATATTGCTTTTTCGCTTCAAAATTTGGGAGTAAAGTCATCGTTATGAAATTCGGGATTTATATACAAAATGGCTGGCTGACTTTCGCGCCGTCCACCGCAGCGCTGTTGTCGTCTCCTCTGCTGTTGTGTCGATTGTCTAAAAATGCTTTTCAGCATGGTTCGGTAGCGTAGTAAGACTAACGAGCCCCCGCGCTGGTACATAGAATTACTCAAGTAATTTTTATCAATATAACTATTTTATGAATGGACCAAACGATTTCAGTTTCTCTGTAAGGCTAGAAGGATTAGTTTAGTAATTGACGTCTAACAATAAACATGTAGAAAAAATGCATTTGGTCGGAATTGTGAAAAAAAATAATAAAAGTGATTATTACAACTTTTTTATCTGGGCAAATAACGAAAATTTAAAGATCGTGTTTTGTAGATCCATGTAAGTTATATACAATGCTGCAAATTTCTTCGAAACTGGTTTATTGGTTTACGAGTTATAAACAATCAAGTATGGTAAAAATGACAGTTATAGCCCGAAAATCGTGAATAATTGCAATTTTCACTACATTTGATTGTTTATAACTCGTAAACCAATAGACCAATTTCGATGAAATTTGCAGCATTCATATAAGTTATATGAATCTACAAAACACATATTTTTTAAATTTTCGATATTGGCCCAGACAAAAAAGTAATAATAATCACTTTTATTATTTTTTTCCACAACTCCGAGCAAATGCATTTCTTCAACATGTTTCTTAGACGCCAATTACCAAACTAATCCATCTAGCCTTTCAGAGAAACGGAAGTCGTTTGGTCCATTTATAAAACAGTTACACTGATATAAATTGTATGTGATCTATTATTTCCGTAGCTGTATTTATATATGGTTAATATATTTAAATTTATAGATAAGTTTGACTCTGCGAATAAATGCGCTTGGAATAAATAAAAAAGGATCTTTATTCGTCGGATATATTCTCGCCGAATAAAATTATGTAGTCAATAATCGTGCGTAAAGGCATTCCTCCACATCCTCAAAAAAAAAATTTTATCTTTATCAATTCTTTATTTCAAATTAGACATATTATTTCTCGTAATAATCCTTTTATCACAAAATGAACATTTTCTTGCAACTATCCCACCCTGTTTTCTTGTAAAATTCCGCATATTCTGAAATAATGTAAATATAAAAATCAAATGAAAATATAAAACAATCTTACAAATACATTTTATTTCCTATTATTATTGCCATTGCATATAATTATAGAATTTCAAAAGTTCACAAAGTATTTATTGTTTTTGCAATTATCATAAAGGTACACTTTGTATTAATACATTTATATCATCCTTTTTGTAAAATAAAATTTTTATTTTATTATCTCTATGCTTTTTTACAACTATCTTATTATAATATACTTTTGTGCTATCTTTTTTTTTTTAATTTTCGCAATAGACAATCTTTTCAATTTATTGCAATTCATGCAAATCCACCCTTAATCGAACTTGCTCAAACATTGCGACGAAGTGCTACTTTGCGCCAGCGAACCGTTCGTTCCTCGCCCCCGCCGCGAGATGGCCACCGCGACGCGCCCGTTACCGCAAGCAAAGAAAGCCTGCGGCCGGTACTAGAGCGCTCCCCACCACTCGACCGCAGAGCCTCGCGCAACGGCCGCGAGATGTCCACCACAACGGGGCAGATTCTCGCGGCTGAAAATAAGACGCGACGTAGATATAAAGCGGGCAGTACCGTCCAGGAGGGGAGTCGAGAGCAGCTCTTTTCAGGGCTAGTTGGTCCAACGCAGCCATACGCTCTACAAGACTTCCCAGCGAAGGACCTCGGGTCCCACCGCCGCCGCAGCAGTCGCCTTCGTCGCAGCCGTTCCTCCAGCGCCTCCCCCCTCGAAGGCGCCAGGTCCATCTGGCGGCCTAGAGGACGAGTCAGGCGAGGGACGACTCCCGACGAACACCGTCGTCAACCCCACCGGATCCAGCCGTCTCCCCCCCCCCCCCCCCCTCGAAAGCTCCAGGTCCATCTGGCCGCTTAGAGGAAGGGACGGACGAGACTCGGCTTCCGTCGACACCGCCGTATCGCGTCCTGTACAGCGTCCGTATCACACCGTTCCGCGTTCCGATAGAATTAAGTAACGTATAAAGGCTTGCCACCCGTGTCAGGGGAGTCCTCACAGTCGTATTAATTTGTTCTAGACCACGAGGAACGTAACACCGGAAGAGTGCCCAGCAACACCGGGCACCACAACCTTCAATAAAGATCTCGATTATTAAAACCGTCTCATTCGTTTGCGACCTGCCTAACCTCGAGCCCCTTCCTGCGATCCTGGGCACCCTGAGCTTCGGCACAGAGGGTTCCGTCGCGATCCGTCACAACCTCGCGACCGCCGACCGTTACAACATTTTTGAGACATGTTTGATACTGTTCGATACTCTTCTTTTCTTCTTTTCTCTATTCATCTTTTCTTCCTTTCTTCTCTTCTTCTTTTCTTTTCTACTTTTCTTCCTTTCTTCTTTTCTCTTTTCTTCATTTATTCCTTTCTTCTTTTCTCTCTTCTTCTTTTGTTCCTTTCTTCTTTCCATCTCTTCTTCCTTTCTTCTTTTGTTCCTTTGTTCCGTTGTTCCTCTGTTCCTTTGTTCCGTTGTTTTTCCTTTCGGGCAAACGGCCAACGTAATTTACGACTCTCGTTCGACGAAACTATTTTTGAGTCTACAATTTCCAGATTTTTGCCGTCGCATGTTTAGTAGAGTTTTTCCGAATGTCCTCAATAGTAAACAAAGACCGTCGTAAATTAGGGGATTAGCTTAAGGGCACTCGAGGCGGACTCATCGGTCTAACGCCACGGGAACCGGCGCGGGTGGTCCAAAGGAAAGTCCCACGACTAATTCATCCCCTCCGATCACCCCGCCGTTCCGAGAACAAGGACGCTAAGCGCGTAAGAAATAGGCGGTGAGACCGAAAAACGAAACAACCTGATTGGAAGGACCCAATGCGTGCGGTTAGCCAATCAGGGTGTTTAGGAATTTTACCAGGGCAAACTCGGGATAAAAGACGAAGCTGGAGGAGTTCCAAAAGATACGGTGAAGAGTCGAGTTCAGCGGAGTCGGCATAAACGTTTTGTACAGTCTCATTAAAGATTTCAACCCCGCTTACAAGTGAGATTTATTGAACTATAACCTAGAACCACACCTTATTCTTCTATTCTTCTATTCTTCTATTCTGTTATTCCTTTTCGTTCTTTTTCGTTCTTTTTCATTCTTTATCGTTCTTTTTCGTTCTTCTTCATTCTTTTTCGTTCTTTTTTGTTCTTTTTCGTTCTTTTTCGTTCTTTTTCGTTCTTTTTCGTTCTTTTTCGTTCTTTTTCGTTCTTTTTCGATCTTTTTCGTTCTTCTTCGTTATTTTTCGTTCGTGTTCGTTCTTTATCGTTCTTTTTCTTTCATCTTCTTTCTTCATCGTTCTTTTTCTTTCTTTACCGTTCTTTTTCGGTCTTTCTCGTCTTTTCCGTTATTTTTCGTTTTTTTTCGATCTTTCTCTTTCTTTCTCTTTCTTTATCGTTCTTTTTCGTTCTTTTTCGGTCGTTTTCTTTCTTTATCGTTCTTTATCTATCTTTACCGTTCTTTTTCTTAACTTTTTCTATCTTTATCGTTCTTTTTATTTCTTTATCGTTCTTTTTCGTTCTTTTTCGTTCTTCATCGTTCTTTATCGTCCTTTTTCGTTCTTTTCCGTTCTTTTTCCTTCTTTTTAGTTCTTTTCAGATCTTTTTCGCTCTTTCTCGTTCTTTTTCGTTCTTTTTCGTTCTTTTTCGTTCTTTTTCCTTCTTCTTCCTTCTTTTTAGTTCTTTTTAGTTCTTTTTAGTTCTTTTTAGTTCTTTATAGTTCTTTATAGTTCTTTTTCGTGCTTTGTCGTTCTTTTTAGTTCTTTTTAGTTCTTTTCAGTTCTTTTTAGTTCTTTTTAGTTATTTTTAGTTCTTTTTAGTTCTTTTTAGTTCTTTTTAGTTCTTTTTAGTTCTTTTTAGTTCTTTTTAGTTCTTTTTAGTTCTTTTTAGTTCTTTTCAGTTCTTTTCAGTTCTTTTTAGTTCTTTTTAGTTCTTTTTAGTTCTTTTTAGTTCTTTTTAGTTCTTTTTAGTTCTTTTTAGTTCTTTTTAGTTCTTTTTAGTTCTTTTTAGTTCTTTTTAGTTCTTTTTAGTTCTTTTTAGTTCTTTTTAGTTCTTTTTAGTTCTTTTTCTTTCTTTATCGTTCTTTATCAATCTTTATCGTTATTTTTTTTCCCCTCTTTCTCGTTCTTTTTCGTTCTTTATCCTTCTTCTTCCTTCTTTTTAGTTCTTTTTATTTCTTTTTAATTCTTTTTCGTTCCATTTCCTTCTTTTTCCTTCTTTTTAGTTCTTTATTGTATTTTTTCGTTCTTTTTAGTTCTTTTTAGTTCTTTTTAGTTCTTTTTAGTTCTTTTTAGTTCTTTTTAGTTCTTTTTAGTTCTTTTTAGTTCTTTTTAGTTCTTTTTAGTTCTTTTTAGTTCTTTTTAGTTCTTTTTAGTTCTTTTTAGTTCTTTTTAGTTCTTTTTAGTTCTTTTTAGTTCTTTTTAGTTCTTTTTAGTTCTTTTTAGTTCTTTTTAGTTCTTTTTAGTTCTTTTTAGTTCTTTTTAGTTCTTTTTAGTTCTTTTTAGTTCTTATTAGTTCTTTTTAGTTCTTTTTAGTTCTTTTTAGTTCTTTTTAGTTCTTTTTAGTTCTTTTTAGTTCTTTTTCGTTATTTTTCTTTCTTCTCCTTTCTTCATCGTTCTTTTTCTTTCTTCTTCTTTCTTCTTCTTTCTTCATCGTTCTTTTTCGTTCCTTTTGGGTCTTTTTCTTTCTTTTTCTCTCTTTATCGTTCTATTTCGTTATTTTTCATTCTTTTTCATCTTTTTCGTGCTTTTTCGTTCTTTATCTATTTCTTCTCGATCTTATCTCATCTATCTATTTCTTCATTTCTTCAATTATTCAATTATTCAATTATTCAATTATTCAATTATTCAATTATTCAATTATTCAATTATTCAATTATTCAATTATTCAATTATTCAATTAAACAATTATTCAATTATTCAATTATTCAATTATTCAATTATTCAATTATTCAATTATTCAATTATTCATTTCTTCATTTCTTCATTTCTTCATTTCTTCATTTCTTCATTTCTTCATTTCTTCATTTCTTCATTTCTTCATTTCTTCATTTCTTCATTTCTTCATTTCTTCATTTCTTCATTTCTTCATTTCTTCATATCTCCATTTCTTCATTTCTTCAATTAGGTACTCAAGTACTCAGGTACTCAAGTACTCATATAAATGAAAGAATAATTGAATAATTGAATAATTGAATAATTGAATAATTGAATAATTGAATAATTGAATAATTGAATAATTGAATAATTGAATAATTGAATAATTGAATAATTGAATAATTGAATAATTGAATAATTGAATAATTGAATAATTGAATAATTGAATAATTGAATAATTGAATAATTGAATAATTGAATAATTGAATAATTGAATAATTGAATAATTGAAGGAATGAGGAAAAGATAAGTGAATAATTGCAGAAATAAAGAAATGAAATGCAGAAATGAAGAAATGAAGAAATGAAGAAAGTTGGAAATGAAGAAATGAAGAAATGAAGAAATGAAGAAATGAAGTAATGAAGAAATGAAGAAATGAAGAATTGAAGAAATGATGAAATGAAGCAATGAATAATTGAATAATTGAATAATTGAACAATTGAATAATTGAATAATTGAACAATTGAATAATTGAATAATTGTATAATTGAATAATTGAATAATTGAATAATTGAATAATTGAATAATTGAATAATTGAATAATTGAATAATTGAATAATTGAATAATTGAATAATTGAATAATTGAATAATTGAATAATTGAATAATTGTATAGTTGAAGGAATGACGAAATGATAAATGAATAATTGAAGAAATGAAGAAATGATGAAATGAAGAAATGTAGAAATGAAGAAATGAAGAAATGAAGAAATGAAGAAATGAAGAAATGATGAAATGAAGCAATGAATAATTGAATAATTGAATAATTGAATAATTGACTAATTGACTAATTGAACAATTGAATAATTGAATAATTGTATAATTGAATAATTGAATAATTGAATAATTGAATAATTGAATAATTGAATAATTGAATAATTGAATAATTGAATAATTGAATAATTGAATAATTGAATAATTGAATAATTGAATAATTGAATAATTGAATAATTGAATAATTGAATAATTGAATAATTGAATAATTGAATAATTGAAGGAATGAGGAAAAGATAAGTGAATAATTGCAGAAATAAAGAAATGAAATGCAGAAATGAAGAAATGAAGAAATGAAGAAAGTTGGAAATGAAGAAATGAAGAAATGAAGAAATGAAGTAATGAAGAAATGAAGAATTGAAGAAATGATGAAATGAAGCAATGAATAATTGAATAATTGAATAATTGAATAATTGAATAATTGAATAATTGAATAATTGAACAATTGAATAATTGAATAATTGTATAATTGAATAATTGAATAATTGAACAACTGAATAATTGAGTAATTGAATAATTGAATAGTTGAATAATTGAATAATTGTATAATTGAATAATTGAACAACTGAATAATTCAATAATTGAAGAAATGAAGAAATGAAATGAAGAAAACAAGAAATGAAAAATAGATGAAAATGAATGAAAAAGAAGGAAAAAGAAGGAAAAAAAGGAAAAGGACGATAGAGATTGATAAAGAACGATAAAGAAAGAAAAAGAACGAACAAGAACGAAAAATAACGAAATAGAACGATAAAGAAAGAAAAAGACCCAAAAGGAACGAAAAAGAACGGTGAAGAAAGAAGATGAAAGAAAAAGAACGATGAAGAAAGAAGATGAAAGAAAAAGAACGATAAAGAACGAACACGAACGAAAAATAACGAAAAAGAACGAAAAAGATCGAAAAAGAACGAAAAAGAACGAAAAAGAACAAAAAAGAACGAAAAAGAATGAAGAAGAACGAAAAAGAACGATAAAGAATGAAAAAGAACGAAAAAGAACGAAAAGGAATAACAGAATAGAAGAATAGAAGAATAGAAGAATAAGGTGTGGTTCTAGGTTATAGTTCAATAAATCTCACTTGTAAGCGGGGTTGAAATCTTTAATGAGACTGTACAAAACGTTTATGCCGACTCCGCTGAACTCGACTCTTCACCGTATCTTTTGGAACTCCTCCAGCTTCGTCTTTTATCCCGAGTTTGCCCTGGTAAAATTCCTAAACACCCTGATTGGCTAACCGCACGCATTGGGTCCTTCCAATCAGGTTGTTTCGTTTTTCGGTCTCACCGCCTATTTCTTACGCGCTTAGCGTCCTTGTTCTCGGAACGGCGGGGTGATCGGAGGGGATGAATTAGTCGTGGGACTTTCCTTTGGACCACCCGCGCCGGTTCCCGTGGCGTTAGACCGATGAGTCCGCCTCGAGTGCCCTTAAGCTAATCCCCTAATTTACGACGGTCTTTGTTTACTATTGAGGACATTCGGAAAAACTCTACTAAACATGCGACGGCAAAAATCTGGAAATTGTAGACTCAAAAATAGTTTCGTCGAACGAGAGTCGTAAATTACGTTGGCCGTTTGCCCGAAAGGAAAAACAACGGAACAAAGGAACGACGGAACAACGGAAGAAGGGAACAAGGGAACAAGGGAACAAAGGAACAAAGGAACAAAGGAACAAAGGAACAAAGGAACAAAGGAACAAAGGAACAAAGGAACAAAGGAACAAAGGAACAAAGGAACAAAGGAACAAAGGAACAAAGGAACAGAGGAACAACGGAACAAAGGAACAGAGGAACAACGGAACAAAGGAACAAAAGAAGAAAGGAAGAAGAGATGGAAAGAAGAAAGGAACAAAAGAAGAAGAGAGAAAAGAAGAAAGGAATAAATGAAGAAAAGAGAAAAGAAGAAAGGAAGAAAAGTAGAAAAGAAAAGAAGAAGAGAAGAAAGGAAGAAAAGATGAATAGAGAAAAGAAGAAAAGAAGAGTATCGAACAGTATCAAACATGTCTCAAAAATGTTGTAACGGTCGGCGGTCGCGAGGTTGTGACGGATCGCGACGGAACCCTCTGTGCCGAAGCTCAGGGTGCCCAGGATCGCAGGAAGGGGCTCGAGGTTAGGCAGGTCGCAAACGAATGAGACGGTTTTAATAATCGAGATCTTTATTGAAGGTTGTGGTGCCCGGTGTTGCTGGGCACTCTTCCGGTGTTACGTTCCTCGTGGTCTAGAACAAATTAATACGACTGTGAGGACTCCCCTGACACGGGTGGCAAGCCTTTATACGTTACTTAATTCTATCGGAACGCGGAACGGTGTGATACGGACGCGTTACAGGAGCGATAGGGACGCTGTACAGGACGCGATACGGCGGTGTCGACGGAAGCCGAGTCTCGTCCGTCCCTTCCTCTAAGCGGCCAGATGGACCTGGAGCTTTCGAGGGGGGGGGGGGGGGGGGGGGAGACGGCTGGATCCGGTGGGGTTGACGACGGTGTTCGTCGGGAGTCGTCCCTCGCCTGACTCGTCCTCTAGGCCGCCAGATGGACCTGGCGCCTTCGAGGGGGGAGGCGCTGGAGGAACGGCTGCGACGAAGGCGACTGCTGCGGCGGCGGTGGGACCCGAGGTCCTTCGCTGGGAAGTCTTGTAGAGCGTATGGCTGCGTTGGACCAACTAGCCCTGAAAAGAGCTGCTCTCGACTCCCCTCCTGGACGGTACTGCCCGCTTTATATCTACGTCGCGTCTTATTTTCAGCCGCGAGAATCTGCCCCGTTGTGGTGGACATCTCGCGGCCGTTGCGCGAGGCTCTGCGGTCGAGTGGTGGGGAGCGCTCTAGTACCGGCCGCAGGCTTTCTTTGCTTGCGGTAACGGGTGTAGGGGTTATATGTTGTATCGTCGGAGGAATACAGCGGCCTACTCCGCTACGGAAATCCGCCAAATGATTATACGCCGCGTACTTGTGAATACTACTTTATTCGGTCTTGTACACGACACGTGGTGTCGGAAGACGGTACGAGACGTTGCGCGATACGTGCGTATCGGATACTCGTTCTAGCGGAAGTGAGAGCGGTTCGCCTTCGGCTCTAGACTATCCCGGTAGCTAGAGAGGCGACTCACTTATGTTGCTGCTGTCGGGCGATGACAGCGCCACGGCAGCACGGGGAAACTCGTGTGGCCCCTACACACTCCCCCCCAGGAGGAGTGGAAGCATACAATGCTTTCGCTTTTTACAGAAAAAGGTTCGCTTTACAGAAGGTGCTTACATGCTACTTAAAAGTACTTACATACTACACGCGGCGCTTACGGAAGCTTAACTTATGGTACGGAGTCTGCGAAGGTGACTCTGCGGCGCGAGTAGGTGCGTAACGGCGCACTTGGATTCGGCGGCAAATCGTTAGGGATCGGCGGCGGATCGTTCGGACTCGGCAGCGCGGCGCTCGGTGGGGGAGCTTCGAGTCTTTCGCTAACAATATGCGCGGGTTTTAAGAGTTCGACGGAAACGTTACGCGGTGAGCCGTTGACTTCGATCGTGTATACGCGCTCGGATACACGCTGGAGTACTCGGTGCGGTCCCGTGTAAGGCCGTTCCAACGGTCTACGCACGGATTTGATCAGCATGAACACATGCGAGCACGATTCCAGATCCTTGTATACAAAAGTCTTGATGCTACGCTTGTGTGCCACGGGCACGGGCTTGACGGCACGCATGTATTGTCGAAACTCTTCCAGGAACGGCTGCGGGTCGGGTTTGAATTCGTCCAGCAGGAAGAATTCGCCGGGCAAACGCAGCGATGTTCCGTATACGTAGTCGGCAGGAGACGCGTTAGTGTCCAGACGGACGTGCGTACGCAGACCTAACAATACCACGGGTAAAACGCGCGGCCATTGCTGATTGGCGTGGCACATGATCGCTGCCTTCAAGACGCGGTGCCAACGTTCAACCATACCGTTAGACGCGGGGTGGTACGCGGTAGTGCGTTGTCTCCGGCAGCCAACGAGTGCGAGGAGGGCTGTGAAGAGCTGCGACTCGAATTGGGTACCCTGATCGCTCGTTAGGAAAGCTGGCGCGCCAAAACGTGACACCCAGTTTTCGAAGAAAGCGCGACAGACGGTCTGCGCAGAAGTTTCGCGAAGCGGAACGGCTTCGGCCCAGCGAGAAAATCTGTCGATCATGGTAAGGCAATACTGAAAGCCTTCGCTCGCCGGCAGCGGGCCGACGAGGTCGATGTGCACGTGCATGAAACGTCCGTCGGGCGCGACGAACTGCGACGGTGTCATCTTTACATGACGGGAGACTTTCGATTGCTGGCAATCTACACACGACTTACACTGGCGAGCGATGTCGCGGTGCATGTCGGGCCAGACATATCGCTGTCGGATAAGTCGATCGGTGACTTTCGCGCTCGGGTGAGCGGCAGAATGGAAGAGTGTAAACACTCGCTCGCGCATGGAGGTGGGTATATACGGACGAATACATTCTTCGGAGACGCTGCAATACACAGGAGAATGGTTCGGACCCCACGTAAGCCTCTTAAGGGCGAGAGAGTGGTCTGGCGAAGCAAGAATTTCCCTGAGCTCTGGGTCGTTTTCCTGTTCGCGAGATAGTTCGTCTAGGTCGAACTGTGTCGGCAGCCGTATCGCCTCGGAACGCGAGAGAGAATCGGCTACTATGTTATCGCTGCCCGGCAGGTAGAAAATGCTAGACGTGAATTGTGCTATGTAGCACAGTTGTCTCGTCTGGCGTGGAGAAGCGCGCTCAGATTTCTGCGCGAAGGCGTAGATGAGCGGTTTGTGGTCGGTGTATATATTAAATTCGCGACCTTCTAAAAAGTGGCGGAAATGGCGCACGGCCTCATATATCGCGGTAAGTTCGCGATCATATGTGCTGTATTTGCACTGGGCCGGGGAGAATTTTCGCGAGAAAAATGCGAGAGGTCTCCAGGTCGCGCCACAATGTTGTTCGAGAACTGCGCCCATGGCCACGTCGGATGCATCGGCAATAAGACGTACGGTGGCCTTTTCGCTGGGGTGCGTGATGAGCGCGGCGTTTGCAAGGTCGTCCTTGCATTTCGCGAATGCCGCTTCGGCCTCGGGCGACCATACGATGGGCCGTTTATCTTTTTTACGCGCGTCGTGCATAAATGCGTTCAGCGGAGCTTGAGTGGCGGCAGCATGCGGAATGCAACGCCTGTAGAAGTTTACCATCCCCAGGAAACGACGTAGGTCGTCGATCGTGCGCGGCTTGGGAAAGTTAACGATCGCCTGAACTTTGCCAGGGGTGGGTTTAAACCCTTTTGAGTTGACGAGATGCCCAAGGAAGATCAATTCGGAGACGCCGAATTGGCACTTGTCGAGGTTCACGCGCAGATGAAAATCGCGGAGACGCTGCAAAACGGCAGCTAGGTGAGTCTCGTGCTCTTCCTCCGAGGAAGAGGCGATGAGGATATCGTCGAGAAATGTAAACACGAAATCTAAATCACCTAGGGCGCGATTGATGTACCTTTGGAAGGTCTGGCCGGCATTTCGAAGTCCGAAAGTCATTGCGCGATATTCAAAAAGGCCGAAAGGTGTGATAACGGCTGTTTTTTGGATATCTTCCGGGGCCACGGGTATCTGGTGATACGCCTTGTGTAGGTCTAGCGCCGTGAAAATGGTTTTGCCGTGTAGATTGGCTGGGAAGTCGTGCAGGTGAGGAACAGGGTACCGATCGGGTACAGTTACGCTGTTTAGGCGGCGGTAATCTCCGCAGACGCGCCACTCACCGGACTTCTTTCTTACCATATGGATCGGGCTGGCCCAAGGGCTGCTAGAAGGCCTGCAAATTCCGGCTTCGCAAAGGTACTTAAACTCGGCCTTGGCGGCTCTGAGTTTGTCAGGAGAAAGACGTCGAGCGCGTTCGGCAACGGGGGGGCCGGTGGTGGAAATGTGATGATACACACCGCGCGACTCGAGAGGTGTAGGCTGCTCGAGTCCGATGACTCGAGGGAAACGAGCTAGAATTTTTGAGTACTTGGACGACGGTCCAAGGACGTTCACAGACTGGGCTGGAGATTTCGCGATACCGGCAGCTAGCGACAGGCCGGTGACGGAATCGGTCACGCGACGATTTTTTAGGTCAACGATGAGACCATAGTGAGTCAGCAGGTCGGCTCCTATTATGGGATACGGGACTGCTGCTACACAGAAATTCCACTCGATCGGGCGGCGCAGACCGAGATCGAGGATCACGCGATGTTCGCCGTACGTGTTTATACGGGTGTCGTTCGCGGCAAACAGCTTAAACGAGCTGGAAGGGGTGCGCGAGTTTCCTGGGACCGGCAACAGGGACAAGTCAGAGCCTGTGTCCACCAGGAAGGTGCGGCCAGACTTACGGTCGCGCACGTGGAGACGTTTCGAGGACGCGTGACACACTCCTGCAGTCTCCGAGGAGGAGGGTGTCCTCAGTTTTCCGTCGCTCGCGGAGAGACGGCCCATGAGCACGGCTTGATGCATCTAATCGCGCGCTCGCCGTACTTCGCATGGATACGGCATAAACCGGAGGGGTTGCGACTGGGCGAACGGTTACGCGTACGCGCTGAGTCGTTGTTCCCTATGCTGCGTCTGCGCGCGCGAGGACTGCGGTCGACTAGCGCGGTCAGACGGGCTACTTCGCGGCTCAGCCTGTCAATTTGGCGTTGCATGGAGCCGGGATTCGCGGCACCGGCGGCTACGGCGAGGACGGATGCGTCGGCCGGTTGAATCGTTTCGACGATTTTGTCGGCGAGAAGCGCCATTTCCTGTAGGTCGTCGTGCTTTGTCGCTACGAGAATTGCGCGGCACTGCTCAGGCAGCGCGTCGAGGAAAATGGACTTGAGTACGGCGTCCGTACACGCGCCGTTGTTTAAATTACGCATTTGGGACAAAATATGCGAGGGTTTGCCGTGTGATGCTATTCGACCCTTGAGGAGCTGCCGGAGCTTGGACTCTGCCGACGTCGAGAAGGTCGAGATAATCCGCTCCTTAATACGCGTATAAGGCGCGACGGGGTCCGGCGTTACTATGAGGTCGGCTATGACGGCCGCCGTTTCCGCGTCGAGACCGGCGATCACCGTGTCGGCCATGGTAGTCTGGCTCGTGACTCGGGCATTACGGAAGGAGGCTTCGACCTGCCCGAACCACAAGGTCGGGTCATTTTTGAAAAAGGTCGGTAGTTTGGGCACTCGATAGCTATCTACACGAGGATCGCTTCGCGAACGGTTAGCTTCGTCGTCACGAAGGCGCGTTTCGATGAGTTCGCGCGCGGCATTGAGGTCCGCCTCTAAGCGCGCGATACGGTCTTCCGGCGTGGGTACGGACATGATTATCGCGTGTGACGGCACGGATACGGAAGACGATTACTTAAAAGTATTTATACATATATATCACCGCTGCATGTCGGTCCAACGGCCGTAGAAATCGTGCGGCGGCAGCCATGGCGTCGGCGGCGTGTCCCACGTGGCGCCCAAAACGCCGGTGGCCGTTGGCTTCACGCACGGGCGGCAGCAATGGCGGCAGCAAGATGCAGCGGGGTGCGGTGGGCGGAATGCTCGACGCCCGTAACTTCTTCTCGTACGGTTGCAGCTACTTCCGGACGTGCACGAGCCTCCGGGCTAGTGCAGAGACGTGGTGTAGGTTTGGCTTCTTGATTTCCAGCGCGACTGATCACGTCGGGGTCACCACTATGTAGGGGTTATATGTTGTATCGTCGGAGGAATACAGCGGCCTACTCCGCTACGGAAATCCGCCAAATGATTATACGCCGCGTACTTGTGAATACTACTTTATTCGGTCTTGTACACGACACGTGGTGTCGGAAGACGGTACGAGACGTTGCGCGATACGTGCGTATCGGATACTCGTTCTAGCGGAAGTGAGAGCGGTTCGCCTTCGGCTCTAGACTATCCCGGTAGCTAGAGAGGCGACTCACTTATGTTGCTGCTGTCGGGCGATGACAGCGCCACGGCAGCACGGGGAAACTCGTGTGGCCCCTACACGGGCGCGTCGCGGTGGCCATCTCGCGGCGGGGGCGAGGAACGAACGGTTCGCTGGCGCAAAGTAGCACTTCGTCGCAATGTTTGAGCAAGTTCGATTAAGGGTGGATTTGCATGAATTGCAATAAATTGAAAAGATTGTCTATTGCGAAAATTAAAAAAAAAAAGATAGCACAAAAGTATATTATAATAAGATAGTTGTAAAAAAGCATAGAGATAATAAAATAAAAATTTTATTTTACAAAAAGGATGATATAAATGTATTAATACAAAGTGTACCTTTATGATAATTGCAAAAACAATAAATACTTTGTGAACTTTTGAAATTCTATAATTATATGCAATGGCAATAATAATAGGAAATAAAATGTATTTGTAAGATTGTTTTATATTTTCATTTGATTTTTATATTTACATTATTTCAGAATATGCGGAATTTTACAAGAAAACAGGGTGGGATAGTTGCAGGAAAATGTTCATTTTGTGATAAAAGGATTATTACGAGAAATAATATGTCTAATTTGAAATAAAGAATTGATAAAGATAAAATTTTTTTTTTGAGGATGTGGAGGAATGCCTTTACGCACGATTATTGACTACATAATTTTATTCGGCGAGAATATATCCGACGAATAAAGATCCTTTTTTATTTATTCCAAGCGCATTTATTCGCAGAGTCAAACTTATCTATAAATTTAAATATATTAACCATATATAAATGCAGCTACGGAAATAATAGATCACATACAATTTATATCAGTGTAACTGTTTTATAAATGGACCAAACGACTTCAGTTTCTCTGAAAGGCTAGATGGATTAGTTTGGTAATTGGCGTCTAAGAAACATGTTGAAGAAATGCATTTGCTCGGAGTTGTGGAAAAAAATAATAAAAGTGATTATTATTACTTTTTTGTCTGGGCCAATATCGAAAATTTAAAAAATATGTGTTTTGTAGATTCATATAACTTATATGAATGCTGCAAATTTCATCGAAATTGGTCTATTGGTTTACGAGTTATAAACAATCAAATGTAATGAAAATTGCAATTTTTCACGATTTTCGGGCTATAACTGTCATTTTTACCATACTTGATTGTTTATAACTCGTAAACCAATAAACCAGTTTCGAAGAAATTTGCAGCATTGTATATAACTTACATGGATCTACAAAACACGATCTTTAAATTTTCGTTATTTGCCCAGATAAAAAAGTTGTAATAATCACTTTTATTATTTTTTTTCACAATTCCGACCAAATGAATTTTTTCAACATGTTTATTGTTAGACGTCAATTACTAAACTAATCCTTCTAGCATTACAGATAAACTAAAATCGTTTGGTCCATTCATAAAATAGTTATACTGATAAAAATTATTTGAGTAATTCTATGTACCAGCGCGGGGGCTCGTTAGTCTGACTACGCTACCGAACCATGCTGAAAAGCACTTTTAGACAATCGACACAACAGCAGAGGAGACGACAACAGCGCTGCGGTGGACGGCGCGAAAGTCAGCCAGCCATTTTGTACATAAATCCCGAATTTCATAACGATGACTTTACTACAATTTCCTGAAGCGAAAAAGCAATATTTTCTCACGGGACTTTTTTTAAAAAATTCTTTGTTCCACTCCGCGTCCCCGTACAGAGCCCTTTTTGGCAATTTGGCTCTTGAAACTTTATAAAAAATAAACGTGTACGTTTTTATAGAATAAATTTTTTTCTGTGCAGTTTTTCCAAAAAAGGGCTCTGTATGGGGACGTGGAATAGAACAACGAATTTTTTAAAAAAAGTCCCGTGAAAAAATATTGCTTTTTCGCTTCAGGAAATTGTAGTAAAGTTCTCGAAAATCAAGCTGCTTGGTTATCTATCTGTCTTTGTCTCTCCTGCGAGTGACATATCTCCCTCTTTGTCACAGCCCCATAGGAGAAACAAGGATCTGTCTATCCCTGTCTGGGAGCTTCCTTATTTCTCCGCAACTGTCGCTGAAGTCAGCTCGAAGTTTTGCTCTGGCTCCTGCGCACCCTTAAGAAATGAAGAATTACTTCGAGTCGGGATAAAATAGTTATGATCACAGCCGTTATCGTGAAATAATCACGACCGCGATCGTGGTTCTGCGATCATTATGATAAATCGCCGTTAGTGATTTTGAACGCCATCTCTAATTACAACTAAATACTTACAATCATCGTGTTGCACGGTTCGCCTGACTCTCTGTATATACGCGCATTGTTGATGGCGTATTATTTATAAAAGAGTGTAGAAGGAAATAGTAACCACGTTCAATGCACAGTTGATCCCTGAACCGATGCCGGTGCACGAATGCTGTTCAAAATATGTCATGAGCGTTTAGTATAACATTAAATACACTAGGTACGCGATATCGAAATAAATCCGTTTCCCGACTATACCGACCACAACCACCGCGTGCAGTAGTAAAATGGCTGCCGAGAAACGTCAATACATTTTATACCAATAACAAGCTGTCGTTGTAAATAATCGTGGTCAACGGAGATTGCAATAAAACGGATGCCGTTCAATTAATGCTTCAATTTTCCTATTTTTCATAAACGTGTGTGCGTGAAAGAGGTGCGTGTAAACCAAAAATGGCAGAATTTGTGCGTGGAGGCCCGAGCGTGTCCAACAGTGCTAAGGTACGTTCGTGGGTATTATTCATCCTAAATTATTCATCGATGACTACTGTGTCTTCGAAAGAAATTTAAAGCACTAAATAAATCAAACGGAATTATAAGTCTTTATTAAGGAACGTATGGCTAATCTCCAAAACTTGAGATTTCCACACGGTTTAAATATTTTTTCGAAAGTTGTTTTTGATGCGATTCGTCGATAATAAATTGAAGCATAAATACTAAACAATTGTTTACGAGTAGTATTAGTGCTTATTTGACAAAAGTATTTATTATTTAGAGTATCTTGATACATTGCATGAAAACAAAATCATACCCTCTCCTCTCCCTTAAGTATACAAACGTATTCTACGTTTAGTAGTGAAATTGGTTATGATTATGTTGTTATGTCGACAGATGGATCACAACAGTAAAGGAGGATCACCTAGCACTGGTAGCGAAGACGGGGGACAGAATGAGTCTATGAATGCAGAAAACGAATTTGATCCATTTCTTGAAAATATTCCAGACGATATACAGGACACCGAAGAACCTGATAGCGCCAATGCAATAATATTAACAGCTCCACCGGAAAATCAGTGAGACAAACCAAGAATACAACTATTTAATTATAAATGCAAACATTGGTTTGAAGACAATTCATGGTATGCTGTTACATTTTGATAAATATAGAATGGATATTTTGCAGGTGGTATCATGGTAGACTAGATAGATTTACGGCAGAGGAAAGATTATGGGACGCGAATAAAATGGGTAGTTATCTAGTGCGAGAAAGCGATAGAAAGCCTGGGAGCTATGTATTGTCTTATTTTGGAAGGACTGGTATTAATCATTTTAGAATAACTGCTGTGTGCGGAGATTATTATATTGGTATGATAGACATTATTCAGTTTCTGAAAAGCATTTTATACATTATAAAGTGCTTGTTAATTATAAATAACAAAAGAAATCTGTCTTTATAGGTGGTAGACAATTCAATAGTTTGTCAGATCTTGTTGCATATTATACTCATTGCTCCGATCTTTTGAAGAGAGAAAGACTTATACATCCTACCCCACCACCTGAACCAGTGAACGATAAGAAACGAATTGTCGCAATACTGCCATACACAAAAATGCCTGACACAGACGAATTAAGCTTTCAAAAGGGTGATATATTTTTTGTCCATAATGATATGGGAGATGGCTGGCTATGGGTTACCGCCCACAGAACCGGAGAACAGGGCTTGATTTTTCGTGAATTGGTGGAAGATTTGGACGATTCGATCGATCCCAATACCGTATTCTCTTGGTTTCATCCTAACGTCACTAAAAGCGAAGCCGTTGATATGTTAGTGAAAGCGGGACCTGGAAGTTTTCTCGTGAGTTCATGATGCGTATACTATGAAAAAACTTTTAACTACAAAGTTACACTATTTAAATGGACACGTTTGGCGATGATGGAAAAAATGTATTCACTGTTATATACATCCTTGAACCAATATAACTTTGTCCAGAAAAGTTTTTTTATACAACTATATAGATAAGACCTGCTTATGATTCTTATGATGTGATCCCGCTTAGCTAAAACCATTTCTTAACCAAATACTTTGATACAGTATTCAAATGAAACAAATTTTTGTATACAGGTCAGACCGTCGGACAATAGTCCAGGAGATTATTCACTTTTCTTTCATATAAATAATCAAATTCAAAGATTTAGGATCGAAAAGAAGGGAGTACGATACCTTATGGGCGGCAGAACATTCGAGTGTCTCGATGCTGTGATCAACAGGTAGAATATGTTTCTCTTCACGTATTGCATTTCTCGAATGTTCAAATTGTCACTACATGATGTTTAAAGGTATCGAAAGGAACAAATAGTGGAAGGCCATACGTTGGGTCAAGCGTTGGTAACGGAACCTGATGGCAGTGTAAGAGTCAATAGAGAAGTACAACACGCGGAAAAGATATACGCAACTCTTAGAGAATGTCGCGAGCAATCTGGAGCAAAGAAAAACAAAGGGATAAAAATGCAAGGGTATCTTGAAAAGAAATCTGAGAAAAATAAGAAATGGAAAGCACTGTATTTTGTACTTTTAGTAGACGCTACAGATACGCACTTGTATTTGTACGACAATCCAAAAAGAACCAAACCTAAAGGTCTCATAGACTTAAGCTGTGCTTATTTATACCAGGTAGATGAAACTCTTTAGCCGGATACAGTATATATACATATATATATCGTTTAACACGTTTTTCATTACCATGAAAATTAATCGCATCATTGTCGTCTAACGGTCATTCGACTTTTATCGCGTGCACGTTGAATTATCCCACGATTCGTCACTGCAGCATAGATGTTTTAGGTCCATGAAAGTGTATTCGATCGACCTCATTGCTTTCAATTAGTTGAACGTGCTTTACCATGTTTGGCCACGATAACATACTTGGCGGCTCCAAACTCAGAGAACGCTTTAGATTGGATTAATGCCTTAAAGCCATTATGTGTATCGCAACTGACACGTGCTCCAAAGGTTGCCCGACTTCGTGAATTGCGTTCGTTACATCTCCATATTTTAGATGCGCATAGACTTCCATATAAACTAGTACCAAACCCCTTCATAATAGTGGCTCTAAATAATGTAAAAGTTGCTCGCACCAAGGTTAAGACTGGTTTACATCCCCTCTGGGACGAGGAATTCATTCTGGAGTACGTATAAGATTGATTATCATGCAACGATCGTACTGTCGTTCCTCGTTAACGATTAAAGCAGATGCTTTAACGATTAATTGCCCAATAGGGATGTACCGCCCGATGTTATGTCGTTCTCCTTAACATTGTACAACAAAGGTAAACGCAGCAAAGATACAGAGGTGGCCGAATTGACCGTCGAACTGGCGAGTTTAACAAACGGCGAAGAGATGGACGAGTGGTATCCGTTGTCAGGAGTTACTCCCATAGGAGAATGGGGTGTACTACGTTTACGTATAAGGTATACATTTCTGTTATATTACAAGCGAGACGTCCGTTTTAAAAAATCATTGCTCCCTACACGGTTGTTAAATTACAGGTACCGGCACGATTTGGCGATGCCTCCAGACGAATACAGTCCATTGCAGCAGTTATTACTAGATCCAGAATTACATGTTGTTAGGGCATTAGCAGATGTGTGTCATTTGGATAGAGTACCACTGGCGAATAGTCTACTTAGAATATTTAGGTACATGCAGAACTTTATAGTCCATTGACGGGTATATTATGTACTAATATATGTATATGTATATATATATGTGTGTGTGTGTGTGTGTGTTTAGGCACGAAAGAAAAGAAGCTGATCTGTTAAGATCTCTAAACCAGACGGAAGTAAGTGTATTTATGTTGTTCAGAAGCCGTATGGTCACGCATTCGCTTCCATTGTAATTCTTTCGCTGTTACGTTTAGGTAGACAAAGAAGATGAAACGCCAACATTGTTTAGAGCTGCCAGTCTTACAACTACTTTAATGGATTTATACATGAAATCAGTTTGTACCTCGTTTTTAAAGGCCGCTTTACGCGACACGATAGTGAAATTGATTGAAAGTAAACAAAGCTGTGAATTGAATCCAACCAAAATGGATTCCCCGGAAGACGCTTGCAGCAACGCTGAATTTTTGCTGCAGGTATAGATATAATAGAATGGAAATTCGAAAGAAATTCCTTTGAACAGCGATCGCTTTAAATCGACATTGTTCCAGGTTCTAGATGAAGTAACATTGAGCATTTTTACGAGTCCCGATGCTTGTCCAAGGACTCTCAGATATATTTGTGGATGCTTGCAACGCGCGGTCGTTGCCAAATGGCCCCACGAGAGACTAGTCAGAACGCGAGTAGTCAGTGGCTTTATATTTTTACGTCTACTCTGCCCTGCCATATTAAATCCTAGGTCATTTAATTTAATAGCCGAACCACCACCTCCAGCCGCTGCAAGGTAGGGTAGGTCTATATTTAACGTAAGATACTTCGACGCTATAGAAATTATTCGTTATCTTGCCGTTCATAATTTTATAGATCGTTAGTAATGGTTGCGAAATGTTTACAAAACTTGGCAAATTTGGTCGAATTTGGCGGTAAAGAGCCATACATGGAAGTTGTGAATCCATTCATTCTAAAGAACAAGGAACGAATGGTTGTCTTTCTTGATCAGTTATCGGTAAGTAACGATTTGTCAATTTTGACTATAATCAGCGATAATTATTTGACGATTGTTCGAACCTGTTGCGTGTAGAACGTAACCGAGAAACCGGAGTCAGAAGGTGCAGATCCAAGAAACAAGAGTTGCATATCAGACACGGCAAGAGATCTGGCCACGTTACATCATATTTGTGTTTCACACTTGAAAGAGTTGCAAGTTCTATCAAAGACGCAGGTAGGTATCAGCCGTTTCGCCATTCAAACCCAAGAAATGCCATCGTTCAGAATGACTGTAACAATTAATCGATTACTGATTCGCATATCTGCATACTTTTTTTTAGCCAACAATAAAGCAGTTGGTGACTGTGACTGAAATGCTAAGCAAACACAAACAAAAATATATGGAAATGATACGGTAGTGCTAAAGCCATACGCCATGAACAATGCCAAACGTAACAAAACAATTTATAAGATTTGACGACAGATACGTAGTAGTATTTAATAATAATTATTAAGTGATTTAAGTAATTAAACGTACAGACTGACGTGCCATATATATTATTGTATACACACAAGCCTACATTTACCATTTCGTATGTAATTAGAAAATAGCTTATACGTATAGTAAACAGTAACATGACAGTGATATAGTAACATACAGAATCATATAGGCGTATAACGATTTTATATTTACCTAGGTGCTCGAAAATAAATATAAATTAAACCAAAAATATTGCGTGCGTATTTATTGACTGCGAAACAATGACTCGTTTATTTCCAATGGGTAAAAAATTGTACGTTCTATACGTATAAATGTTGGTTTATTAATACGAATAATGTTATAAACTATTTCTTACATTTTTATCGTTGCAATGGTTCTATCATGCCATTAAATGACGGATATTATGTTAAATCCTACCGAGTTAATACAAAGACTCTTAGAAAATCTGTTAACAAAAATATACATTAATTTTTCAGTTAAAAAATTAAGAAGCATACGAGTAGTAAAATTTTAATACACTGTACTGTATATTACAATGTTGAACAGTGTATAAATTATTCTATTATTTCATGATTGTGACGTTAAGCTGTTTGAAATAAAAATGATACAGCGGAAGTTCCTAAATGTAATTCACAGGAAAAAAACTTCGCATTACAATTTGTACTTGATGTATAGATTTATATAATATTCGTATTCTTTCATTTGATAACAAGATCCGAATAAAATGATATAAAGTACGCATATGGTGTGTGCATCATTTGTCCAATGTAATTTATATATAAATATATACTAGTAAAACTTTGATGAACAAGTGAGGTTGACATTCGAACCTAAATAAATACGACGCATAGATTCATAAACTTAGATTTAGAAATGTAATTTTTTTATAATATTTTAGGACCGTTAGATTCGAATAATGTGTCTCTTTTTTTTATCACGCGAAAAACATTGTACGAATATAATTAATTGAAGATTTGTCGATTGTTCCATCAATGTTATAAAACCAAACAGCATAGATGGCTTACAATGAATACATAAAGACAATCATTTAAGACAGAATGAATATAAAGAACACTTTTTGTACAAAGTTTTATTATGAATTTAAACTACATAACACGTATGCTGTGCAATTTTATATATACACATTTTCAATATTTAAAAAAGCTAGTATTACAATTGTACGCGTTCAAATATACGAGAAGATTCGCGAATTGTACTATTTAGATCATTCGGCAAAGTATTTAACCCTTGATTGTTCCAAATTGAATAAGATCCGAGACATGGCCGTTTCAGCGGCGCGACGACGAACGTCTCTGGCTCAGGAAGCATATTTGGATCTGTTTACTTTATAAAAAACACCGACTTCTTTGCATTTTGCTGACAGAGTCATGTCTCGTCCAAATAAAATAACATTATTGTCTGAACAAATGTCGAAAGTATGTAAATAAAACGAAATTTCAGTTTACTAGTGATATTTGTAACTTCTTTAAATTGCAAAGCATGTTTCTCGTTGCATAATTTATCAGACTTAAATCGCAATGTGAATATAAAAGGGACAGAGAATAGAATACAAGACAGGATACAACGATGTTGTTATAAAACCTTTGTGCAATAATGACAGTACGGTAATCGTAGGTATTTAAGGATTCAAATATCAATGTAAACTATCACTTGTCTTTCAGCGCGACAGTACTCTTAAATTATATTTTTCATAACAAAGTGAGTTTATAACTCTACATTGGAGTAACGATAGCGGATGAAAAGAACGCTTAAACTAGTACAATCGAAAAAATAAATTCGTATCTAGTCAATTTCTTTTATGCGAACGTATAAAAATATCAATGTAAAAAACTAATCGATTACTGTATCATCTTCGTCATATGCAAGAGCTTGTTTCGTCGATACATACAAAGAACACGAAATATGCGTTTAATTGCACTAAAAATGAAAACACGAGCGAACCCTACCTATCTACGTTTAAACTGGTAAATAGGCATTTATATCAAAATTGCATACTTAATTACAATAGTACTCACTAGCTAGCATGGCATGCTTAAGATTATTTAATCACAGCACAAAATGAGTTATCCATACTGTATTTTCTTGAGTTTTATGGCTTTTGTTCTTTTTGTGTGAATGGTATTTTTCAACTATGCAAAGTAAGGTATGAAAGTAAAGATTAAAAGTATGTTCAATGAATGAATTATAGATGTACAAGTATTTTAATAAAGCATGCAATTAATATATCTATTTTTTACCCACAATCTTTGAACTATGCAATCATTTTGTGGGATAATACCTTTCGTGTAAGTTACGTTAAACGTAATTAACTATAAAACGGGCGAATAGTCGTAAAAATATTTTTTTGATAGTGACTATTCTATGCAATCAAGGGTTAAAATTCTTCTGCAAATGGAATATTAAGAGTTATATGGCAGACTGTTGAACAAACAATGTATTTTATGAAATTGAACTTCAAGAGTAAAAATGTATGCAATATTATACAATACTATTACATACTTGGTTCTCTTTCTCTTTCTCTCTCTCTCTCACTTTCTCTCTCTTCCAATGTATAGAAAAAATTGTGCTTGAAAATTAGTACAATATTCTATAGAATAAGCTGCAAAAATGTGCGTAAAGTGAACATAATCTAACGCTTTTTACAATTTATTTCGCGTTAAAGTTTCAAATGAGAAAAGTTATGGTATTCGCTGATTTAAAACAGACAGCACCGACGTCTCCTATGGCTCGAGTTACCTGCTCTCATACTTTTCTTTTTTGCTTTGCCTCTGTGTTCTTTATCTTTGCGTATTTCTCTGACCTATAATTTAATAATTTCACCTGATCAAAAAATGTGTTACCAACACACCAAAGTGATTTTATGCTTTCTATTTCAAAATTTATTTAAAACATTAATTATTATGGTCGATTTAGTTTATCAAAGGTTCAAAGAACCTTGTAGCTTGTTAAGCATGCTTACCAAAGTATAAAAAGCATCGTCTACTCCCATTCTAGTTTTTGCAGAAGTCTCAACAAAAGGCACACCGTATTGACGGGCAACTTCTCTTGCTTGCGACATATTTACTGCCCAAGATTGTTGAAGATCGCACTTATTTCCTACCAATACCATTGGTACTTCTTCCGCATCCTTCACTCTTTTTATTTGTTCCCTATACGTGCTTATGTCCTGCAACATTAAATGCATAAGAGCCCTTTTGTTAAAGTTTCTTTTAAATTTACTAATAAACGAATACAGCCAAACTGGATATTTCAAGAGAAGTTAGGAAGGGAAATTGTTGTCTGTTAGATACCAGAGTTATCAAAATTCAACTGTTATAACACATACCTCAAAACTTTTAGCCGAGTTCACGGCAAACACTAACAAAAATCCTTCGCCTGTCCTCATGTACTGATCCCTC
The DNA here is from genome assembly GCA_913789915.3 of Sphecodes monilicornis. Taxonomy (NCBI): domain Eukaryota; kingdom Metazoa; phylum Arthropoda; class Insecta; order Hymenoptera; family Halictidae; genus Sphecodes; species Sphecodes monilicornis. Next base: position 27,893,729 of record OU565290.1, on the reverse strand, counting down.
ATCGCGCTATATTCTTCTTGACCAGCTGTGTCCAATATATCTAAAAGGCATGTCTCCCCATCTATGACTACCTAGGTATAAAATATTTTTTAGAAAAATTGCTCATAGGATAAGTGTTTAATGAATTAGTTAATAGCGGAAACGAGCGAAGAAACATACTTGTTTTCTATAAGAGTCTTCTATCGTGGGATCATATTCGTCTACAAAATGATTTTGTATCAACTGAATCGTCAGAGCAGACTTGCCAACACCTCCAGCACCCACAACGACAAGTTTAAATTCTGTCATTATGTAATTATTATTCCAACACGATCTACAGCTTTTAATGCAAAGCTACAATTGCGTCTTGTCTACAAAGTAAAAGTTCATATTTTAACCTTAACGAGCGATGAGCGACGTGCGTTAACCGCAATATATTATTCGATTGAATAAATAAAGCGAATGGGGTTAACAAGCATTAATTATTCCGAAGTTTCTATCTTTCGTTGCCAAATAAAAGAGGACGAAAGATTGTGTATGTATTTTCAGTAATTACGAGCGACAATTCTTTGTTGAGTCACTCATCAGAGTAGTTTTGACAAATTAACTCCAACTAGATCGTTGCGAACAATACGTACTCTATGGGCAACAATCTGCACCAAGTTCGTACCGACTTTAATACGGGGTCGGTCCTTAAGTCATTTATATTTTTAATTCGTCGATGAACATCGTAAATTCCAGAGTAGAGTACAGTGACTTAACAGAAGTAACATAAAAACAGAAGGGCCATTGCAAGCAAGCACACCGAATAACATTACAGCAGAAGCATGTGGGCAGATGCAATCGTCGATTAAAAAGATAATTATAAAATATCCCAGAGTACGCGTCTTTTAGAATGCAATTCGAGACTAAATAAAATATAGAACATTTGATGAACCTTTCTTACTTCGAACTCTTCGAAATACCGACGTATAAGTGAGAGGTGTGTTTTCAAGAGTACATCGAACAAACGAGCAACGCTATCGACGTGAAAATAAACGTCGTTCGAGCAGGAGATCTTTCTCGTCTTCATGCATGGCCTTACCAAAGTTCAAAGACACATTTCAGGAACACGCACCGGCTTAAAAACACACTTTTCCAACTCTAACTATTATCTGCTATTACAAATCAGAAACTGGAGAGAAACCATCTGGAAAGAAGCACCAGTGGTGCCAATTGCCAATCTACAAAGATTCGATGACACATCTCGAGGGAGTGGATCCCAGGCTTGTGATAGCACTGTCACCCTATCGAAAACGGTAAACAAATTTAATCGGTCGTTACTTTGTTCTCGGTATAGATTGAAATCGTGACATCATATTTATGGCCGAGGAAGTTGAATGTTAAAACAAGACGGATTGAAAATGTCAACCTCTACACAATGGTCAATAGCAAAGCCAGAAACTTTTTTGGAACCAATCACAGAATAGTTTTGAATCTGACATTTCACACGCGCGATCTCTAGTTACGCTTTGTACAAACATGTACATAAATTGTGATTACCATGCGCGATACTACAGTTATCGACCTAGAGAGGTTACGATTATCTACAGTTAACGTGCTTACCAACCATAGACTTGTAGCAGACTACTACCACACTACTACAGACATTGCATCTTATGGGCTTTTCTGTCTAGGCCTCGGGGGGCCACAGTGGCCCCTGTACCATTTCGGTGTCGCGTTCAATATTACCGATAGTTCACGAATTTAGCTGTATTAGCAAGAACTGAATATTCCGTATACTTTATTTTTACTACGGGTGTTTTGGAGGCTACTAATGCATACGGCGCATGTATTTGAACGGTGAAAATATTATTTATGAAGAATGTATTACAAAAATACGAATTGTAGTAAAATTAATTTGGTTTCTATACGTAATATTATTTTTATTACTCGTGTCACTAATGAATGTATATTATAATAGTTTTATACACTTTAGACCAATAGTTTACTTTCTTTACGGTAATGCGGCAACATGGAACAGATCCTGCCTCATCTTTTTACCCCCTCTAACACATGAATCAGAACTAACTTTTAGTCCGGATAAGAACTAGTTTCAACCAATTATTTAATTTGAATATAAAATAATGTTTCAATGGCGAAATAATATGCGATATGTAACGTACATCTCAGTACGTACATCATATTTAGACTACATCAGAACCTACAATCTACTGCAGAAGTGCAAATCTATTTAACACTCGCTCACGAGAGCAAGAGTTACATGTATTCTGAAAAGAAAACTTTGTATTTGGATTATTAATTGAAAATAATTGTTGAAGCTGGCACATCGGAAAAGGAAGAAAGTATTAAAAGTCTTACATTCTACTATGAAATACATATTTACGCAAATTCTAAATGTGCAGCTATTAGCTCGATATTACCCACTACATGCGAGATACTATAATTTATAAATTATAGCATTTTGCGAATTGTGGATAATATCGATTGCCCAGGTCTCACCACGAGGAGGTTGCTGCACAAGAGACCCGAAAGGGAGTCAGAACGAAGTCTTCCTTCGTTCTGTCTCCCTTTCTTACAACGACGATTCTTAGAAGCTAAGTTCGCAGGTCGCTAAATGGAAAAATAGTCTTTTTCACGGAAAAGACTTCTTTTCCATTTAGCGTATGTCGAGTAATTATTGCGGGGCAAAGAGTGAATCGGAGAAGAAGTCTCCGATCCACGAGGGACCAAGGGCGAATCAGGCGGAAGGCTCTGATTCTTTCAAAGAGAGAAACAAGATCGAACCAGAGCAGAAGGCTCTGGTTCAAGGGTGACGCGACGCGTTCAGTGCTTACAAGTCCTGAGCCGACCAGCCCGATACCCGTCACTCCATCACCAAGAAAGATGGCAAAGAGATGCGCTCAAACGGTTTCTGGCGCTACTGGGTGACATGAGAACATGGCGTGCCCAGGATTACGTTAACACAGAGGATCGTCAGAAGACGAGTGAACGAGTCTCTTAGACATCCCTCTCAATGACTTCACGCCGGATACCGAAACTGGACCGGCTCAGAACCTGCAAGCAAGGCCGACACAGCAGAAGGCTGTGTCGGAGTCAGAAAACGTGGCGAGCAAAGTCAAGTTACGGCAATAATTACTCGACATAATTTCAACGACGATTGACAATCTTAATAACTAACGCACGCACTAAAACTAACTTAAGAATCATCTGGAGTCTTCGTTCGACGAATCCTCTTCTTTCGATGAATTTTCTTCGCACGATGAATTTTCTTCGCAAGATGAATTTTCTTGAACAGAATCGATAACCAGCTGAAACAAAATTGACTCCAAATGGAAAAGCTGTTGAAAAAAAATCGAAACAGAATCGAAAACCAGGTGAAACAGAATCGAAACAGAATCGAAACAGAATCGAAACAGAATCGAAACAGAATCGAAACAGAATCGAAAACCAGTTGATACGAAATCGACACCAAATGAAAAACCAGTCGAAACAAAATCGAAACCACATCGAGCCCAAATCTAATGATTTGAGGACGCAACGACCTATAGGCGATTCGGGTGCCCCCGGGGACGCGAGTCCCCGTACCCACTCACGGGCCCCATCCCGTGCGTGAGTCCCTGAGGGAACTCCGATCCGAGCAATATGGATTTCAAGATAAAAATATCAATTTCCAGAAATAAATATCAATTTCCAGAAATAAATATCCATTTTCAGAAATACATATCAATTTCCAGAAATAAATATCAATTTTCTGAAATAAATATCAAGTTCCTGAAATAAATATCAAGTTCCTGAAATAAATATCAAGTTCCTGAAATAAATGTCAAGTTCCTGAAATAAATATCAAGTTCCTGAAATAAATATCAAGTTCCTGAAATAAAAATCAATTTCCTCAAATAAGTATCAATTTCCTGAAATAAGTATCAATTTCCTGAAATAAGTATCAATTTCCTGAAATAAATATCAATTTCCTGAAATAAATATCAAGTTCCTGAAATAAATATCAAGTTCCTGAAATAAATATCAAGTTCCTGAAATAAATATCAAGTTCCTGAAATAAATATCAATTTCCTGAAATAAATATCAATTTCCTGAAATAAATATCAATTTCCTGAAATAAATATCAATTTCCTGAAATAAATATCAATTTCCTGAAATAAATATCAATTTCCTGAAATAAATAACAATTTCCTGAAATAAATATCAATTTCCTGAAATAAATATCAATTTCCTGAAATAAATAACAATTTCCTGAAATAAATAACAATTTCCTGAAATAAATAACAATTTCCTGAAATAAATAACAATTTCCTGAAATAAATATTAATTTCAAGACAAACATATCAATTTCAAGACAAATATATCAATTTCCTGAAAAAAATATCACTTTCCTGAAAAATATCAATTTCTAGACAAAAATATTGTATCAATTTGGTAGAGTTGAACTTTGAAAGACTTACAAAATTAAGTATTACCATTCTTACAAATTACATAAGAAATTTAAAACTCTAACGTCTAAAATTATAGATCGGTACTTCTAAAGCTACTTTAAATCGCGGCTATTTATTCGCAACATTAACTAGACATTAAGTCAACTTTGAAAATTTATACTATTACAACGCGTGTTACAATTTGTTTTTCAACGCTACTTAAAATCGCGAATTTTCTTATCTCACAGTTGATCGTTGCAACTGGAGCATGGGCGCCTGAAATATCGAATCGTTCTAATGCAAACGCGATCTTTTTGATGCGCAACGCTAATTCAACAAATCGAAATTCAATATACTATTTAAATAAGAAAAGTACTCTGACGTCTAAAATTCTATATCGGTGTCTCTAGCATTACTTTAAATCGCGACTATTTATTCGCAACATTAACTAGGAATTTGATCAACTTTAAAAATTGATACTAGTACAATGCGTGTGACAATTTGTTTCGCAACGCTACTCGAAATCGCGGATGAGCCCATCTCACAGTTGATCGTTGCAGCTCGAGCATGGGCGCCTGAAATGTCGAAAGACTCGAAAGCAAACGCGAACTTTTGGTGCGCAACGCTAATTCAACGAACAGAGATCGAAAAAAGATTACTCTAATTCAACAAATCGAAATTCAAATTGCTATTTAAACAAGAAATTTAAAATTCCAACGTTTAAAATTGTACATCTGTATGTCTAGATTTACTTTAAATAGCAACTATTTATTCGCAACATTTACTACACATTTAATCAAGTTTTAGAATTGATAGTAGTACAACGCGTGTGACAATTTGTTTCGCAACACTACTCGAAATCGCGGATGTGCCCATCTCACAGCTGATCGTTGCAGCTCGAGCATGGGAGCCTGAAAAGTCGAAAGACTCGAAAGCAAACGCGAACTTTTGGTACGCAATGCTAATTCAACGAACAGAGATCCAAAAAAGATTACTCTACAGTTTCTGCAAAACGAATCGCGACTATTTGTTTCGCAACGCTATAGTTTAAACGAGCTATATCGCTGATAGAGACTACTAATATATTTAGAAGAAAGGCTAACTTTGATCTCTGTTCAAAATCGACTAACGCAACGCGTACTTTTTTCGCAACGCTAGTGCAAATCGCGGACGTTCCCATCTCGGCTGATCGTTGGGGCGGCGAGGCCTGCCCATGCATGCAACTAACTACTTTTACATTCTACTACAACTCTATGTCTACAGACGAGTATAACGACAAGGTAGTGATAAAATGACTCACTCGAAGATGCGAAGACGTTGCAATGATTGTCCTTTTGAATGACAGTTTGTCCGGCATCTTTGGCATAAAACCTCGTCTGCTCCTTCGGCCTCATCCCGGCAATTTGTTTCGCACCGCTACTCGATGTCGCGGAAGTACCCATCTCACAGTTGATCGTTGCAACTGGAGCATGGGCGCCTGAAATATCGAAAGATTCTATTGCAAACGCGATTCTTCTGATGCGCAACGCTAATTCAACAAATCGAATTTAAAATGCTATTTAAGTAAGAAATTTAAAACTCTAACGTCTAAAATTCTAAACAGGTATCTTTAGAACTACTTTAAATTACGACTATTTATTTGCAACATTAATTAGACATTTCATCAACTTTAAAAATTGATACTAGTACAACGCGTGTAACAAATTGTTTCGCAACACTACTTGAAATCGCGGATGTGCCCATCTCACAGTTGATCGTTGCAGCTCGAGCATGGGAGCCTGAAAAGTCGAAAGACTCGAAAGCAAACGCGAACTTTTTGTGCGCAACGCTAATTCAACGAACAGAGATCCAAAAAACGATTACTTTAGATTATATGTAAAACAACAACAACATGAACTTTAAAAGCGCAGTTATCAAATTGAAATGTAATTTTGAACCGCGACTATTTGTGATTCGCAACGCTACGCTCTAAACAAAATTTTTCGTAACATTAACTTTAATCTCTGTTCAAAATCGACTAAATGCAATGCGTGGTTTTGTCGCAACGCTAGTGCAAATCGCGGACGTTCCCATCTCGGCTGATCGTTGGGGCGGCGAGGCCTGCCCATGCATGCAACTAACTACTTTTACACTTTACTACTACGGTATACTACTACTTCTACAGACGAATATAGTAACAAAGTAGTAACAAAATGACTCACTCGAAGATGCGAAGTCATTGCGATGAATGCCCTCTCCGAGTCGATCAGCACGGTAACGACTGCATGCCGGATACCGAAACTGGACCGGCTCAGAACCCAAGGTAAACGAAGGAAGCATTGAAGAGTCCACAGGTAGGCCAGAGTAGCTCTCGATGACCACTGTTGGAAGACCCTTGGCCCACCCTAAGCCAGCTGAAGGTAGGCAAGGGTAAGCTCTTGAGGACCACTGGTCATCCAGAAGGTAGGCAGGGGAGGCCAATGTACCTCTGCGGGACCCCTGGTCAGCCTCAAGGTAGCCGAAGACCCTCCTGGTCCCGGAGCCCGTCCGTTCCTGCCGGAGACCCCGGCCCGACTGACTGATTGAGCGCGCTCCGCGGGCTTAGGTAAGCAATGATGCGCAGCGAAGCGAAACGCTCCCCACCCCAACTAATTTCGGTAGATCTCGATTGCCGTGATAATAATTATTGATAAATCTATTATTTCTGGCTGTTTAATGTTTATAACAATTCCTTTTGCCAACGATGTCGACAAGCATCCCCTTGTCTATCTATCAACTAATTTTTTAGTAAAAACTGCTAATCGTACTCGAGGTACAGAACAACTTTTAAACCATGAATATTACCAAACAATATTATATCAAGCAAATGTAATTAATAAAGTTACTATCTCTGGCTGTTTAATGTTTATAACAATTCCTTTTGCTAATTATGTGGATAAGCACTCCCTCGACTATCTGACCATCTAATTTTTCAGTAAAAATATCTAATGTAACTCGAGATATTGAATATCTTCTGACACATGAATATTCGCGAGCATTAATTTATCGAACACAATTTGCTGATAAATTTATTATCTCTAGCTGGTTAATATTTGTAACAATTCCTTTTGTCGATGATGTCGACAAGCATTCCCTTGACCATCTTGCCATCTAATTTTTGAGTAGAAGTAAGCAATAAAACTCGAGATCCAGAATAATTTATGATACACGAATATTACTAAGCATAATTATAGTGAAAAAATGTAATTAATGAATTTATTATCTCTGTTTGTTTACCGATTACAACGATTATATGTTTGGTTACCTCACCACCCAATTTTTTAGTAAAAATAGCTAATAGTACTCGAGATACAGATTAACTTTTATGCATGAACATTTGTAGTATACAAGATATTCAATTCTCACTAGTACGCACAGTTTCATTAGAACAAGAGTAACAAAATATATTTATAACTAATTAATCTCTTCCAGAATCGAATTGAAAACTATACATGAATGTTGCCGAAGGTCCATTCTATATTCTTCGAGAGCTAATATTTATAAAAATTACCTGAAGTAATTTATCAACAATTTTTGCGGAGGTAACTTCTATCTTCTATGCCCGTAATGAGTAAGACAAGGAGAGTCCGAGTATTTGTCAAAGGTAAACACACAAATCGTTGTGTCACCTCTCTGGAAATCGTAAATAACTAATTAACTAGGCGTCGAATCTACATAAAACTGCAACAGAAATGTAGCTGAGACATCATTCTAGATCCTCCGATCACAAGGAAGATTATTTTTTACCAGAGATCTGTTAAATTATTTGAGTTTATTTTAGAACGAGACTTAGAATAATTGTTTATAACTATTTAGTCAGAAATAAAATGTGACGATAAACTATATGTGAAAGTAGCTGAAGGTCTATTCTATATTTCCTAACTGCAAATATTTGTAAACAATTCCTCACAAGTGTGTTACTAATCAATTTTCTGTCGAGTGTGCACAGTGTTCAGCAGCTCTGTGTCTGTCTTTCTTTCTCTTCTTAAATGTGCATAAGTTCGTCTTTGTCGGATACAAACTTTTTTATCATGTTCGCCAAATTTTTACCAGGGGGTACGAAGTCCTGTAAAAAAATAGGCGGCACAAGTGAATAATACGTGGAGTATTTTTGTACGAATACAATTGCGTTTTAAAGCTGACAACGCTGTAAAATCGAGCCTCCTCGGACACACACTTTATGTGTTGCAACCTCATGTAGTTCACCACCTAACCGTTCCATTTTGATAGAGTCCGCTATCGTACTAGGACATTTTCTACAGAGTCGGTAATTCAGAACCGTAGACAGAAAAACGCATTGCATGCAATGTCTGTAGGTATCTTAAGTCTGTGTTTCGTCACAGGCTTAAGACTAGGCTAGATTTAGACTAGGGGGCAGCAGTATACCGGGCACGGGCAAAACCCGGGCGTGAGAGCACTCTCATTCCTCTCTGCTTTGATGTCTACTTTGGAGTATAGTAACACAGCGTTTGGAATGTTGCGTGTGAATAGGGAATAGGGAATAGGGAGAGAAAGAATGGTCTCGCGCAATCATCACAGTCGGGCAGTTTCAGGCAGTCTCAAATCGGTCTGTAGGCGTCATCGTGGTGTGTGAGCTGGAGCGTTTTTGAGAGTCGAACAGTCGAACGAGTTTGTTTTGAATCGATAAGAAGCGTGGGCATTTTCGTTCGTACGGTGATGGTTTCGCAAAGGAAACTGTGCTTGTCCTACGGTACCGCTATGGCAAAAATCGTCGCCGATACGCGACCTGCGATCGCGAAATAAGTATTAAAAACGGAACGATACGAGGGCGCGTACGATGTCGCGCTCGGAACAAGTTTTCCTCGTACGTCGTCTCGTGTGGACGCGCGAATGGACCACCGTTTTGCTGTCGATATTGTGCGTAATCCCCGCGAATCCTACGGGTGCCGACTCGATTTTATACGGTGGCAAGGATAATCAGTGCCCTGTGGAGTGTGGCTGCCTCGGGAATGTGGTCGACTGTGGTAGCTTACAATTGATCGGTGCACCCAGCGGTCTACCACCATGGACAGAGATCTTGTGAGTCAATAGTCGCTTGTTATTTCATCAAGAACAACCGCGAGAGGTACCAGGCTGTCCTTCACGGACAATCAAACTTATCAAAATACGTTCCCACGGCTGTTTAAAATTTTACCACCGTTTGTATCCGTTTTTTTCTTCTCTCGATCGCGTTACTTGCGACAAACCGTCGAGGTTTAAAGTTAAATGCTACGCATATTCACTGTAACACGATCTAACGTAGATAAGATAGTGTACAGGAATTTGTAACAGAAACATTATTCGTTCTATCGGACAGAAAATGATCGTTATTTTTTACAGCTACTCATCTGCAAGTTTCTTTTCCGTCGTTTGTTAATTACTTGAACATTATCGACGATGCTGTTAAGAATGATTTTATAAGAATTTTCGTTTCGTGAATGTATTTTAATTTTTTAATTTATATCTAGTTTGAAAAATTGTTTTTTATTTGTTAACTTTGCATTATTTAATTCTATTTTATCCATTGTGAAACTGAAGAACATTTGACCACAGATGTGTGTAGGAAGCTTTACTTTCATTCCTTACATGGTTAAAGGATAATGGTAGTCTTGTACTTACATATATATTAGCAGGAGTTCTTGACCATATAAGGGAATATGCACAGGGACAGACTATAGTTGCTTTATACAGCATAGAGTCAAGGAAAGCAAGATCTAAATGAAGATAACATTGCCTTTAGTGTATCTAGTCAACTTGTATCTATTAGAACTAGACGATAGTGGTATTATTTACTAATACTTACAAGACGTTACACATTATTTTTTTCTGTGAAAGGGGAGATTAGTTTTGCAAATCGGAAAAAAATTTAATAACAAATTAACTTGAATCTTGGTGGAAGAATTGAAAAGAATATTCGAATCATCGAGATTCGAATATATACATTTTTTGCATTTTCAGAGAACTAAAGGAGAATAATATCGCGAATTTGGAAGTCGATGCGTTATTACATTTATCTAAGCTCAAGGAATTGTAAGTACCAGCTATAAAATTGTAATTTTCTTGAGATGTGTTCAATTATTTTGTAACTATTTTTACAGGGACCTCAGTGGAAATAAATTTGGAGACAATTTTACAATTGTATTGTCCGACAGTGCGCCACTACAAGGACTCAAAATAAATAAGAATCAGTTGACGAAAGTGCCAGATTTATATTTTGTGAAAACCCTGACGCATCTTGCTTTGTAAGAAAATTACTCTGTTTCTTTGATAGACGATAGTAAGATTAACTTTTTCTGTGAGAGATCAATTTGTTTTCAGAGCTCATAATTCGATTGGGGATATAAATGGGACAGCGTTGATGAGTTTACCGTATCTGCAGAGCTTGGATCTCAGTGGGAATAAAATAAGTATTGCTAAACATGGATCTTTCCTTGCTCCAAATTCCCTTACACATTTGTATGGACTTTTTGTAATTTTCTTCTTATGTATTCTATAGTTTTGGGTACAAACACTTTTTTAATGTAACCTTTCATTATAGAAATTTGAATATGAATCAAATAAGAGCGATAGAAAATGGAAGCCTGGATAATTTGACTTCTTTGGAAGAATTACGTTTGAATAAAAATCATTTGACGCAATTAAAGTTCGACACGAACAAAGATCTATTTACAAATTTGAAAGCATTGCGTATACTGTAAGAAATTATCTTTATTATTAAACTTGATTAAACAAAAGGTTATCCGTTTTTATGAACGTTAGCATAAAAAGTGTACTGTTTTTTTCAGAGAGTTGAATCGAAATGAACTGCAAACAATTCTAGGACTCAGTTTCAAAGGTTTAACCAATTTGAAAGAATTGCGCTTGAAGAGAAACAAAATCGAGAATTTGGAACCCGGCGCGTTCTGGCCACTGAAAACCTTAACGATTCTGCAACTCGATTTCAATCTTTTGACTACCATTAGGAAAGGTAGCATGTTTGGATTAGACGGTTTGCAAAAATTAACACTCTCGCATAATCGAATACGAACAATCGAAACGCAAGCTTGGGATATGTGCCAGGAAATCGTGGAATTGTCAGTAACACTTTTGTTTTTTCCTATAATATAGAACAGTATAAAATATAATTTAAATCCTATTTGCAGGGATTTATCGCACAATGAAATAGCTTCCGTCGAACAGGATACCTTCGAGTACCTAAAAAAGCTGGAGAAGCTCAAAATAGACCACAATCAAATTACTGAAATCTCAGATGGTGCTTTCAGTTCAACGCCCAACTTACAAATACTGTGAGCGAGTACATTCAGAGAATCGTTTATTCGTGTACGAATCGATCGGTGTGCGATAACAATTATTTTTCCTAAAGGGAACTCAACTTCAACAAAATATCCTATATGGTGGAGGACACCAACAGCGCTTTCGGTTCACTGGGACAATTGTGGAAACTCGGATTGGCGCATAATGGAATAAAGTCGGTGAATAAGAAAGCGTTTAACGGCTTGAGCAGCGTAACCGAATTAGACTTGACTGGGAATAATGTAACAAGCATTCAAGAAAATGCTTTTTCGTCGATGACCAGTTTAAGCAAACTTAGGATGAACTCGAGTACGTATCGAAATTAGTTTCACGATCGATCAATGAATATTTGAAGAGACGGTCTCTCTTACATTTCCTCGTTGTGCACAGGAGCCTTGGTCTGTGATTGCGGTTTACAGTGGTTAAGCATGTGGTTACGAGATCATACGTACAGCGACACGGAAGTGTATTGTGGATATCCTGATTGGTTGCAGGGTATGGCGTTGACGCAACTCCATCACAAGAATTTTACCTGCGGTTAGTATGCTTGCTTCTAAACGAAGCTGTAAAGACGTTAATTGTCAAACCGATGTCTATGCGTCATTGAAAGAAGACATCGATTTGGCAATAGTATATTATAGCCAATATTGCGATAGCAACCGATTAATAAAACGATAACTCGTACCGGGACAGACGAGTACCCTAAACCTAGGATAATCGAGGAACCCAAGAGCCAAATGGGCATCAAAGGGGGAAACGTGACGTTGGTTTGTCGCGCGACCAGCACGGCCAACGCGCCCCTACAGTTCACTTGGAAACACGACAATGTGGAGGTGGAAACCGGCAATTTGCAAATAAACACGGACGCCGTGGAAAGCAGCGGTGTCAGAGACGCGTCGTCCATTTTGCACTTGACCAACGTTTCACACGCGAACGCTGGAAAATACCAGTGCATGGTTACAAACACTTACGGGACAACGTACTCCGCGAAAGCAAAACTCAGCATTTTAAGTGAGTGTCTCTGGTATCCTGTAGATAAGGTAGAGAAACTTGTGTTAACTTGCAACCCGACTTTTCATAGTTTATCCATCGTTCTCAAAAATTCCACACGACATTCGGGTAACTGCTGGAAGCACTGCTCGGCTGGTATGTTCTGCGGAAGGGCAACCATCGCCGCAAATAGCTTGGCAGAAGGACGGAGGGAACGACTTCCCAGCGGCGAGAGAGAGAAGAATGCACATGATGCGAACCGATGATGTGCTATTCATCGTCGACGTGAAAACCGCCGACAGCGGTGTTTATTCGTGCACCGCGCAAAATCTCGCCGGCGTTATCGTCGCGAATGCTACGCTCACTATACTAGGTAAACGTTCGGTTGCTTCCTAAACGTGGTTGCTTGTTACGTGTTCGCGTGTCTGCGCGTTAACCATTCGACAGCGTTATTCATGATTCATTTATCGTTCGTCTCATAGAAACTCCGTCGTTCGTGAAACCGATGGAGAATAAGGAAATAATGGTCGGCGGCTCGATCGTGTTGGAATGTATGGCGAGCGGCATGCCCAGACCAAAGTTATCATGGCGCAAGAATGGAAATCCATTGCAAGCTACGGAGCGACACTTCTTCACGGCCGAAGATCAGTTGTTGATCATTGTCAATACTATGGCTAGCGACGCTGGGAACTACGAGTGCGAAATGAGCAATTCTTTAGGCAGCGTCGTCGGTGCATCCCACCTGACGGTGAAACCCGGTAAGTCGGGAGAACTTTAACAAAATCACGGGTAAAACTTACCTTTGCTGATGCTTTGTTCGTCGGTGTAGCTCCTACTTCTAGTCCTGCCTCGGTGAACGAAGACGACATGCTGGGTTTAATAATAATCACCGTGGTATGTTGCGCCGTTGGCACGTCCATTGTATGGGTAGTTATAATCTATCAAACTAGACGACGTCTGAACGCCGTCGCGCAAGGTGGAAACGCTCAACCGTCAACGACCCAAGTGGTTGCCGCTGCAGCACCGGATACACAGACGCATTTATATCTAGAGACGAGCTCGCAGCACAGCAAAGATAGTGGTATGGGAGACAGTACCAATCCTAGTAGCGATCAGTTACAATTGTGCTTGCCTGGTATGTATGAATATGTTCGACATTTTATTCCGGTTTAAAATCTCTACGGGAGAAGTCCGCAAAGGTCGCGCGATAAGTGGCGAGATGTTGTGCGCCCAAATTCACCGACTACACAATGCATTAACAAAGTTTGAATACACACTATAGTACAACTAACTTCGTACCCAATGTGAAAATCGTTTGACAGCATTAAGGCACGATCGGTCCAGGCCCAGTGGACTAACACTGTTTTGCCCGAAGTAATTCTACATTCTCGTTATTCCGTTTAATATTCTTGGTTATCGCTTACTACGGTTAATACCGTAATTGAAATGCTCGGAGAACTTGTATAAATTCAAATAAGATACTATTGTTATATCGCTCATTGTCCTTTAAAACTTGAAATCGCAATATCTCCAAAATATCAATAGTGACTTACAAACACGGATTTAATCGCTGTTCGTTCGTCGACGAGGCACAAGAATGGATCTACATGTAACGTCTAGATATGTATTAGATCTATTCTTGTGTCACGATTGTGGCTCGTCTTTTTGTTTTGTTCCACGTTTCTTCTTTGTAGAAACTTCTTTGCGAGTGTCGTAACCGAATTTTATTTCTAGGGGAGGTAGTGACATGTTCCGTGCACAACGAAGAAGAAACGGCAGCGGTAAACAGTGGTGCTCCGTTGTTGCGGTACACGAATCACGAGCGACATGATACCAAGAACGATGACTGCGCGGTGTGAACGCAGCGACGTTTATGATGTGCGCGAATCGGTTCGACGTTTCCGTCGCGTTTCTAGTACGAGTGGACGAGACATATGTATTTCGAAACGTTCGGGTAAAACGAATGATCGATCAGGATACCACGAGGATACGCATCGAATCATTCATCGTCCACCAGTACGCGGAGGAAGATGCGTCGCCTGCAACCACACAGTTGTCCCGATCGTTGCGTAATATAGTATTTATTATCATACTTACGATACATTAATCGCGTGCCGCACGGATATTGGTAAGTACAAGCGATAAGCGAGAAAGACGCGTGTCATTGTCGTACTTATTGCCGCAGCAAGTGTCGCGACCGCGCAGCGAACACGAAGTACCGTTCAAAGTACTATTTGCCTACCGAGCACAATCGATGAAACCGATGCGCGCATCTGGATAATATCTAGACTCTAGAGAAATGAGAGGACTCGTTGGCTGCACCGCGTCCCTCTGTTTTTATATCATTTTTCGTACACAGTAGCAGGCTGATCCGCCAGCTATCCGCTAAACGACTGAACGAAATGTTGTTTTATACAGAATCAATGGCTCTCGTTACACCGACGAAGCTAAAGCGTTTTCCTCGTTTCAAATAAATCTTCGGTTCGACGTCGTGTCCTAAGCAGTTTGTTGCTTCGTCATCGGTTGTGATCGAAAGAGCAACGACTACGTATAGTTTGTAAATAATAGGGTAAGGATTCGTCGTAATACGTTGTATCATTTGGAGAACAAGAGCAACCGAGTACGATACGACAAGCGGGATCAAGTCGTAAGCCGCGACAGCCACTTATCGTTATAGACCAGTCCTTTGTGATAGATATTTATTTTAGGTTTACGCGAGACTATTAGACGGTTATACTTATAACGCTCGAACAATGTGACTTTGTCTATAAAACAAAAAAAAAATGAAAAGCAAGAGGAAGAAAAAAAGAGAAACACGTATACACACTCCTCCCGTGCACACCAATAATACTATATTATTGTACATTTTTATGGAAAAAGAAAATACGTACGTATATATACATATATGTATATTTTGATGTATACATGTATGCACGCGTGTGTACATACATTTATTCGCGCACCAAAGTGCTCGGTCGTAAACGCGTCGCGATAATTAGTCTTCCCCTTTATTTTTACTCTGGTAGCCGGATCATTAATGCCATTTCAAACGAGTGCGCCGAAATAGTTTTTTATTCGTCGCAGACGATTGCTCATTTTCATCGACAGGCACCGACGCCTGCCTGCATTCGAGTACGCGCCTAATATACACTATTATCATCAGCTTTCATCAACGATTTTACCTTTAGTATTATATTTACTAAAGTTTTAGACGTATGTCGCGCAAAGGTTTTATAGGGATGTAGCGTATCTGTACTGCGGTCGACCGATCGTGACCGAGTAGCGTACAGCAGCGTTTCAAAGCGTTCGGATCTCCCCCCCCCCCCCCCCCCTTCCAGTCAGCAATCAAGAATTACGCGAACGAAATATTTCACGGGTAGGATTCGGTTGGAGCGTGGAGAATCGATCTCTAACCAATTAACCCTTTGCACTCAAAACTATTTTAACTCAAAAACCAAGTCATTTCTTCTGACCTAGAGTATTTCTATTATACATGATTCATTTCTTTTTATGCATATGACGTATTACCGTTGCTCATATAACAATTCAAATTTTTATCAATTTCTTAAATACGAACATAGCGATGTGAACGTTGTTTTAAATAACAGTGTGGCAATTTTTAGTGGCGCCTTAATGTCTAAATGTCGTCATTAGAGTGCTAAGGGTTAATTAATTTGGGAAAATAGGAAGCCACTTTGCTCCCACCGCGCGGTCTACGACGGGGGCAACAAGGGGAACGTCGGATACATAAAATATATGTGCATCCATACGCGTAAGCCTCCTTGGATAGGTTGATTAATCCGGGAGTAACCGGAACCGGATTGGTCGTGTTCTCGATCATCTGTGCAGCTTGCTCAGATTTCTCGAGTCGGGCCGCACACATTCTATTATCGTATCCGACTTGAACCCATCGCCACCCGTTGGGACAGTACGTCCCACAGTTTGGATGTCGTCTTCGGTCGTCTCATCCACGGTAACCGGCTCCTACCGTGGTTTACCGTCCGCCGTGATATTCCCAGAGCACGAACACTCCAATCTAGTGGCCGTCTCTGGTCGTCGAATTGCCTGTCCGAAATTTATCGAATCTGCCGAAGCGCTATCGTACACGGTGATCCAATGATTTTTGCCCTCCTGATCATCGGGTTCGAAGTTCAAATTGAAGCGGCACGAATCATTGAGACGCAGACGGTACAAACTACATCGCGACACACGCTTTAGCAAGTAGATTAAGTTTCATGCGTTCGCGTGTTCAGTATCCTAATATCATTCGCAAAGACGAGAACCATTTGACGAAAAATCATATTCTCGTGTCTCGTCCGTGTGTCCGTACTTTGTCAGTGTATGCACGTATGTACGACGGGTAATGTATGTAACGCGCGGTTGCGCTTTAACACTTAAGCAAACGATAATACGCCGATCATCGTTGTGTTGTAAGACTTTTTTTTTCTGTTTCTGTGACTTTCGTTATGTCTAATTCATTTGTGATATCTTTTTGTTTGCCCCGCGTACAGAGACGAGAACACGCTCCGCGGAAAACATTGAACGGGGAAGCACAAATCTTCCGAGCCTGAGAACGTTTCGTTACTCGTGAAATATCTTAAGCGGAGATTCCGTTACCGTAGTTCCGTAACGTTGAGAGTAAATCGAGAAAAAAAAGTACACTTTGCGCATATCGTCCGTTGAACTCGAAATTCGACGGAAACACCAACGGTGCCGATAAATCCGGTCGCGTGACGAATTTTGTCATTTGTTCATTTAGCGCGAGCTAAAACCAAAAAATGCTAGAAATTTTCTATGAATATCTTTCAGTTATTATTTTAGTATAAGGTGAGACAATAATCGATCGGAAAGATTTCTTGAAGTTTCTTTTATCTTAACGTTCGCCGATGTCACGCGGCTTTGCCGCGTTTCTCTCTAATCGCGAGTTAAATGCACGATCAATGCGCAATATATTGTATATGTGTGTCTTTTTTTCTAAATCATGTATTTCGGTAATATCGGGGAAACGGTGGAAACTTCGCGTCGAAACTATACAAGCATAGTCTCTTTCGATCGCCGTTCGGAACTTTCTTCGGTAACCGATGACAAACGTGATCGTAACATTTGTAAATTTTGTAAATGCTATCTACGTAGTAATACTGCGATAGAAATCGACGAGCATGGTAAAGATGGATGTACGAAGTATGACAACACGGACCGACTCAATAACCTTACGTAATATTTTACTATTGTATATTTTGTATAGCAAAGATATCTCATCGGCGCTGCGAGAAATACGAAAGACCGACAGTGAACGCGTTAAATGCGTTGAAAACGACCCGAAATCGGTTAAGAAATCGTTGCGCCAACTGTCATTGGTTTAACGAGATTCTTTCCAAATGGTTGCTCGAGCGATGCGAGTGGTCGTTTGATCCATCCCCGTTAATCTTGCAATGGCAAAACTGTCTCTGATAATGTTGTGAAAGTTTCTTGAAATACTTCCAACTGTACAGGCTGTTTCAGCTAATTGGTATCGTCTCGCGGAACAAGTTAAAAATGGTCGGTGTTTGTATTTATTTTGCAACACGGCGGCTCAGTTGAAGCGAAGAAATATAAAAAAAATTGACTGTGGTCCCAGTTGTGTCATTGCAGGGATAACAACGCCATTCTTGATTCGTTTGTACCTTGTGCAGAAGTAGATCCATCCTTCGGAGTTATCAGCGCAACGTTCCGTTTCGAGAGACCGTGCAGAGCCCGCGTTGCGAGATGAAAGTGTCGAAACGCGGGGGATTCGCGGAGAATTTGTGGGACTCTCGGAAGTGTTCGCCGAGCGACGAAATACTTTCGAACGGTTGCCGATCGCGCAACGACTTACCAATGACAAGTATTACATTCTATTGCCAATAAACAGAGGATCTATCGCGAGAACGTTGATCAGCTCGTGACCGTGTGTGATACACCAAATAAGGTATCCCCGTTTAATTCAGTATTTTTCCTTGTTGTTACACGATACTGTAAACAAATATAAATAACCATTCGATCAGACAGCATCGTATTCCGTTCGTGGGAGAAACTCGTGTCCAACCATTATCCCACGACGTTCCCTTCAGTTTTCTTTGATCATTTATTTACCAAACGAGAGCATTCTTCGGTAAAATATACAGTTACAGATACATAATTACATAGAAAAAAAAGATGGACTCTGTAGATTATTTAAAAACTTTCAAATGACACGCCTGCGCATCATACATTGGTTCAACACTTGCTTCTGAGACGTGCGTCTCGGTGTGTGTGTGTGTGTGTGTGTGTGTGTGTGTGTGTGTGTGTCTGTCTGTCTGCTGTGTATATACATATATATGCATAAATACAATTACGTATTTATAATCGATATCGTCTATCTACGCTTCACTCATCGGTTTACATCGCTAGCTAGAAATTCATCAATCGTTTTACCTGCAACGAGGATTTCCTAGAATCGTTCGCAACTCACGGCACTGAACTCGAGGATCGTCGACGGTCGCTGGAATTGTCGTGTTCGCGAAATGAAATGAGGGATTGGGAGTGGAGAAGAAAAATACAGTAACGTAATATACAACGGCACGTACTTACGTACCTACTAATTTACAAGTATCACAATAATCGAAGTATCATTCATTGACAGTGTGTATAAGTGTCTGTATGTACATATGTATGAATGTGTATAGTGTACCGTCGACGTTCTTGCTGTCCAGGCTTTACACGCGGGAAAATTCGGATTCTCCTGTCCTCTCTCGGTTGACGAGGAAACCAAAATATGTATGTTTATACAGTGAATGCTCGTTAATTGTCTGAAATATCTGGCCTATAATTGTCCCTGAACTATCCCTACTACCGCGGGGTATACCCCGTGAGGGGCCAAGAGGCCTCGGTCTCCGAGAAACGTAACATAACACGGCAGAAGTCCACTACTAATCCAATAACAAAACTTCTTTATTTTTCATTATTTTTTTATGGGACTTTCACCAACATATTTTTGGTATTTTTCTAATGAAAATGATAACAAATATGATATAATTCTGACAATACTTACTCGTGTAACGAACGATGAAAGTGTCGGACGCAAAGAGTCGAAAGCTTTTCAACTGTACCAGTGACCGCGACTATCCGCGTCTCTTTCTTTTCCATACGCTGTGTGTCTTTCTTTGCGTCCGAAACTTTCATCACACGTTAAGCAAATAAATATTATCAGAATTACATCGTATTTGGTATCATTTTCATTAGAAAAATGCCACGAATATGTTGGTGAGAGTCCGATAAAAAATAATGAAAAATAAAGAAGTTTTGTTATTTGATTAGTAGTGGTCTAACACCGATATACTCGACCTGTATAGCGTTACGTTTCTCGGCGACCGAGGTCTCTTGAGCTTCGATGTGCGTCCTAACGTTCGGCAGAGGTCGAAAAATAATATCTTCTGTGCGATAATTGTCCCTGGGCCGGACCCATGTTCAGGACAATTATCGAGCATTCACTGTACTTTCGCTACAGCATTTTCTCGTAGCATCGCGGCTGCGTCCTTAGCATTTCATGGCGCGTAGCACCAATTGCCAGCTAATTTGAAACGAAATGGCAGCACCGGTTGTTTTGCGATTGAAATTTACAAATGTTTCAGCGCAAAGAAGCAACCTAGCCAAAATTTCTTTTTTTCCCTGTCCGTCGGTCCGCCGATCTTTTCCCCGAATACCAAGATTTGCCCAACAATGAAACATGCGCGGTGATATTTTTAATGACGATTCATGATAATAAATAAATAACTAGAGGAAGGCGGGGCTAACTAATACACGGGCGTCGTTTCCCTGTTCGTTGTTGCGTAAAAACAGTGTCGCCGAAGAACGGTAAATGCACGATGCGAAAAACAGATTCCCTTCGAACGAGCTCAAGCACCTTGTCTCTTTCTTTCGAACGAATAAATCGACCCTAGGGAAACGGAGATAATTCGATTCGTCTACTCACGCGGTTGCAATTGCTTCGCTCTATACTCGCTTACGTATACGTACACCGCACGCAAACGTTTCTCATTTGGCGATCTCACGGACACGTTTCTACCACCCCTTCCCTGACAAACAATATGCAATTATGCCTAAGAACAAAAAATGGTTCTATATTAATACGTTGACAGCATCCTGCTTCGAGACACAGTGGTTCGCTTCGTAGCGTCGCGTCGTTGCCCGGACAGCGATCCGGATCAGTGTTGCCAGACAGGGGAAATCGAGGGGCACGCAACTGCACCGTCGTAGAGGGGATAAGGTAGAGTGGGAGACGAGTTTTCATTTGGCGACACTGTTCCGGATGTCCAAGAAACAAATACAAAACTTATTTCGTTTTATTTCCGTAAAAGGCTCCGAGTAGGTGTGGTTTCGTTGCTCACGATTTCGATGGAGCCAGAGCAGTGTCCCGCAGAGCCATTTTTGCACAGATGCGTGTAGACGAACTACAGTGGCGTTTCTTGGTCGCTTTTCTCGCCAAGTTGGTATAGTTAATCGCGTTATGTTCCTACCGCTTCTTTCTCCGCTTCCAAACAAATTCGGAGCAAAGCGAGCTTGAAAATGATTACATACTAGGCGAGCACCACCGTGATTCTCGCTGCTACCGAGCAGCCCGCCATGTATTTCGCGATGCGTGACTTTGCGGAGGGTAAAACTATAGTATGGATGACCTTCGAGAGCGCTCCTCGCAGAAAACTACAATCTACGGGGTATAGTTATATTTGATGGATAAGATATGGAATACGCAATGTTAGCCCATTTTAACGACCGGTACTGTACGCGCGTCTCGCGCTTCACCTAAATTTCAACCTGTTAGGCTAATCGATCGCAATAAAATTAATATAATAATTTCGGCTACTGTGAGATAGCGCACGACGAGTCGGATGTGTTGGCGAACGAAACGCGATAACGAAGGGCTACCGGAAGAAGGCGATCAGAGGCAAATATGTTGACTCGTCCTGCATGGTCAGCAGGTCGAGGACATCGACGAATTGTATAGAGAAATTAATAATACCAAATATCAAATTATTTATAATTTTGCTATTGTTTCAGCTGTTCGCTTCTTTATAAACAAGGACGACATTAGCGTCGTTGTTACGTATTATTGAGAGTTTTTTTCTAGGCACAGACAAGGTTCAGCACCGTACCAAGCCCGAATCACCGTGTAATCTATTTTTAAAAATTGTGTATATGTATAAATGTGTAGGATCTCAGGAAAAAGGAAGGCACCGCGCCGGGAATCGAACCCGGGCCCTCGCGGTGGTAGCCGATCGACTAACGCGCTCACCCACGGACCCCCCCCCCCCTTCTTCCTAATTTCCTACGGTATTTGTGGTCCGGGGGGTCCTAATCCCACAT
Organism: Sphecodes monilicornis; assembly: GCA_913789915.3. Classification (NCBI taxonomy): domain Eukaryota; kingdom Metazoa; phylum Arthropoda; class Insecta; order Hymenoptera; family Halictidae; genus Sphecodes; species Sphecodes monilicornis. The sequence continues at coordinate 27,871,656 of OU565290.1, read as the reverse complement.
GTGTATATATACATATTTTTTATATATAAGCGCATAATAAGGGTCGAAAGAATTTTAACGATCGCTGGAGGAAATTGCGAGCAATTTCCGCCTCTTGAAATCGCGCTGTATCTTGTCCACCAAGTGTACATACAGGCTAAAACAAGGTTTCTATCACACTCCTTTGCCTTCCCGATAAAACTAGTTCAACGAGGTCCCCAATATACGAAGTAGCCATTTGAAACGATTACGCGTGTCACGATGATTAGCACCGAGCGAGCCGTTTCAATTGTGTTTTCATAAAATAATATTATTCGTCGTTCGACAAATATTAAGCGTTTCGACGAGCCTACTCTAGCGTTACTTTCCATCGAAAAGTCCGAGATTGTAACCACCGTCGCGAGGACCCGATCGGTTTCGAAGAGATCACCCTCGTCCTCGACACCCCCCTCCCCCCCAATTCGTTTAATACTAGCAACAGTTAGAGTCCCGAATCCTGAACATAGTTCGGGAGGCTTCTTGTACGAGACTGTGTCCGATCTAGGCTAATTCGCAAAATGATTCGATCGCACGCCGAACCATAGAAACGCCCCGGATGATCGGTACTGGAATCGCACCGAAGCGAATTTTCCGCGAACGATCGATACGCTTTCCATACTTGAGCCTTGTCCAGGTCGACAGACGATTGCGTGCTGGACAGAGCTTGAAACACGAGAAAACGTACTTACGCGCAAGAAATCCTTGGAAAGCACCGCACGCGAAGCATCTAACAAAACTGTCCACGCCCCGTTTTCTTGAAAGTTTGCCGCATTCGTCTCCTGTGTGCAGTTTAAATTGAACGATGCTGCGACGAAGGCTATCGATTATGCAAAACGTAAAGAAAATCCGGGGCAAGTGGAATTCCGTAAGCACTTTTCGTATGGTCTTGTCATACATGCCGGTATTGTTGCCGGTTTCGTTCGAGGAACTCTGGAAAACATAAGAAGAAGGGTCGCCCACAGAGAAAAACTTCTGCGAACGAGAAAGCGCGAAACTTCTCGAGTTTGTCGCTGAAATGGCACTAGTTACGATCGCATAGCCGAGATACACGATTTCTGCGAGACACGAAGAGCGTATCGATCGTTCACAGTTTTGACAATTTGTAGAACGGTCCGTGACGGCAATGCATCGTGCACGGGTTCGCGATCAAGGAACGCCCGATCGACAATGACCGAACCGTTAAGTAGAATTAGCCGCGCGGCGGCCGTTCTACGAGATCAAACGATTTTGCAACGTTCGAAGGCGGCTGAGAGACCGGAGGCGATTAACGATGAGGAACGCTCGAAGAGGAGGGAGATTGTAAACGGTGACCGGTAGCAGCGACGCACGATGTCGATTGCCGTCGTCGAGGACGATTGGGGTTAAACGCGTAAGCGGAACGGATTATCTTAGAAAAATATCAGCAAAAATACAATGTTTTCATCGTTAATTTGTTCTATAGCATTGTGACTCGATTACACCGTACAACGGTTTTGCGTCTTCCTCGAGCAGACGTTTTCGACAGATTTCTGCGATTCTTTGCTCGACAAAGCCTATCGGAAACCATTACTCGAGAGTGGAAGTCCGAACGCGCCGTCGATCGGTGCTTTAAATTGCCTAAACTCGCAGGGAACGCTCGCGAAGCGCAGCGTTCCGTTGATCGCTACCTCGGTTCACTCACCCGAACCACCGACGATCCCCGATTTCTTTTCACCTTATTGTCCGGTGATTATGTTCGCCTCGCTGCTGCGAATATTCCGCAGTGTATAGCCTCCGGCGGAGCGTCGATTCAAACTTTCTTATTTTGTATTTCCTGTTTCGAGTAGGAGACAGTTTGAAACGAAGACGCCGTTCCGTCACCGAACTGAACGTTTACTTTACAACGCGGAACCAGAAAAGACGCATCCGCGAGGTACGCACGGTCGAATAACGTGACGCGTAGGAACTTTGAGTCTTCTCGGCCGACTGGATGTCGGATGCGAGTGCGAGACGCGTTGATACGCCGCGCCGCGCCGCGCCGATCGCCTTATGGTTCCGAGGAAAATCAGCCGAGGAGTGCCAAGCATCTGGTTATCAGGTAACACAGAGCCCCCCCCCCCCCCCGGTCATCGGTTTTGGGGTTCTCCCACCAATGGATCGAGTGACCATCTCCTCTGTACCAAGAAATATTAACTGGTGCAATGGCGGACCATTGTTTCTCAACGTTTTTTGGCCCACATCCGCCTATTATCAAATACTTTCAGTGTCCTTGTGCGTGTAATCTTTCGATCGCAAAACGAAAGTTTCAAAATAAACGAAATCAAATGACTGGAAATAGAAATTTTACGTCCCCTCTGATTTTCCACGCTGGAAAACCATGTTATAGAATCGATAAAGTGACCATTAAATACCCGTGGACGGTTTTTTCGAAACCATAGGGCAGGTCTTCGCGCTACTCCCTTCGAACGTCCTTGACAGAGGATCGACGAATCGAAGGGAGCACTCGCCTCGAATCCTTTGAACCCGTGATCGAACGAGTATCGAGAGGGGAGACAGTCGCCTATTCGTCACCTTGCGCATCTTCCATCTTCGGCCACGTCACAGCCATTTGCTCGAATTCGAAGCTGATTTCTTCTTCTTCTTCTTCTTCCTCCTCTTCCTCTCCTGTTCCTCTTTCTCCTTCGCGCGTTGTGTTCATTGCCCTAGGTTAGTTTTCTCGGTTTTACTTGATTGTTCGGTCGGTCAACGAATCGATCCTCCAGGTAACCAGCATCGTCAATCGTTGTTCATGTCCTTTAATTCGGTGTAGGCGATCCTCTTCCGGTAGAGGTTGCTGTTAGGCGATATCACAGTTCTCTTGTTCGGCATCGTGGACGGTCCTGGGACGTAGTACTGCCGTCTCTTGTAAACCACCATCCTGTAAAGAAGACAAACAGCGTCAGATCGATCGTTTCGAGGGCTATCGACTCGTTGCGGAAGATGCGCCTAAATTTTGTTACAGGTTCCGACATTGTTCGACGCGTCGACTACCATCTCTATTACACGTACAACATAATAATACGCAAGACACGGTTCTTGGTCCGGGTGTAAAAATACGTTCCTGTCGCGACACGTTCGAGTAAGGGTCGATTTGTACAGACGACTTTGTCGGATCAGACAGAAATATTTACCCACGTTTAAATGAGAGTGTTCGCAAGCCGATATCGGAGACCGATCTCTCAACGATACTTTTTCTTCGTGTTAGAAAAGTCGATAATAAGCAAATGGTCGAGACAGGCCATGTGGCTCTTGTCAGTGCGTTGTCCCCCCCTAAGGGAAAGTCCTTTAGGTTGGGGGTGTCATAAACAAAGAGGCATACTGTCGAAGGCGTTCTCACGGCTTAGGATTTTTGGGACAGCAGGACATTCTTGTTCCGACTGTCGTCTTGTACAGTTGCTTCGAATAAAGACTCTTGGTATTACGCCTACATTTATTTCAATTAAACATATCGCGTTATCCACCCCTCGGTTTTATTTAACTTACATTCGAGTCTGAGAGGTCATAAATTTCGAGCGGGTGACGACTCCCTGCTGCACGTGGCACAACAAAATTTTTGTATAAATCGACCTTAAACCGAATTTGAGTAAGATTCCAAGCGGCTGGGAAATTAGCAAGGTTTCATTAACTACATTGGTTGTATTTTGTGGTTCGGTAGTCAACGCGTTAAAATCGATCGAATTGCAGCCATTAAGCGATTGGAAACAATTTGAAAATCTACTTGGCTACAAAGTCGCATCGATAAAATGACTTTCCGAGCAGTAAATTAACGGACCCCACCCGAGTTTAACTTTGATCGCTCGTTCGGTTCCGTCAATCAAGCCACGCCGTCCCATTAGACGATTGCATGTGCTACGCAATAGAGAGCGCCTGGTTCTTGAAAACCGTCAATATACGATACCATGCTCGATTACGTTATCTAAGCCGGTCTGTTCTATCTACAAGTATATTTTCTACCTCACGATTCTTGTCCGACGTAACATCGTTCTAATTATTTTCCTACAACACTGCAAACTGGTGACTCTTGGAGCGAAGTCTCGGAACATCGTTAACCTCGAGGCTAAGCGCGGACGTACAGCGAACAATTGTTTTTTCCCTAACGATAGATTAACGACAAAGCGATTTCGTCGAGGAAGAAATCGCAAGAGAAATCTCTAATCGCGAAGGAATCAACATTGTTCGTGAACCAAGGAAATTTCTTGTTCGACGATCGAACGAGCGAGTTCTCCGGATCGAGGAGCCTTCGTCTCGGTGGTCGCGTGTTCTCGTGCCTCGGACAGTGACGTAACTCGTCGTTCTTTCCCGTAGACGTACGCTCTGAAAGTGCACTCCTCGAGAACCACGGCCACGGGAAACGAAGAGCGGCCGCGACGCGGTGCATGTTGGTCTCACGCGTAATCACGTCCAGGAACGAGTGCATCCTTGAGATCGACGATGCGGAATTTCGCGTCAAACGGTTGAACGACGTGTTCCTGTCACTCCCATTCGCGTGTTCGCGTGTTCTCACGAGTTTGTACACTGCCGGCCAAAGTTTCGATCGAGATCTCTCATCGACCTCCCGCAGAATGCTCCCCCCAATGACATTTCCGCATCTTCCTCTATGGCATATTTCAAAATACCAATTCAACGACCAATTGTTTCGTACGTTCGAGAAACTGTACGTCGGGGCAACGCCGTAACAAGGTGGCAATCACAGCGGCGCCGTGCAGGCAACGTAACGCTGTCGAGCGGTGTTACATTTTGCCGCGGTTTCTTTACGTTTCAAAATAAATTCAAAAATACCCGAAAAGATTGGGACGTTGAACGTTTCCCGGTCAAACGATGTTATCTCTCTCTCGATACCAGAAAACCGAGGAAGAAGTTTTCGAATCTGCACGGGTCTGACGCGCGAAAGAAGCTTCCGGTGGCGCCACTGGCTTTGCTACCTTGCTCTATCCTCGTGAACGATCGCGATCCGTGTGCACGCCATTTGCAAGCACGGCAAATCGGTTCGCCACGGATCCGTGGAAGCGCGAACGACGTTGCGTGTCCAGTGTCGAGTGTCGAGTGTCGAGTGTCGAGTGTCGCGTAAAACGAGGCCGGCGAGATCGCTCGTTCTCACGCGACCGAAAGTTCGCCGTTCGCAAGAGATCTGCCGGAGATCTGCCGTGACATCGTAGAAGTCGGTTCGTAGACGACGCATGGATCGTCGATCCCTCCAGAAGATCCAGAAGATCCAGAAGATCCAAAAGATTTCGCGACCTGGTCGAAGCTCTAGGGAAAACGGAAGGATCGGGAGGTCTCTGCTTTCTGGGACGGTCTCGGAAAGGAGAAGACAAGGATCAAAGTGCCGGTCATCCTGGCACCGTACTCCCCCAAACCTTGAGTACCGTCTTTCGATGGGTACGATCTCTGTCCGCGCACCTACGCAGGTATTCGTCGTATTCGAAGAAGGGAGATCTTTTTTAACGAAAGAGGATCGAAAGCGTAATTCGACGAGGAAGGAGGATTCTTGCGAGAACGAACGAATCGCGCGAACGGTATCCGACATTTAGGGATCGGGTTGGGTAGATGTATCTGGTTTATTCACTTTATTTCAGAGTTAGCACACGGACGGGCATACGAACGGAGGAAAGCGTGCGTCGGAAGAGGACGCGATCGAGTCCTGGCAACGATCTTTTCGTCCTGGGAAAGGATAAACGATCGGAGTGCTAACAAACCGAAGGGTCTACCGATCGATCTTGTTCGACTTATTGTTAATCCTAAACGACGAGTCTATGTACACTTTGATAAATACGCAACGAGGAATCGTGCTCGAGGGAAGCGGACTTACTCTAACGAAGGATTGATTTCGGGGACAAAGGGAATTGCACCTGACGTCGAAACAATAATTATTATTTACGTAATCTCTTTCTACGTCGAACCTATTCCACGACTTTCCACATCCAGCCATTTCAGTCTGAGAAAGCTATCCGCTCGTACGAGATTCACGCGTTCGCTGCCACGTCAGATTCCGCGACGCACTCGTAAGACCGAAGCAATTTATTTAGCAAAACAAAAGTCAGAATTTCTAGTTCGTAATTAGTTTTTCGATCTCGCATTTATAGTCTCTAGTTGAAATCTTGACGTGGCAGTCGCGGAGCCGACGATCGACAAGCAGCAACTTTGGCGGTTCTCGGGTCTCTGTGCACCGTTCTTTGAAACGCGACGTAAACACATTCAGTGTCTAGATCTGACTAGATAGATCCGCTGCTCGCCTCGATCTCTTTTAAACGCTGTCGCCCACTCGACGGCGCAACATCCGACCAAAAACGATTATTTTGCTAAGAGCAGGCGTTCCGTGTTCATTGGTAAGGATAAACGATTTCAAACGAATAATGTATTTGTAAAATTTTGTCCTTGAAAGCGTTACAATACTTCGAATCGGACCACGTATCTTTATGCGTAAAATTTTTATTTACTTTTTTACTTCGACGAAAACGCGGTATCACGTATTTCCATAAAATCCTGCGCTACGTCGACGTGGGCGCCTCTGTGTCCCCTCCAAGACAAGGCAAGGCAAGGCAAAACAAGGCAAGGCAAGACAAGGCAAGGCAAAGCCGAAACAAAGGTTCGCTGCTCGTCTCTCTGCGCGTTGTTCACCCCCTTCAACCCCTGTACTGTTTCATCACACTCGAATATACTCTAGTAATACTAACAACGATTATGGCCAAACGATCGTGCTCTATCGTTCGAGGCACGAACGAGAATCTACGGCATCTGTCAAACTTATAATTGGTATTTATACATCGTAGGAACGTGTTGCTCGACCAGCGATGAGGTCCCTCAAAAATCACAGAATATCCTTCGCGGCGGATCGCGCGTTGATAGAATGTCAATGTAAAGTAATAGTATTTGATCGGCGAAGAGATACGACCGTTCAACGGTTAACCAGACGCCCCAGCAACGTCGACTGTCGTAAACGATTCTCTCGTAGAAAGATTCTGCCCGGAGAGTTGCCGCGAAGAATCTGGAGCGAGTCTCTCCGTTCCTAAAAGCCGCTGGAAAAACCTTCCCACTTCGTGGATGGTCGCTTCGACCGTGCGTGGTTGGTAACGGTTGACGGTTGACGGTCGCCGTCGGCAAATCGGAGTCCGACCGGGTCTATACGTAGAATCGACCGTCGGAGACCGTTGTTCGCGAACTCTTTTCGTTTTGTCGTCCGGTCTCTAAAACTCGGTAGATTCTTCGTCGCGGCCTTAGAAAGGAATACTTTGTGAAACGGATCTGCTCCGGTTCGCCGAACTAATTGTAAGTAAGAGATACTCTAGCTAACAAAAGAATAAATCACGAATCGCCAGTGCCAGCACTCGCGCTTTCGTTTGGTCCTCCGTTTTCTCTCTGGTTCTACGACCGATCGCCGAACTAAGCGAGAACAAAGAGGCTAAAGTTTGCTCGATCGCGGTTGCCTCTGCTCACGGTTCGACGCAGAGGCAACGCGATCGCGGCGATAACACGATTCTCTACCGATACGAAGGATTTGCTTTCGCAAAGGTATCCCCATAGACGCGTACGACCAAAAGAAGGATATCTGAAACAGAAAGGTAAGAGAGAATACGCATTATTGTCGTGTCGGAAGTTTCGCGCGATGCTCGAAACCCGGGGATCCTACGATCCCTTTCGAACAGTACGGATTCACGATTCTGGAGACACTCACCTCACCCTATAAATCCTGCGGCCAGCGATATCATCAGCGCGAGGATGCCGGTCATCACCTGACCGGCCGTCGAGACTACCACCGCCGGTTGCGACGCCGCGTTCTCCATCACGTCGCTTTCCATGAAATGGTCCTCGGCTGTCATCCGATCGCCAAACTTGTCCAGCAAGTCCATCACGACTCCGTTCGACCAGCCGAATCCAAGCTGGACCTCGTACTCGCCTCCACCACCGTGACCGCCCGACACCGTCGCGTCGTACTGCCGACCGAAATCGAAATCATCCGTTTGCTCGTGTCGTACAATTTCCCCAAAGTCTTACTCGCATCGGACATGGTCCGCGTCTCGAACTTTGTAAGAAGCGGACATCGATCGTTCGTTCGAGGCGAATCGTATCGAATAATAAAACTCGATGCATACACGGAAAAATAGAAAAATACATTTTTACGTTCACGGTTGAAACGATATTTTAAGTTCGAGACGTTCGAGCGCGGGTGCTTTAGAAAAAATGCGTACACTCGAGTTCTTGAACTTCCTCTACACTCTACGCTCTACGCCAGGGTTTGACTTTATTTGCTCGCGAGGGCCGTTTTCCGAGGGCTACGCATCCTTGACCCGGCCGCGCGTCTCGCTCCCCGTGGTCGCCTACGTGCTCGGACGGGCTCAGGCGCGATCATAACAGACAGATGAACGTGGGGGGCATAAGGGGCGACACTCGTTTCAATAGGTTTCCACATTACCATCGAGGTACTATTGTCAGTCAGGCTTTTTTTTTATTAGTGGTATCCCCTGTAGGCCTATTCCACTATGTCACACGATAATTTCAGCGACTTCGACTCGTTTAGAAATGATCTAATTCTCTTCGAGAATCCCCTCACTGTCAAAATTGCAGATCAAGCCCTCGAGTTTCAACGAGAACTGTGCGATCTTCAGCACATCTCTCTGAAAACGTGGGAAGAAAAACGAGCCGAATTCTTCGAAACGCTGGAAGAATCAAAGTACCCTATTCTTCGAAATTTTGCGACCCGAATATTATCAATGTTTGGATCAACTTATTTGTGCGACAGCTCATTTTCAACAATGCGCCATATTAAATCGGATCACCGTACACGTTTAAATGATTCTTCGCTTGCGTCGGCGATGCGAATATCCACGTCCAAACTTTCCATAGACCTTAACAATTTGCCAAGCACGTCTAAACGTGCACGAAGATCAAGTTGTTCCGGACCGTATTAAAATTTAAACGATAGAATTAAAAACTATTTTTAAAATTTATCTTACGAATTTATTTTTTTAATTAATTTTCTACAGCTATTGTCCGAAATTATCGTGTGACATAGTGGAATAGGTCTACAGGGGATACCACTAATAAAAAAAAACGCATTGACAATAGTACCTCGATGGTAATGTGGAAACCTATTGAAACGAGTGTCGCCCCTTATGCGCCACGTTCATCTGTCCGTTATGATCGCGCCTGAGCCCGTCCGAGCACGTAGGCGACCACGGGGAGCGAGACGCGCGGCCGGGTCGAGGAGGCGTAAGCCCTCGGAAAACGGTCCCCGCGAGCAAATAAAGTCAAACCCTGCTCTACGCACACGGATCGTATCCTTACGTGGGAATATAGTTACCTTCTCGAACATGCTGTGCGTCTCGTTGAACGCTTTGTAATTGCTGCGCACCCATCTCTGACTGATCTCGTAGGCGAGTCTTTGGGCCCACGGGTCCCCGGTGTTGTTCAACGACATGACGACAAAGTATTGGAGCGGTGGCCAGGCGTTCGGGTAGTCCCACTGTTCACCGGAGTGCTCCAACGTGGACGGTATACCGCCCAGATTCAACATGATCTGATTCTTCTCGAGATACTTGAGTACCTTCGCCACGTACTCCTCCCGTCTCCTGAGATCGTAGCAGTTGGTCCAGAGCGGTAGAACGTTCGTTGGATAGAAGTAATCCCTCTTGATGTCGTTCATGATGTCGTAGTCGAGCCAGGCGCCGACTTCGTCGTGCCATAGCACGGCCGTCACCGCTGTCTTCCATTCTTCCGCGATTTTCTGGTAGTACGCGACCTTTGTCTCGTTGCCCATGATCTGGCTGTACCGCGCCAGCAGCTGCGCATTTCCATAGATTATCGCGTTCAAATCGACGGGGATAATGCATCTCGTTTTCAAGTTGGTCAGGTTACCTAGAGAACAGCTCTGTAAAGTCTCCGGTTTTGTTCTCGTCTTTTGCCTGTCCGTCCGTCCGTCTGTCCGTCTCGATCGAGAAACCCATCGGCGTCGTACTTTTTCGATTCTCCGATGATGCGGACGCGGCGAATAACTATCCGCCAACGGGTCCCCGAACGTCCGCGACGTCGTTTGAATTTTCGCGCGCAATTAGCTAGCTCGCGGGCGCGAACCGTCGCTTTCACCCGAGAAACGGGACGGGGCGATGGCCTTGAACGAGCCGTCGATCGTGATATCTCCTCCGAGATACCTCGGATAATACGGAACGCGTGGCACAATAATTGCCGACACAGTTTCTCGAGGCGTTCGCGCGGTGCTTTGTTTCGGAACGGTTTCAGGAGGCGAGAAGAAAAAATAAAAAAAATCTGCGCGGAGAGAAGGAAGAGGGGGGCGGTTTCGCGAGCAAAGAGCGCTCCGTTTACCTTTGTTCGTGCCATCGAGTATGAACCAACGGGTGGAGAAGTCCCAGCCGGATTCGGCGGCAGTCTTTAGCTCCGAATAGTAATTCTCTTTCTCCTCGGTGGTGCGGAAGCTCTGGCTGGTCAGATAATCCTCTCTGGTTGAGAAAATCGTGTGGTCGTTAAACGATCGAACCGCGAAAGGAGCGGAGCAGGATAAACGCGGCACAAGTTTGCCGAGCGAAATCGAGGATTCCGGACGGAACGGGTGACGAGTGGGCGGTTGGTGGGCGGTGCTGCCGGAGCCACCTCCCGCTTCTTCGCTCGCGTACGCGCGTCGCGAAGACCCCCTTCGCTCGGTAAAGCTGTACGAAAAATCTTGGGAACGATTCTTACTTGTAGGACTCCGGTCGCGGGCCCGCGGATTCCTCGTAGTATCTGGCCAAGGTGTACTTCGCGCCGTCCATCTCGACCTCGACCGTCCGATTGGTCAACCAGAATTGAAACTCCTTCTCGAGAGTAGGAAAGTTCTTTCTCAGCCATTTGTAGTCGTTGGTCACCTTCAAGTACTGGTCGACCATGGGCAACAGAAGGGGCGGGTGCGATCTCATGGCGTAGTAGATCCGTCCCCCGTTCGGTATGAAACCGATCTTGTCGACGATCGAGACAAAGTTGGTCAGCATCCCCTTCACGGTGGTGTACATCTCCGAGAGGAGAAGCCCCTTTATGATCCAGTACGAGTCCCAGTAATAAAACTCCCGGAATCTACCGCCGGGTACGATCACCGGGTTCGGCACGTAGATGATCGAGTATCGATCCTCGTTGATCCGGACGTCGTCCTTCATCTTCCGCCCGAGCATCTTCCAGATGTGATTCAGATCGGAGGCGAACTTTCTCAGATCCTTGTCGAGGATCTTGTCGAGGAACTTCGGCCGGCTGGTCCAGTCCGCCGGGTCCCACTCTTCGAACTCCGAGCCGGCCGGGTCGAACGTTCTGTTGACGAACTGCTCGATCTGTTGCCTGGTCGGCATCTGATCGACCTGCTCCATGAACTCGTGGAAGAGCTCCAGCGTCTGGTTCGGCGACTGTTTCATTTTCATATCTACGAACGTCTTCGAGTCCTTGTAGATCGAGGCCATCTGTATCGTGTGCAGGAGCTCGCCATGGCAGTAAATGTCGCTGCAAATCCACACAACACACGATCTCTATGGTTTCCATCGGCGTCGCGAACCTTTTCTTTACCCTTTCCGCTCTTCGAGTCTCCGAGACATCCTCTCGGAGTTCGAGCAAGTTTGATCGCGGCATTTTCGTAAGGGGAGACGAAAAATCGCGTTTCTCGGCGCATCGACCGTTTCATTTCGAATAGGAATCCTCGCGAGAAACGCGAAGAATCGTAGAGGGAGTCGCGAACGATGACCTTGAAGACGAAGCACTCGCGACTCGCGAGGCGTATCGACGTTTCCCCAGTCCCGTCGATAGGCGGATCGTTAATTTTGCCGAGCGGCAAGGACGCTTCGCAACGATAATACGCGGTTCCCAGTCGATTACGCGAGCCAAACCAATTTTTTTTCCTCGTCGCGCAGACGCCGAGAAACGCGTGCAGGTACTTTACATCTGGATGCACGACGGAATCTTGTCGCGCCACGGTGTCCAACGCGCTCGAATCCCCTTAATCGGTCTAATATTTGTCGCGAGCAATCTAGATATCCATTACAACGACGGTCTCGCGACGCAGCTTCGCGTTTTAGAGCAACCGGCACAAGGAAGACGGAACGAACATTGAGCGCGCGCTTCGCTTTACTTTGTCTCCGATTCCGCAATCGTCGACGTTACGTTACTCTTTAATTTGGCTTTCCTTTTTCTCTACCTTACTTTTCTCTACCCTATTCACTTTGCGTTCGCACCGTTCCCTAGCTGTATTCGCGCAACGAAAACGACGATGATCTTTGGAGAGCACGGCGCCGCGCCGACGTTGGCGATCGCATGAACGGGGGCTTCGTTCGCGACAGATAACGCGATTCAGGGTCAATTGGAGTTTAATTGCCGTCGATAATCCCGCGCGGATTGTTTCCGATGCGAGACGAGACGAGCAATTATACGCTCGACGGGAAGCTAATGTCGGTTTTCTGATAAAGCCAATGGGAACCGTTTTATCTATCCAATTTGTAACTCGTTAGACTATATTTTTTCTCGGCGAACAGACACCCGTCGAATTTCGCGTAATTTTTCACCACTGATAAAAACACGACGTATCTTTCACGCGCGTCTACCGTCCTCGATCGTTTTATCGCTCGAAAGTGTACGGACGTTTGCGCACCTTCGACGGAAGGTTACTCGAACGAATATTCGATTCCGATCGATACGTGATCGATCACGGAATAATCAGCACCGACCTTCGCGAAAACGAGACTCCGAACGGACGTTATTCTTTCTCATTGTCTTTGCTCGCGGAATCGCGGAATCGCGGAATAATCTCGTGCCTGGCCGTACCATCTATTCGCGGGGATTTTCTTTTATAGCTCGTAAAGATCTCCGACAGACTACGAGACCGCATTTTCTTTTTTTTATTCTGAAACCATTGCTCGTAGAAAGTTGACGAGACTTCTTCGGTGCGTGCTCTCGACCCTTCCGAAACGACGGAGAAGCGGCGACGATGCGCGATGCATGGCTAGACGATAATCCGCGGTACGATGGCTGCGTTGTCCTATTTCGTGTTTGCTCGCGGCTCTTCTTTACAATGCGCGGAGATAAGAGATTGCGCGACGCACGCGGCCGGGTAACGCTCGTTATCGCGTCATTCCTTGGATCGCGATACCTCGCCGCGTGTTCTTCTCCGACTCGTCTCTCTCTTTCTGGTCTCTCTTCGCGCAAAGGTCACGTTCATCGTACTTGCGGAACACGTTAATTTGCAAGACGGGCGAGCGACGCGTGCGACGTTTCGTAGGTCACTGTTAAGGCCATTTCTCTGACTCGGCGACGGTCAACGGGCGACCAAAACATTCAGCGATTTCGCGATCGAGCTTCGAGAAAATAAAATCTTGTATTCTCGCTTTCGTTCCCTTGAAACGATTGCCATGACTATCCAGTACTTTCACGGTTACCGACGAGACAAGTACGAAACGATACGAATGCTCGACGCGATCCGGTAAGACAGCGATGCTAAAAAGATTTCACGCGGCCTTAGCAATTCGTAGCACTTTTGCACGCCACGCGAACGTCTGCAAAGATGGAACGACGATACGCAACAGCTGCGAATAACGCTCGCGCTTGCAACTGCTTCGCGACATTATCCATTATATTACCGTCCAAGAATTCTCTAAGCAATAAATACGTAGTAAATGGTTCAATAAAGACGTTCGAGCGGTAAAAAGTAGCGATACCGCGGGAATTATGAACGGAAGAACTCCAAGCGATAAACGATCGTAAATATGCGAACTAATAGATAATAAATTAAAACGCGTTTACCCGAGATCAATTTTTTATGAAAAATAAAAATTCCTTTCCTCTCCCGATCGACGATTTATCCCTTATCGAACAAAAGGCTGACGAAATCTTGGCAATCTTAAAACGGAACGATTCGATGCGCGATCACCTCGGGTAACCAAGATATCGTTAATCCCGGTACCGATCTCGGTGATCGATGGGATGATTCGGTCGGTTGCATGTTCGCGGGACAAAATACTCGTCGGCGATAGCGAGACGGTCTATTTTCGGCCGGGACGTATTTCACGAGAGCGGATCGGTTCGCGGGGTTCGTCGACTATTTTTGCAGAGTATGACGCGGCCGATGCTGGGCGACGCGATACGTGTCGCGTCCCGTGACGGTCGCGCGTGCGACCTACGGGATCAGCTGCTCCACAACTCGAGAAGTCGACGATTCGAGACGCATCGGTTCCCGACCCCACGTGGCATCTCGCGCGCGCCGTTGCACAAACTCGTTAACAATCGATCAACATTTTAAATAGCCGACGCGCCCCTGCCCAACCTACTCGAGAATTTAAGTTTGCATCGGTAATAGATTCGCTAGAATTTTTATAAGCATTCGTTTAAGCATAAAATGCGAGAACGATCAGGATATAAAAGTGTTTACATCTTATTTATTTATGCTCGATAATTTGCTAAAAATATCTGCGCGATATAGACAACCGCGTACAGTTTCATATACATAATTGTGCATCGTAGGTCGATTAAAATGTTTGGGTTTTGAAGTTGAAAGAACGTCGGGTGCAAACGGGGGTTACGGGCGCGAGATGTACAAGAAATCTCTTGAAATAAGGGAATCGCGTCGCGGAACGTGATTCTAAATTGGATTACATCTTAAACAAAGGGTTTAGAGCACAATATCCTTCGACTTTCTTCGTAGCGAACGATTCGCACGAAAGCGCGTGCGGAGCAAAACATTTGCGTATCGACGCGTCAAAGGAAGGAACGTTTCTCCAAGAAAGAACGCGATACCTTTATCTGTCCCGGTTGGTAGTCGCGTAGGATCAAAGCGACCGCGACGTTTTACACTCTAATTGTTTCGTTCCGCGAGTCATTCGGTTGCGCAACGCTCGACGACGTAGCGCGACGCGATCCGGCGATCGAGGGATCGAGCGATATTTGGACTGGGACACGACGACGTTGACCGCTCCAGAGCGATCTGCAGCGATCCAAACGGCGAATAAATCCGCGTATCTCCGATCGCGGTGATAAATCGAAGGTCAGTATCGGTGACGACCCAGTAACCGACCCTGGGACAGCCTGACGAGCAGACGATGAAGCAGACGAGGAAGCAGACGAGGAAGCAGCCGACCAGAAGACATGCCGTGCGTGGAGCACAGGTAGAACGAGAGAGAGAAGAACAAGCCCGGAGGAGATCGCGTTCTCGTTCCTACAATTTGCATTGAGATTGATCGCGATCAACCGCGACCATGCTGCATTCGAAGTCCATTTTTCGTATCTGTTAAACGCGAACTCGCGAACACGCGATCACGCGATCGCTGATATAACAATTTATGTACATATAACAATTCAGAACGAATTATCGGGCAATAAACGCGCGCATTACGCTACGTTCTTTTTTATCTTTTGTTCTTCAACGATAGTACCTATTATGAAGATTACTCGCATTACGATCTGGATAAGAAACGAGACGGCACGTATCCCCGTGAACCGAGGTGCCGATTTTGGCAGCAATGTTTGATGTGTTTATGGTACTTACCTCTCGCAAGGGGGCGGTTTCGTGTGGCTCTTGTCCGCGCTAGCGTTAGTTTGTAGCACGACGAGGAACGCGAGGAACACAGCATTCAGTAGGTAACTCATCGACAAGCGGGGCGTGAAGCTCGATGCCATTTTCTCGTGATCAGCGATATTCGTTTTCGGACGATCGCTTCCTCACGGTTCCTATCCTTTCTCTTTTCTTTCTTTTTGATTATCGTTCCTTGCGCTCTTCTCTTCTTTCAAAAATCACCAAAAATCACGCCACGAAACAGATTCTCCGAGACCGAATTTTTCAAGTATCTTTTCTATTCTCTGGCTTCCTCTTCTTTCGTCCTCGGTCCTCTCCCGGTTTATCTTGGTCCGAGAAGATCGATCGCCTTCTTTCGGCTTTGTTTCTCCCTCTCGTTCGCTCGCGCTCTTTTTTCGCTCTATGCGCGCTATCCCTGTGCCCCACACACACTTTTAGGACTCTCGGTTAAGTCCTATCCTAGACCCTTTTCGTTTTAAATGTCGTTATCGGGCTTTTTTCCGGCTTTTCGGTTCGCTATAGCAAGGGGGACAGGACGAGACGCGCGAGACGAATATCGAGGTGTTTCCTTACTTGTTGGTGACCGGTCGAGGTTTCGGACCGTCCGATCTTCGCAGCCGTCGAGGCGGTTTCAGCTCCAACTGCAGCGCCGCATCTTCCCTGCAACGGACAAACGCGAGACTCGATTAGCACACCTGTGGCCACAATTACAGCCAATAAACCGATTACAAGGTAGGTCTCCGCTTAACGCGACCAGACGATTCGTACCGTTTAGAGCCATAACCAGGTTAATGCAAACTCGATCGAAGCGAAACAATCTTGGAGCGAATCCAAAGTAACATTATGACATCTCGAGATTACGATCTCGTTTTCCGGAACGGGGATTAAGCTTCTCAGCAACTTTTTGATCGCGTTACAACGAATTCTATTCTAGCCGAGTCTCGACAAGAAAATACGAATTTACGAGCGAGTTCGATCGGTTCCCAAGAAGTTTTCTTCCTTTCCGGCGACTATTTACGATCTGTTCCGTTCGCGCGGTCGAACGAGAGATGGGACACGCGTTCGCGACGACGATCTCGATCGACTAACGGGCCAACAATTTCTTCTTTCACCTGCCGGGTTGTCGAGCACCGGTCTGTCCGCGCAGACGGTCGAGTATCGTCCGAAAATAAAAAGCAACACTGTCTCGTGACGATCGTTCGCTTGCTCTGCTAGGCAGCCTAGGAATTTGGTTCGCGCGATTGCGCAATCCGCTTCCGAAACCGGCGGGAATCGAACAATCCACACCGGAACACACTGTAACGGACGTTCTTCCGCGTATGCTATTCTTCTTCTTATTATTGGAAATTGGCTCTTATCTAATTCTCTGGCTATTGTAATTTGTCGCTTTACAGAAAGCAAATAAAACCAAGCTATTTATTATGCGCTTGCACAAAAATGAAAATTAAATTGCAAAAAAAAAAACACAAAATTACGTTTATACGCATTTACTTATTGTATGCCTATGTACGCAGTCTCCGATCGCTGTACATCGACAACAATTATGATTAATTATTACGATTTAAAGGAAATTAATAGTATACGTAGTTTGTAGATTTTGTTTAAAATCTTCATCGCTGATCACTTGAAAGTAAGATGCGATTGGGGCTAATATTTATATTTTTATTTTTAATTGTGTCACGGTAGCCTTGGATGGCTAAAAGACACAAGGAGCTTTTATTGGAAAGAGTTTTAGCAAGAAAACTGTGACACAAGAACCTAGCTCGTTCCTTCAGGAAAATAAGTTTCGATTCGCCAATTAAGATGTTGGTACGAGTACTTCTTCGATAGCCCAGAGCCAGGCTTATTGCAGAAAATTGGAGCTTTTCGAGCTTGTTACGCGAGCCGAGTCTCCGGAGAAGGAGCGCGCTATGGCCTACAACGAGGCACCGGTTAATCAAACCCTATTTTTCTATTACCGATAATTACCAATTAGAGAATACATAGGCATACAACGCGCAGGTATAAATTTTCTTTTTCTTACGATACGTGTCACGAGCGAACAACGTTTGCTAAATCAAGGACACAGACCCTGACGAAATACCGGGGAGGGTGGAGCAGACAATCGAGAAAACGAACGATGCAAAGTCGCGACCGATCGATAGCGGGTACGCGATTTTCCACGAGACACGCCCCGATCACGGTCCCCGGAAATTTCCTTCCACAGGGAAACGGCGCTGCAACCCTGAGAGACGAACGGCCAAAGATTGATGGCAGCGCGACGTCTCGGCCGGTTAAGGGTCTCTGCACACTCATCCGGGACGAGCCCCGGAGAGTTTTTTTTACATAGCTTTGGTATAGGGAGGGCTCTCCGGGATTTCTGATCAGGTGTGGTTCCGATTCTTTCCTCACGCGCCGAAGGGGCCATAATTCTTGTATTTTCGAGCGCGCGTTGACAGTTCTCTCTGTGCATGGCACAAAAAAAATGTTTTCAGGGGCTCCACAGCTCCTTAAAGTAAACTATCTAAACTAACTAGCTAAATCCCGGTCCGGCCCGTCCCGGATGGGTGTGCAGAAGCCTTAATCCGGCGAACGATCGCTGCTCCCAGGCTCGCGCGTTCTTTCTCTCGACAGCGGGGAATCCTCCGGCGACCCCATTCGTAAATGGAAATAACCGCGATTCTCCCGCGATTGTTCGCGTTTTGTTCCATAAATAAAGGAGTGGCTTCTATCGTCGTTGATGCGCTCCGTCGAGAAGGAACATCAAATTGCAGCCGGCACACTCGGCACGCTGACCACTTCCGGCGTTCAGCGATTCAGCACGACGTATAGCCACGCGGAGGACACGTGTGTGCCGTGCTTATTCCCCAAACGACAATCCCGATTTTCGCGAGTTTCACTCGTAACGACAACTAGATTTTTTACTCGGTGCAATTTAGGCGATCACACCGAAACTGGAAAGTTACAATACATATATCGCAGCGACAGTTTGTCGAATCCTACCGAATCTCCATCCCACGGATCATAGCAAACTTTTCCTAGAGGATCAACGCGACAGAGCATCATCGTATCGACAAACGGAGATCGCTCGTGCCACTCGAAAAGCGGTAACTTTCTCGAGATTGTATCTTTACGCGTGATTTTTCGGTAATTGGGGGGGGGGGGGGGGGCAATAAACTGTCGTGTTTGCTCGCGATAGATAGCGTCGAGGATGATTTCGACAGAAATTACACTGGAAAATTCTACCGTTTCTCGCTGTATCGTGGTAAGAGAACGGCGAAACGTTTCGATCGTGGACAAGTCTTTCGTAAAAGGGAAAAAGATACGCGCGATCGATGAGAAACGAAAAGAAGACGGAGTAGACGAGAGTGTCTTCGTGTTCCTGGTTCGAGACAAGGATCTCGAGTTGCGCTCTGCTCGTGCGTGCAGCGAGGAGGTCGCTGTATCGCTTACAGACACTGCGAGATCTTCCGATCGACGCGTGGCGAGACTCGGACACGCGATAGCATAAGTAAGACTATACATTTTTGGGGCGAAAGGATCGTCGTTTTGCAACGCGACACCTTTGCACCGTCTTCGCTTATCCGGTTGTAGAATCGAGCTGAAAAGTGCAAACGATTAGTCTACGTTCTAGCCCGCGAACGAAGAATCGGTTGCCAAGCTATTAACCGTGGATCTGTGAAAATTGAAACGCGAAGCTAATTTTTGAACCGGAATCGGCTCGATCGACCGATCGGCCAAGAAAACGGTTTCGTCGGTTCTCTACTAGATCGATTGGCGCGTGTTTCCGCGAGTATTCAGTACTTACGACGCGACGAGTCAACCTTCTATCCCACCTGGAAGGTTGGCGTCGAGAGGCGCGCGCCGAGATCGCGAGACCCTCTCGAGGACGATAGGCTGGCTAGCCAGATATCGAGCGTCGCTTCGATCCTGGATCGAGATCGAAGTGCGACGCGCGCCGTCGTCCGTCCTGGTGCGCGCACGGTGCACGGTGTCGCAGCGTGATCCCTCCAGCGAATCGACTCCTCGACTAGCGATCGTCAAGGCGAGTCGAGCGTATTTCACCGAGAGCGAGAGAGCGAGAGAGCAAACGGCCGGCCGAGAAACAGAGACAGGACACGGAGACCGATAGAGAGGGAGAACGAAAGGATAGGCGGGAACGAGAGGGAGGATGCGAAGAAGCGTGGAGGTGAAACCGATCTGGCCAGAAACGAAGGAAAACCAAGGGAAAAACGTGGGAAAACCAGGGGAAACCAGGGGAAACCAAGAAAATTTTGGTCGTGTCGAATGGCGGAGGAACAGGCGGGGATAATTTTGTCGGTCGTATCGGTCGATGCGTGGATAAGGTGGCCGTTGCACGCGATGCGCGCCAAGAGCTACAGGTTGCTACTAAGTTGGTCGGGAAGGCACGCGGCCGCTTTATGAGCGCGATTATCCGCGAGCGAGGAACAACCGAGTCGAGCCCCCGACCACGAGACTCGCCATTGGCTCGAGACCCGAGAAGCGTCGCTGAACCTCTTGGATGCGTCGTGGTGGTCTCCGCATGACACACGACACACGCCCGCGAACCGACGATAGCAGATTCGTAGAAATTCCCTTCTAATCTCGGGCGACAAGTTCCCGCGATTCCATCGATGATCGGAGCCGAAATTCTAGCACTTCCGTTTATCCAAAGTCTGACGCAAAAGTCTCTCTGTATCGGTTGCTCGGAGAAGTTGGCCAACCACCTTCCGAGTTTTCTTACATTTTACCGGCGAACCACTCATCGAAGATACTTCCTCGACTCCTCGCCCCACGATTTCTTTCACAGTCGCGATGAACAAAATTTTAAACGATTCCGAACTCGACGCTACATTGCAAGGGGTCGATAATTAAAAAAGAACTTTTCAAAATGCGTGCGTGCTATTGCTTTTTATTTTGCGAAGTTGATCGTTTTACCTCAGCCTGTTCGAACAAAAAGAAATAATTTCGTTCGCGGTTCTGAAAGAAAGACAGTTTCGTATGCACGCGCTTCGAGCAGAGAAAGGATTCTGAACTCGAGTGCAAGTAGGTTGGCTGGTAGGTGGTATCAAGGACGAAGGATGGATTGCCAAAATTTTCTCCAGAATCGAACCTGTTCGGCGAATCAATTTTCCTTGTTCAAAAAACCTCGATATTTCAACAGTTCGACAAATTTCGGACTGAAATCTCTGGAGAACCTACTACCCACGATAAACTTGTTACCCGTTATGGCTGAACTGCAGAACATTGCGCATTCATAGTGTACAAAATTATGCAATAGCAGTCAACGGGTTCCACTTTATCCTCGATCCACCGAAAGCATCGACGAGGAAAAAGCAAAGTTTATTCGACATTTATACTTCCTTAAATATGTTTATACACGTTTACAGCGCGATACTTGGTACGCCCCGCGATACCAACGCGCCTCTATCAAAATAAAAACGTTCTCCACGTGGTGTCCTAGTTTTTAGAGCACCCAGCGTGGCGTATCGCGTTCTATTCCAGTTCGAATGCACGCAGCTTTTCATGTATTCCGTGGCCGAGTATCGTATGTTTCGCTACCGATTAGACTGCGGATCTTTACGCAAAATAAAAATTGTTCCTCTCAATTGCAATTCGCAGGAACCAAACACGAATTTACTACTCTCTTTACTCGATACTCTCGAATTCCTTTAATCGTAGTACGGTTTGAAGTTACACCCACTCATTTTTGCCATTTGCCATTAACTCGCGCCGTTATTCGCACCTCGAATAGCCGTCGAGGAAAAAGAAGTGCATTTCTTACTAGAGCTAACACGCCTAACGAGCATCCCATGTTCGTACGGTTACGCGAACGAGGAAACGGAAGCGAGGGGCTCGAGAACGAAAAACCTTCGCGTGTCGAAAAATGCCCCATGGGGAAAACCGAGGATGCCGTTTCATCGCGTTCGGTGCAGCGATATCGACGGTAACGTCACCGGAGAACGCTCGATTATCGTAGCCTGCGTTACGCGGTAATAAATCATCGTGTACATCTTCGTCGTTATCGATTTGCAGAATCCATGACGCGATGTCCACCTGCGAACGAACTTTGATCCGTGACCAAATAATCGGAGACGATTCAGCGCGACGCAATCGTTTCGACGATGACCTACGATTCTGGCAACCTGTCGCCGAACACGCGTCTCGCGGGCTCCTCCACTGCTTTTTAAATTATACTTTTATTTGCATTCGTTTCAATTCGTTTCCGTTGTCGAAGAGAGTCCACGCAATACTACTGTTCCAGTTGGAACTGCACAACCAACGCGTACTATCAACCCTTAACGGTCCAATACCGCGTGCAGGTCCAATTGCGGCAAAAATCATTTTATTTAATCGTATAAAACTTAAATCATCTCGTTACTCGTACAATCAGAAGGTATACATATATTGATATAAGGTCAAAAATTAATACTACAACGTCACATCGGTTCTCTGCATATACCGTAGAACGAATATTTATTTTCCTAGCCAGGTCTCTTAGACCCAAAGGCCTCGGTAATAAAAGACCCAAAGACCATGTGTTTAGACGCAGATAGAGCGAAGGGCCGTCAGGCGAACTAGCATGGGTCCTGTTGCATTTTCGTAGCAGTCGTGCAGTCAGTTGCTTTTGAAAAGGCTCAGAGAACACTTCTCTTGCAAAGTTCAAATATAACAAAACGCATTTTTATTTACAATCCTGCTTCCAAGAAAACCAATAGTATATCAATGAGTTTTCACTAAAAAGTAAATATTTTTTGTACCCTTCGTATGAGAAATAGTTACCGAGCGGTGAGTAAACTTGAAATACTTTTACACCGTTAAGGGTTGATCCTACGTAAAAGGTATTCGAATGAGCCCATGTATCGGAAGCCGCAAAGCGATCGAAAACGTCCGTTTTCCTGGAATCGAAAAACGGGAGATCGCGTTGCGATTCGGCGAGAGTGAAGTTCGATGGGGACGGATTTACCCGCCCACGAGTACGAGTCTCATTCGTTTGACTTCGACACGGACGAGCGATCTCCTCCAACCCCGCCCGCGTTTCGCGTTTCGATTTTCGTCTAGCGAGAAGTAGGACGCGCGCGCGTCACGGTCTGCTGAAAGTGCCAGCACGAAAACGTATCTGCTCCAAGGTCCCTGGGCTGACGAAAAAAAAAAAGAAACACATTGTACAATGTCTGCGTTCGAACCAGTTTCGTTTTTCGATCGTCACGGATGATAATGATTCGCGGATCCATGTGGATACAGTTGCTCGAAGGAAGAAAGCGCTCGAAAACAATAAGACGTCGAATCGAAACGGGCGCGCGTGGAACTCGAATGTTTCAAATAACGCTACGACCAGGATAAAACGGGAGGTTTCAGAACCCATGGCGATCGGAATAGCTCGAAAGCTCGAAAGCTTGAGAATGGCAAAAATTCACCGCGTTCGCACCGAGTCATTTCAGCCGCGAGTAAAAGTATCGAAACTTTCGAAATCAAAAATTTCTCGAGAAGTAAAAAACCTTCGTACGGTGCTCGATCGGATAGGCACGCGTGTTTTTTTGTTTTTCGAAAAGACGAATCCAAGGTTCACGCGCCTGACTATGACGGATGTCGAGCGACGCTGATAGCGTATATCTACCAAATTTTTGAGCAACCGAGGAAATTTTGTCGTTATCGGTGCACACCGGAAGGTCGACGAAACCATTGTTTTCCTCGAGGAATGCCGCATGCCGTTGCGTCGCGGTCAACAAATTACGTAGGTACATCGGCACGCGTTGATGCGCCGATTAACGGCGTGGTAAATCCAGCGTTACGTGAAAACGCGCGGACCGGCGATAAACGGGAAACGCACCGATCCGGGATCGTGCGTGCTGGTAGGCGATTGCCGATTCGAGGCGGGAACACGCGTGTCCATGGTTCCACGAGCGGATTGCAGAGCGTAGCGGAACGGATCGGAGCAGAGCAGAGCAGAGCAGAGCAGAGCAGAGCAGAGCAGAGCAGGGGTCGATTTAAATGGCGCGAGGAACGAGAACGGAGGTCGAGCAAGATTCATCGACGCCAATTGCGCGCAAGACACCTCCTTACCGTCTAATCTCGACGCTACACAGGCCCGAATGGACCAGTTGCTTCGGCCACAATCATCCTATTGGCTATTTTTAGTCGGAAATGGGTCGGTGCAGGGGGACCGTGTTATTCAGAGAACACGCACCGTGTTGTTCCTTCTGACGACCGTTTGATACTCAGCCTCGTGGCTCCAATCGCTTGTCCGAAACCGGAAACCGACTTCTCCGTCGCCTGTTCTGTTCTTCCGCGATCGACGTCGCATTCTCTATGATTTCTGGCGTCATTGTGGTTATAATAAAGTTTATTATATCAACAGTGAGGAAAATAATAGTATGATACAAGGGATGACGATATAACAGAATGGTGTTGAATGATAAACAACAGAACAGTGGAGTCGGAACAAATCAATATAACATAAACATCGGCAAGAACATAGAATAAACCATTAAAGATTGGTTTAGGCAAGGAGTATCAACCACCTGAAGTACCTAATCTTTAACATCGTCGTCGTCGATCACATACGTATATTCGCATTGCTCTAACGCGGGTATTATTCTGTAAACGTTGAGCGAAACGAGCCACACCGAGTCAGAATGAAAATGATTTCGCTATCGTACAACAGAAACCAAAATACCTTTGCTAACGCTTCCTGGCAAGCGTCGATTATCTATTATACAACAGAAAGAAAAGTGTTTCGCTATCATTACCGATTGAGCGACCGTTACACCTATGGCACCGGTAGCTAAACAGAATTCTTTCAACAATGGCCAACGAAGTCGATTAAACGAACTCGACTCGTTAGCGATCTAATAGAGAACCGTTATGAAAATGAAGATACGGGTTCCAACACCGTAAGCCTTTCTACCAGCTCGACGAGCACAGAAAAGAAGGATAAATAAAACGAGGAAAGGTAGCAAGACGCGCGATTTGTTATTTTAATTTGATATGCTTTTTCAGTTTCTAAAAAAGAATCCACTCAAACGATAAAGCGACAAAGCGACAAAGCGACAAAACGATACGGCATCGCAGTGTGTTACAACGAGTTTCTTAATCGTATGCATCGGCGAATTAATTGTCGGCCGCGTAACGAGCCAGCTATTAGATAATTCAGGAACGCGTTTTTCACGGAGCGTCGCAGCTGCGCACCTGCGCACCTGCGCTACTTTGCATGGGAAACCCGATGAAAGACAATTGGGCGGCGCGGTGACTGGTTTCTTATTCATCGAGCAGAACGCGTGGTTTTTTCTCTCGCGGCTCGAACAGGCTCGGGGATCCATCCGTCGTGTCGATGGCTCGTCGATTCGAAGAAAACCGAAGAGAAACGGTTGCGCCGTCTCCCAGAAATAACATCAAACTTTACGAAAGCGAGCCTTTTGTTCTCGAGAAGCTGGCTCGATGCTACTTATCGGAGCACGTTCGGTAAGATCAAATTTTCTTCAAAAAGTCTTCGAGAAAGCGTAAATACAGTGACTCAAACAATTGATTAAATGTTTAATTTTGTTTGAATTTTTATTTAATTGAACACATGTTAATAAGATATGTAACAAAATATTTGATTATAATACAAACATAGTTTTCGTAGTTGATATAATACAGAATTAACTTAAATATGTTAGACTTTTTAAACAAAATTAAATGAAATTAATAAATTATGTAATGATCAATTTTTTGAGTTTGAAGAAACGAAATATTAGTACATCGTATACCCTCCTTTCGCTTTCAGTACGGCTTCCATGCGTCTTGGCATACTACTATGGCGGCTGAAAAGTGTGTGAGAGGAGGATTCAGGTACTAGCGGGAAAGGTGTTGTCGTAATGTCCCTCTGTTGACGAGCATAGGAAGTAGCCGCCACATTACCCCCTTGCCAGTGGTCAACGATATCTGGACAAATTTCCCTCTAATTACGCTGATCTCCGCCGGAATCCAAGGAGGTCGCTGGAATGTGTGCTGTCAGTGTGCCCGCCAGTGATGCTGTCGAATCGACGAAGTTGAGTAGCTCCCTAAGCCGCTTGTAGGACTCGTATAGTCGCACAAACAATGGATGAACGTCGCACAAATTTAGGTGCGGAAACGTTAAACCATATAATGCTGCGAAGATGACGTCAGAAGCGCATAGTAGGGAGAAGTCCTTGCTGTTGGCCGGACAGTAATTCAGGCAAGGCAGTGACAGAGTAGTCACCTTCCAGTCCTCCTGATGTTGTCCGTGGTTTGTTGATGTTGTGGTCTCCTCTGCTCAGAAGGTAGCGTTGTTGTTCTTTTGTCGGGGTCACCAATTATGGCGGCTGAAAAGTGTGTGAGAGGAGGATTCAGGTACTAGCGGGAAAGGTGTTGTCGTAATGTCCCTCTGTTGACGAGCATAGGAAGTAGCCGCCACACTACCTACTCAACCTTTACACTGTTCAACCTTAATATTTTCACAAGCGGTTTTAACTTTTGACCACACTTCAATAATACTTGTTGAATTGTGATCGAAGTTGGCAACTGCTCTTTTCAGTAAACCTCATAGCTGTTCTATTGGGTTCAGATCGGGAGACTGTGGGGGCCAGCCTAAAACAGTAAATTCACGAGCTATTAACCATTCTTTGGTGATTTTTGTCTGGTGTTTAGGGCCGTTATTGTGCTGAAAAATGACTTCTTCTGCGTTCTTATTCCATTTTGGCAAACTTCCAATTAAACTTTTCTACAGGATGGATGTGTATGATGTTGCAGTCATTCGACCATCAATTTTTTCAATGCATTCGACACCCTCACAAGACGCATGGAAGCCGTACTGGAAGCGAAAGGAGGGTATACGAAGTACTAATATTTCATTTCTTCAAACTCAAAAAATTGATCATTACATAATTGATTAATTTCATTTAATTTTGTTTAAAAAGTCTAACGTATTTAAGTTAATTCTGTATTATATCAACTACGAAAACTATGTTTGTATTATAATCAAATATTTTGTTACATATCTTATTAACATGTGTTCGATTAAATAAAAATTTAGACACTGTGGGAACATTTGATCAATTGTTTGAGTCACTGTATTAAATAGGCGTCGATTTATCGCGGGTACGCAATTACTTGGTGGATTGCGCGATTCCAGTATCCAAAGTACACCTGCCGGGCCGGATATTCTGATAACAACGTACGATCGTCTTCGTCGCGAATCCGGTTCAACGCGATTGACCTTCCACGGATTCGCGCGACGAAAACCAGTTCGATTACCTAACCGATATCGCGTCGACGATGCATAGAACCTAGACATACCGCTCGACCTTCCGCCGATTTCCCGTCAGATATTTTCTAACAAACGAGGTGAACGCGAACACCGAAATTGTGCAAGTTCGACCGACGCTAACAAAATCGCTCGACGTCCGAGAAGTCTCGAAACGATGTTGCAACTCGCGAACTCGCTCCGTGCGCTAAATGTTGCGAACAACGGACGCGAAGCGACGTAATTATTATCACTTGAAATCGGAGACAATAGTTTCGCTGAAATTTAGGAAGAATCTGAAGAATCAAGAAACAACAAATAAAAAACAGTCTCGACGGGTGCTCAACGTTCTTGGAAAAGAAGCGCAACAATGTTTTCGATGATCGGTTCTTCTACCGGATCGGATTTAGCAGAATTGTTCCCATATAATTTGCTTACATAATCGCAGAATTTCTCAAACCTATAGAGTAGCATGATCGTTGAATATGTGTACTTATTTATTAGCTTATTAGTTTGGTGATATTCCTCGTTGATTAACGGTGACGATTAAATTTAAATGCAGAAAGAACGTATGCAAATATTAACTTTGCATCGCTGATATAATCGCTCGTCCACATATACATTTAGAGTAGGTGGCGGTTTTGTCGCATCGCGGATCGTCGCTGAATCGCGAAAGCGCGTGTCGCCATCGTTTGGAGAAACGTCGCAACAAGACGTACCGAGAAAACACCGGTTGATAAAGAAGAGCGGTTGTAATTTACAATCGTCGATAATACAGATATCTGCTGGTGGTAACGAACGCGGAGAAAAAGCGTATTCGTCGGGTGGCCGAATAACGAGAAAATCGTGAAGGATTTGGCCAAAGCTGTTCGATCAAAGTTCGAAGGATCCACGAATGTCGTTGCGGCGGCGTGTTCGAGCGCTGTAGCACGTATTATCTCGGAAACAGTTTCCAGGTAAAACGGGCTTGGAGCGGACTCGGGGCAGGGTCCATAGCGAACGTACGATTAAAAAGCAACTCGACGCGTCTCAGGCTGACGCAACAACTTTCGTCAGTCGTTCAACGGCCGTTTCTTTGAACAGCGACAAGAGACGGTCGGTTAAACGATCGTCAGAAATTTTGATCTATTTTGAAACGATGGCCTGATCAACGATCGAAACGCAGAAGCGACTTTTACTTTCCCCGAAATGAAACTGCTGCGAGGAGGAATTCGTTCAAACTGGTGACGTTTTCTTTCCTGTTCTTTTACTTACTCGTTTCGTCGGTGTGCAGTCGATCTCGCGGAAAAAACAAACGAGTTTTTTTGCTCGTCACGATTCGAGATACAGCAACGCAGCATTCGGCGATGCGATTAAACAAAATTTTCCGACAATTACTACTCGTTCACCGATAATAATAAAGTTTAATCGGAGATGATTCCGATGTACGCCGTGTGCCGGTTCGCCGTACCGAGGAAGGAACAAAACAATAAAGCGCAATTGCACGAGCTGTCGATTATTTCATTGACCGAACCGACGTCGGTGATCGAGAGCGAACCAATCGGAGCACGTCGAGCGGCGAGCCCTCCGAGAAAATCGCTCAATTTTTTTCTGGCCGTCGTCATCCGCGATCCTAATTGTCATCGTGCTGCGGTACTCGACTCCGATATCGTTCGACCTCCCGCAATGACGAGTGATCCGGATGACGGAAATATCGTTTTATTACTCGCGAGATTTCTGCTCCGCGTTTCAACGCGTCGCAATTTATCCGCTCCACCGTCGACACCATGAAACGGGTAACGTTTCGGTTCATGCTCCTCTGAAAAATCTTTTACAACTACCAAAAGAGATAGAACGCAATTTCGTAAATCGTTGAAACGGCGTGTTAAAGCGACAATGTTGTAACTAATACTAATTTCAAATGAAACGGTGCTTCATCTTGTAGAATTACAATGATTCTTATGTATAAATATTAGGGATGTGCGGGCCGCCCGATTCTCGGGCGCCCGAATCGTCGGGTCGGGTCGTAGACAGTCGGGCGCGCGATACTTCACGACACATCGGGCTACCCGAGAGTGACTCTCGACTTCGTCGTGCGGGATCGTCAAGAATCGGACAAATTCGGGCGAGCGATTTATCGCGATACTCGAGATTCAATTTTGTTGAGTTTCCTACATTGTAATTTAAATAAGATAAGTTAATCTTAAAAACAAGTTAAATTACAATTAAAGCAAGTGAATTAATATTTATATTATAATATTTATATTCATCATATTATATTTATAGTTATCATATCATATTATGTTAAACATATCGTTCATCATTTAATATATACAGTTTTACCACATTCAATTGGGGCATAACAATTTCTATTTTGTTATTTTATAATACATACCATTTTAAGAATTTCTGTCGGCTTAATGATAGTTAATTAATAAGTTATATCAGAAGATATTAAGTAAGTTATATAACAGTTAATAAGTAAGGATATTTTAATGATATTATCGATACATAAAAAATTCGTCAGACTACCAGAAACATTGTCTTTTAAATTTTTCACGTGTAACGCACATTATTGCAAAAGTTAAGACAAATAGAGATTAAGCACATGATTGTCAAATAAACCTAATGTAATTATAAAAGAAATACTAGTATATTAAAAATTATGTTATCAGTTATGAAAGTAATACCATAATTACTATTATCTATTTCATAAACCGCAAAATTGAATCTCGAGTATCGCGATAAATCGCTCGCCCGAACTTGTCCGATTCTTGACGATCCCGCACGACGAAGTCGAGTCACTCTCGGGCAGCCCGAAACTCTCGGGTAGCCCGATGTGTTATGAAGTATCGCGCGTCCGAATCGGCCCGCCCGACCTTCTGCGACCCGACCCGAACCCGAGTATCGGGCGGCCCGCACATCCCTAATAAATATGTCCTTTGTATCGATCGTAATGTTCTTAATGAGAACTGTTGGGATTTACGGCAGTTCAGACGCTTTTCAAAATTAATCTTGATAATGATCCAAAGGTGGATCGAAACGTCGATTTTTTGATTATTAGCAAAATTGCTTGGTAACGTTAATTAACAAACGATCGAACCGTAGCGCCGTAAATCCCAACATTTCTCATTCTTATGTATATTCGACGAGAAAAGATTGGCCGGTTTTTCTATTTCGTTCGTTGTTGGAAACTCCGTATGCGAATTATGAATTCGGTCGTATCGATATTACTATCGCGAGGCGAGCACGTGCACCGAACGCGATCGGCAGTCACGCGTCCGCGTAGTACATAGCTGATTATTGTTAATTACAGAAGCGAACGAGATCGCGCGGTGCTCGTGGGAGAGAAGGCACCGTGAAATCGAATCTAGGCCACCAACGACTGCCAAGTTTTACGCGAATATCTCTGTCGTCCCGTCTCGGTCGAGGTTCTGTTCTGTTCTCGGTGGCTGTCCGACGTTCGATCAACGCGCGTGACGGGTGACGAGCAACGCGTGACGCCTTGCACGCGTGTCTCCAAACTCTTGACACAGTGATGCCAGAAATGTCAGCTTTTCGCGCATGCGTATTCGCGCGTGGCATCAGTACACTGTACTAATTTCAAATTTTGGACAGTTCTTTAAGGCCCTGTTTTAAAAATAATGTTTTTCATTCAACATTCGCATACTTTCTTTACCTAAAAAAGTTCGGATTATACTGGAGAACATAATATAAAATTTTATTTTATTTGGCAGAGTCTATACAGAATACCAACATTTGTTGTAAGACAAAAGAAAACTGCCAAAAACCTTTCTACTGTCCAAAATAACAAAAATATATTTTCTAATTATATAAATAAACAAGTAAATAAAAAATAACGTACGTTATCTTCAAGTTCGTCTATCGCAGTGCTTGGTCCCGTCACGCCATCTAGATGTTTCTCTTTTTTGGCGCGTATACGTTACTGGATTCCGAGCGCGCCGCAGTGCGCATGCGCGAAAACCTGACATTTCTGGCATCACTGTCTTGACAATGCACCTTCCTTCCCTTCCTCGCCCTTACTCGCCCTTACTCGTCCTTCCTCCCCACCCTTGCTTCCCATCGCATCGTTACGATTCGCGATAGCAATCTCGATCTCGATTTTAGCTTTAACTTTATTCTCTTTTTTAACTTTATTCTCTATTTTTTCACGCGGATGAACGATGTACAATATCATTTTATTGTGCAAAAGTGAAATCATACTTTGAGCAGTTTTACTTTTAATAGCACATCCGTACACGATTATTCTTTTGAAAATGTGGAGTTTAATACACTTTGACTCTCTGGTCCTTCGCTATTGTAACAACAACGCAGAATCTCGACCTTTCTGCATTATATAAGCTGCGACGCGGTAGAACTGTTTCTATTATTATCTTAGTATTTTCACAAAGATTCGGCTTCTGTGAAATTTGCTTCAACAGGTTTGAGAAGGAAGGACGAGGAACGATGGCACGTGTGTTCGAGATCGACCCTAATAGCTTATACCAAGCGGTTCGACGTCCAATTATTCGGAATATATCCGTGGAAATGGAAGCAAACGATCTTAAACAACGTCATCGTAAGTCGTAAGAGCAGTGAACCGGTGATCGTGCATTCGGAAAGTCCGTTGATTCGGATCTAATTTCAGCGACCAACGCCTACGACACGGTTCAACGACACGATTCAACTGTCCTTCTTCCCTTTGGCCAGCGATACCTAAGTAACAATTACAATGCAAACGCTCGTGCGATTTGGTATGTGTAATTTGGTGTGTACCAGTAAACTGCCGAGGGGTTCAAATCGTCGACCCAAATAGTCGGCGCTTTTTGCAGATTTCATGACCATGACTGATTACGAGGAAAACTGCAACGTCATAAGGAGGCACGGTCTCGTCGTCTCGTCGTTCGAGCCTGTACAAAGTCTCGCAACGCGACTCTTATTGCGTCACGCACGTTAAAATAGCTTGCGCGACGCTAGATGATCGAACGTTTCGACACGGACAAATAGCGACCGCCGTCGAAACACACGCGGAATCGGATAAGCGAGCGATAATTGTTTAAGGATTTTTCATGAAATCGCACGATTCGCTATCGTCGCCAACATCCACGAGTCGTCCCGACAATTCTATCGACAACGTCGACGAGACTACAAGTTGAAAGCTGCGCTTTCAACGGTAACCGTCCAGAGTTCAATGTTAATTGAATCGCGCAAACATTCGAGTTCTATGGCCGGTTTTTCAAGAGAAAGACGCTTCCTTTGCATTCCACTCTTATGTTCGAGTTATAAAATAGTACGAACGAGACGAGTTGATCGTTGTGTTGTGATAATAGTTGACTGTGTTCTTTCGGAAAAAACCGGCTGTAACAATTCGAACAAGTCGTGAAACAGAGCAATCCGTTTGGAATTCGAGGAATGCGAGTCAGTACCGAATGAGAACCGCTGACGATCGAGCCCCTTGGTTAAAGACTGGTCGAGCCAATCACGAGCCGTCCTGCAACCAACTCCTACGAATCCGACCAATCGGAGAACGAGCCTCGCGGAGGCTCGGCGCGCGTATCCGCTTTCTCCGAGTTCCGATAGTGGCGCATTGTTGACACTTCGCATGGCAATGCGATCTCGATCGTAATCGTAAATACCAGTTCACGGCTTCGCGCCGACAAGCGACGAAGCGACGCGACGTTATGATCGAGCATCGAGCGTCGAACCTCGATACTTCGATACAGGGTGGCGAACGCGAAGAATGCCATGCCATGACACGGAAAAACTCGTTGTAAATTATATCCGTGATATACTGCTAATCAAACTACTCTATTACGTGGTTCGTAGAAGCGCATTCACAGTTGCGGTTGTTGCGTGTTATTTCCCTCCTCGAGTGTTTCGAATTGAAAAATCATGTGTACAACAAGTTGACACGGTAAGGTTAGGTTTGAACGGCTTGTACAATACTTTGTACTCCGCGTGTTACATCGACAGTGACTTGCTCGCAAATTTCGAGAATTCTACAATTTCTATCGTCGGCAATAAAAATGTTATAGCACTCGGGAGTCGATTCAGAGACACGTTCTATGACGGAGCGAAGAATATTCGTCAGAGAAAAACATTTAAAACAAGCACCCGAATCTAATAATACCATTCGCGCGACCCTCTAACTCACTTTAAAATCAATCCTGGCAAACTCTCAATTGTGACATTGCCATACCAAATGTACCAAACGTTACTTAACGCAAACCGATATCTTGTTCCAATCGATATACATGGTTGGACCTTATCGATCCATCGATCTCGAGACTAACACATTGGTATTCGTTACTGTAGAGAGCCGCGGGAACGTCGCGAAGCTTGCCAAATCAATGGCAAATGTTGTCCGCGATAAAAATAGTCTTTTCAAAATATTCCGCTGCATCGCGAAATGCCGAGTAAACCGAGCGCGGGACGCGAATTTCCAAATTCAAGGTTACCTTCGGTATTCCTCTAGTCGAGAACAGATCCGTCGTGATTCATACGAATATAGCGGCGAAGCACGTGCGGCTCCCCCCCCCCCCCCCCACAATAAGTTCTTTAAACTATGCGACCACGTTGAATAAACAAAAAAAGAAAAATGTACAGGGACAAGGGCAACATTATGTAAATCCAGGGGCGCCAGTGATAATGGAGTTCGCGTGTGGCAAGTCATCGCAACACGTGTCCCTGCGCGGACGCTATCGCGAGAATCCTCGCGAAATCTGTAGTCCGTCAACTGTTTGGATAAAACGTACCTTCGTTGTCGCTATCGGCGAGCAAACAAGACAGGAGAGAAGCTGGCAATCACTGAGTTCACATACACCCCCGGTTCGATTCTTGCCGACAATTTTATCGATGAAATTGTTTTAATAATTTTATATGTTAAAACACGCGCGAAATGAGAACCGTCCAACCGAATAGTGTGGGTACTACGGGTACGTGTGCGACAATGACGAAACTCGTCTAATCGTTGCGGAGAAACGTAAACGTGATCACCGTGCCGCGTTACGTATGTGACTGACCGAGAGTATCCCGAGACAACCTCCACCGTTCCGACTCTCTCCCTCTCCCTCTCTCTCTCTCTCGATCTCCCCCTATGCGTACGTCCCCTCTTCCTTCAGCCTGCGCCTCTTCTACTTTGTCTCATCCCGCCCCCCTCCCGTACACTTGCCAAATCTCTCACTCCATCTAGTCATTCTCTCGATAGAGATAGTTGCAGAGATACAAACTGCATAGGGAGGCAGCATTCGCGTAAACGTATAATGATCGACGATCTAATGATCTAATCCAATGAACACGGTATTAACAATCGAAAGTAGAACTCAACAAGAGCGAATACTTTTCCCCTGGACTGTATTTCTATCGCAGTGTTCGAAACTGTGCATCAAAACTCAACAAGAGCGAATACTTTTCCCCTGGACTGTATTTCTATCGCAGTGTTCGAAAGTGTTCGAATTCAGATAAATTTTGACAGCGAGGAAAACGGGTGATCGCATAGAATTAATTGAAACAAAATTCATTTTCATTCGTTTTTTTCGCGTTTTACATGATGATTCAGTCTGGGCGAGAACCCAGTATGAACTGGTTCGATCGAGTCGACGCGTTCGGGTTCCGTCGTTCCGTGTTCGTGTGCGCCGTGCAGTGATCCAAACGTCCAATTTACGCGAAGATCGGCGAAAACTGTCGAAGACGAAGGACGTGCCACGAGAAGAATCATTCACGAACATCGTCTCGCGAGTTCCCCACTGACCGTGAACTCCAACTAAATTTTCATGTTTACCGACGCAACGATCTAACGCGATAAAAAAAAAGGAGTCGAACCAGACACGACGCAGACTTATCAGCACAATTTCAATGCGTATCGATGATGCAGGTGCACAATATATTCAAGCACGCATGCCTCTCATTAGAATAACTAATTTGAAGAGATACATTAAAAACCCATCGCGATGGGAATAACCGACGCTGGATCAGGTATCGACTAATCTGTACTAATATTTTACATCGTCCAACAACATCGATAATAAGTTTATCAAACGACACTTGTAGAGGACCTGTCTGTAATTGTTTTCGTCGGAGCCATCAAAAACTCGTAGAGCTGGAACTTTTTATTTTCCTCATAATTCAATTTCTGTTCGTTTGGTGCATAAAAACTTACGAAAACTGTTTATCGATTACCGAAATGTGAAATACGTGTTGGACACGGTGTGTAGTTGATCGACAAATGCATCGTAATGGGGGCCGATGGCGACCGAATCGGCACGAAAGAAACCGAACGTACCACGTGTCGTTCGACCATATTTTACTATAGCATACAACACGCAGTGTCCACAAGTGTCCTCCCTCTTCAGTCGTGATAGGATAATCAGTGCTTAATAAGGACGTAATTAACCCTACATTTTTAACTAACCAGCCATGAATGCAACGTTCCGATTTAATTTGATGGACGTTCCAGATATATATGTATATATCACGAATCGCGACCAACCGTAACAGGTACGATGTTCGACATCTACAACGCTAACAATGACAATCGATTTTCAACAAAAAAAAAAATATGTATGTCATTGGTCGTTCGAAACATTTTAGTCATCCTGTTCCCACTGGCGATAAAACACGAAACGAAGAAAGAACTATTACCGACATTTTTTGAATAACGGTAAAGAGCGTTGTGTACGTACCGAGGTCTCGAACGCCCCTTAGATTACTCGACGGGTCTTTCACCAAAGAAAATCCATGCCACCATAAAAAAGACACCGTGTTCGAATCGACGCACGTTTCACTCCCGATCGCGATAAATATCTCGTTCAAGCGAGCACGCGCCACGCGAAGACCGTTCGATCCAATCGGTAAGCAGTTAAGTAAACGTGCAACGCGAGAAAAAGAATCGCGCGCGCAGGTCGAATATTGCACCGCTTCCGTACACGTGACTCGAACACGAACACTGACAGTCTGTTGTCAGCAATGTACTTGGAGGTTAGGTACGAGTGTTTCACGGTAATCCGTTCGCCGGACTCCAGCGAGAAGCAAGACGCGCAGAGTCGTTCGACGCGAGACGAGCGGTCGCGATGACTCTCGATTATCGGACGGCACGATGCAAGAGAACTCCAGTCGACCAGAATCGAAACGCGCAGAGCGTACGGCACTGGTAACGAACTGTAATAGACGCAGCCTTTTAAAGAGGCACGAACGCACCGGTGTCCAATCGTCGACTGACGCACAGCCATGAATCGGACGAACTTTTATGGTCCCTCTATCGACATATATTGCCGATAATTATGCACTTGACACGAGCGATCGCGGCGGATTCTTTTGTCCCCTTGAATTACTTTCGGAGTCGTGTATTCGGCGATCAATTGGTTAATGCTCGAAGAAGATTTAATTGAAATAGACGTTGTCCTCGATGCGACGTAAACGCGAAGAACAAAATATAAAATTCCGGAAGGACCACCGCTAACCGTGCCGTACGCGATGTAACCCAACTGCCTCCTTTGTTTTCCCTGCTGTTTCGACACCATTGGAACAAAGTACGCGACGATTGCAATTTCTATTAACGTTGGGTCTTCTAATTGTTTTCTTCGATCAATGGAAACGGTCTGATTGACCGATTGACCGGTCTCGAACGATAACGTTAGCGATTCCACGCAGCTGACCGGTCACGCGGTTTTTCTATCACGTCAAAATTGTCTGGTGCGATTCAAGGTTCTTGCTTTACGTCACAGGAGAGAAACCTGTGATATGCTGTATGCATTTACAGTATTTGATGTATTTTCTATTTCGGCGTCGTTTCTATCGTTGGAAATTTAGTTTGGATTTATCAATTATAAAGAAGGGGATAATCGCAGAAGTGTCGAGGGAACTAGATAACTAGTTCATTGCCACAACGGTCATTAACAAATTTATTTCCCAACGTTAGAATCGTTGTGTGGCCACTTGTTTACTTGCTGAAATTCCAGCTTTATCTTGGGGCAATGTCTGATGGCTTGTTAACGACCAAAAAAAAAAAAAAAGATATTGTTTTCTTGCATATTCTGAATAAAAATCATGAGCATTTATGACTAAACGTTAAGATCGAAATAACAGAACCAAAACATACAGCGATGAAATGTTTAGCATGTGTATAACCAATATAAATCTACGAGACACATTTTAAATTTTCATCACGAGCAAAAATAAAAAAATCTTAAAAAGTGCC
Organism: Sphecodes monilicornis; assembly: GCA_913789915.3. Taxonomy (NCBI): domain Eukaryota; kingdom Metazoa; phylum Arthropoda; class Insecta; order Hymenoptera; family Halictidae; genus Sphecodes; species Sphecodes monilicornis. The sequence continues at coordinate 27,834,720 of OU565290.1, read as the reverse complement.
CCTTCTATTTTTTCTTGTAATTCTTACCAACTGCAATTTTTTCAAAATGACTCAACTAATTGCTGAAAAAAAGTCAGGTCGTTTGGTCTAATTTTAAAAAAGTTATTCCGGTTTAAAGGGCGTTCGAATACTTTCGTAGCCCACGGTATGTAAGTATGTACAGTTGTTCAAGTGTTGGCGATACGTGTTCACAAAGTCGATGATAAATGCGTCGTAAATTATCAAACACGTTCCCCAATGTTTTCAGCCGCGAATACGAAAATTTTTCCACGATTAAACGATTCGATCAATTGGTCGGGTCAACGAGAACGGAGGATTACTCGAGCCTCCCCAAGTAAGTACGTTGACACAGTGTCGGGCGTCGGGAGTTCTTTCACGCGTAAATGGTGGCGCGCTTCTGCGAATGCGCCGAGAGAAGTGTGTAGTGTCCACGCACATTTGTACGGTGCAAGTACATACTTAGTACTTACACTGTACACTATCGCTCAAGCGTATCTCAACATTTGCATTATGGTTATCGAGGTCGTTGAATTTGATTTTTGATGCTCTGCAATAGTATAGCGTATAAGCGTATAAAAAAAAGTATCGATGACCTTATAGCCTTGTATAAAAGTGACCTTGAGAAAAAAAAAATACTTCGGCACCGTTACACGTGCCTTTTGAAACAATACAATTTTAACCTTGGTAGTATGTTTCGTTCAACAATCAATGAAAGAGGTATTTAGGAGATTTGATTTAGTTGAGACATCCTGTATACGTGCAATACTCCAGTGTGAATTAGTACTAACGCTGGTCGGCGACAGATTGATTTAAAGTGCCGCATCTCATGTACATTGAACTCGGTTCGAACCGATAACAGTGACTATTACAGCGTTCAGAGATGAGTATAATTTCATTTGACCTTGGTTCACTTGTACACACGGTATACAAATATACAAGTAACATTCGAAGGTCACATGTAATATCGTGATACAATCGGCAATGTTCAATGGAAGGAAAAGATGCTTTGATGTGTCTGGAATTATGACCTATAAAGGGGTTATCTAGGTTACGGTCGATGGACAAGAATTGTCTGTCTCTGATCAGTGATCGATTTCAACATTCGAATACTGCACAGCACACGAATATGCCAAGATGTGTCATAAACTTACCGGGTTCCAACGAGTTGATATCGATCAAATCTATCGCCGACTGACCCGCGATGGCAGCGCAGTTGGTAGCCTTGATTGGTGCGCTGCCCGCTGCAACTCAGGCAACGCCGAGCTCCTTGCCAAACAACCAGCATCACTAGACAATTAAATAAATTACCCTCAGGTCCTTCGTTTTCGATGACAATTACGTAGACATATGTTATTCTTTACAGTTGAAAACAGAATGCAGCACTGTGAGAACACTACTTTCTTGCAGTGTACGTCTACTAACTGTGGTCCAAGTTCTAGCTTTGCTGCGCAAAGGTAGCGCACAAAGTTGATACTATCCATGTCTGATGTACCCTTGTTCAACTCCCGCTAATCAGCAATAATTTCGAGATCGAGTTTTTGGTATCGAAAATTTAAATCGTAACGAAATTTCATTTTTTTGCGTTTTCATAAGTTACTGAAATTTAAATGGGTGCCGGTTTTCATTTGTCAAAGTCCCTCTCGCGTTCGTCAGAGGAAATTTGATCTCGACTGTCGGTTGAACATTTTTACCGATTGTTGTTTCTATGCCAAGTAATTTACTAGAAACATCTAATAAACATACAATCTCACGACTCATTTCCAATGACGAATTTACCGAATAGCATCCACAGAAAATGCCTAGTGGATTAAAATACTTGCCAATCATATTTATAATACCGTTATATTCTTAGATATTTAAGAACATAACGCCGTAATGTCGGCTATGCAATGTACATATGTTCGCCGTGTCATCAGATAAGAAGCCTTGAACTTTACATAGATCGGGTTACGCGTTTGAGAACGATAATTCTTGACAATTTCTCCAATGCAATTACATACCTACAAACGGCAAGGATGTTCACTGTGCGATTTGCTGCATTATCTATTCTCAACAATTTGACGAGTTCAGTCACCGACGAGGTATATACTATTATCTTGTACTATTATATTATCGTGGTTCGGTGTAAATGGATTTACGACGTGATCGTAAAGAGATATATGTAATCCTTTCTTTTCTTTTCTTTACTGCCACAAAACGTGCGAAACATGTCGATACGAACATTTCTAGAATATCTTCTGTTATCATTGCGTGTTTATGTAAGGAAACAAGATTGTGTAAGTAGAAATTTGTACTATTATATCTACGACAATGCTGTCGTGCGCTACAATAGGTAGATTTCGCTTGAAATGTGCAGTAAATATAGATAAACGCTCGTGACGGATCTAATTTCAGGTCAAAATCGCAAACATACATATGTATTTAGATCGCAGAATAGGTGCTGTATATCTGAAGCCTGTGGCACTGCAGAGGCGGAAGTCGGTATTGTTTTATCAACCAAGCTCTATTGTTCGACTATGTTGTATACGCAAGACATTTTGTCACACACGTAGACTCTTTATTCGCCGAGTGATCAAAATGGTAAAACTATCACAAAAGCTAGAAACGTTTTAATGTATAAAATTTGAGTTAGCTTATGTATAGTCATCGAAGAGCTGTAATATTATTTCAAATAAAGATCCGTTCAACTGATGCAATCGTAATTGTCGAAATAAGCAAAATGCAATCTCATCTCTATAGAAGATTATGCGAAGTATAGAATGCAAAACGCAGCATCGTTCGTTTAATATATGGATTAAAAATGCATGAATTTCATTTACCTTGCGAACGTCAAGCACAAGCGATGATGTCTTCGATATTCCACGCGGTCGTGAACGAACAATCGAAATCTCAATCGGTACTATTATGCATCACAATTTCTTCTTGCTTATCGATTCACCACCGCTTCACTATTTTTTGCAGAATGCATGCGTTACATACCAAAAACACGAGTAGCGTTACACAAAAATTCGTTATCGAGTAAAAACTCAGAAATTTGACACGACAGTTGGCTAATCACGATCGAAATACGAGTAACATTATTTGGCACTTACGCGAATACGGATGCAGCGGATAAAATGGTTGATGGACGTTTTCTCGAATACACGGCGAATTATATAGTGTCGAGTTTGACACGAATGGACACGAACGATCAGCACCAGTCGAGGTACCGTCGAGTACTGCCGAGCAACGAAGACTACGCGCATGCGTCCTTTACATCCTTGTACTTTGTATCGCCCGGAAATACGAAGCTTACGTTGCCGCCCAAAATCGTTTAACGTTTATCGCTAAGAAGAATTGACCAATACTTAAGTTATAATAATAACATGGATAAATACGCACTGTATAATAATGTTCACAATTTACTTTTATTTAAAAGTTATGAGAACAAATGTGTGAATGATATTCCGAATGCAAAACTTCTATCGATACTTGAAGTCTTTATTTGCAAGAAAAATACTTATTTCACAATAATGTCCAAAAATTGTCTAACAATCAGTTATTGTTGGGTAAGTATATAAAAACTAACGATTATTAATACTATACCAGTCCCACGGTAATTCTCATTTCCAGAGTCAATGACGAATCCTTATAGAATAAAAAAAGTAAATTCGGTGCATGTTGCGACGTAAAATCGAAGTAACAAAGTGAACGCGTAAGTGCAATTCTTGCATTGTTCTCTTGCATTTGCATGATCGGTTACAATGCTATAGATGAATACAAAAGAATGTTATATACATTGTTCGTTGAAGTAAAAATAAATGAAATCATTATCGTAAAATGGATTATAGTCTCGCTTACGTTTTGATGGATGGAACTTATTTTAAAAGATAAATTAATAAATATTATCGTAAATCGAGGTGATATGACAATTTCCTATAATCTCGCCATGCGCGTAAGTACGAATCACCGAAATCGCTAGAATGTACAATTATGTAAAAAATTTGTTAGCAAAGTTTCAGAACCCGAACAACCGGTTCCAACGTTCCGTCGTCAATTGTCACCTAATCATTGAGACGTGTGGAATTAATTTCAACTATGAAATAGTTAATTAAACAAATACTCGTAAGCTACAGCCTCTATACATACATAAATCGATAAATTTGTTCTTTCATCAAGTTTTCTGCATATCAAACGTTAAAATAAAATCGCGTGTTTAGGAAAAGCTTCGGCAAAGCGATCATCCGGTCGCAAATAGAGCCTTGCCGAAGCGGTCAGTATCAAAATGCACTAAATATCCTCTTAAAATGAAATAATAAGATATAATAAATATAAATATATCGTTTAAAAAAAGAAAGCGATCTTAGTCTTTAAAATTAGAATCTTACGGTAAGGAGGCTACCTTAACGAATAAGGTATATTTACATAGCAATGTACACCTATTAAATGACTTTTATACACAAATGAAGAAAATGACGTGATGCTTAAATTGTTCTCGGAACGGACCCCATTTGCTACCTAGTGCATCATTTTGTGAAGCTTTAAAATCTTTCCCAACCGTTGTTTCGCTGTTTTCATCCCTTTTTTTGGTTTCCGTTCTAGAAATTCCACGATATCATTATTTAAACAAGAATCCGTACAGAATACAATGCAACAGAATGCGACATGCGAAAGATACGTTACCGACTGGAACCGGGGCAGCCAATTTCGCTTTAACATCCTTCAGCCTGTTAGGGCTTGTCAGTATCGAGCCGAACCCTGTTGTGGCTTTCACGGAATCTTCCGAAGAAGAAGTCGACGTTCCACTCGCTGTACTTACAGGCAAAGACTTCGGTTTTTTTTTATTGTAAGTCCTTTTAGCAGTGCTCTGTTCCGTCATGGAAAAGCATAAAAACGGGTTAACTTCGGGTCTACTGTCAATACTATGTGAGAAAAGATTATGAAAGTGCAAACAAATAGAATTTACAAGCAACATTAACGAGAGTATTATCAACCGTATAACACTTTCGATGGAACAAATGTAGCAACGATCTTGTTCGTACAAAAAAAAAATTAGGCGTTGGTCGCTTTGAAATTCTGTCGTCGTTTTGACGATCGTAATCGCTTTTGTTGGATAACGCGCTGTCGCTACAAGAGTCGCTATATTTTTTCCACCGACGGTAGACAACGCGTGAAACTGTAATGAAGAAAATAACGGTGGCAGTCCGATGAGAACGCGCTGAGAAAACGAAAGAGAAAGCAATGTATGTGCAACGAAGTGAAGCGTAAAGCTGTATAATATGCCTACCAATTTTTTCTTGGAGCCCTCCTCCATGTTGTTATCCAGATAATCATCCTACGCAACATGGGTATGCAAGGATGAAAGAATCATGGATTTTAGAATGAAGTTGAACATAAATGAATTGATCTAGGTCAGGCATGTCCAGAAGTAGCTCACTTGGAGGCAAATTCGAGGGAGACGCCTAACTTCTCCCGCCCGCGCGTCTCGCTCCCGGTGGCAGCCGTAGTCCTCCGAGCTCCTCAGACCCGTGCCTACCGCTTGCAATATGTGCCGCGTGTGGCGCATTGGGGCGACTCTCGGACCCACAGTAGGCACGGGTCTGAGGAGCTCGGAGGACTACGGGGAGCGAGACACGCGGGCGGGAGAAGTAGGCGTCTCCCTCGAATTTGACTCCAAGCGAGCTACTTCTGGACATGCCTGATCTAGGTACTCGAACAGGCAAGCTACTATTTATTTACATATAATACGAATACTAATTTATATGCGCGTGCTTCTGAGAAGGCTGAGCTGTTGAATTTGCTTGTATTCTGATAAATGACAATGACTGAATTATTCACGTTACTATTATGTTAAGTCATGATAAATAATATATATATATATATATATATATATATATATATATATATATATTGTATAAACAAAAAATAATAAAGAAAAGAATCAAAGTACAGTTTACGTACCGACTGTTTGGCTCGTTTCGCCGCAGCCGCCTCCAAACCTTTTTCGACAGACGTTTTCTTCACTCCCTCCCGAGCTGGGCGATTCGTTTTCGGTAACAAAGGACCTACCCTTGCTTTTGGGTTCCACGCTTCGTCTATTTGACTCTTAGATTTCGATTTGAAGATATAATCCTCGTCGTCCGAAGCGTCTAGAGCTGGGTAAACTGTACCAAAAAGAAGATGATAGAATTTGTTGTTCACAAGAAATATTTGCACCAAAGGAGCAATCTCGTTATCTCTCTACGTACTGAAGTCGTCATCTTGATGAACTTTATCGATATTCTCTATCGACTGATCGTCGTCGTCGTCATCGTCGCAGTCTTGCGGCTTCGTTTTAGCGGTTTTCGCGGATTTTGACGCGCTGTCGGACGTGGTGGAGTAGCATTGTTCGCTGAACGACAGCATCCCAGCGATTGCCTCCCGCGTCGATGGTGATGCCCTGCCAGAACTGGTTGTTTTCAATTTATAAATACTAAGACACCAAAAAACGTAACGAGCAAAGGCACTACGCTAACCAAAACGAATGCTGTCTTTTTATTACGATAATAAACTACGCTTTACGAGCATGCTCCGAAATGTATTCTTTATCGATGTACTTTCGTATAGAGTTTTGTAATCTAATCTTACCCTGTAGGGGGTGGCATGGGTTGGCTGTACTGTGGAATCACAGTAGATCTGAAACCAGTCGATTTTATAAGTGTACGATCCCATAAATTGAACACGTTAACTACCGTATATCAGTTACGCGGTAGTGAACGCGTTGATTTGACCAACGACGAATACACATACGTTACGTCCAACCTTTGAGCACCGTTTCCTAAGGTGTAGGCCGAGGCTTTCAACAGTTCTTCGATACCATTTTTTGGTACATCGCTCAAGATATCTACATCGCCGTCGTAATCGCGTTTCACGCGTTTCTGCGCGTTAGGTGCTTTCGGTGTTCTTTTCCGTTTCGGAGATTCGTCCACTGTTAATCGACCGTAATCGCTCTCGTTGCTACCGTCGTGGAAATCATATATAGAGGTCTGTTTCCATGTCAGATCTTTCGTGGTGTCGAGCGGGTGAGCCGAAGGCAAATTATTATATACTTTGATGGTGTCGTGAGTACTTCTGACAACCTCGTTGTTCCCTAGTTTGAATCGAATCACGGTCGGACTTTGTTTTCCCGGTTTCGACGATCGTTTACTGTTTGGAGGTACATTAGGTTTCTCTTCCAACGATGGACCCTGTGTCTTCACGTACGGGTACATGATCGGTTTGGGTAAGGTCAACTTTAAAGGCGGTCGACCGGACGGCAGTGACTCACCACTCGTGGTTTCAACTTTGTTCGTTTCTTTCAGAGTTGTTTTAAATGGGTTTTCGGCCATTCTATCGGCTACGTCGTAGTCGACGAAATCTTTGTTCAACGGTTTCTTCTTCTTTCGTTTGCTCTCCCGCTCGGGTTTTGGGGGATTCAAGGATATCAAATATCGTTCCGCATGACGAATCTCCTTGCTAAAATCTTTCAGCAGCTTTTGACTGCTTATAGTCTCCGGTATCTGCCCCCTGCTAATCATATTGTACTGAAACAGAGACAAACTATAATCTACGGGGTGAACAACGCAAGCAAGAACCTCCAATCATGGCAAAGACGCGCTTACGTCTTTGTCCGTGTTCCATTGTTTGAGAATGCTAAGCAACGCTTTCACACCCTGTAAAAGATACGGCGGGCACTTCTTTCCCTCGTTGTTCAATTCTTTCAATTCCTTTAACAATTTCTTCGCCGCGAACCAATTGATCGTCTCAAAACCTGGATATTGAAATTTCGCGGGAGTTTTCATTTTCTTCTCTAACTCGTATATTCTGTGAAGCGTTCAGATTTAGTAGCGACACGAAACGTAAGCGACAGAAGTATCCGGCGACGATAGTACTCACTGTATCTGCATCGGAATGTTAAGACTATGTACAAAATTTCCGCCGAAAACCAACGAATCCATCGGAGTTAGCACAGCGTGTATCCATCCAGTCGGAATCATCATAGTCTGGCCCTGTTTCAAAACGCATCTGTAACACGCGTCCGCTTGGTCTCCGAAAAATGTCTCGCTCTGGGTCGAGCTGCACATCCAGTGCTGATACAACTGTAAATTCGCGGGAGTCGGCCTAATCAGGTAAAACACTTTCTCTCCACGTAGCACATGGTACCACACGGACGTGCCGCCGAAATCAACATGGAAATCTGTGAAACTGTCTTTCACCCCCATTAGGCAATATTTTTGTACTTCAGGACGTTTTATGTCACTATCCTCGGACCAATCGCGCGGCCAAACAGAATTGACCCAGTCGAGTTTACGCGCGATGTATGGTGCTTCGACCATTGGTGAAAGACTGCAACGTTTATTTGTCAATATATACATGTATTTCCTAGAAACATTTAAAGCCAACAGGTGGCAAGGCAATGAATATTGATATACCCAGTGTTTGTAAATTCAAGACTAATCACATTAAGAACCCTTGTCCTGCAAGGGGAATTGTAATACTCGACAAAGTCTCTTAATTTCATTCTTATGTTGCTTTGTCTTGTGACGTCGATCACATCCATCTCTCGGTCACCACCTGTATCAAAGAAACCATTTATTTGCATAAACGTATGCTTCTTTGTATGCCTGAGAAAAACCAATTGATAAGTACCTATGTAACTTTCTACATCGTAAACGCTGAAGTTTGGAGGGGGTACAACCATGTCCAATCCATCCTTTCCATCGATTATAATAGGATTCTCAAATCCATTGGTCTGCAAATATTGAAGCGTTAATTGTTGACCCCTCACGTGTTTAACAATTTCGTCGGCTTTTGGAAAGTGTCTGGACTTTAATTCTCTTATAAATACTGGTGTTCCGGTTTGAACTGGTTTATTATCTGCATCTGTCTCCGAATAATCGTGTCTATGCCAGTTCAACTTTACTTTCACTGCAATGTAATAGTTAGTAACAATAATTTTGCGATGTGTATTATTTGATCTGTATTTTTCAAGATACCCACTGAGAGAGGGTCCACATACGGCTTCGCAACGCGAACAGTGATACTTGTCGAAGTCTATGGTCATGTACTCTTTTATAGATACACACCTAACAAAAAACATAGTGAACAGGTTAACACACATTGTCGCATAGAAATGCGTGTAAACGTATACAGTGTTTGTATACACTGTTAGAAATCATATATCGGAACATACGAATTATTTAAATAGTATTGTCATGAAATGTAAGTGTAGCATTCTTGGAGAGTAGGTTATGTTAGTAACAACAAAACATATTCTGACCCTTGCGCACGCTATGCTCTAATTATTGTTTATAAACAACGAAATACAAAAAGATGTTCACGCGAAAGTAATCGAACAGCTGGAAATATCCTCGTAAAAAGCGAGCACAGAAAAATGTTTGTATACCATTTGGCGAGACATAATTCAAGCATAGCGTTCAGAGCATCGTGTTCCATCGACGAATTTCAAAATTCTTACCCCCCGTGGTACCACTCTTTACAGACGTCACATTGTATCATAAATTGTTCGGAATCATAAGAACGTCCACACAAACAATACGTGACTGGTAACTCCATTTTTCGTGGTTATTAACGTTGAATACAATACGGTGACTCCGTCTCGTTAACATTGGATGGTAACTATAGTAGCCGCGATGCGTCGCTGAAGAATTGCTTCCAACGTTTGGCTTGCCTTCCAAATTCCGTTAAGGCGGCGTTTCCATCGTTTTCCGCCACGCCACGGGCCGCAGAGGATTCGTCCGTTGAAACTGAAATAAAACCTGTCATCGAATATACAACATAACAAGCAAGGAGTACATACTGATTTTCATCAGTGGTCCCGAAATAATTAGAGAGGTGGAAAAATATTCTGATCAATCATATTTTAGTTCAGATCATATTTTACTCGATTTTATTTACTTTATAATTATTCAGATCATATTTTACTCGATTTCTCTAATATATGTATCCATAGGATACATATCACCGACGATAAAAATGCACGCAAATTGCGTTAAATACTGTACACTATATAGATTTAATCAAAATAAGAAAGTGAAAATTTCATTATTGGTGGGAAAAGCAAGAAACATCTGTATATCATAATATAAATACGTACATAGGAGTTATTTTTAACCATCGGGCGAGTGAAAATCGAATAATGGACTACAATGCTATCGGTTCAGTTTATTACAATGATTACAATGCTATTCTAATGGTAATGTTTGCGAGTGGTTTGTCCGTCAATTGTCATATTTAATTTTCGGTGGATATGAAATAATGAGAATCGTCATATATCATTACTCTGATTTTGTTGGATCGCTCGATAACGTTCTCGATACTTTTAAAAGTGAAGATTCACGAGAAGTTGGTTTGCCAGGAGCAGTGCGCATGCGCAACGGCGAGTGCTCGGAATTGGCCGGAACTGGTAAAGAAGAACAGTCAAAGAACAGGGAATTTCTACTGCTTTGAAACCTTTTGAACTTTATAGTTTGCATCAGAACATAAGTGGTTTTTTTACGGATCAGAAAACATGTTGCGCGCGAAAGCGCCAATGCCTACGCTAGGAGGGCAGGTGCAAAAGTATAGCACGTAAACGTAACTGGACTGGAAATTATAAGGGAAGATGTTGCTGCGTCGAAGGTATAGTAGCTTGCTTACGATCGAAAGCGAGCGGTAGTCGAACCGATCCGCACCGCCATCTTGGAATATAACCGTGCTTGATCATTGCTAGACCTTTTGTTCAAGGAGGGAACTGTCAGTGCATGTACACATACATACGTTCGAGTTATATTTCGCGTGTTTTTTCTCCTTTGAAACTCTAATCCGACGAAGCGTAAACCAGAATCTCGATTGTGATTTTCTTATTTCACCACTTGCAACATATTTGCCTGCGCCTAGTGAATTGACTTTTATAAAAGAATCACGTACCACTGCTCGTACAAATTTCTCTATCCGTTACAAGTTACAAACCTTTTCGCTTCACAAGCATTACGAAAGAAATACAAGTTACCACTTTGTTGTAAATACCGCTGATTTAAAGAATTTCAATGAATTGTCTGCCATAGTAACTATGTACATTATATTTTATATAAATTGGCGAAAAGAGGGCTCTATACAGGTGAAGCATCTGAAAATAGAGAGCGAAAGAGGTCGTTCGACCGTTTCAAAAACTATCGAACAAGGTATACAGTACTAGCGCATAAGCGTCTTTCGAAAATTAATGTATTTGCCTTTTTTTAAGTCGATCTTAGATGGGTTTATGTTAATTTTAGACGGGTTTACGATTAATCAAGTCTACCGTTCGTATAGAATACAAACGGTCGGTTAATTTACATAACGGTGTTTTTCACGATCGCCTGCTCACCTTTTCTTTTTTTTAAATTCTTGGCGTTATTTCATTTTATTTAATTCTGTAATATTTCTTAAAGTCGAATAAAAAACAAAGTACTTAAAAAAACCGATTTTTTATTCTCAAGTTTTGTAATTTTCTCTGTGTATTTTATACAAATTTTTGAATGCAGTATAGAAACGGAACAAGCAACGAATACTGCAAAGTATCCTGTATCCTAAATGCGAAGTAGTCGCAAATAATGCGGATAGCCTTGAAAATATGAGATTCTTAACATTGGAGGAACAGGAGTACGCGGTAGGCTTACCTAAGGGACCGCTACTTCACACCAGTCAGACAATGATGACCAGTACAGACACCATGGAGATGAAAGAGAATAATGTGTTCGAAGAAGGATCCGTAGTATCCAATCTTCCTTTATTGTTTGCTAATGGTCATCCAACTTCGCTGGAAAAAATTACATTAGTATGGATAAGATTCTTTACGATGTTTCATATATTTCAGAAATAATTGTGTATTGGCTGAACTTGGATGGCTGTACAAGAAAATTAGATATAATAAAAATGTCCAATTTCAGGTACAGCTGGAACGTTTTGTAACATTCATGGTTCAGTGTTCGCTAGGCCATGACACTACGGATGTGATCACCGAACCACGATGGTGGCCGAAAGAAGTGAAATTTTCAAATCCTTTGACAAGGCCCAAGAGAATCAATGAAGTAAGTCCATCTACTGTGTTACAACAAACGATATGCCGATAATAATATAAATCGAAAATATTTATTGTATTTTAGAACTGGATGGCTAATTTGAAGAAGTTGGTATTTAGATGTTACACGTACCACAGGAGCGAATATCTATTGCGTTTTTGTTCTTATCTCGCTCGATATCCGCACGAAGACTTAGAGTATGTTAACAATTGGGATTCCACTACGAGTCTTTATCACAAAAGTACTGGAAAATTATTAGTCACATTTCGTAATGAGAACATGGTCAGCAGATATAAAAAGAGTTGTGCTTTGATTTGTGTAGTTTCATTATAATTCTGTAAATGCTTTTTTCTTGTTCATAGAACTATGACAAGAGACACGAGAGTCCACGAAAAAAGTTACTCTCGTGCAACGGTGTTGCTAGTTGTAATTCGAATAAATTAAAGCTGCAGCAACAACAGCATTCCATTTTAATGGTGGAACCACCAGCGGAAGACATTTATTTATGCGACAATTGCGATGCCGAGTTTTTAGGCCTAGAAAAGATGAAGGTACTAAATAGATTGCACGAGATAAGCTAAATGCCACCGAATACTATATTCTAATATATGTTATAGGAACACGAGCGTATGTGTTGCGAACAGGAACAAACCAGAAACAATTCGCGGTCGACAACGCCAGATGTGTCGATTGCGAAGCCCGAGTTAAAACAAGACCAATTTTTGGAGTATTTTCGGTTGCGTTCGCCGACAGCGAACGCCGTAGCGGCCGAAGCGCGCGAAAAAGCGATCGCGAATAATAATGTTGCTGAACGAAGTTCGCGTCGTGTTCGTGGTTCTATTAACTTTGCAAGGTGCTCGAGTATTCCCTTTTCGTCTCCTGCTGGAATGCTATTAGCAAAGAAGTCGAAAGCCATGACCGAAGAGACTCAGCAAGAGAGGTTGGAGAGGATAGAGAGACACCTTGTTGCTCCTGTTTTGAACAGTTCGTGTAGACCGAAATGGTTGGAGGCGGAGTTCGATAACGACAGATGGATTGTAACGTATAAACCGAACAAAGAAAAAGTTGTAGACGACTACGTGCACCAATATCAATTTGTAAATACTGTTAAAAGAAAGCCAAGTGAGTACTCAACCATTAAACGTTTTCTTTATATGATGACGTTGCCGAAACATATGAGTCAAGAACTTGGAATCTGGTAGCACTCTTACAAAGGTTGTTTCTTTCTTTTAGTGTTAAGTATACATTCGCAATTGTTATACCTTGCTTGTCGACCTCTATATGTTCTTCTGACACAGCTGACACAAGAACAAATAATTAATTTCAAACAAAATCCGTTGAAATATAAATGTGTTGACCAAGAGTCATCGACCGATGACGTAGAATCGACGGCAGAAACGGTAGAAAATATTTTGCCGACCGTATCCTCAAAACGCAAAGCACCAAGCGATGAAAACGATTCGAATACGATGGAGAAAGACTATGATGAGATCCTTAGTAACGAGGCAAGTGTAGGAAATTTATCTCTTTCCAGAGTCACAGACTGCTGTGGCGAAAACAATCTAACTGTAGATCAATCAATAAAAGAAACGATTTTCTGCACAAATACACCGAACAGGATTACAGTGATCGACCTTTGTTCATCGGACGACGAAGAAAATTCAATTACATCGGCACTCTCAGATGAAAATAGGAATCCATTGAAGTTCATCACTGATGATGATGTGACAAAATCTTTGTTACAGAACCTTTCATCGACAAAGTTTCATTTACCGACTCATCCGACAGATCAGACGGGCGGATGGTGGAATGATCGTGGTACTATTTTAAACGATGGTAGCGAGACTTGTACAAGCAAATACCGTAGTACAATGTCGAATACGCGTACGAACATTTCCCCGATACTTAGACCGGCACCATAGTTTCTTCAAAGCTCTGGTGCTGCAATATCTACTGTACGCGCGTTACATTTGTTACAATATTTATTGTTTCTATTTTACACGATAATGAAACATTTAATAATTACGTGTAATACACGCAACTTTTATCATTTGCAGTACATTATAAAGTTTCATAAGATGAAGTCCCTTACTAACGTTTGTAACACACGAAATCAATAAAATTTTCGGTATTCCCAGTTCGAATGTGTCTAATCCGACGTTATACAAGAATGACTTTTGTCCACTTTTGATACGAATAAAATTTAAGTTCCGAACAGTTCGAGTTTTTGCGTAATCGTGATTGTTCCTGCAATTCGTTACACTCGCATCATATTTCGAATTTGTGTTTGATACTCTTGCGCGATGTTTTCTGTCTATAATATTATAACGTTAACTATCTCGCTTATCTTTAAGAACACATTTATATGTAGGAACAAGACAAATAAATCACATATTTTTATTCTTGTTTTTTCTTCTTTAGTTTGACAATCTTTTCCATCAAGGATGCGAACAGTTTCTCTTTCCAATCCATCTCTGTCTTCTTCAACACTAACGTTTTCGTCGAGATATTGTGAAGCGGGCCGAACGCGAGAGCGACGGCTGTACATGCCAAGCAGATTACGTTGTACGGCATACTAAAATCAGGCGTGGGTAGACTGATAAGCAACGATTCTGTCCTCAATTGTACCAAGTACCCGTCTCTCGAAGCGTTGAAACTAAAATTTTCATTAGATCGTTAGTCGAACCCAATCAATACCTAATATCCTTTTCTATGAAAATATGGATATTTAACCTGGATGTTATTGTACTTCCATCACGCGGTAGCGCACTGTAATTTCTCGCTATCGGAAGCAACGCGGTAATCACGGCTGAGCCCATATAAAATCCGTGATTGGCATCCGGTGGATATTCTTGCCATTTAAGAAACGAATAATCCATTTCTATAGAGAACTTGGTCACCGATCGTGGCGGTAAACGCAACACCATTTCAAGATAGTATGGACTTTTCCTTTCTTTGCCAGGCAGATAGCGTTGAGCCACTGGAATACATAAAAATGCACAATCAAATACGATGCAAACGAAACCGCTGAAGGAACAGAGACTGTGCAACGCTTGCCGGATTGTTCCTTACATGGAACTATACGTTGTCCCTCACACGTTATCGTAACAGAATGGAAATATACTAGCAAGTACCATGGGATATTTTCTAACAGGACGACGTCGAGTGGTTGCCAGTAATTGTTATAAAGTTTAGTTACGAGACTGCCCCTTTCCTGTCCGTAGCCTGTGAAAGAAACGTTTTCTAGACGTCTTATCCGCCCGTACTCGTAACTTAGCAGCATTTAATACATACCGATAATATATCTATTCGCAAACAAAATCGATGGATAGTTCAAACTAACTTTGGGGCGAGTGTTATGGGTAACTGCGATATTAAATATTTCTTTTGCTGTATGCGATCTAACATTGTATATGGCTATCTCGTTTCGTTGACCACCTCGGAGAGTAACTTTAGCACGCGGGGGCGGTGTTAATCGGTAAATCTGGTTTGTATTGTTGTTTGTTATGTCTACGTATATATTGCTCATCGACGCCAGCGGACATGCCCCTTTAATACCCATTCCAAAGAATTTCAGAATCGACCAGTCCTATGAAAAGCATGAAATTAATCTTGAGTTTTGTGAAATTGCAACAAGTAATTACCTGAGATGTATCTACCATGATGTCGTATACTAGTGAAATGGTCAATCGTAATTCTAACGATGTTTTTGTACAGTTCGTATTGGAGCATTTCACGCGGAAGTGAACTCCGATGGAATGATAATTTGTGTTATGAATGTATGCCGAATTTAACAATGTTGCTAGACCTTTCTGTTAAAACAAAACAGTATATTAACATTTCCTTTTAGAATTAAAAGTTGGTCGATGTTTGTAATCCTACCTTGGAGTCGCATGGCAGTAATTTTTTGAACGGTGTTAAATTTTCTGTACAAACTATTTCCCTTGGCAGGGACGAATAGCGTAAATGACTAGAGTTAATACTATTGTTTTCTATAATACCGCTAGGTCGGAATGTGAATTCCGGAGACATACTGTTGGAGGGATTAACAAAATTTAACGAGGCACAAAATAGTCCAGCCAAAGCATTTGTCAGACCTTTCCATTCGTTATCGATGCTGAGGAATTAGATAAGAGATTAGAGACAATTTTACTTTGCGAATAATCTTTCGATGCGGCATCTTACTTGACGACATCGTTATTAAACCATGTGGTGATTTCTGCACCAGGACCCGCGTCGTGATAGGGGTATCCCCATTTCTGGTAATTCCATAATCCCTTGGTCAAAGTAAGGTGCAATTCGTCTACACCGTGACGACCTATAATTTCTCCAAGTCCTCTTGGAAATAAATGGGAATGTTGTACTGAAAAACGTGTGTATATAATTGTTAGAAATGATACCTGTAATCAGCGGCAACGCGTTGTCGCGTTTCTTAACTTACGCGTCTTCGTTTCTTTCGGCGCTTCCCACACAGTGGTAAATTGAAAATACGCGTAAACATGATTGCTTGACAATGGTTTCAACATTAACTCTTCGTCAAAAACATCATCGTACGGGAACACGATTTTGATAACACAAAGAAATGTAGAAAATAATAGCAGTAAGTTTAAATGTGACATGTTTCAAACAATTGGATACTTAACCAATCTGGTGCACCGTGTCGGTGTCGTTTTAACCGTAAAGTAAATACAATTCTACGTTTGACATTAGAAAAAAAGTTGATAATTAAACAACAATTATAAGCAAGTCATTTTGCGTTCATGTTTAATTACATTCTACAATTACATTCAACTCATTCATGTAATCGTCTAATAGTGGCGGAAAGAATGTAAACACGGGATAGAAGGAGGTGGAGAACTATCGATGATACCATCGATAATTATCAATGATCATTGATATTGAAAATGATCGATAATTGATGTTTCAGCTATCGGAAACTATCGATAGCCCCGGCTGTTGACAATTCTCCATTAAAACTAGATCTAGGGATTTTGGAGTGCATTCTTCGGGGGATGGCAATGCAACTATTGTTGAACTCGGTTGAACCTCCAACCATCAGTAGAGGTTGTTTCCATGTCAGCGTCAAATGTCAAATCAGATCAGAAGATGCTATTCGCTACCTCGGTGTATTAGTTTGTCAATGGACAATGCGTGTCGTGTTTGGCATACGTATTTACATATATACATATATATATTCACACAAGTGATCGATAAACGTCGTGGTCGTAGGTTGTTATTTCGCGATCGAAAATGTCAGTGGTACTGGACAGTGTGATCTAGGTACAGGAAAAAGAAAAAGGAGTTGAAAACACTGGTCAAACATGGACCCGGAAGAGAGCGAAACACACACGAAGCCGGGAGCAACGCGCAGTGAAAAGAGCACTGCTATCGACTACGATGAAGATAGAGTAAGGTTGTAGTTTCTAGGTTGTGTTCATAGTTTAGCTGATATTTACTTTTCTATTCGAAATCGGTTTGTTTCTAATCAGGTACATACAGGCAACAGTACTCGGAGAACATTGACTATTTGTATGATTTCAGCTGCACGAGATGACAGCGTCTTACTCCGAAATATCGTTCGATTCGCAGTCGTCGCCGCCGGTTTCCGAATTAAGATCGCTGATCGATTCGCCGGACATTGACGGGACGAGATTCTTGGAGGACAGTTTAGAAAAGATGCACGCGGCCGGCGGTCGACCTGATCAGCTGAATTTAAGGAACAGAGGTGACAGTAGTCCCGCCGAGGACGACGAGTTGGATCCTCCGAGTTATCACAAGGCCATCGGGTATTTGCAACTCGAAGGGACCGTAATGCAAGACGGGGACATGGTGTTGTTCGTCGCTGAAGATTTAGAAAATAAAATTAAACTCTCGAGTCCGGTGACAAAGAAGGGGGAAACCCCGTCGTTTCCAGGTTCCCGTAGCTCCACTCCCTGTTTGTACAGGCAGGCTCTGACGCCTCAACTACCTCTCCTCGATCACAATATCTTAAACGAGCTGGAAATGGAAGCGAGGAAAATCGCGACTTCGGTCGATGCGTTAACGGAGAATTTGGCCGCGATTCTGCATAGCGTAAACGATTTTTCTGATTCTTTAAATTGTTATTTTTCGCTAGCGTGAAAGATACGATAAATACTGTAGATTTTAAGAGATCTCTAAACTTCCGGTGACGCCACCGGAAAACCGGTACTACTAGCTTCAATAAGCAGACGTTAAATTTTTGAACAACAATTGCCAGTACCATGAACGTACAGATGTATTTCGTCGCGTTAGCGTAAAATAACTGCAAATTTAGTAGCGGTGAAAACAAATAGATCAATGGATGAATCTTTCAGGCATCGGCGTTGACGGTCGGGTGCTTAGAAACGTACAGAGACGCGGTTTGCAAAACGTGCGACGCGATAGATCACAACATCAAATCGATGTATCAGTTAATGGCAAAATGCGAGGAGCTATCCAAGTCTATGGGACCAGTGTACAAATTAGCTGAGCAAGTGCAAGTATAAGAACCGTCTTATCGAGACATCTGTTTTCCTACCTAAATTTCTCTTTCGTTCGCTTCCATCGTGGATATTTGTTTAATTGAAATTGCATTTAGATGCTTCTATCGTTCGGACGAGACATTTCGGTGGGATATCTCGCGTATCGTTTTACTCTCTTCGCTGACGTTTTACTTTCGTTCGATTTTTCAGTAAAGAGATGAAAAGGATGCTGGAGCTGTTCGAGAACGCTATGAATCTGTGAAATCTACACGGTGGACCGATTTCTATCTCCCCATTGTTTCCCGTTGTTTCTACGTGTAAGGACAGCGGTTGTTTCTGGAATTGTACAATACACGAAAGAATTAAAAGTTAATAATATAGAAGGGATGCGAGAACGTTTCCTGCCATTCTTCTTTTTACTTAATTAACGGACAGGGCGGTGACAAAGGGCGGCGGAGGGAGGATGGAGGATGGAGGATGGAGAACGGAGCGGTCACCCGAGTGAAAGCAAGATTTTGCGGCGCGTCGCGGCGGTACGCTGTTTCCGGCGGTGCTCGAACAAATAAGTCGAGTCTGACGCGGAAAGAGCAGAGTCCGGGCGGTTGGTCGGCTCATTCTCCCGCTCTTTCTTCCTTTTTTTTTTTTATTTTTGTTTGCTCGTAGAGACACCTATACGTATCTTTCACGGGGCGATCCTACAATGAACGAGAGCCGACTCTGTTCCCTTTCAGGCCGCGAGCCTGAAGTAAAGTTTGCCGGGAAAACCCGCGGGCATTATGCTCCCCCCATCCATTCGGAGCCGGGCACAATGTCACCGCGTAATTCGAGCGTATTTGCGCGGCTCGGTGGCCCGTTGTAAACCGGAGCGGTAAATAACATTATCAAAAAGCGACAGGCGACAGGCGTCGCGACGCGCGCCTCATTTAGCGCATTCGGCCGCGTGTAATTATTAAAGACAGGATGATTTTAATCCGGCACACCGGGGAAAAAGGTGTAGGGCGGGGGCGATAGCGGACAAACACCTCGTTAATTTATCCTGGTGTGCCTGACGCCCATTCAATGCGCGGCGCGCGCCTGTAGAATGCACTGCGCAGCGTCATGCAGCGTGATGCAGCGCGATGCAGCGTACCTATTGCTCTTTACAAGGGTGTTCGCTCTTCCGACACGCTCTGAATTCCCGTTGTCGGATACCGATTCCCTTCCATCGAAGGGGGAGACCTCCGTCGGAAGAAGGGCACAATCTTCGCATTGTTCCGGATTTAAATTACCATTTAAACGAGGCCCGCGTACGCGCCCGCGCAAATCACTAGAATCACCGGTTTAAAGAAGTAGTTGCGAGGAACGAGGGTCGATTTGTCCTCCGATACACGCGAGCTCGACGCAATTTACTTCTCCTCGGCCGTACGATGCTGTCAGCAGCAAGATGTAGCGGCAGACTGTACGAATTTTTATGCAATTTACAAGCTTGATGGATTATCTATCTATTCAATCTAATTACGATTGAAAATATTTGCTGCTACTCGCAACGTGCTCGGCATCTTGCGCGAGCCGTCGTTTTTAACCCCGTACTCTACTAAGTATTTGTGTACGACGAAATCGTTCCAGAGTGAAGTGGACAACACGGAAATTAGGAAACGGCGTTTGTAACGCATCGAGCAACGCACACACAGCGTTTTTCGCAAATATCGATGTCTCCTCGGTCTGAGTTTCTTTTAGCCGCTGGCCACGGGGCGGGAGGGACAACAAACGCTTGAAAGAAGACACCCTCGACTCATTACCAAAGAAGCACGAACGGATGTTCATAGATACGTGTGCGAGACGGGGTTAAAGACAGGACAAAAGGAGAGAGAGAGCGAGAGAGAGACGTCGTTTTCCTGAGATTTCGCCGCAACCAGCTCTCGGTGACACGAAAGAAAGAAGATTCCGCGTGACGGCAAGTCTTTTAATTAGGCGGTCTGTGATCTACCTAGCATTTTTCGCTTCCTTTTACGCTCCTTGTTCCCTTTCCCTCATGCTCCGCCTTTCTCCCTCTTTTCCTTTCTTTTTTTCCCTTTTCTTGATTCCTGCAACCCTCTCACGCATGAGCACGAGTCGTCGCGGTTCGATCGCGCGTCTTCTAGGGGTCTCCGTTGAAAAAGATTCGGTTTCCTCGATTTCTGTTCACCACTCTCATTTCGGTGTCTTTCGACGCGTAATTATTTTGAGTAGCTCTTTCTTTGCGAAAGGTAAAATCCCGAAATTTCTAAACTGTGCTCCGTACCGATGCGATATTGCAGTTTCGTCGATAACAACCGTTCGATCGTTACTTTTGTCGAATCGACGACACGAACAAAGTGGGACGGAAAATTTTCGAAAACTTCCACCATCCCCGTAATCGCGTTCCCGCCTCTGTCTATTGGAGCTACTGATTAAAATTGAATTACCGAAAGAGATGTTCCCTATCTCCTCGTGGCGAGGAACGTCGTCGAATCACTTATCTTTTTGCTCGTATCTACGAAAAATACTACGAGAGATAGTACCGTTCCTAGGTATGTACATATCTACACGGTAGATACCGCGAGGGTTGGTGAGCATCCATTACCTATGCTCTACACCTATACGTTGAGAAAAATAACAACTCTTACTTCGAAAGGCAGAACATTAGAGGCAACGAAAGGAAGGAGATAGGAGACAAGAAAGATTGATGAGTTTGGATAAATAACTGCGTCGAACCGGAGGATCACGGAGGTAATTACGCTACTTCCTTACAAGTCTGTTTACTCGCTAATCCATCTATAAGGCGGACACGGGGTTGGTGGTTGAAGATAGCCGAGGAAACCGCAATTGATCGATCGAATAGGCTGGAAAACGAAGGGTTGCTAAATTTTCGGTTTTACGTTTAATCTCCTTCTTCCCATTTGCACTGCAATTTTCATTCAATGTTGTACAATTCTCTCACTGTATGCTTCTCACTGTATGAAATAGTTCGATCGAGGGATGTCATTATTCTTTGCACGTTTGGTCATCGATCACCGGTTTATGCGCTATTTTAAACGGCAAGGGAGAAGTTGTAAACATTGACGTCTACTGGAATCAATTGCTTTAATTTATTCCAACGTCATCGATCATCGCTGCCCGCGTTCATTATTACGTCAGCATCGAGCACCGTACCGCACGCGCCCCGTGGAATCGAGTTTCGCGGGTGAAAAGCCACCGTGTCTCGCACGGCGAACTTTCCCAGCCAGAGGTGATCTTCTCGGTGCGGATGCGTTTTCAATGATTTTTACGACATCCCTTCGCCATTCGAGTCCCTCGAGCATTCGGTTCGAGGCTCGATACGATCGAAATTTGAGATTCTATGCTCGCTCTCAACTCCTTCTCATTCCCTTGCTCTCCATGCCTCGCGCGAATCGAGACGGCGCGCGGCGCGGCGCGGCGCGGCGCGTCGCTGCGCAACCTTCGTGGGGAATCGCCCTCTCGGCGAAAGACGAAGTTTAAGGAGCCTTCAAGAACCGGCCAATTAAATTGCGATTCGCAAATTAACTTTGGTAATTATGAGTGGGCTTCGAGAGCGGCGCGATGAGGAAGGGTTGAGGAGAGTTGGGATTACAAACGAGACGGCGCGGCGGGAACTTGGCAACTTTTCAGTCGCTTTTTATACAACTTTTCTTGTTAAGATCGTGATTATGAATTTTCTGTTTGATTGCCCCCTTCCGCGAGCAGCGACGCACTCGTTACTAGCATAATCCTGGCACCCGAGTACCCGACTAGTCACGCAACGCGCTCTCAGCCGAGTTGCGTCTACCGTAAGTGGTCGCGGAGCGAGTTTCAAATTGCAAATGCACGTTGCATCAACCTTTTAAAGACTGATCGGTGAGCTACTGTGTTTTTCCTATTTGGAAAGCCGGCTCACTAGTCGAGGCTCATGGACCAATGCTACACGATGTGACTAGGCGTTTCTGATAGGAATAACGCTCGTCGATTTCAATATCTTCGAAAGTGTACAAAGAACCAACACGATTTGCCAAGCATTGCAAGAACCCATAAGGAATTTCAATATCGTGATTTCATTCCCCCCGAATGAATTATCCGCGAATTCGAATTCAAACCAGAATATTCCGAAAGCGCGGTTTCCCGAGAAAAAAGCGACACGCGAGCCGACCGTAAAATCTGCCCCATCCGGTTTCCACGGTGGTCTCGCGCCGAGCAGAGGTAAAAAAATGTAAAAGTTAAATTCTATGGTGAGATACATTTGCAAATACCAGAGCAGCGTTGGCGTGAACGCATCGCGCGTCCAGCGCACATGCATCGAGGCTCATCCGATGCAGAAATGCAACCTTGACGCCGACATCCGGTAACGCGATGCGACATCGCGGCTGACCGAAGCGCGACGGTAATTGACGACGGTCTGCGGTGTCGGAATGGAAACAAAGGTGAAAGACACGCGTGTATTTGTAAACGGTGAGAGAGAAAGAGCGGGTGGATGCGTGCGTGCGTGCTCGACGCCTAGATTGTGTGCGCGCGTGGGTGGAGGGGAGCGGTTGTCGGCCAGGTAAATAAAAGAAAAGCGAATCCCCCACCGCCTCGCAGATTCCATCCTATTCCGATGAAGGTATCTCGGTCCTCTCGTCCCCTCCTTCCATCTTCCTTTCACTCGCAGCGGAACAAACTGCCTCGCCCTCGCTCGTTCTTTCGCCACGCGGTTTTCCATTCGAGCCATAATGCGCTTCTATCTTTGTTTTTGGTTCTCGTTCCGTTCTTGCCCAGTCGATGTCATCTGCAGAAGCATTACCATTTGGTCACCTAGTTTGTATTTATAATGATCACCGGTACATTTAGGGACTTGGATAATTGTGGTAACCCGCAAAGCAAGATGCGGGCTGTCGTATCAATAGAATCCATAAAACAACATTTCAACCCAAGTGTCTATGTACCCGTTTTTTAGTTACTTAAAAACCCATTTCGAAACCGCGCATTCGTTATATGCATCTTAGCATTTAGTGGAGTAATCGATTGAATGAAAATACCGTGGTCTTTCTGGATCCCGTATAGTGGTATAATTATGATTTCATCGCCGTCTAGCGTGAACTCAACAACCATAGAGAGGAGGCACATTACGACTGATATTTTATCAGCTAATAAAGTGCTTTGCTATCTATGTATATTACGCCCGGGTGTGCGCGAAGAATTGGAAATTAATATTCCTGCGAACGAATTCGACATCCTATGTTTCCGTGTAGAAACGCATCCGCGCTCTAACACCGATAATAATACTTTCTATGCGCTGTGCCCGTTTCCTTCTTCTGGTAGACATTTTCCAATAATGCAGAAACTTTCCTGAGAAATAATCAAATAATCATTAGTCATTACGCTTTAACAGAGTTATCAATTATCGTTATAATTTCAATTCGAAAGAAGAAACGTTTCGTCACGGCGCGACATCCAACAAAATCTACGGAAATTCGTTGAATTTTACCAATCGATCGAGTCCATTCAATCGTTTAATCGCCGCTTTAATCGGCGGGCGCGCCGCAGACTGATTTTTCAGTTACAGTCGCCCGCAGTGAAAATCGTAAGAACCGCTGAATGCGTGTAAAAGGATACGCATTCGAATTTTTCCTCTGTCTGGCGCGCGGTTACAAAATTACATTTGAAAAATTGAAAAAAAACCTTTGATCGCCGATTTCGCTTCGTCAGAGCGATTTTCCCCGCCACAAAAAGGAATCGTACTTCTATGCTTCATGATCTGAATAACCTATAAAAATCATAAATGTCATATGTTCGGTTCGATCGATAAAAATAACAAAAACGAACGTAACTTGGCTCGTGATTCACCGTTAGCAACGACATTACCAGTTGCAATTTTCATTGTGGCTGGTTACATGCTTCTAGTCGCAATCCGCGAGCACGTCCTCGTCGCAGGGAGCAAGTAGACTCGAGCGTTTCCAACGCGAAACATTCGCCTCGAAACAACCATGCACGAGTTCCCTTTGTTATGGCAAATGGCGGGTCGTGAATCATCTTAAGCTGTCTGCGTCGCCGTGTAAAAATCATTCGACTCGTAAAGAATCGAAAACGCGAGATGAAATAATACATACGTACGCTTCGAGAGAGAGTGTGTGAGAGAGAGAGAGAGAGAGAGAGAGAGAGAGAGAGAGAGAGAGAGAAAGAGGGAGAAAGAAAGACGAAAGAGACGATGCGTATCGTGTGAGCGAGTTGGACTTATCACCGGTGGCGCATACCTGCACTATCACGACGGTAGCGTTGCAAACGGTACTTTTGGATAATCAGCATTTGTGTAACTCTCTTTCACTCTTTGTGTCATTCGCCTGTCCCCACGAGTCTGTCGAGCTATCTCGTTCTATGTCGTTCCGTTCAATCCCTGTCGCTCGCGTCTGTTCCTTCTGAATCCATTTCTCGCTGGTCTCTGCTCCGTTTCTTTCACTCGCTCGCTCACTCTCGGCGCGGCTCTCGACTCGCGCTATATGTACTTGCCTATAGTCGCTATAGTCGCAAGGCAGCGCGACTGTGGTCTCCGACGCTCGGTCGCTCATCCCGTCGCCTCGTCTCTGTCCCTCGCGACGAACGCCGTTCTCGGCTGTCCTCGTTGCGCTTCGGCATCCCCACTTCGGCCGCGTTCGTCTATCTCCGTCTCGTTCCGTCTCGTTCCGTCACGCACTCGAGACACGCCTCCCACTCGTGGCGCGCGACCGGCGTCGCACTCAGTCGACGCAGAGCCGCCACGCGTGTTGGCCGCACTGTTTTTCGCGCGTTCGAACGCGTCTGGTCGTGTACGCGCATCGTTCCTTGTACCTCGTGCGTCCAGTTGCCGGTTTCGTTTCTTTCTTCCGCGCTCGCGTCCCTCGAACACGAACACGAGGAGATTTGATTTGCTTCGCGTTCGTTTCCGCGAGAAAGCGCAGCGATGCTAGATCATCGGAGCGACAAAGATCCAGCCGCCTCGTGCTGCGTGTGAGTGCTCGGTCTCCTTCCTTCTCGTCTCTCTCGCGCGAATCAGTGGAAAAGAAGTGTCGAGTGTCCTGCGTTTACCGCTCCACAGAGAGAGAACTGCTTTCCTCTTTTCGCTCGACCTTCGTTAATCGGCACTCTTTTCTTTGGTTTCTTCTCGTCGCTCCGCTGCGACCGTTCACCTCAACCCCCAGCGTTTTTGGGCTCGTTTCAACCTTCCGGACCTGCGTCCCGTCGCTTCGCACCGCATATACCTCATCCGCAAGCGTCGACATCCATCACCGGGGCCCCGCGACATGGATTTCGTGATACTCAAGGTAAATGTCTACTATCTACCATTGTTGACGTTCGACCTCTCGTGGTGTCCGCGTTCGATGTCTCGTGCATGTCCGCGATCTTGGCCTCGGTCGATACGATTGCCGATATTCGCAAAGACTGCACACGCTGTCGTTATCGATCCTCGTTCTCGAATCGCGAGAGCTCGATGTTACAGTTATTCACCATTCATGTAGATTTGTTCGTGTTTTAACCGTTTACCCTGTTTTCGAAACGGTCGACTCGTTTACCTATACCTAGTAAAACATCGAGTGTAGAAACAGTGGTCCCTTATAATTGTTACCTAGTGGTTCACCGAGATAAAAGTCGTAACCGTCTACGACTTCAGGAAAGCAACTTGAACTTTTAAGGAAAGGTATGGAAATTGAAAGATTTTACTGCACGACAGTTTTACGGCTTAGAATTTCGTGCATTGTTGTCGACAACGATTCGCGGAACTCGTGCTCGAAGCTGTGTATACATATAACCCCCTTTAATGACGTCACCGCCATGTTAGTCCACGCAAACAAGTAAAATACTCCCGCGGAATTCGATGCATTTTAATGGCTCCGTGCAAACCCGGCGGCTAATCTAATCAGTAATATCAGTCCATTAAATTTAGTCCTAACAGTTGCGTTAATCAGAAAAATCTTTCGTTTCTTCTATTTCTTTTTTACGAGGATCGTAAAAATGATTTTGAACGCAAGTTTAAAGTTTAAAATTTAAAGTAGGTATCGGGTAGCAGGTATCAGGTTACTGACATACAGGGGTCGGAGACGACCTCTTTTTTACCGACCTGTCGTTATTGGGGCGGTGAAGATGTAAATATTTGAACTGCTCGAACTTTGTGCGAGAACAATTTTTTTTTTTAACCGTGCTAATATTATCCTTATCGGCAGAGTGGGGTGTTTATAGCAATTTAGATTTTATTTGAAATCTTATAAAGCAATGAATCGGTTTCTGGGGATGGAAGATGATTGGTTTGATAAAAGTTGATTGAAAAAGAAAATCTATGTATCTTGAGCCGATGACCGCGGAAAGTTAACGGTTGGCGCGATATTCAAATTATTTGAAGTATTTGGTACAGTTTGAAAGGTCCTATAGTTCGAAATAATTGGAATTCTTGAAGCGTTGGATCGTATTCGAACTAGTTTGAACTCTGAAGGGTTCGAGCGTCGCTCGAGCATCCACATGCATAGAAAGCAAGGGACGAGTCGTTTTTGAACCGTCGAGCGTATCAACCGTGGTAGGTGAATCGAGATGCAACGAGGAACAAGAGTAGAGACGAAAAATGAAAGCGAATCTCGATGTCTATTTCGTCCGAGTTGTTCCAACCTGACTCGGTTGGTCACAGGTCTCGGGTGACGGATGACGAGCGATGGGTGATGGGCACCGAGAGGGACACGAGAAGGAACCGGCGTTGAAGAAACACTGAAATCGGAGATTCTTGCGCGGGGATGGCGTCGGAGCAAAGCATTCGCATCGGAATAAAGGGTTAACTCTCGCGTAGTCCTATTTATTTCCCCTTTTTTGCCGAGGGTTCTCCGGAGCGTGTTCAAATAATTGCCGGTGGGACGGCGACCCAGTTATCGCCTTAATTATCGTGCAATCAAGCTTCCTACCGAGGTCGCTTTATTGTCGTTAAGTTACCTGTTCGAATTCTTTTTGTCTCTGTAATAATAATGATGGCACTCGTATTTACGGATGAATTCCTGCGGGTGCGGTGAGAGCGCGCATTAATAAGCGACGTTCATTTTTGCCGGATATCGCGGTGATGATTATTCGTCTGAAGTATCCGTTTTCCGGGTTTCTGTTTTCCATTGATTAATTTTTTTTTGTAATTTGGATCGAAGCAATTTTATGTGTTCGACGCGGCATAGACTGTTTGCGTTGAACGAGCCGAGTTACAGGTAGATGTCGCAACGTTTTGCGATCAAATCGGGACAACGGTTACGAAATTTCCTTAAAAATTATTGGTGCACAAGACAAGAGGTAAAGAGAGCCGATAACAATATCATCCGAGAGAAGGATCGCGCGTGGCGTTCGTTGCGCTGCGCTGCGTTCTCGTTTGTGAATCATCGCTCGAATATGTCTCCGTGCGCATTCTCGAACGAGATCTGGTCATTTTTTCGAGTTGACGTTCGAATACGTTGACTCGAACGGTTCCCTATAATCACGACCGGTGGAAACCAAACTGGGAGTGTTGATCAACCCTCTGCATATTCGTACGATATCCTGCAAATTACCGTACGGATAACGATAACAATACTGTTGCGACCTATGCCCCGACCGTTCCCTAAAATGCGCCCACTTCCCGTTGGTGAACTCATAACTAATAATTAATTTTTAACTCTTATTTATTAGAAACTATACAATGGTTAATGTAGATTGATTTAGCGACACGTCTATTCGATTTGCTGTCTCGCTTCTATTTGTCTTCTTTCTTTTCGTCGACAGCCGTCTTTTTTAAATCCATCGATCGGACGGCTCCTCTGCGATATGTTCAGGGAAAGCAACTTCATATCGTCGTAACAATACTATTTTTATTTTTCTCTCGGAAGAAAATGTTTGATCTCCGAGATCTTGACTGTAAAAGTCGAGGTTGCCGGTGGCATTAGAAAATGCTTTTAGGGCCAAGGGCCACAAAACAACGTCTACGACAAGGATTAAACGACGAGAAAAGGATCGTAGGAATTTTTAATATTCAAATGCCTGTTTTCTTTTTTGAAGTCGGTACACCTTTTTCGCTCGAAACATAGTCTCGTGTAGGTGCTTGACAAAGCCACATACGCAAACATCGTTATCATGGTCTACGCGTCGGCAGTAAAGACTGCAAATGTTGATGTTGCTCAAATATAGATTGTTACGAACTAATTTACAGAAACTGCAGCTAAACAGAAACACGTTTACCCTGATACGATTTTCTGTCAGGCTTGAAAAAGAGCGAAACGAAAACCTCGTTAAACTTGGAGCAACTGTTTACTACACCGAGTTTCAGGAGAAATTGTGCATGATGCCACATTTTTTATTTTCTGAACCGAGCGAGGAAAAGGTTGCCGCTATGGACAACCGAGATTTTTTTTAAGGATTCCAGACAAACGTACGGATATATTGTAGGATCTCAAGAAAAAGGAAGGCCACCGCGCCGGGAATCGAACCCGGGCCCTCGTGTTGGTAACCGATCGACTAACGCGCTCACCCACGGAATCCTCCCCCTCCTTCCTAATTTCCTACGGTATTTGTGGTCTGGGGGTTCCTGATCCCACAATATTGTAGGATCGCGTGATTTGCAGGTGTTCAGCGAGTGCACGAGCGTCTGCAGGTGGCCCGTGTTTGTTTACCTTTTCGCTGTGGTCAAGAAAAAAAGAGAGAGCGAAGGAGTGAGAGAGAGAGTGAGTGGAGGGAGAGAGAGAGAGAGAGAGAGAGAGAGAGGAAGGGAGGGAGAGTGAGAGAGAGAGTGTGAGAGAGAGTGAAAGAGAGGGAGAGAGAGTGAGAGTGAGTGAGAGAGAGTGAGTGAGTGAGAGTGTATGTGAGTTGCAAGTGGGGAGTGCGAAGTCGAGGCATTCCGGGCAGTGATGGGAACTCTGTGGGGGCTGGACGTGAAAACTACCACCTCTCAGCCGTACCGTCTTCCCCTACTTTGCTCCTATCGCGCGCACGCTACACACAAGCGTACCTCTACTCTACACGGATAGAGTAGATGTACGCTTGTGTATAGCGCGTGCGCGGTAGAAGCAAAGTAGGGGAAGACGATACGTCAGAGTGGTGGTAGTATTTTCGTCCAGCGCCCACAGAATTCCCATCACTGATTCCGGGTTTGGAGCGAGAACAGTGAGGTCGGATAGCCGTAGATCAGTGGTGGGCACGGGTGGAGCCCCTCAAACGCCTGCTTCTCCCACCAACCTCTCTTTCATACAGCGCTCATGTTCGTTGCGTACGCTGATGTCTCGTGTCTTCGTTGCCCCATTGTACCGCGCTTGCTGGAAGGGGACAGAGGGCGCTACGGTATGGACGGTTTTGCCTCGATTGAGGCAAAATTGCCCATCGCTGGCGTAGATGAAGAACAGCGAAGTTTAGCGTAAAAGTAGTGTAGACCGTGCGAGATAAAGCCGTACCGTAGAACATTAGATTAGTTATAAGTTTTATTAAATAAATACGTTACGTTGAAGCTTGTTCTTGCAAATCCCACAATATAAAAGTTGAAGAGATAGTCATGGTAAAAATAGTCGACGAACCGTATTGAGTCGGTGATACGGAAAATCGATTAGAAACTCGATAAAATAGAAATTCCACGAAACTTATCGCAGCGACTACTTCGAAATTCTGGGGTCGGGAGGGGTTAAAGGGGCAACAAATTGGCATGGATTTCCAGAACGCGGTGTACACAATTGTCCACGAAACGAGCACGTTAGAGGATTTGAACGCGTCGCGTCGTTGCGCCAGCCAGTTCTGTCGATGATTTTATTCACGCGCAAGTTTGGTCGTTAGAGCGATCGTTAGCCGAGTTCTCGCGGCGTTGTTTCGACAAAATCCAGCGGCTCTTAACGTTTCGACGAACATTCGTCCCTCGCCTGATAAAATACCCCAACTTCGAATAACGACTAAGAGGGGCGGGGCGGCGGACAGGGGGAGGGAGCAGCGAAGAAGTAATTTAATTTGAAATCGAATCTTCGTCGAATCGTGTTAAAATATTAAAATTCTTGCCAACGAATGATCGTCGCTCGCCCGACGGAACACTCCGGATTGGAGTAACGAGGAAGACGAGTAAGAGGGTGGCAACTACGGGAGAAATAAAGAACGAAGGAACTAACCAAGAGCGATTAGTCGCGCGAAGACGAGTACAAATATTAATAACGCATCCGAGCGTGTGCTCGCAAAGGGATACACGAAGTTCATCTCGCCTTATCGGTCGAACGGAGCAAGTTCATAGGTAGACAAATACACCGGGCGATAACAGGGTTTCCCCGAAGAACCCGCGGGGTTCAACGTTCGTTTGGTCTCTCTCTCTCTCTCTCTCTCTCTCTCTCTCTCTCTCTTGCTCTCTTGCTCTCTTTCTGGCCGCCTCGCGGTCTCTGCTTCTCTGCGGAAGGAGCGGGCCCGAGACCTTTGTGCCCCGTTGCGTTTAATTTTAGCGCTCGCACCCACGATCTAGCGAAAGAAACCTCGTCGAGGCGATTTTGTATCTCATTTCTCTCTCGCATCTTTCTCGTCTCGGATCACATCGCAATCTCGTGACGAGGGCGGCGAAAAAGAGGGAGCAATTAAATGACTCGACCACTCGATTCTTTGCGTGGCGTGGATCCGTAGAAATCGAAAGTTGAGGAATCTTGGCCGATGGTAGTATGGCGGCTGAAAAGTGTGTGAAAGGAGGAAAAAGGAGAAGGAAGCGTTTCGTCCTAGGTCCGCTAGAGGACTCGTCGGTAAGGCTATCTAGCGGACCCGTGCCTTAGACGCGGTATGTCGTAAGGACAGTTTAGGACGGTACATATACAAACAGAGGAAGATTCAGGTAGTAGCGGGAAAGGTGTTGTCGTAATGTCCATCTGTTGACGAGCATAAGAAGTAGCCGCCACAGTAGGAACGGTCGAAAATATCTCCGCGCACAGTAGGCTGGTGCAATATGATATAGTATGATTGTCGATCCCCGGATCCCAATTCAAGAAACAAAGCGTACGAATTTTTGTTGCACGCTGTCGGACAGAAAATTATTTTCTATCGTTTTCCATCGATTCGAATCCGGTGGATGCTTTTCCCGTCGAGACCTACGAGTACCAAATGGATACAAAAATCACGATACGAAGAGAGCGAACTAATCGTTCTCGGATTAGTTTATCGCGATTTTCTTGTCCTTCGTCGGAGCGACTCCGTTTCTTCGAACATTGGTTTCTCACTGGCTGAAAGCGAGGAAACTCGAAGCGCAGCGAGTGTTGCGATGAAAAAATTGCACGTCACCAGCAGACAGTGCCGGGTAAAATTCCGTGTAATCGAGGAACTCGATGCCACGGTTCCTTCTTGGACGCTTATCAGCGGTGAAATCGAGCGGCGAGCACTCGACGCGACCAGAGTTCGAACTCGACCATGGCCAAGCCAGATTTTCCGTTTATCACGGTACATTAATTCGTCGTGATCGACGAGGTCGACGAAATCGACGAGAACCGTTCTCTCCGCTCTGCCGCGAAAAAGTGGACACGCTCTCTCGAGGTCTCGCAGTCCTTTTTCGATCGGACGTTTATCGCTGTTAACGCGTTTGCCAGCAGAACGGTCAACCGATCACCGGCAGTCGGTCGCTTTACCTGGAATATTTTACTCGTCGCGTCGTTCACTTTTTTTTGCGCGACGGTCTGATCGCGAGTCGCGCGATCTCCACTTTTCCACCGTTGTCTCGCGAATAACGAACGGGCATTTCAGGGAGATTTCAGTACCGTTTGCGAATCAATTTACCGTTCATGCGCTAGGAAATCGTACATTTTCCGACAGATGCATCGTGAAAATCGCGCATCTTTGTTTAAAGCGCGATAGAACGTTACGATTGACGATTGAAATCAACTTTGGTTTTCCACTGTGGTTCGAATGGAAAGTGGTCTTCGAAAAAATGCAATCTAGGGGGTGTGGAAGAAAAACATTGATCCTTCAAACTACGGCCAAGTAGATAATCGCGCAATTTGTTTCCGCAAGGATACTATGGCGGCTGAAAAGTGTGCGAGAGGAGGAAAAAGGAGAAGGAGGCGTTTCGTCCTAGGCCCGCTAGAGGACTCA
The DNA here is from genome assembly GCA_913789915.3 of Sphecodes monilicornis. Taxonomy (NCBI): domain Eukaryota; kingdom Metazoa; phylum Arthropoda; class Insecta; order Hymenoptera; family Halictidae; genus Sphecodes; species Sphecodes monilicornis. The sequence goes on along the minus strand of OU565290.1, from coordinate 27,802,163 downwards.
TCGGTAAGGCTATCTAGCGGACCCGTACCTTAGACGCGGGATGTCGTAAGGACAGTTTAGGACGGTATATACAGGGTGTCCCAAAAATGTCTGAGTTCCTTTAAAGGGGAGGTTCCTGAGGCCATTTGAAGCGACATTTTCCTTTGCAAAAATGGCCGTTTCGGCTTTGTTAAGGAGTTATTAACGAAAAACACGGACCAATCGGAGCGCGACCTAGAGGCGTGTTGGCAGAGACGGCCGCGCGCGACAGAAGTCGAGCGATGGTGATACATCGCGGTCGAAAGCAAGCAACAAACAAGAGAAGAAAATTTTTCGAGTCCTATACAATAGGATTAAACAGTATACAAACAGTTAAAACAGAGTATACAAACAGAGGAAGATTCAGGTAGTAGCGGGAAAGGTGTTGTCGTAATGTCCCTCTGTTGACGAGCATAGGAAGTAGCCGCCACAATACGGTAGTTTGAAAATTGACAACTCTTAGGTCGATATACGAATCGATCTATATCGAGTAGATTTGCGTAAAGACGCTTGCGTCGTTTTGACTTCTCCGAGTGTTCGAGCGTTAAAAAGATCGAGTCTGCGCGGGGGTGCGCGATGATATAGGATTGGCGTCGAACGAGTAGCAGCTGATCGATGAGATACGAGTAGCGCGGCTGCGAGGAGCGGTTGGAGCAGGTAGCTGCGAAAAGGAGCGTTTAGGTGGGTAAACGCGACTTCCTGGAATAACGGTGCGTCGCTTGTCGTCGAGGAACGCCTCGGGGTGTCGCTAAAATGTCGCGGCGCGTTTTTCGAGCGTACTCGAGTCCTCGTGGATGGTGCCGGAATAGACTCTCGAGCGACAAAAGTAAAAAGCATTCCACCGCGAGATCCGCGTCCCCGGTCCCCGACCATTACGCGATGGGAAATTACGATGGTAATCTTCGGGGTGATACCGGGGAACCTTGACAACGATTCCGTGGCCACTGTTCGTCTCCCTTTTGCGTGCTCGTCCACGGTCCCGTTCTCATTCCCATTCTCAGCGTTCCCGTGTTCCCGTAGCAAATTTTTGCCTCGTATACCGATGCCTATACGCAACAACGCGTTCACCAAAAAACACGTCAACCACTCGACCGCGGGGGTTGAAACGAACCCGTCGCGGATATTTCGTGCTGTGGCTAGTTTGCGTTCATTGATCGCATTCGTTGCAAACGTTCTTTAACTCTTAACCCCTTCGCCTACAATGGCGTGTGAAAGACGCGATGAAGATTCTGAACAGAGTCGAATAAATATGTGTGCTATTAATTTCTTTTAAACCGAAATGAAATTCTATTTTGTTGTTGTTAATGTATAGCCATTGGAGAACATATAGACATACAATAGATATACATTTTCTCCTTCTTCTAGGAAATTATAAACTACAAATAAATTCTAATCACTGAAACCGTAAAATAAATGGTACGGCAAGGGATTAAGAGTCTATAATCCTTATCCGAGGACATGGTTCTTGTCTTTTAGTTTTTAACAGGATTCCAGTTATCCTGTAACTGTCATCCTCTTTCTTCTATACTCTCTCCCTCCTATCTCACCCATACTGTCTATACCAGTGGTGGGCACCGGTGGAGCCCCTCCAACGCCTGCTTCTCCCACCAACTTCTCTTTCATGCAGCGTGCACGTTCGTTGCGTACGCTGATGTCTCGTGTCTTCGTTGCCCCATTGTACCGCGCTTGTTGGAAGGGGACAGAGGGCGCTATGGTGTGGACGGTTTTGCCTCAATTGAGGCAAAATTGCCCATCCCTGGTCTATACCACCTATACCTATCTTCGTATCTATCATAATATTAGATCCCCAGATGTCCAACTGTCCCTATAGTCCACCTCTTCTTCGATCGCATCGCACGCTATTATTTGGCTGTTGCTTTGGTCTTGCATCGCACCTCCCTCTTATTTGCCTTATCGTCTTTAGCGTTTCAATCTCTTGCCTCTCATCGTCCAAGGATTAATATTTTAGAGACCGAAGAGACAACGTATCGGGCCGATGGAAACGGGCTCTTGCCAAGTTCGTCGAAAATGCTACGGCAGGGATCTCCTTCCATGTCGAGCATAGCGCGAAGAGACGGGAGACAGGAGACGCGGCAGCAAGCGAGCGTCGTTATCACCGAGCAATATCTGCGGATATTGACGAATGAAAGCGGCGCGGCGCGGCGCGGAACGGTGGGGCATTTCGTAACGACGAACGGGTCTGCCGGGGTCTGGGGTCTCGGGGTCCGAGCCGCCACCCACTAATTTATTCTCCCGTTTCCGGCGTCGAAGTTATTATTGCGCCGGCGGAATCGGTCGGAGGAGAAAGTTTGGCTAAGAAATCCAATCGATTAGCGCGCCGACACGAGGACCCGACACGACTGTGCAATTAAGCGGTCCGTTCCTCGGCTCCCCCGATAATCGACAACGCTTTGAAACGCGGACGCGCTTAGAACCGGCAACGCCAGGCTCACAGTCGGGCTAACGACGCTCGTCGCCCCGATGCCGACGATTTTATCAGCGCCACCGTCGCTCGGGATCGTTCCTCCGAGGACGATCGCGTTCATTCGCGAATTTCCACCGCGAAATTACGGTACGCTCTTGTTGTATATCCGTCGCTCTTTCGCGTATGATAGAAATATACATATATTGAAATTAACATACAATCGTAATCGTGAAACGCTCTTTATCGAAGTTGCCTCCGTTATCAAGCTCTCATGTGTTTTTCACCAATCAATAAATCAATGCCAGCTGTTGCCGCTTCAGGTGCCCCCTCCTCCTGGATTCGTTTTTCTTTTTGCGTGTCCTAGCGTTTCCTCGAATATTTGTCGCAGGTCACTGGAAATCGTTAAAAATGGGGCCCTGCGCTAACACGTATAACTTGTTCGTTGTCGGTCGCTTTACTCGTCGCCATTGTGCGGCGAACTAATATCGAAGCGACGCGCCCCGTGCGAACCAGTTCTCGAAACGGAGCTTAGAAATCTAGATGAGAATAAACAACTTTCGCTAAGTTATCGTTCAAGTTTTTCCCTTCAATCTTAAACCGAACTCAATTCGACCGATACTTTCGTCTACCTAGCAAATAAATAAACGTTTCCCGTAGGATCGAAGCAAACTCCAGTCCCCCTTTGAGGAAAGTTTGTTACAGCGTTCTGTAACGATGTTGCGAACGGTTATAAACGGATCGCTGTAATTGGCTGTAGAACCGAGGCGTTAAACACGCGTCGCGCAAAGTTGTTCGAGCGATACGCGGTAATTGTGAAAAAATGGAAATTAATTACGAGTCGCTGTGCTACGTGTTCCGGAGGCTGTTGTATAAAAGTTTCGACTGTGTAATACCATTCCAAAGAACCTTTATCCCTAATAACTTCCGAAAGAATCGAAATTTTTAACTATTCTCTACCTCGTTTACGGTTCCAATATCGTTCCAATAATCGAAGAATAAGAAGAAGAAGAAACGTTTATGCATGTTATCGATTTTGAACGAAGCGTTGGAGCTAGTATTTTTTATATTCACGATGTCAGCAATGTTCATTGGTTGCATGGGAGAAAGAATTGTGGGGGTGGATGATCCTGGTCCAGCGGTGGCCGTCGGATTGGTCGTTTCACGGTGATTCTCGATGCGGAGTCGCAGAGAAAGAGAGTGAGAGGGAGAGCGAGAGTGAGAAGGGTGAAGAAAGAAAGGGAGAAGCGAATCAACGCTCCGGCAGTCGTTTGAGCGACTTGTAAAAACAATTGGAAGCTGCGCCCGCTCGCGTTCCACGACCACATCGCATCACAGCACGCTTGCTTATGCTCTGGCGCGTGCTCGCGCGTTCCGCATTAAACAAAGAGACGGCCGAAGAAAAAGTCTGGTGAAACAAAACGAGGGAGGAAAGCACAGAGAGAAGGAGAGCGCGCTCGGCCATAAACGATTATCGCGGCCGCGAGCAACGATCCTCGTTTTCCTTTTCTCCCTTTTCGCGCGGAGCTTCTCTCTCTCTCTCTCTCTCTCTCTCTCTCTCTCACTCTCCCGAAAACGAGGAAAACAACGTCGATGCAAGAAGCTGTCGGTCGATAATTTTACCAGCGAAACTTACTTCTGATAATTAAACTACGGGTGTTTATGCGTTTATCGCACTATTGTGCAGAACCCGGTGGGCTAAGAAGTTTAAATAGGGTTTAACGATATTTTTTGCTTGTGCTCGTAACCCGATGAAAGCATCGTCGAGCGAGCGTCAGTCCAACTTCCGGTTTTTGCGCACTAGCTCGGAAAAGTTTCTGTTAGCGTAAATATCCTCCGCCTCGCCTCTCATCGCGCCACGTCGCGTCGCGTCGCGTGACGGCGCGGCGGTTCGACGATCGTATTTTCACAGCGTCAAATATTTCTGCTTCGTAAAAAGTTGCGGCCGATATTTTCCGATGTTGTTCGGCGGCTGGCTGTTCGAAATACAGTCCCGTAGCCTTTCATTTTGCGATCGTCGTCGATTCGCGTATAGCCGGTGGAGATTGTCGGGCGAAGGGGCGCGAATTTTGATCGAAATCGAGCGAATTCGAACGAAGAACGCAGATTGGCCGGGTCGTTCGGTATCCGGACCATCCTCTCTCCGCGGTTACATTGTCGAGCGAGCGACGCGCTGTGACGCATCGTTTAATCGACTGCACGCGAATTGCCTTTCGAGTAACCAAATGCTTGTTAGCCCACTAACGCGTCGACTGCCTATTCGTTTAATTCGAAACGGCTCCCCCTTTTCTGTTACCCGTCCTCTCTTTGTCTCTCCGTCGCTCTGCCTGTTCTTCTCTCGCCAGTGGTCGACGGATCGGGCCCTCTCTCTCTCTCTCTCTCTCTCTCTCTCTCTCTCTCTCTCTCTCTCTCTCTCTCTCTCTCTCTTGTCACTCGCTGAAATCACCGGGAGGTTTTGCGCGTCGACGATCCGTCGCCGACGAATCAAGCGGACCGCAAAATTCTGATCGCTGTCGCGTGTTTTATTCGAAACGTCGCGTTCATCGGCCGATGAAATTTGCTCGATCGGGCAATATCGCGATTCTCGACGCATAAACCGATTGCTGCGATCGTCGATCTCACCGATCTTGAAGAGAAGCGAGCGGTAGTCGGGACCACGGACGGATCTAATGGGATTTATCGACAAATTAACGCGTCGATTGCCGTATCACCTATCTCTCTGCGCGTCTCGTGAAATTATTTTTCCAGCAGCAGAAATGCTCGGACAAACGAAACGGTGGAAAAGAAGAACGATCTTCGGTTAGCGGGGATGACAGTTAAACGAGCGTCGAATAAAAGAATTTTTCAAAACGCGAGACCGTCCCGTAAACCGGCAGCGAGAGGCGGCGGACATTAATTAATACCGATTTAATTAGCGGCTCGGGTTGAGTCGATGCGTCGGATCGCGAGCGAGTCGAGGAATAAAGAATCTCCAAATGAAGCCTCGAGCAAATGTTTGCGTATATGTTTGACCGGACTGCGCGCGAGGCTTTCGACTTATTTTAATTATACGAACGCGTTTACCGGCGTGGCGTGGCGTGTCATTGCATGTCATGGCGTGGCTCGGCGCGACGCGAGGGCGTGATCGATCCTCCGCGTCGACCGCGACGAACGTTTCATTGGGTCGCGCGCGTGCATCGCTGATCATTGTCGAAACCGAAACCGAAACCGTCGAACGCGGACGCTAACGAAGCGTAACGAAGCGTGAGAGCAGCGCGCGTTTCCGCGCGCGCCGGACGCCACGCGGAAGGATAGAAAATTCGGATTAATTTTACTCGCTCGCTCAAAGATATCGAAACGCGATCTCGCCGCGGGTGGGGGGGGGGGGAGGGGTGGGGCAAGCGACGAGCGGTCTCTCGCTTCCTTTTGAACCGTTTCAAACGGCGATGCTATCTTTCCGGTTTTCCTCGGACCATGCCACCAGCCCCGCAGCCTCTTCTCGATGAATGCGCCACATTCAACGCACCACCGCTGCTCGCCACAGGACAGTCCACGCTTTTCTCCGCGGAACCCCTGGTCCGCCCTCGCACACCCTGCCAACCCTAGACTCCGCGAGCGGCAACCCTCCGCCGCGAGAAACTCCGTGACCCAACTCGGACACCATTGGTTTCTCGTTTCTGCTTCGTCGACCAACACGCGCGCGGCCAACTTGCCCGAAATTCGGTTTAACGGTCGAATCGAGGTTTTCATTTTTGTCGGAGCCAATTAGCCTTCGGCTAGCGAGACCTCGGGGTCGTCGTTTTAACGTCGTTCCGTTGAGAAATTCGGTACATTTAATTATACCGGGTCGAATAAGAGGGTCCGCGTTAATCTCGGTGAAGTAGGTTCGAAAATATGCGAAGGAATTATTTAGCTGCCTCGGCGGAACGAACTGCGACCGGATACTCGAGATTTTCCACGCAGTTTAAAGCGAACCCCCTCGAGGTACGACTGCGTTCCGCCAGGATTCAGATTAGACAAGTCGTTTCGCTAAATTTATTCTATCCGATCGTCAAGTTAAATTCGGTGCTATTTAATTCCTTATGGAATTCGCTTTTTCACGGATTTACGAAACATCGAAATTACCTCGCAGATCTCCCGTTTGGCTGTATCGTGAAACTTCATCTTTGAAAATTTCATTCGTTTCTTCGGTTTACGACGCGTTCGACTTTCGCAAGAAAGATTGACCTGCGTTTTATTGCACGCCTAGTGCCACGTATTTCTGTTTCAGCACTGAGAGGCCTAAGGAGCCATAGGGCAAATCGTCGTCAATCGGTCCGAGCTAACCTACCGAGCAGGTCACAGTTCGTGAACACTTTCTTTGCGTTTTTTATATAGAGTCATTTTGTGTTACGTGCAAGCATTATTCGCAGTTGATATACGTGTATTCCATGTGTTGTTTCAACTAATAAACTAACGTTTATTATAAAGGGTTGTCACATTCATTCGCGCAATACATACCTAAACCCAACAGGAGAGATTCGCCACACTGAATTTTTCATTTTCTTTGGAAAACGAAGACCGATGCCCCGAGGTGTGTGATTTCGATGCTCTTTTTGCGAAGAGTGCCTCGAGATAGCTTAGTTGTTTTGCTTTCCGCGTGCACAGAGTCCGAAGGGCGTGGTTTCTTTAGCTATCTGTGCGTAGGATGCCCCGAGGGGCGTGGTTTCGATGCTCTTCTTGCGTAGACCGGCCCGAGGGAGAGTAGTTTCTTTACTTTCCGTGTGTAAAGTGGTTCGTGGCATACGCGGTACATACTAGTTTCCTTCGTTATCCGTGCTCGGGGTGCCCCGACGAACGTCGAACGTGTCGAGACGGTGGGACGTAGGGAAACTGGCCATGTATTTTCCGGTGAAAGCGTGCTGGCTCCTGACCCGGCCACGGCCGCAACCGATGTTCGGAAGATCTCCGAATCGGACGGAGAACGCGGAAACAACGCGGAATGCGCGCGGCCCACGAAGACGCGGAACGGTATGGCGTGGTGCGCTACGGAACGTTAACGCGATTACAACGTAATTCGGAAACTATGCCGGCAAAGCTTGCGGCGGCAAGGATCGAAGTACTTTGCGAGTTTCGAGCAGCGACGCGTACTCGAAGCGCCGACACATACCGGAGGCCTTGATCCGATTAGTCGACCTCTTCATCCTCCGGCTGCGCGTCTTCCATCCGCGCGTCTCCGTTTCCCGGACCGTCGTTAAACTCCAGTTTCCCCTTCAGAGCTCCATCCAGGCTTCGCCATCCCCGCAGATCTCGTCTCGCGGCCCGCCTGTCGAGAGAATCTGCCAGAGTACCAGCGAGATTCTTCGTATCGCTCATACTTTGTAAACGCGACTTCTCCGTTCCTCGGAATCTCTCGAAGGCTCGCTGCGTGCCCTTTCGTTTCCACATGATCCTTTGCAGACTTCTTCGAGGTTCGCCGAGATAGAATCGTCGCCCAGGCAAACTGGACATAGGACCGAACAGATCCTTTGATTATACCGGTAGCCAAGAGAGTAGACGAAAGGTAAGGTCGGCAAAGCTTACTCTGAAAATTTGTCGAAAATTAGAGGACGATCCGGGCTTCCGGGTGGATAAAGGGAAGGTGTTTGCGTGGATCGGTGTTCGATGGTTGCGCGCGTACTCGGGATTCGGGCTCGGGCCCGCGCACGCTGAATATTCGAAAGCACGACGCGGCACCGTCGACGCGGACTGAATATTCATCTAGCGCGACAGCCTTCCTCGCATCCTTTCTATATACAGGGTGAGTCAACTAACGTTTGTACCTCAAATATCTTTGTTGTTTCTAAAGATACGTAAAATATGGCAAGGACAAAGTTGAATGGTACAATGGGGCTGACACGATGCAAAAAAAAAAAATATATTTTGTTTTTATGTCATTTTTTTTAGAGATATCAAGGTCACCTTGACTTTTTTTTAAATGGAACCACCCTTTATTAAACACCTACAATGGTAGTCCCTTTCATTAGGAATTCAGTGACTATAATTAGTCCAAGGTCGTTCAAGGTCAAGGACAGAGAAAACGTATAAGATTTAACATCGATACATGCTTGCAAACGGGCTTTGAAGGAATGTTACACTCTGTCCGCGACCTTGAATGACCTTGAGTAATTATAGTCACTGAATTCGTAATGAAAGGGGCTCTCATTGTAGGGTGAGGCAGTAACTATTGCCACCTCAAATATCTTTGTTGTCTTTAAAGATACGTCAAATGTCTGAAGGACAAAGTTGAATGGTTCAGTGAGACTCGCACGATACCAAAAGAATATTTGTTTTTATGTCATTTTTTTAGAGATTTTCAAGGTCACCTTGACTTTTTTAAATGGAACCACCCTTTTTTAAACACCTACAATGATAGTCCCTTTCATTACAAATTCAGTGACTATAATTACTCAAGGTCATTCAAGGTCACGGACAGAGTGCAACATTCCTTCAAAGCCCGTTTACAGGCATGTATCGATGTTAAATCTTATACGTTATCTCTGTCCGCAACCTTGAATGACCTTGTGTAATTATAGTCACTGAATTCGTAATGAAAGGGACTATCATTGTAGGTGTTTAAAAAAGGGTGGTTCCATTTAAAAAAGTCAAGGGGACCTTGATATCTAAAAAAAATGACATAAAAACAAAAATTTTTTTTTTTTGCATCGTGCCAGTCCCATTGTACCATTCAACTTTGTCCTTACCATATTTTACGTATCTTTAGAAACAACAAAGATATTTGAGGTACAAACGTTAGGTGACTCACCCTGTATATTCCTCCGTGAAAAGGGTACAGCGTGTTTGGTCTCTCTGGCTTTAAACTCTACCCTCGGAATTTATCGATCCTCGTTGCGTCTCGATCGTCCGATCCGAAAATCGATAAACATCGATTACGATCCCCTATTCTTTCGACGGAGAAGACTAAAATTCGATCGCCCGTAACGAGATGCGGTTTGGTTCTTGGGGTAATCGAAGAAAAATACTCGAGAAACCGAATTTCCGTGTTATCGCTCATCGGCGTAAAGTCCTCGAAACTTCCGGTACGGGGAAGCAACGAAACTCGTATTCGACAGTCACGTAGAGCGAAAGATCTTTCCATTTTTCCGGTTGTGTATCCCGCGATTCGTTCAATATTTCCGCTTCGAAGCTAAGCCGAAGTCGTAGAAAACAGACGCGCGATCTCGTTCGAATGCGTCGCACGTATCTACCCGCGGTGCGACAGAGTTTACAACAGTACCGTGCATACGGAGAAACACGGATAGACAAGCGATTATGGTCCGAACGGTCGTACGAGACGCAGTTGCGCAACCTTTCGCGCGACCAACTGTAACCCGAATGCACCATTTAATCCTCGGCTGGTCGGTCGGTTGTGGCACCCCCATGAATCTTTGCAATCCGATCGCGAATTTGAACGGTGGCGCGACTCTATGGGAATTTCGTTCCTTTTTCCGCACAAGTTTTCGATTTAACTCTCCGATCGCGATACCTTCGTCCAGCTAATGTTTCGTCGCGTACCCCTTCATTTCGTTTAATCTTCATTTCGAAATAGAAAGAACTTTCCGTTCGCTTCGATGCTCGAGACCAAGTTTATTTACGTTAAAACCTAACACCGACTCGCGAGAGTCGGAAACTACACGTTTACCGCACACACTGTTACAAACACGACTCGCCGGGCTGTTCGGAGCATTTCGATGAGATTTCTGAAATGACCCGCGCCACTCGAACGGTTAATTCACCCGTTATCCTGGCGGGGATGGAAACAGAGAGGGTGTGGGAGGGGGAGAGAGAACGACAGAGCCCGGTACTCGAGAGCTACAGAAAAACGGACCTGGATGCATTAACCGTGGAAAAAGCGGAGGAGAATCGTTTTGAATGGGCGATGCGGGTGATTAGAGATCGATGGAAGAAATTTCGCGGAGACTCGATGCGGTATATCCGTCCGCTCGGATTCGACCCGGATTTCATTGACAAGGGCTCGCTTCGCTACGCCTCGCCTCGCCTCGCCTCGCGCGAGGCTCGAAAAGACGCCTCGAGAGTTTCGAGCGATGCGTGTGCCTCTGGTTACGACCACGACGAACAAGAAGCCGAAGAGGGCCGAGATGGAGCAGAGGCATGAAGCGAGCGGTTGACAACGAGGAGTCTCGCGCGGTCGGGAAATAGGTCGCCCCGATTACCGTCACCTGGGAACGGGAAACGAGAAACGAAACGAGAAACGAGAAACGAGAATAGAAGGAGGCGTGTTTCGCCACGGGGCGCTACTTGCCCGTCTCGCCGCGCCTCGCCTCGCCTCGCCTCGCGTCGCGTCGCGGATGCATTTATCGTCTTTATTACGATCCGAGGGAGGAAGAAGGCGACAGAGACCGCTTATTCAGTAACTATATTCGAACGTGAAATCATTAAATAAAGTGGTTAACGAATGCACAAGGGTATAATCGTCGCGCCTTCTCGTGTTCCGCTCATGGCGCGCGCACACGGAAATACATGAACGTACACACACCCTGCAACCCCCGCGAGCGATCGCATACCCGTTCTCGCGACACAACCTCGAATCGCGTCAAATTAATTTCAACGTGCCCGGCTCCGTACCTTCCATTATCGCGTATATTCCCGCCGAACGGCAGAGCCCACGAATAATAAGAGGACGCGCGCCGGGAAAGCTGTTCCCCGAGTCATTTTCAGTCCTCGATTATCTCGCGCGTCGACGGCTCACGCGCGCGCGATCCGGCTCAAGGGATTCCTCGCGGATTCCCCCGACGAACCACCGATAGAAAATCTAGCTACTTTCGCGCACCCTCCATTGGCCAGGTGGTTCACCGTGTGCACCCCCATTTCTCCGTCTTGGGATTCATCGTGCAGCACTGCTCCTGGGTTCGTCGGATATTGAGAGCAGCAAAGCCACGCCCACTCGACAAGGTGCCCGAAAAGTAGATTACCCGCGGTCGCGTTAATTCGACAGCTCCGACGACGAGCTCCTATAGCATAACCGAGCTATTCCGAACGCAACCGAGACGCTATTGCGAAGGCAAACGCGAAAATCGCGTGATCGGTGAAACGGTTAACGAGCAGATCGGCGAACGAACAATCTCCGGCCCTGAAGATCGAATGGATAGCACGGGACGCCGCACAGTGGTCCCGATCGAGAAATACGGGGACATTTTGGTATAACTTTTAAACTATTAAAGATAGCGAAGTGAAATTTGGAGTGAAGAATATTAACAAGAATTCATTTTTAATACTGTAAAATGTAATATACTTTATGTTTATTTACTAGCCTTTCTTGCAATTTTTAAATATGTGTACAAGTATAACAAATTTTAGCACTTTTTTTTTTTAAATAAACAGGTCCAAATTAATTAATTAGTTAAGCTTTCTCTGCTGATAACATTTCTCTTTTATGCGTAGAATTTATTTATAATTGCATTCAAATTACAATGTAACGCTCAAACAGTTGCACGATTCACTCTCGTATGGCTTTGTATCAACTGAATGCAGAATGGCAGTGAATATCATTGTTGAAGGTTTATATATATTATAGCATAAACATTTGAAAGTGTGTATCTTCTGAAGAATTCCCTATGATGTCGCTCTATGTCCTGAAAACCTCACTTCGTGTGGCCAAAGGAATTTTAGACTCTCGACGATGAATGCGCTCATAGCACCTATACGCACAGCGAAGCGCCCAGCTTTAAACAATGATAATTTGTAAAAATGGAAGAAGGTGATTCCGATTCTTGCAGGATTATATAAAAGAAAATATGCTGAGAATAGTCTACTTTGTAAAATTCTGGGAATATTCGAGAGTCAAAAGATATCCCATGTGAATTACTAAGAATTTTTAGGATTTTCCCCAATGGAGTCAGCATTAAATTTGTTTTAAATAACAAACAGTAATGCTTAATTGTCAGTGATAATTTGTAATTTAAAGATATACTTTTCATTTTTAAAAAAGTGGTGGAAAAATATTGAAAAGTGTCGTCAGGACATGTTAAAGAAAGGAACCAATTTCTTCCATGAAAAATGCTATCTTCAAAACATCCAACTTTAACTGTCGATAACAGTAACAATTTTGATTGCAGTTTATTACTTTTTTCATTTTCGAGATTGCTGGAAATTGAGAAAGCAAAACATATTCAACAGACATCTATGCGAGATAGTTGATTTTTTGGCAAAATGTCCCCATATTTCTGGATCGGAACCACTGTGCGCCGCGTCGAATGTTCGAGGCGGATCAAACGACGAAAAAAGAAACGCGGGACGCAATAAACGCGAGCGAAATTTCGCCCGCCGAATTGCTCGTCGTCACGGGGTAAAACGAGGGTGAACCGGCAAGTAAAACCGCCTACGGTTACCCTCATCCACTCTCTCTCTCTCCCTCTCTGTCTGTCTGTCTCTCTCTCTCTCTCTCTCTCTCTCTGTCTCTCTGTCTCTCTCTTCGCTTTTTCTACGTTTCTCTCCCTCGTCGTCTCAAATACCAAGGTTCATCTAGACTCGAGAGCAACATCTTACCCCGAGTTTTATCGGTGCCGAGTTCTCGCGGAGAAAACGTGTTCCAACCGCAGCAGCCGTGAAACAGGCTTTACAGCTTAACGTCGTCGATAAATTTGGGTCATGGGGGTCGAGATGATTTTTCATTTTCGTTTCGAGTAGCTGATAATTCGTGTCGGGTTGCGCGCGCGCGAGCTGAACAAAAACATCTTGTTTGGTCGTTCGTCGCCCTTTTTACGACTGTTTAAATCGTTTCGGTTCGTCTTTTCTCGGTTAATTTGATTTACGCGCGTGCCACGCCCTGCTCGTCTACGCTCTAGAGCCATCGAATCCGTTAAGAAAGCTGGCGTCTCGTTCCGACGACTACCGTAGAAACGTTCTCGATGCCCTTCGCGCTCGCAGATTTTTTTCATACATTTTATTCGTTTGGCCCCGCAGCACCGCGCCGGGCTGTGCAAGAAACTACAAAGCTCGCGAGGAGAATCGATTGTTAGATGGTTACATTAACATTTAAATACCCTGGCACAATGCGAAGTTACACACGAGATTAGAGAGCACCGTGCAGCCGTAAAATGCAACGGTTAATGCAAAGCACGCCACGCAACTGATATCTGAATTTGTTGTGAAACCACTAGCCTCGCGTATCTCATGGGAACTTTAGACCTCCTAGAAGTTAGCCCCCCACTTGTTGAAATAAATAATTTCAACGGTTGTGCTGAGTTGTGCTAGGTTTGTGCTACATTGTTTTCGAATATTATAACAATAATATAAACAATAAGCCTAAAAATTGAGAAAAACGATTTTTTTTAGTAGCCCCCCACTTTTCGTTTTTTTCAATTTTCTCAATTGTGCTAAGTTGTGCTAAGATTGTGCTAAAGTATTACTTTATAAAAATAATAAATAAAGAAGTTATGGTAAATAAAGTAATACTTTAGCACAACCTAGCACAACCTAGCACAACTTAGCACAATTGAGAAAATTGAAAAAAACGAAAAGTGGGGGGCTACTAAAAAATCGTTTTTCTCAATTTTTGGTGTTATTTTTTATATTATTGTTATAATATTCTTGCACAACCTAGCACAATTTAGCACAATTGAGAAAATTGAAAAAAAAACGAAAAGTGGGGGGCTACTAAAAAAAATCGTTTTTCTCAATTTTTAGGCTTATTGTTTATATTATTGTTATAATATTCGAGAACAATGTAGCACAAACCTAGCACAACTCAGCACAACCGTTGAAATTATTTATTTCAACAAGTGGGGGGCTAACTTCTAGGAGGCGAACTTTAGCGCGTTATTCGACTCGAGCGATATTATTGGGTTAGATCGGGTAAATACCGACCATTGGTTGGACTTCGTGCTTTGACTCTTTTTCGAGGACACCGGTACGCGATTCGATTTATTTTACAACGGATCGATAGCGGCGATAGGGAAATTTCATTTCCCTCGAAGTTCGAAATGTTTGCCAGGAGTTTGGCTCGATGACATAAGACGAGGAGGTTAATAATCAAGGTCCGACACCCTGTCCTCCGACTGCAATTCGATATCCTGCTGCGAGAACCCGCGCGGACTCCGTTGTCGCAACGAGGATCGTGTTGTCCCTCGGTTTTATCACTTTCTCCGGTAATTGTAGCACGCGTGCAAGCCGAGACCGTTCGGAAACGGGGTTAAAAGAGCGAGCCTTGCACCCCCCTCCCCCCCCCCGTTGGTTCGCGGAGTCCCTGCGAGCCCACAAATCGTCGTTCAACTCCGCTGGAGCTCGCTCCAAAAATATCCAATTGCAGCCCGCTGCAAACTACATATGTACAAATATCCGAGGAACGAGCGGAGGGAGAGTGGGAGAGGGAGCGAGACGAAGGGGGAATCGTTGGGCTAAGGGGGCAACGCAAGCTATAATAAATGTTTCTTCGCGCCGCTCGCATTCGTTACGAAAACGCGATGGATTCGAGGGGTGGAAAAGCACAGTTCGGATCTGTACCTACTACCTACCGAGCGCCGTAAGAGACTCGCTGCGCGTTGGCTCCTAAAACTTACAAGCTCGAAACAGAAATCTAATAAGACGGCGGTAGGATGCATAGACGATCGCTACAGCTTCGTTTCTGGAATACCTACCAATACTCGCTCCACAACAGCGAAAGATTTAATCGACAAACTGAGAAAACTTCAATTCTAACTACCCCTTCGATGTAAACGTAACGTTCTAATTCCTAACGTAAAGCAGACACGATATAAGTTTTGAGGGATAAAATGTTTAAAAAAAAAAACGGAGGAGGGAGTATATAGTCGTAGAAAATTTGGCTGCTGAAACGGGAGATGCGAGAAAGGACCGGCTGGGCAAACCTACGGTCACACGATACGCGCGCCCTACGATTTTTCCTCCTGTTTCCCGGCTGCGACGCGATGTTGATGGTGACGACGATGATGTCGATGGTCGGAGGTCTCGGTTTTGCCAGCTGTTGTAGGCCGCTTTCGGGAAACGTCGATGTAACTCGAGAAGCGGAAAGGGGAATTGCTCTGAATCACGAAGCACGCGCATCCCCCGCTCGTTTCGTTCTCTTCCCGTTCTTTCCCCGTTTCACCCCTGTTCTCCTCCGCGCAAGGCCAGTCACTTATTTCGCCGTTTACCCGTTTGTTCTCCTAACACCGTGCGCTGCTCTCTTCGGATTCCGTTCTCTTCTCTTATCGCTTCGAATTCATTCGATTCGATTTATTTATCGTTTGTGGATACACGAGGAAAAAGGGGTGAACGCGAGCAACGGAGAAATGCGACGGCGAGAAAGAAACCGAGTGTTTGATTTATGTGCGAAGCAGATGAATAAATATTATTTTATATTTATTATTAGTTAACAATATGATAACAAAACTTATATATTTAAACTTATATATATATATATATATATATATATATATATATATATATATATATCAAACAAATCGTGATGATTAGATTCTTGATTCTGGCCCTAATTTCGTATCACTTTCCGTTTCATTCTTCGCGCGAAGCAAGTTAGCGAAAGAGTTCGCGGAGCAGTCGGAAGGCGAGGTTCCATCGGCAGTGAAGGTGCTATCGCAGCGCGGTGCACCGGCCAGACAACGTTATCTGGCAAGAGCGAGCGTAGGATCGCGAGGGTAGTGCGAATGCAAAAGTTCCTAAGTTCGCAGAATCCGAAAATGTTCCTTGCCAGCTCCGAGATGGTTTCCCCTTTCTCCCGGCTCCTCTCGGGTTTGCCGTGTTCACCAACGGCAGATTTGCGAATCTCCGTCGAATGCCGTAATTACTAATTATCCCGAAATACGTCTGCGCTTAACTAACTAGTAGACGGATTCTGATTTCTGTTTGAGACGCGGCGCGGTGCGTTCTCTCTCTCTCTCTCTCTCTCTCTCTCTCTCTCTCTCTCTGCGCTCGGTGCTTGGTGCTATGGTGTTCCGTCTGTATGTCTTCCTGTCTGTCCGTCCGTTTCTAAACCGAACCTCTCGCCTGCATCCACGCCTTTATCGCGCTGACGCTTCGAGATCTAATCAACGGCATCGACCTCAGTCACCTCGGTTTGCCGTGCGACAACAGAAACAGACAGACACCGGAGATTCGAACGGATCGATGCGCGCGCAACACTGTCACGGTCTGTGCTCGTTTCCGCGTCCAGCAACTGGTAGCTTATAAAAATTAATGGGACGTCGCGTTTCCTCCTCTCCCTTGGGACATGAAACGGGTGGGAGAGAGAGAGAGAGAGAGAGAGAGAGAGAGAGAGAGAGAGAAACAGAAAGAAACGGAGGCCGGAGAGGAGACGGACGAATGGAAGAGATAGCGTAGACAGATTAATAATACAGGGGTTACGGGGTCGACCAAAGCGAGAAGTTAACATGACAAATAAATCAGTTAATTAAATGATAATAACGAAACGGGGCGCTAGGAGCACCGAACGTTCTCGATTAACCGTTCCGTGGACCGCGATCTAAACGCGTAAACAAGCTTCGACTTCTCGAACATTGGGATCTTTCGCAAGATAATTTGGAAAGCCACGCGCGATATAACTGTATGGAGCTTAACGCCGGAATTGCCTTAACACGTTGAGCCCGGCGCCGAATTTGCTGTCCTTTCCGTTCAGCCGGCAGCCGGTGAGCGATACAATGTTGTAGGGTATCGCCGAAGGATAAAGAATTCTTCTTTGTCGCGCTATTTTCGACATCTTTTAGGTGTATGTGTGATTATGTTCACTATATTTTCGTATGATGTATAAAATGTAAACTACATTTGATCACATTTCATTGAGACTATATTTATTTTTCAACTTTAATACCGTCGGTCCCACGGACCGACGCCAGTCAAACGAAAATTCTAGTGCCGTTCCTCAGGGACCGGCGCCGGCCGCACGGAAAGTTCACCGCCGGTCCCCAGGGACCGGCGCCGGGCCCAACGTGTTAATCCCCGTTTCTTGGATTTTTCCTCGCGCCGATCGCGAGCGGATTTCTGCACATAATTAATAGCGTTCGGAACAGAGTAGTTGACTCGTTTCGCTACCCGCTGTTTATAGCTGCGTAATAATCGCCAGTCGATAAATTGATAGGAACTCAACGACGGGTCCTGGCTCGTTGTACTCCGATCGATCTGCCCGTACTCGTGGTACCCGTGGTACCCGTGGTACCCGTGATACCCGTAATATCCGCCCGCGCCTATAATAACACCGGTCCTCGTCCGTCGTAAGTTCGTCGGGACGGTTTAATTAAACGAGCAGCGGCTGCTTCCGGTCGCGAATATTAATCGCGTAATTTCAGAATCACCGGTGGATATCGTGAATATCGGTGGATAGCCCACGGAGTGGCTCTTTTTCGAGCGTTTACCACCGGAATCAGTGCCCGTCTCCCCTTCTCCCTCTCCCCTGTTCTTTCCGACGTTATTGTAGTAACGCGAACGGTCGAACGAGACTGTCAGAAAATTCTTCCAAAGAAAACGAAGCGACGTTAACGCGTTATCCGCTCGAAAATTCGATGTTCCCGAGACCAGTTCATTTTACCGAGTCGTCGCAGCCGAAACCATCGCGTTCAAGGATACTTATTTTTCTGCGAACCGATCGAGTTTCGAATACTCCGACGAAGCAGAAATCGTGAACGCGTCGACCGTCGATTCTGCGATCGCAACAACCGGATAAAACGAAAGAGATTTATTTAACGGAACGACTTATCGGAGCGGAAATGAATTTTCCTTTCCTGGCCGTTTGAACATAGGTATGTACACGGTAAACCCTACTATAACTCGTTTGCCGTATAATGCGGTGCAAATATTGCGACGGTCCTCCTATAACGTGATACTTTTATATCGACTTCCGAGTTTCTTCTGACACGGTACGAATTAATCGCGTTATAGGAGGGTCGACTGTACCCGACAATTTTGGACTTGGACAACCGAATCGGGAGAAACGGACCAAGCCGGAGCGTTTCGCTTTTCGTCGCGGGAAGGACGTTATATTAGGTGAAGTAAAAAGTTCTGAGCGCTTTTTCGCTTTATTTCGACGATGATATTCTTTTGCGTCAATTCATGAGGCACCCATACATCGAGCTTCTTCTCGAGACCAGCCTTATGCAAATGATTCCAAACGGTTTTCCGGCTAATCTTCGGTTCCTGGGCAATGGAATAAGTGCTCGCGTGCCGGCCCGACTCGACGATTTCCATGATTTTATCCACATTTTCGACGATTGGCCTACCAGAGCGTGCCTCATCTTCGACGTCCATGTTACCAAAACGGAATCGTTGGAACCACCGCTTTGCTGTTGCATTCGATACTGTATTGGGTCCATAAACAGCACAAATTTTTCTGGCCGCCTGCTCCGCCTTTTCACCTTGGACGTAATGGTACCGAAGAATGTATCGAATTTTCTCTTTTTTTTTGCCTCCATTTTCGAACGCTGTAACACACAACCGGCTTCACCGAACACAAAACAAACAAAGAACGTTTTCGTTTTGTTTAATATCACCTTGAAATCGCCGTAAACTATGCCTCGACGCGATGCGTACATCGTGAGATATGGCTCGGTAAAGACATCTAGCGAAAAACGCTCAGAACTTTTTACTTAACCTAATAGTACTATAATCTCTCGCATCGACGGCATTCCTGCGACCGAGGACCGGGAACGGTACAAGCGACGCGACGATCGTGTTCCCGCACCGCCCAGCCTCGTTTCTCCTTCCTGCGTCTCGCACCGTCTCGCCTCCTCTCGTCTCACCACGCAGGAATTAAAGAAATCCTCGCTAATATCTCTCGACGATCGACAGACGGAGCTGCCGGAGGAAAAGGGAGCTAGAGCGAGAGAAAGCGAGAGAGGAGAGAGGTCGTTAACCGCCGATCGTAGATCCTCTCGACAGCCGGCGAGAAAGGAACGGTGAACGACTAGAATGAAAGAAAGAAGGAACACGAAAGGGAAGAAAAGAAGGAGAGAGCCGCTAGGAAAGAAAGACCGAACGCGATTCGACGAGAAGGGGAGAAAACACGGCCGGGGGTGGAGAGTTGTGTGCGACCGGGAAAGCCGGAGAATTCGAGAGAGAGAGCTAGAGAGCTAGAGATTGTGCGCGGGGTGTGGTGGATAGGGAGAAGAAAGGGAAACAGGAGAACACCGGTGACGAACAGGAGGGGTGGGTACCAGAAACTCCCGAGATTCCGGCTTTATTGGCGCAAATGGCAATTATCTCGAGTGCGGGGATCGTTCGGGGAAAAGAATTAAAATATTTCCACCGTTCCTAGCTGTCAAGTAATTTTTGCGATTTCACCGTCTCGCCCTCTTCTCTTGGATCCCGTTCTCTCTCTCTCTCTCTCTCTCTCTCTCTCTCTCTCTTTCTCTCTCTCCCCCTCTCATCACCTTCTGCCTTCGTCTCGCTTCTGTATCAACCTCTCGCTGTTCGCTCCCTAACGAACACTTTACCGCGTGTTTCGCCGACGAACAGCGTCGTTACAAGACGACGTAGCCTACACACAACTAATTGGAAATCTTTGCAGAGATCGCGGTGCGGCTCCGAGCCGATGCGAGACGCACCGCGAGTTGCGTCTCCCCGTCTGTTATACCAATGCTCGGGGTTCGAACGGCGCGAGTCGATTCTTGCCCTGCCAGCGACTGCGAAACGCGAGTTGCTCGACCGCTTCTTCAAAGTCGGAGGAAGGGACTCTGCGCAACGCGCGTTCTTATATCGTTACGATAACGCGGAAAATTCAAATAGAAATCGTAATCTCGGAATGGGGGAAGCGAAAATTTTTACGAGAAGCCTGCCAACCGTTGCTCCAGCTATCGATCGATTACTCGTTGAATTTCTTCTCGATCCAATATGGAAGAAAATGATTAAGCTCCTCCTCGATACAGCACGGTCGTCGAGAAAGCCGTTAGTCGGTTGCTCTAGCAACTAATCGACGCGAACGAGCGACACACCGGCACAAAGGTGCTTCGCAGCAAAACTGGGCAACGTGCTGTGCACTTACGTTGTGTGCACGTTTTGAGACAGTCGACAATCTGTGTGCACAGCACGTCGCTCTAGCGTAAGGGGTTAATCGACTCCCTGTAGGAAAAGTGTTAATACCCGTACCGAAAATGTCGCAGTGGCGTTTGTCGATCGGATTGGGAACTCTCGCGCGTGTGCTCGCGTTCTCGTTGTTTTGAATTTTCGAATAATAATAATAATAATAATAATTAGGTGGATAACCACCAGGACCTCGCGGTTGTAGTTGAGCAGCGCCTACACAAACCCACGGAACCCTCCTACTTTTCGTAAACACCACACGGTATTCGGTCTGGGGGGTCCGGATCCTACAACAATAACAACAACAGTAACAGTAACAATGACAATAACAACAACAATAAACATAACAATAACAAAAACAACAATAGCAATGACAATGACAATGACAATGATTGTACAAGATTTAAACATCTTGCATTTATTTACGCAACGCGAGCTATTTCGTGCCAGCCGATTTCTTTCGCCATCACTTCTTACATCGGTTTCGAGTCCGCGACAACGCCGGTCTATGTATAAGAACTCCGCGTCGCTTTAGTTTTTGTACACCTCGTCGAGCTCAGCTGACGAGATCGACACCTGCACCGAGTTGAACCATCGCTATCGCAAACCGCGTGGCGCCGAATGTTTACTTTTCGTTCCGTACTTGTCTCGTGAGCCACCAAAATAGATACGGAAAACTTGAAAATTTTTAGTCCTCTTAAGTCCATTTCAGCCAAAAGCGGTTGTATTTGGAGCATTATTCTTTTTGTAATGCGAAGACGTGTGAAAACTTTTTGCGGTATACTAATTCTAGATATCCTGAAGTTTAACAACACGTAACATTTATGCTGTGGCGATGAGTGGTACATGTTTAAAAACATTAATATATGCAAAAAAGTCATTGAAATCCAAGAACTTTTAGTCAAGCTTGCAGATCGGTAAAAACAGGTACAAAAAAATTTTAATATTGACAAAAATATGATTAATATAATGTACATACCTTGCGTAACAATATCCATCACAAATTTCGCCACAAAGATCACTTACAAAATAAACATTATCACGAGACACAGATGCGTACTGTAATGTATCGAGGCGATAAGCCAGCCATCGTCGTTACCGACGGGACAGACGCGTTCGTCGCGTATCGGTTATTACGCGCCAGTCTCGACCGTGCGTTTTACCCAGCCACATATGTAATAGTTGTACTCACTTTCGCTAACCAATAAACTGTTATAATTACAACCTTACTGGAATATATAACACGTACGAACGGAATGCTGCGAATAAACAGATGCCTATCGAACAAATGCTATGTTCTAAACGCAGGTACGGATGACTGTATGGGTAATCAATGACAAGGGGTGCACCACGTGATCGCGTGTTTATGTATCTATTCTGGGACGCAAACACAACCCTGTATGTAAATATTGACAATTTTGATTTTTGGTCAGGTTTTCAGCTCAAATACCACTCTGTGCGATGTTTATGAATGCGAGCGGAGATCGCGTAGAACTCGTGCGATCTTATTAACAATAAGTCGGCTCCAAAGATCGGTCGGAGGTCGAACAGCGACCGGCGACCCCTCGCCCTATCGATAATCCCTCTCGCGGTGGCGAGGGCGTTGCCGGAGGTGGGGGTGGTGGGAGGGAGGGTGGGGGTTGCGTCGCGCGATATGCATTTAAATTACGCTTCGTTATTAAAGCGGCACGCGCGCCTCTCCTCGACTAATCGAATCCGTGTGATCGGTGCCCGTCGACTGAAATCGACGCACACGTTTCGCCCGCGTAGCCGACGCTGCTTCAAAATGCACTTCCAATCGAGTAAAAAGAACAAAATCAAGTGCTTGCGAACGCGTCTGCTTTCCGCCACGGGCACTTGTATCTTCGTTCGTTTCTGGATTATTACTGTAAATTTACAAACGGACAAATTGTTGGTACGGCGAAAATTTAACGCTTCGCGGACGGGAATTACGTTCAGCGTACTTATCGACGGTTCGAATGTACAATTTTCGTTGGGAAATGAATTGGTGTACTGAGAGCTACGCGTAAGAATTAAATGAAGGAGCAAGCGTTGTGTTTGGTAAAGATTTGTTTGGTGTTTTTTGAGAGTAATAATTTTTTAAAAAGTGATTTTTGGTCACCGAGTAGCAATTTTGCTTGGGCGGCTGTCTGCAGATACGCGTCCGCAAAGAGTTAAACGAAAGAGTAAAACATAACCAGGGAAAGTGGAAACAAACATTCTTCGACTAGTTGATCGAACCTGTGCGCCGAAATTCTAAACACGATTAATCAAAAATTTCGATCGATAAACACATTTAATTTATTCTTCGACTAGGTTGAACACGCGCACCGGTCGTCGATATGTCGAACAAGGTTTCGCCTGTTCGAGGTACATACATGTACGCCGCGTCGCGTTACCGGCGCGTAAAGCGCAACTTTTTCGGTGAAGAGATTACCCGAATTTTCCACTGCACGCGCGGAACGCGAGTTCAATCGCTTGCACGTTGTTCTATCCGATTCCTCGATGTTTGGCGAGAAAATATTTTTCCCCGTTGAAACGAAGATTGGAAAATATGTCTGCATTTCTTTCAAAATAAACACATCGAACCGTATATTGCCACGCATTGTTTCGCTCCGGGGCGAGGTTTTCTGTCGCAAACAACGAAATAACAACGGTGATAAAACAAGCGCAGGGAGGTAGGCGGGTCTCCCGTCTACCGTCCCGGGTCCGCGCGCGGATTTTCAAAGTTAGACGAATAAGTTTGGCGTCGCGTCGGGTCGATATAGGATGCAGCAGCCTCCATTATCTTCGAAAGCGAACTCCTCGGTGTAGACCGAACTACTTCGGATCGTGTTTGACGGGCTCGAAGAACGATGCCGGTTCGTTCGCGAAACTTCTTAAAGCGACGGGGTCCTGTTAATCCGAACGAGAACCCGCGGGACCGTGAGAAACCACGGGGACGGGTGACCCCCAAGGGTTGAATCAACCTCCGTTTCATTTGCGGCCTGGTGTGTTTGCAAACGGATTGAGACGCGACACGCGTGTTCACCCTCGTATCGACTGCGTGTTATTTTCCCGACGATCGTCCACCAAATTCGCGTCGACTCTGCGCTGCGAAATTCTTAACCGTTCGCCATACGATACGGTATTCGTTTGAACGTTTCTGTACAGTCTCGATAAAGACGATGCAAAGACGGTGTTACTATTATTATTATTACTATCATTGTTGTTAAGTGAGATGAGGAAGGCGGCTGAGGCGGGTATTTCGAAAGCAACACGATGTGGTGAATCTTACACTTTAATCACACGCAATATTTACAGTATATACAACTTCACAGATGACCGAATAAATTGAAGGCGCACGATCGACGACAAGCAATCGCGAGTGCGGTAGATGGAAGGATAGATAGAAATAACGAACGGTTGACTCTTAAGAAAGTAAGAAGCGCACCGACGGTAACGCGTTTTGACAAGCGGTCAGAGAACGACGAGAGGGCGAGCGAATTCGGCGAGCGTACTTATACTTGTCCGTGGCCACCGGTTGGGAGAGAGCGAGGCGGGGATTTTTGAAAATGCGAGGAGCCGCCAGCACCTAACGTTCGTTTGCAATCGGGGCATTGCCCTAACGACCGGTGCGGCGAGGAAGACAATGGAAATATTAGCAGTGGATTTGACATCGAATATCGGTTTGGTGGCTCACGAGACAAGTACGGAACGAAAAGTAAACGTAAACATTCGGCGCCACGCGGTTTACGATAGCGATCGTTCAACTCGGTGCAGGTGTCGAGCTCGTCAGCTGAGCTCGACGAGGTGTACAAAAACTAAAGCGACGCGGAGTTCTTATACATAGGCCGGCGTTGTCGCGGACTCGAAACCGATGTAAGAAGCGATGGCGAAAGAAATCGGCTGGCTCGAAATAGCTCGCGTTGCGTAAAGAAATGCAAGATGTTTAAATCTTGTACACCTGGGAAGAATTTAGAAGAAGTTAGAACACCGCGCCGCCTATTGGATGTTTGTTTATCATATGCGCTGAACACCCATCATTTATCCTGCGCATGCGCTCAACAGTAGACCGTACAAATATCCAATTTGGCAACGCTCTAACCTGCAAAAACGCTTAAAATTGCTCGTGTTTACACGTATATAACTTTTCAACCAGTGAACTCCGGTAACCAAAACCGGATTCGTATAGCATCGCATACGGAAAACTTGATCATTTTTAGTCCTCTTAAGTCCATTTCAGCCAAAAGGGGTTGTATTTGGAGCATTATTTTTTTGTAATGCGAAGACTCGTGAAAACTTTTTTGCGGTATACTAATTCTAGATATCCTGAAGTTTAACAACACGTAACATTTATGCTGTGGCGATGAGTGGTATATGTTTAAAAACACTAATATATTCAAAAAAGTCATGAAAATCCAAGAACTTTTAGTCAAGCTTGCAGATCGGTAAAAACACGTAGAAAAAAATTTTAATATTGACAAAAATATGATTAATATAATGTACATAGCTTGCGTAACAATATCCGTCACAAATTTCGCCACAAAGATCACTTACAAAATAAATATTATCACGAGAAACAGATGCGTACGAACGGAATGCTGCGAATAAACGGATGCCTATCGAACAAATGCTATGTTCTAAGCGCAGGCACGGACGACTGTATGGGTAATCAGTGATAAGGGGAGCACCACGCGATTGCGTGTTTATGTATCTATTCTGGGACGCAAACACAACCCTGTATGTAAATATTTACAATTTTGATTTTTGGCCAGGTTTTCAGCTCAAATACCACTCTGTGCATCGTCGCGCCGTGCGCCGTCGAGACAATTCGATGGAAATTGAAACGTAACTCGCGCTCGTCAACGATACATCTTGCAATTAGCATAAAGCGAACGAGCTATTTTCTACAGAATCGTTAAATTTTGTAAAGCGGATCGGAACCACCGAAACGATGATACAAACTGTTTCTGCCGTTGCCATCGGAGCCAACGGAACAATCGCTGAAATATTCTGCATTTCCGTAATCACGGCTAATGTAACGACAACGCGAACATCCGTTCCTATTTTCGCATGAATCGTAACATATTTCATTCGCACAATTCGAATAAAATCCCGGATTTCGATTTAACGAGGATTCGTGACCGGACCGACTCGCGTCGCTGCTGATTCATGATTTACAAATCTTCGTTAACTCGTGTATTACCAGCGAACTATTAAAATTATCGAGCGAAGAAACAGATGCTGCATGCACTCTTTTTTCGTTATTAAATCGCTAATTACATAGTGGGGATCGAAGATCATTACTCGAACGAACTTGCTCGAATTGCAAAGAGTTTGAATTCCAGTCAAACCGTGGCTAACAGGTGTACGGGGTCCGTAGCGTAGAGTTGTAGAATTGCAGAACTGCAGAGCGGAAAGTACAGGGTACAGGATGCAATCGAATTGCACAGGACTCGGAGGACAGTGTCGCGATAGGAGACCGGTGAAGCTCGGGAAACCGTATGGCAGAGGAGGAGGACGCGTTTCAGAAGCGGTTCGGTGATCGAAAGAGCGCGCGAGCAGGCGATCCGCCGAGCGGAAATTCACCGATGCGATGCGATGCGTTGACTGGAGTGCGTTTGGTCGTGTGTGCGTGCACGCGCTTCCAAAGTCGCAGAAACGCGGAATACGGAACACGGAGCGAAGCGGTGCAGAGCGGTGCAGAGCTGTGCAGAGCGAAGCGGAGCAGAGGCGAGCCGCTTTGTGGCCGTAGAATGCCGAGGACACCGGGATGCGGTGTATTTTGAACTCGTCCCCGGAGACTGCGGAACTACTGCCGCGCGATACGCGCTCGCAATCAGTGTTAAGTGTCCTCCTCTCGATGCAGCCAGCCACGGTCACGGCCCGTTTGCTCGGTTGTCGCGAGCCTTCTCCGAAACCGAGCCAGCTTCGAGTCTCGGTTGCATTGCGGGATACGTTCGAACTCGCGAATCTCGGCTCCATTCCCGGGCTATCCCTTCTTCGCGACTCGTTCCATTCCGCTCCGCTCCAGCGAGCGTAGTAAGAAATACTCTTGGAATACAATGTGTACACAGGGTGACTCGAAAGCAACGGTCAACCCTCTCCGGTTCGATCTTTCTCGCGCAGGACGGACATTTGTAAAAACCGCCCCGCGGAATCGTAGACGTAGAAAACCGTAACGCGTGGCACGGTATACGTATAATATGATTCAGGGTTCTTTCTCAAGCAAAAACACAAGGCTGATTCGTCTAAAAATATGGAGATTTTTTTTATTACTAATTACATAACATGTACAATAAATATTGATTGCATACTTCCCACGTGTTGTACTAATCTAAAAATATAGAGAATCAACAATTAAATGTTTGTGCTTCCCTATATTGTCCCGACACAAGATTCTTATAGAAACTTATAATTCCATAACGCTATTTCCGAGCGCTTCGAGTACCTACAACTCGAAACTTCAAACTGTTATATCTCATCGTGGAAGTATCTGACAAAAAAATGTTTCAGACAAAATTGACTTGTTTTTTCCTGTAGAATCTAAATATGTAACATTTTATAGGGGGTTCCATTTAAAATTACCAAGGTACCTCCCCTCCCCCGTTAAAGGGGAAGGGAGGCCACTTCACGTTTATGTAGTCAGAAAGGCCCTTCGGTTCCATGCAATTTAAGACTAAGAACTTTAAAATCGGTGGCATAGTTTTCGAGATATTGAGCTGTTCAGAGTTATGTGGGCCACACTGTATATTCGTTTACTTTTTCTCACCTCTGAAGTCCCGACCTCTCTCGAACATATCTATAACTATATGACTCACAGACACATACACAAAGCTTACATACGTATATTTTAAAATACACTCGATCCTTCTACAACGCCGTTTCCATTAGAGATCCCTATTTCACGTGTTTATAAATAGACGGGGTACGTGAACCGTGTAGTTCGAGTTTAAGGATCCGTGTACACGGATCCATATTCCAGATCCTTGTTCACGGATCCATGTTCCAGATCCGTATTCCAGATCCGTGTACACGGATCCTTAAATTCGAACTACACGGTTCACGTGCCCCGTGTACACGTGTATTTTAGTACACGTTCAAAACCGCGATCTCTAGTTTCCGTACCTGTAACACGGAGCAAAAAATGCGACGACCCTCCGGTAACGCGATTTCCATATAACGTTGTAGTCTTATACCGCGGATCCTCTAGAATACAACTCGATTAGCTGTAGCAGTCTCTCTCTATACCTAAATTGTTTAGGTTAAGCTGGTCCGAAGCAGAATATAGCATGCTAAAAACGAATTAATCTGATTTGCATCGATTCCGAGTTTCTTGTAACGCGATACAAATCAATCGCGATGTAGGAGCGCTGACTGTAACTGAAACCGGCTAGGTAGTTTCTAAACTACGCGATTAACAATCGATCTCGCGAGCCTCTCGATCAAACGACACACGCGATCGAGAATTTGTTCGCCGTTGCTCCGGGGGCCGGAACGTAATCCGCTCTCGTAATTCGCGCTCGCAAATAAATAATATTATATAACGATCTCGGATTGTGCACGCCGAATCCGAATCCTCGATCGAGCATTTTCCACCGGATAACCGGGCAATCGACAACGATTTTTCCGCGTTAAACGGCGAGCAGGCGAACATGGGAACGCGTCGCGGATAAATCCCGGGTAAAACGTGTTCACGCGGAAGCGTATATGGGTTCCTCGGCGTGGGAAGGGACGTGGGAACACCGTGGAACGGGATGGGACGAGAACGGTACGAGGACAGAGACGGGGGGATGATCCGAGCATCTGTCGGGGCCGCAAATTGCACGGTAGTTTTCGCAAAATGAAATTCATTCCACGCAAATTAGCGGGTATTCATTCGTTCGTTTTCACCGGTCGGATGCACGCGTGCACGAGTCATATATTAACCGCGCGCGTTCGTGTTTCTTCTTCCGCGCGACTCTCGCCCCAGCCGCCACGCCACACCGTGCAATCCCAAACTCGACACCCTTCGCTCGTTATTTTTCTCGATGCTTCACCCCCTACAGATTTTTGGGCATCGCGTCAACATACTCGATCCTCGACTTTTTCCCACCGGATCCGAAAGTCATCGCCGCGCGTCGCGTCGTGGGAACGCCGACGCGACGATCCTATCCTCGCGAATAAATATACGCGGCGCGGTACTTTTACTTTTATCTGGTCGAATGCCGCGTATATCGAGGCAAAAATCATTTTATCGTTTTCGTTCTTCGCTCGACGAGCTTGGGCCCAGCGCCGAGTAAACTTGAAATACTTTTGAACCGTTACTTGTAAGAGGAAAAATGCCTGAGCAGGATTAATATAATATTTATTTCTACGTTAGGTCGTTCCTCTTTAACAGTTCTACCGAGAGTCAGGGGAAGTAAACTCTTATGTATGACCTTGGACACTCTAAATTTTAGTTCCTTTTCAGAGGGAACTAATGTAGATGGCACCTCTATTGCATTCCATCACAGCACATCACGTGACCGATGTTCCAATCTGTAACACTATTGGACGCTACTGTTGCTAACTATTACCGCCAGGATGAGCCCAGAATCACGGCTGCGCACTGCACGAATATTCATATTTTATTTCGATTTTCGGTATTGTTGTTGATTGTTGTCATTTCTTGTGCTGCGAAATTCTCGAAAATACTGCTTCTACATAGAAGACGCTTTGCAAATTGTGTTGGAAATTTGATTAATAAGCTCACAAAATATTGAAAGGAATAAAGTTTGCTCAGTGTCATATCAATTTTAGAAATAACCTTTCAAAATTGAGTGACACTCGGTGGATTCATTTTTGAGATTATTTTTGAGCTTATTTTTCAAATTTCGCTTTGTGCATTGCTAATAAAATTTTGACAAAGACATATAAGTGCATAAGAGACATAAGTACATACAGTTCATACAGACAATATACAACATAAACAATTAGTGTAAACATTTAGACATTACAATAAAATAGTGAAAGCTTGTGCAGTTCCACAGTGTTTATCGGGTGTGACTATACTATATATAATAAAGTGTTACTATTATGTATTATTATGTTATGTATTTGTTATATTATTTTGTGTGAGAGAATGCTTATACCACTGTATGCAAGACTGCTGTTACTATTAGTATATATGTTTATTGATTTATAGCGTTATGTATATTTTAATTGATTTGTACGTTATGTATATTTCTATTGATTTAACCGTTGCGTGTTCTGTTAACAAACGATGATTACATTTTGTCAGTGACGTTGTCAATAAGTTCCTTGCGAGCGAGCAACGAATAAAGATTTATGTCGTGTCGAGCCTCGAGCCTCCTTACATATGTATTATTAATTATTATATGTATTTATTTTATGATTTTGTATTATACTATTATTATTGTATTATGTATTTATTTTTTTATTATGTATTATACTATTATTATTGTATTATGTATTTATTTTTTTATTATGTATTATTATACTATTATTATTGTATTATGTATTATTGTATACTTACAGTGAAATAAAATATTTTTATAATAAACTATTTTTTTAAAATATATTACCATTTTTTGAGCTTACTTTTAAGTAGTAATCATACTATATAGTAGGTGTGTGTGTGTGTGTGTGTAGTAGTAGGTATATATGTGGGTACAGGATTGTATAGCTATATATATGGGTTTTAGTTGAGGGAACTAATCTAGATGGCACTGCTAAGGTCCACACTTTATACATGGGAGATTACCCTCCCTGCCGAGAGTGCTCACTCCTCGTACAGCGTTGACCACGAAGCCTCGGCCGATCGTCTTCTGTTAAACGCGCGATCAATCTCTGATCGCATGATTCGTGGGGGCCAACGGACATTCACACACACACACGCACACGTTCATTCTTACGGCGAGTCTGTCGATCGCATTTATCCTAAAGTCGCGTTGATTCCGCTAACGGACATTCGCGGGACCCAACGGACACTCACGCACACATACATACATCCTCGCCTCTATCCTACATACTTAAGGATTAAAATACATCGCGTTGAAAATGTTCGCGACTGCTGCGATCCGATATCGTACAATACGTGGAGCAAGGAGTTAAGAAATCGCGTCTTTCAGCGGTTTCGACGATCGAGCGAGACGGTGCGAAGATTATGGGAAGCCCTTATCGTCGCGATACGGTGCGACACCATATTGGTCCGAGATAATTCGCAAGCTGGCGCATAGTCGTATGAAAACGACGCTATGAACAGAGTCGCTTACCGAGTCGCAGCGATTCGCTCGTTTCATCGCCGCGCCGCGTCACACCGGCAGCATTTTCCTCGCAGAGGGAAGGCGAGCGAGAGTAGAAGAAGGTTTCCGAGTTATCCGAGAAATCGTAGTGCTTTGAACCGAGACACCTTTTGTTTCGGCCACCGACAGAAAGAAGGTATCGCGCGTTCCCCCTCTGCCTTTCTCCCTCTCTCCCTCTCTCGTCGTTCTCGGATCGCGCGAGGGCGCGCAAAAGACGCGACGATTATCCGACGACATAAAAAGCGTGACATGCGTCGTTCTACGGGGAATAAGACGACCCCGATGTTCTTTTTCGCGCGTATTCTTTGCCGTTCCGAGACGCGTTCGCGATCTTAATGTCGCCGTTCGAGTTTCAGGGAACGCGCGCATGCGAAGTTCGCGTGTCCCGTTGCCCGTTACCCTTTCCCTTACCTTTACCCGTTGTCGTTTTCGCGAGACGGAACAATAAACGTCTCCGCTTAACCGGAGCGGTGTCTCTTTTCTCGGTCGTCGGGAAACTCCTTCGACCGTGTTCCGACGCGTTCGTTTTAAAGAGAGTTCTTCCTCGGACGTTCAACGCGAGAAGATCGAACCGAGTATTCGCTGACACGATAGAGGACGTCTTATCGGCTCGTAGCGATACCGTCTCTTCCCGACAATGAGAGTTTCCGTTCGACCGGAAGAGAGAAGTTGGCTTTCCTTTTAGCCGTCGAACAACTTTTCGATCGCTTTTTCCAGGGACTTAATACCGGTATAATTTTCATACCGGTATTGGGCAAACAGAGCTATACCGGTAACCGATATAAAATACCGGTATTTTTCGGTTTCTCTGTCTCTTTCTATATTACGCGATACAATGTCGTTCGAACGCCACCTATATAACTGAGTTGTCACAGTGTGCGCGAGCTCATGGCGCGGCTCGTGCTCGAGTGTCGTGTGCGTGTAGTCATCTAGCGCACGACCGAGAGCCCGGGACAGAGCGTGCAGGCACTTTTAGTTTATTGTACGCGGTACAATATAATTTTTATTGCATTTAGAGACTTACAATTTTAAACCGATATACTTTTGGCTGTCAGTATTACGCTAGTAAAGGTAAACATGATAATTTAAAATTAAGACGCGATTTTATTTTCGAATCGAACGATAACAATATATATACAAACTAACAATTTATAAACTTACATTTTTATTATTTCTATGTATTAACATATCGTTAATAATATCATCGGATAAGTTATAGCACAATGGTGATGATACATATTTTAAAGAAGAAAACAATCTTTAACACTAACTTGTGTTGGTGATACTGCTAAAGCAATTTTTGTTATTTATAATTTAAGCAATTTTTAAATAAACAAATTTGTATAATTTGTTTCTACATTCATTATTTGAAGTATTATTTCAATAACAATGTAGTGTTAAAATAAATGTTTAAACAATGTAAACGTATTTAAATAATGAATATAAAAACACATTTCTATAGATTATAAAAATTTATTTATATAAACAATTATTTTAACAATAAATTATGATCAACATAATAATTCAAATAATAAATATAGAAACAAATTTCTATACATTGTAAAAATTTATTTATTTAAACAATTATTTTCACAATAAATTATTATTGCAATACTAATTCAAATAATAAATATAGAATCAAATTTCTGTACATTATAAAAATTTATTTATTTAAACAATTATTCTCACAGTAAATTATTTAAATTATAATACAAGTAATGAATATAGAAACAAATTATAAAAATTTAGTTACTTAAAAATTGTTGAAATTATAAATAATTGGGTTCTTCATAACTGTTTTGAGAACCGGGACCGATATAAGTTTTCAATCCCCGATTTAAAAAGATAATGAAATTTTTTTGTTTAAATAAAATAAGGAAATTTAAAAAATTACCAGCAAATATCAGAAAATATACAGGTATTTTCATATAGCGATATGCCGTCATACCTGTATTTCGGTTTCTATGAAGGATACGAAGGTACAACCGGAAAATACCGGTATATACCGGTATAATATCGGTATGAGGTCTTGAAATATACCGGTATTTCGGTATTTCGGTTTCTATAAAGGTTATGGAGTTATTTTGTATAAAGGTTAAGGTTATGGAGGTATTTTGTATACCGGTATGAATCCCTGGCTTTTTCAAAGAACGCTACTCCCGACGCGATTAAAGGTTCTCGACCGAACTGCTGTCTCTTTTGCGAACAGAAATTCGCCGATAGAATCGTCGTTATTTCGACCTCGAAGCGTCTACTCTCGATGCACCCTATGAAAGCACATTCTGCTGAGAAAAATCCGGATGCTCCAAGGGCGTCGCGAAAGGAATTCCGATGGAGTCGATGGTCAAAGTATCGCTACGGTCCGAGTCGCCAAGGACAAGGCGTTGGGAACAAAGTACCAGGAAGTCGATGGGGAAAGATAGAACAGGCACCGGCTCGTTGCGCGACGGTCGAGTGAAAAGAGAAGACGCGAGAAACTCTGTTGGAAGAGGCAGGTAAACGCGCGCGGCTAAAGAGAATACACGAGGAAGAGAGAGAGAGAGAGAGAGAGAGAGAGAGAGAGAGAGAGAGAGAGAGAGAGAGAGAGAGAGAGAGAGAGAGAGAGAGAGAGAGAGAGAGAGAGAGAGAGAGAAGGAGAGCGGAAAACAAAAGGGAAAATTGAGAGGCGAGTAGGAAGAACGGAAAGAAACGAGTTTGCTGGTAGCAGGAGAGGCGGGACGCGCCTACAGTTAAACCGGACGGGGAAAGATAGAGGGCAAGTACACACGGAAAGTGGAGCATATTCCAGCGACGGATACGTCCGTTGTCTCTCGCAGTCGGGGAACTGGGCCCGGCTCTGTCTCCGTGCTCGTACTTTTCGATATTAATTAATTAAACACAAACACCTTTTATACTCTTTTAATATTGCAAAGACTTTATTTTCAAATATGTCTGCTCGCTCTGCGCTTTTACGTTATTCTGTTCGTCTTCTTGCCTGCCTTCACATTGTTTGCTTGCTTGTTTGTCGATTTAAACAAAACAGCTCCTCATTACGTTTTACCGACATGTTCCCTAAATTAATATCGATTGCCGACATACTCGAGCTCGAACCCGTGTCCTTCCAACTTTCGCGGCGATTCGTCGGTTTCGCGAGCGTATCTCGCCGATCTCTCGATCCTTCGTCTTCGCTGTCGCTCGCTCCTTCCGTTTCCATTTCCTTCGGTTTCCTGGCTCGACGTATCGTCCCCCGCGTTTCGCCATGTTCATTGCTCCGTCGTCGACAACCGACACCAGCAATTTTTCGATGACTGGACGAGTATTCCAACGATGGCCCATTCGTTTTCTAGCTTCACCGAAAATTTCTGTCGTCGTTGTCGCATAGCATCGCGTCGCGTAGGTGCACTCCAATGTCCGCGGTGCTATTTCCCGTGCTATCGGAAAGACCAGACGAACGATCCGGGTAAGCCGTGCATTTCTGTGATTTTTCGTCGATCGGAGAAATTCAATAAAATATAATATTAAGTTTGCCGTTTGGTGTTCAATAATTTGATAGACTCAACAACGGTTATTTATTTCCACGGTGAATTCGGTAGAAAAATAAAATTCTTTTCTTTCGACTCGAAAGGGGATCTCTGCCTTCCAGCGGTAGCAAGAAGTGGTAATTCTCTGGCGCTCACGCTTTCGCGAAGCTCTCCGGTTTTTCTGGTATCGTACCATCGAATCTTCCTCTTCCATCGGAGTTTCCCTTTTTTCGGAGAGGAATCTATCGTGCTCGATTCAGAGGCATCCGTCTCGAGCATTTCCCGCGGCAGTATCTCCCGTTCCCGTTATTCTCGACGTCCTCGTCTCGTCGTCCTCGTCTCGACGCGACGATATCAAGATTTCCAAAAACTGACTGGACGGTCCCGCCGCGTCGTTCCCTTCGAAGAAATAGCGGCCTCGATATACAGGAAGCTCCACCGGAAACATCAAAGACTCGGCTTCTAAAATCAACAATATTTCTAGATTCTAAAATTACATTTGAATGGGATTATACGCGGAACAGGGTAGCAAATCATTAGTCTTGCAACGACTGTCCTTTGCTACAAATTATGAAATTAAATAAACCGTTCGGAAAAATGTCGCCGTTGTTTTACCATCTCCTGTACATTGCCAGGTTTGTTCGTTTTTATCGAATTGCCGACGATTCAATGACGAATCGTTTCTCGCGGCGTCGAGGGA
Organism: Sphecodes monilicornis; assembly: GCA_913789915.3. Lineage (NCBI taxonomy): Eukaryota > Metazoa > Arthropoda > Insecta > Hymenoptera > Halictidae > Sphecodes > Sphecodes monilicornis. The sequence continues at coordinate 27,767,276 of OU565290.1, read as the reverse complement.
ATAGAAAACAATTGGACGGCTCGTTTTAGGTGGGACACCCTGTAGGCGTGTCGCGCGATCTCTTCGATCGGACGTCCTCGCGACAATGGCGAACGACGTCCTCTCCGGTTGAAAAACATGGAAGGAGACCGAACAGAGAGACAGAGGAAGGCGCGCATAGGTTCGCAGTTTCCGGTTGGTGCGTCTCCGGGAAAAAAGTAATATCGCGAACAGATATCAACGTAGAAGCTTTCGGGGCGTCGCACCACGTTGCTCGCGCTTGGTGTTCGCAGTAACCCATATATCCGTGCTCCATCCACTCGGCCTCGTCTCATCACCGCCGCGGGGCTTTCGGTCATTCGCTAGCGACACGATAGCGAGCAGCGTCCGACGGCTGGGGCGTCCAGCGATACATATTCCTGCCGTTCGAAACCGTTCCTGTCTACGTGCTAGATTCCTGGCTGTTCGGGATTAATTCAAATATAAGTCGTGGATTAAGTGTAATGCGAAATACGAAAATACGACGCCGCGTGTCATTCTGAGAAACAGAATATCCAATTATCTCGACATCGCGTTTCGCCTCGTCGTTCTTCACCCCCGTTAGAACTAAACGCTGCCGGAGTTGACCCGAATCTTATGCGATTACCGGCCTGCAAGCGGTTACGCGTCCCTCTGATTTTCCATGCAATTTTTTCTCAGCACAATATCCTGGAGAAAATTATCTACTCGCGCGAGTCGTCGATGCGAAACGATTTTTTGCCTATTCACTTTTTAAGTACGACATCCTGTACATATGTACGTTGATACGCCTTGTTCGGGATTAATTCAAATATAAGTCGTGGATTAAGTGTAATGCGAAATACGAACATATGTCTCACGAGTTGTTTGTGGTTGAACTCGTGTTCGACCTCGGCATCGCCGCTTCGCTCTAATTTTGTGTTCGCGACAAAAAACGTGCGCATTGTTTCGCACCTGTTCGACTGCGAGCGCACAGTTTTTATAAGCGATGTTTGTACAGTCGACCGCTCCCAAGGATTGTCACGCACTCCCTCTCTTCAAAAATGCTAATTAGGTTAGCCAATCGTGGCATCGTCGAAAATTTCGGAGAAGCGCGACAATCCCTGGCAACGGCCGCTTCGATTCAAGTCTCTCCAGGAAGCAGTCGATTTTCTCTCGCGACCTCTCATATTTAGTTCGGCGACTGCTTCCCCCTCAATTCATTTCAAGTTCTGTTTAAGTATATTTAGTTCGTTTCATTTCTGTTCTTTTCGTTTATTACTTTTGTTTCATTTGTACATATAGTTTCACAAAGTTCTATTAAATCTCCAGTCAAATCATCTCAATACAGTCCACTCTCTTTATATTCGTTCGCGTGACCGCGCTTCACATTCACCTCCACCTTCCATCTTCCGGCTGCACGCACAGCGCTGTGCGATTCCGGCGACCCTCTGGAGCTCTCGCGAAATCTCGAGCGGAGTCCCCAACACTGGCGGACGACCAAAGGCGTTGATTCAAAATCGGCCATAATTACCCAAGACCAATTTTCCTGAAACTTTGCATATCGGAAGCCCTTTGGGTCTAACATTGATTCCGTGCAAAAACTTTTTCCCAGAACTTCACAGTTACGGGGGGAGGGGGTGAAAGTACGTATTTTGCGAAATCTATTATGTGCTAGCAATAAATAAATTACATAAACTTATACACCGTTGGAAAGCTTGAATTTTTTATGATTTTTTGGTATCATTGCCGGGTCGATATGTTATTTTTATTAAAAGTTACAGCACATAATAGATTTCGCAAAATACGTACTTTGACCCTCTCCCCCCTCCCCCGTAACTGTGAAGTTCTGGGAAAAAGTTTTTGCACGGAATCAATGTTAGACCCAAAGGGCTTCCGATATGCAAAGTTTCAGGAAAATTGGTCTTGGGTAATTTTGGCCGATTTGGAATCAACGCCTTTCCTCCGACCTTGCAAAAACTATTCGAACCAATTAAACCATTTTCGTATAATCGAATATAATTCCTTTCATTCGATTTATCTTCTAAAACTAAGTAAAGAATCGTCTATCGTATGCACACGGTGATTAATCGACTATATATTTTTATGCAAAATAAGAATTGCTGGTAACAATTGCAAGAAACAGCTAACACATAGAACTCTCTTTTCTTCTTTAACAACCTTGACAGGTTGAAGTCGACATGTTCGCATTCCTAAATTAGTTTAATGTTTCGGCAGTCCTTAATTGCACCAACTCGCTTATCTCGTGAATGCGTAAAAGCCGCAGTCTAGTGATTAGAAGGGTTTAGTTAACTCGGATCCCGCGGTGAACCGCAAAACACCATTCAACGCGGTTTCTTTCCGAAAGAGTCTGTCGGTCGTTATTAGCAGATTATATGGGAGAGCGAAAGAGATAGAGAGAGAGAGAGAGAGGGTTGGAGTAGCGGGTTCGGTTTAGCGGCATTCAGCACCGTCAGTTTCGTTCGACGTTCGTTTCGACGAGGGTAATAAATTGTGATCAATTCGGGCGGTCGACACGCCACGATTCCACCCCCGCCACCCACTCCCGGCTCTTCGTTCGAGCAGTGTAACAGGACCGGCTATTTGCATTTAACGGCGCATTGAAAAAAACAGCCGCTTCGATCGATTCGCGTTCGCGCGAGCACTCGATACACAGAGCCCCCTCGATCCTTGTCGGAATCGAGAATTTTTCTCGAATTTCGACGGACGCCCGGTTTTTTTCATTTCGCCGAAAAAGAGGAGAACCGGAAATTGGAAAGCGGGCGAGAAAGAGGAGACGCGCCGCGAGCAAAGAACCAGGACCTGTTCGACCGTGGAACAGAGAATCGCGGGAAACAAGATTAACGCGTCGCCGTTGCTGTCGTTGACGCGGTCGTCGCCGGGTCGCGATTAACTCTGCACGATTCCTCCTTCGCGGACGCCCGTGCTCTTTTACGATTTCGAGCCCGTTTCGGTCAATCCTCGTTGTTGAGTTTCTCCGCCCTTTTTGTTCACCGGCGGCTCTCCACGATTCTATTCGATACCGGTCGATTCATCTTTCATCGGGCTTCTATTTAGAATTTTTTTTAACGAATTACAAAAAAAAAGGCAAGATTGGACGATGTGGCTGAATTGAAATTTTTTATCGCGCGTAATCGAAGGTCTTTCGATCTCATTCGATTGTTTGCCACTATAAAATGATCGCGTCGCAAAGAAAGAACGCCCATAAACTGCACGGTTCTCGTCGAATCGATCGTGGAAGCGTTTGAAGCCATTGAAGACGATCCCGCGTCGGTGCGAGACTAAAGCCGGGCTGAACTTGCAAAAGGCGGTTCTGTTTATGATCTCGCTGAGCTTGCTGGCTGGCTATATCATTAGAATCCGGCGGCATGTATACGGTGTGTTTGTGGTGCACTCCATCAGGGCGGAAGCGACAGAAGCGACTGTTCTCGAAACCGGGACGTGGTGGGGATTCGAAAAAAGAAATACATACATGCGCTATCTCGTTTTGTTCTAGATCGCGCAGTGGTCGCGCGGCGAGGAGCTCTAGAGCCTGTGACCAGGAAATGCAATTAGGGACGTTCTGCCTTGTATTGAAGCCTAATTTTTCCCTTCCATGGCGGAGAGCAGGAGAGAGAGAGAGAGAGAGAGAGAGAGAGAGAGAGAGAGAGAGAGAAAAGGGGAGCAAGTGGGAGGGTGAGTTGGAAAGAGAGAAAGCGGTTAGGCATTCTCTCGTTCCCTACACCCATTGCCGCATTCAGCCCTTGTCCAGTGGCAGCGCACATTGTTCGGGCGATACGAATCCGAGTCTATTGACGTTGCCGTTCGTCGAATTCTCTCCGCGTATCTCCCTCCTCTCGTCCTTCTGTCTCATTCTTTCTTCTCCTCTTTTATATCGTTACGTTCCTCTTCCCTGCCTCTTCGGTTCTTCGCTCTCTCTCTTTCTCGCTCTGTCGCGTCCGCGTTCGTGTTCCCTTTCGCCACCACCCTTCCGTCTATTTTTCTGTCTTCGTTTCCCGTTGTAACGCAGCGACGAGCAGCAGAACGCGACTTTATTAGAATTTTATTGGATCGCTGCGACCGCTTTCATTAACCTGGACGTGGCTAATTGAGTCGAGGCTTTACTTCCGCTACTCTTTTTCTCAGTTCGCCACTGAGCACTCCGCCACTGTGTCTCCCCGTCGCGTCGCGCCGACGAGTCTCGATACAAAGCGTTCTCTCTCTCTTTCTCTCTGCCCCTCTCTCTCTCTCTCTCTCTCTCTCACCCTCCCTTTCTCCCTGTCCCTATATCTCTCTATCTCTCTGTCTCTCGTCCAGTCGCTCGCGTCCTCCGTAAAAACGTGCGACTCGAAACTCTGTCTCGAGCCCCGATTCCCGAGATCCGTCGCGATCTTCGCTCTCGTTTCTTCCATCTCGGCCCCTCCTTATTCTATCGCGTTCCTTTTCCACGCCGCGTCGGCCCCGTCTGCCCCCCCCCCCCCCCCCCCGTCGACGCCGATTCTGCCGAGCATTCGATTTCCTTCCGTTTTTCTTGGTTCTCCGGCGGCGTTCGCTCCCCCTTGGCCCCATCCCGCTGCCATCCCCACAGCGAACGCGAGCGCGTTTAACCTTCGGGAAAGATGAATGCGTCGGATGGTTGCCGCGGAGCTTACAGAGCGTGCCCTTTATGTCGACGATAATACTCGCGACCGCTTGGTACTTCGCGCTTTGCCTCGCCTCGCCTCGCCTTGTCTCGCTTCGTCCCGCTCAGCCTCCGGTCGCCTCGTTCCGCGTTGTCTCCTCGCATCCACCCCTGTTTCCACTCTGTCACCATTACTCCCAGCATATTCAGAGCAGTTTCTTTTCCACCGATGCCAGAGAGCGGAGCGTACCCACCCTCCCGCGAACTTTCGCCTCCGGAAGAGGCAAAGTCGACCGCCACTCGACAAGAATTTCTCTTTCTTCGTTTCTCCGTTTCGCTCGCGCCTCCCCTCGCCTCGCCTCGTCTCGTCGCACACCGTCACACCGCTCGCCGACGATACCGTTCTTTTTACGGCGAAACGCGAAAAGGCGCGCGGCACGTGTCTCTCGCTTCTCAGTTTGCACCGTACGATGCTCTTCTGGAAAAGATTGCCCTACGGGGCACTGTCGGAGTTCCGTCGAGATCGACGGCAGCGAGACAGGTTTCGCGAAGCACTCTACGCCGAGAGAGCGCACTCTGCGACACAGAGGTCAACGATGCCACGCTTCTCGGGGCACTCCACGCACTGGAAACAACGAAACTTTCCTGTCTATCCGGCAGAATCGAGAGCCTTTCCTTACTTCGAGAAATTAACTTCGAAGCGTTGCCCCCGGTGCAATTTGTAGCGTTCTCGGGGCAAAGAACGCTGGCCAGTTTCGACGGATCGCCCGTAACGGATAGCGTGAAATCGAACTCATTCCTTTTGCCGCGGAAATAGCTTTGTCGCCTTTGTAACCAGACGAGACGCGGCGACGCATAATTACGCGTGCCACGCGCCCCCTCCGACAAATTGAATTCGGTACGCGATGAGTTATTCCATATCTGGTTTGTTTCCGCGGCGAGCGAGATATTTTCGAATGCGACGCGACTCCGACACGCGTTTCAGATGCGATCGCGCTGCAATGTTTTCTAATTTGTCAACGTCAACCCCTTCTGTTGTTCCTGCTATAAAAGTTTCCACTTCCTGCTTGCAATTACGAATGTTCGAAAGAAAACGGGGTTGTCGGATGTTTCAGCACCGGAAACCACTGTTCCGGATAAATCGGAACGTAATTTGCCGATGGTAGAAAGGGACGGAGACACGATGTACGGACAAGCACTTTATCAACACCGAGATAAATAGAGACACCTAAACTTAAACGCTGCTCAAAGCCTCTCGTCTCCAGCGTTGCCGGATCGAAAGCGACGTTGCCAGTCTCATTACTTTATTTACACACCTCGTATATTAATCGGGGGGAGGGGGTCGCGGGCGCGAGTTACCGAGCGGTTCTCGGGTCCTCGAGAATCGCGGGTCCGATTTGAAAACCGCCGTTGCGGGCGATCGCTTGGCGGTCGCGCCCGCTTGTTTTGAGGACCTCGGCGGTCTTCTCGGTCGGCCGGTCGTTGCCCTCGACGTCGACGCGCTGCCGACGTCTCGCTTTTGATTGGTACGGGTCTCGCATCGTTTACTGGTACAGGTACAGGTACCGGAAGTACCTGTCAAAGAAACATATTTATTTTTCGCACAACGAAACGTTCGATCGAGCGTTTTAAACAAATTCGTAGCACTCGATTCTCGCAAACGAATTTGTTGGGCGAGGTAATGGAAGCGCGGAGGAGTCAGCGGAAGCATTGTTCAGGGTACTTTAGCGGCGCGTAACGAACATCGGTGGGCCGGGGCTGGCGCGGAGCGTAGATCGGCGAAGTTTCGCGATAATTCGCCGATTCGAGGCCGCTCGAACGCGCTCGCGGTTCACGGCGGAGATGTCTCGCGCTCCGCGGAGTCTGCTAGATTAATTATTACGGTTCGCCGGAGAAATCGATCGACTCGGGCTCGCGAGGAGGCGCGATCGCGTGTGCACGCGTCGACACTCGTTGGGTCTCGCGAGGGAAACGCGCCAGCAGTCGTTTAAGAGTCAGACAGCGGTTTTGAGGATCCCAGGAGTGTTCCGGGACCCCGGGGTAGAGCCGAGTCGAGTTTTATCGCGTTGCGTTGTTCCGCGAGGAAACCCGTGTGTGCCCGTTATTTCGTTATCGTTTCCAACACGCTCGTACGAACGCACACACGCGGGCGGGCCAGACACGGTCGAAAACGAGGAACGAGTCTGGAACACCCGGCGAAGACCGCAGACGAGGATCGCGTCTCGATACATGCATACGCGATACGTTGGTCGACGCGCAGTTGAGCGCGGTGCAGCCCGGCGCGATATTAATAATCCCGGCAAGTCCTGGCGGACTCGGAGCCAGTCGTCGACGTATTCTCCGACGTATTCTGGAGAGGACGCCTCACCCTCGGGGAACGACTAATTAATTTATCCGATTACCAACCGGTTCAATCCACCCCTTTAGCGTCCCGATACACCGACGATTTTCAACCCTATCAATCTTTCAGCATCTACCACCGGTTGTCTCTTGTGTTTGCTATCCGTGGCTTGCCACCGGATCAATTAACCGAGATGCGCCGACGTCGATGTCGGAGCCGGTCTCGGATCGCGGGTTGCTCCGAGTTTTGCTTTTTTGAGGAAAACGACGCCGAGGGACTGAGTATAATCGCCCCCCCTCTCTCTCTCTCTCTCTCTCTCTCTCGAACCGATCAGCTATAACTGTTATGGCGGCTGGAAAGTGTGTGAGAGGAGGAAAAAGGAGAAGGAAGCGTTTCGTCCTAGGCCCGCTAGAGGACTCGTCGGTAAGACTATCTAGCGGACCGTTTAGGACGGTATATATGTATACAGACAGAGGAAGATTCAGGTAGTAGCGGGAAACGTGTTGTCGTAATGTCCCTCTGTTGACGAGCATAGGAAGTAGCCGCCGCACTGTATTTTAGTTTAGCACACAAAAGATTTTCTAATTTCTCAGACACACAATACCGTGCAACGTTGAGAAAAGAATTCTAGAAGGAGACGGCATGCAAACTTTTGGCTTGAAACGTTAATCCAAACGGCACGATCTTGGGGAACTATTTAATATTTTCATGGCGAGGGAGAAAACACGTATACACCTTGGCGAGCCTCGTTGTAGGGTACGTTATGATCGAGTAACACGGTCAGTGTTAGGAGCGGAGGGACAACGGAAACGTCCTGTCTTTGATAAAGATTCCATTTAAGAGGAGTCAGCACTCGGAGAGAGCATTCCCAACCTCATTTCATCGATAGTGTGTACTCAGGCCTTGGAACGTTCCGGCTAGTGTACCTCAAAGACACTCGAGGAAGAGAGGAGAAGGGCCCTGGCATACCTCTGGCATAGGGCTATCATGGCAAAGTAGTAGTAGTAGCAGCAGCAGCAGCAGCTAGCAGCTAGCAGCGAGCCTCCTTCACGATAAGATCTGCGCGCATCGAATTTAACGATTTCCTTGAACATCGACCGGCAAATATTAGCATAGCTATTATTGCTCCACGAACGGCGCTCGTTCAAGATTGAATCGAGTTGAATCGAAATCGAAATCGAATCGAATCGATGAGACGCGACGCGACACGACGCGACGCGCCAAAGCGTTGCAGCCGCGTAAATGGTCCGTGTTCCAGCGCGATTTACCGATCCCAGAAGCCTTCGAACCGTCCTGCTTGGATTATTTTTGCAATTTTATCGACCCCGTATTTTTACGGCCGCCACAAAGGGAACCGTTTTAAAACAAGGTCCTTTATTAACGATGCATTCCGTCTCTTTTTATAGGCGCCATCGATCGATTCGCTCGCGATAATAGTTCGCTGTAAAACGTCGCTTGAACGCGCCGACATCAAGGCAATTCGTTATTAATATTCTTTCGCAAGAGATTCTTCTGTGCGCGCGCGAAACATTTGCATTAGCTCGCTTTTTACGTATTTATAAAATAACCGAGATAAAGAGAGAGAGAGAGAGAGAGCGCAGCGATGACGAGATATAAAGTGTAGACTTAATTAGGTTTTTCTTTCGACGGTGAAGTCCATTAAAGTCGCCCAGAAAAGAAACGAGCTTGTCGAACCTGGTAAATTGCGCAGAGGTTTAACCAAATTGCAAGGAGTAAATATTTTGCTAGCAGAGATAAATGGCTTGATCTTGTCACCGGTGTAAACAGATCAGTGGTTTTTATCAAGATTTTATCAGACAATTACACGAGGAGCGGCGTCCCAACGAAACCTCGTTAAGGCGATATCCGATTTTTAATTAAGTCCCGGCCACGATTAAATCTCGAGTCTCGCGCAGGTTTCGCAAGTTTCGAGGAAGTTTGCCTCTCTCCGGTGATATCAACCCCTCGAGTTCCCTCTCGATTCCCTTTCTCCCTTTCCGTTCTAGAGCTTCTTTGGAAACAATCACGCGGCGGAACTTGCGTCGTCGCGCCGACACCGGCACCGACACCGACACCGACGACAACGATGTGCTTTCTTTCCACCGAGGACAAGGAAATTTGAAATTTAATTCAGCATGCCAACCTCGAACTCTCGAACATGCGATCCTCCGAAAGAAGAACTACGTTCTCGGCGCTTCGTTACTTCCGCTAGACTTATTTTCCACCGAGATCGTTATTCTTCTTACGTACTTATTGCTAACTGATTTTGCTAACTTCCAACTAATCCCTTTTCCTTTCTGCTTCCCCCGTCTCTTTGCTCGTCGGCTTCGCGCTTCCATTATTTTAAACCTGTCGAGAGAAATTTTTCTCCGACGAACTCTATTCCATTATCATTTCATAAGGGAAAAGTTAGCGAGCGTTATTTCAGAAGAAATTATGTTTGCTTAATTCGCGCGTCGTTGAAGTTCAACAAATTATCAATGCAATTTCGTCTACGTAGTTTCTACTACAGAGTATACGTATTGTAGGATAGAGGCGAGGATGTATGTATGTGCGCGTGAGTGTCCGTTGGGTCCCGCGAATGTCCGTTAGCGGAATCAACGCGACTTTAGGGTAAATGCGATCGACAGACTCGCCGTAAGAATGAACGTTTGCGCGTGTGTGTGAATGTCCGTTGGCGAGATCGATCGCGCGTTTAACAGAAGACGATCGGCCGAGGCTTCGTGGTCAACGCTGTACGAGGAGAGAGCACTCTCGGTCACTCTCGGTAGAGCTGTTAAAGAGGAACGACCTAACGTACAAATAAATATTATATTAATCCTCCTCAGGCATTTTTCCTCTTACAATATTTTGTACTACCGGTACACGGAAGTCAATCGTTCTTCTCGTACCTTCTAGCAGAATTTTCCAAAAGCCGATTCGACGAATGTTGGAGCTGGCTGTTGGCAATCAGACGTTTAACTCGTCCTTGCCCGATGTTGGGTTTAGGTATGTATTGCGCGAATGAATGCGACAACCCTTTATAATAAACGTTAGTTTATTAGTTGAAACAACACATGGAATACGCGTATATCAAGTGTGAATAATGCTTGCACGTAACACAGTGACTCTATATAAAAAACGCAAAGAAAGTGTTCACGAACTGTGACCTGCTCGGTAGGTTAGCTCGAACCGATTGACGACGATTTGCCCTATGGCTCCTTATGCCTCTCAGTGCTGAAACAGAAAAACGTGGCACTAGGCGTGCAATAAAACGCAGGTCAAAAAAGACCTTCCTCTTTCCGGTGCACTCGTGCATTTCGGTGTACACTCCAACACCCGATATAAAATCTGTTCTGCGATCGTCGATGACTCCCGATAATCGGTAGTACCGTGGCGAAGTGGATTTAAAGAGATCGGAGGTACGGAGGAGAGGGCCGAGAGTAGGGATGTTGAGTCAAATCACAGCTGTTCGGTATCGCCGCGCGGACGACGAACACCTTCACGCGACACACCACGGTGGGTGTGTGTGTTTGTCGTTTGCCGGCACACAAACGAATCTGTGAAGACGCCTCGCTCGTCGTCGCGGTTCGCTCCTCTCTCCCCGCGACCGTCGGGCGGACCGAGTAGTTCGAGGTCCGTGGTGGGGGACGCGAAGTGCGACAAATATACACAATGACGAGGCGAGCTCGCTCTCTTTTTCCTGGAATCGTCGTGACGACAGAATCAAAAATCTAGTTACATTTTACAAGTGCTCTATCCCTGCTTCTTGCCGATAGAACAGGCCGACGCTTATCATTTACAGTACTAGTTACCTTGTATCGCGCGCGAGGGAAAAAATAAATAGAACAAACGCTCCCCCACACATCCGATTCATACGACATTTATTTTACTATTTCGCGATCGTAAGTTCAAGTTTCCGCTCAACGGAAACCAACGAAGATCGAAACAAGGGAGGTTTCAGGAGGAAGAAGGGGGAAAGAGAAGAGAATCGAAGATCGGAGACAAATCCGTCGGTTCTGAATGCGAGTTCGTGTAAACGCGGGTTTCGTCTGCTCCCGGAAGGGACGCGGTTTTCTCCGCCGCGAAGCGCGACGCGGCGTGGGGTGGAAAAGAGAGGAGAGAGAAAAAGAGAAGAGGGTGAGAAACAGGGGAAAAAACAGCTGAAAGAAACCGTCGAAGAAGATCGTCGTGGCGAGCGCGGATGGAACCGATCGTAAATTATTCCGCGCGTTTAGGGGGTTAAGCGACTCGCGCCCCTTTCAGCCAGCGGCGCGGCTCTGCTCAAACCCGAGAACAACCCGTCCGACCCGAGCGACCCGTCCCTCCGGCCCTTCGACCCTTCGTCCCCTCGTCCTCGCCCACCGTCGAGGCGGTCGGACCATCCATTCCCGACGAATCTTGCGACAAGATGCGAACGGATGGGGTAAATGGAGGGTGGAAATCTATGGTACCATTAGCGTGACCTTTCCTTCGTTCAAGCCTGGGTCGCGAGCTGAAAACCGAGCCTAGAACCGAGCACGGTATTCCGAACCCGTACCCGCGCCCGTACCCGACATTCCTCGCTCGTCGTAACTTAAAGCCCCGTATTTTTGCGAACGGTTTTATTAAAATAGTAAATCGGCCGGGAACGCTCGCGGACAAACTTTATCCTTTTCATCGAGTTCCCCGAGCGCCGCTTAATCCTCGTTCTCATCCTTATCCTCCTACTCCTGCTCCATCTTCTCCTCCGCTTCGTCTTCTTCCAGACTCTCCTGCTCCTCTTCATCGACAGGGTTTCAAGTACCATTTTAAATCTTACGAATCCTATCAAGTCGATTTTGCGCGCTAACGAAGGCTTAAGACGGACGAGAAATTTTAAGAACTTCCTACCGCCTTTCTCCCCTTCTCACTCTCTCTCTCTCTCTCTCTCTCTCTCTCTCTCTCTCTGTTCTCCCTCTTCTCCCTCTTCGCTCTTGGCAATGTACCTTTTCGTTCGGGTATCGTTAATGGGTGGTTTATAGTTTTTGCTGTTCGTTCATCGTACTCCTAGACGGATCGTTCACATTTTTATTCATTCGTAAACCGTATGCAAAGGCAACATGAAAAATCTCGCCGGAAAGAACACGACGCCAAATAACGACACGCATGAAATTAATTTGGTTTTCTTCACCCACAGTACAAAGTCGTGATCGTCGCACACGACCGGCAGCTAACGCGCAAAGGAACTTTTGGTCGTCGGCTGCTTTAAGGATTACCGGTCGGCTGCCGTTGGGCAAAGTGTTAACAGCTTCCTGTGTGCCTCCATTAGCGTTTGCTCTTTCCTCGATTCTCGAGGACTCCGTGGCGGAAGGCGGACGTTTAAACGCTTTGCCGGTTTCGTCAATTTTTTTGCGCGCGCGCGTGCGAGAGGAAGAGAGAGAGAGAGAGAGAGAGAGAGAGAGAGAGAGAGAGAGAACGCGGGACGCGCTCGATGCTCGGAAATTTTGTTGGGCGCGTGGCAGCAGGACGATTAACGGGCTGAAAAATGTAAACGCCGGTTTCAGACGGTCGTATTCTTCGCCGCTGGTGAAACGAGCTACGCCTCTCCCCCCCCTCCTCTCTCAGTTTTTCTCTCTCGGTAGCGCGTCGTCCCCATTCTCCTTCATCTTGCGGAATCGTGGGGACGTAATCGTCGCGTTTGTATCCTTTTTCCTCTAGCAATTAGATCCGGTGGACCGCTTTCAGGTAGCTTGCGCGCGTAGTCAGGCAAAAGGTCTCCGAGAGAGCTCGAGCACGCGCCCACGGCCGCGACTCTATGAAAGCGCGGCTAGTAGACGAAGTTGCTTTCATTTCTAACCACTGCTTGAAGACTTTGACTCGGCCGGAGAAGTAGCACCTCATTATCCTACATACCGACTCGTTTATGCTCGACGTTGTCGACCCGAGTGCCGAGGCCGAGTCTCGTCTCGTCTCTGCCAACCGACGCGATCCGAAAAGCGACAAGCGTTCGCAGAGAACCGATCTTTCTTCGACGCGTGCCTCTGACTCTGCCTGTGCCACTTTTTCTGCGATTTCTCGACGATTCGACGACGCCGCGTGTCATCCTGAGAACAGAATATTCAATTATCTCGACGTCGCGTTTCGCCTCGTCGTTCTTCACCCCCGTTAGAACTAAACGCTGCCGGAGTTGACCCGAATCTTATGCGATTACCGGCCTGCAAGCGGTTACGCGACCCTCTGATTTTCCATGCAATTTTTTCTCAGCACAATATCCTGGAGAAAATTATCTACTCGCGCGAGTCGTCGATGCGAATCGATTTTTTGCCTATTCACTTTTTAAGTACGACATCCTGTACATATGTACGTTGATACGCCTTGTTCGGGATTAATTCAAATATAAGTCGTGGATTAAGTGTAATGCGAAATACGAACATATGTCTCACGAGTTGTTTGTGGTTGAACTCGTGTTCGACCTCGGCATCGCCGCTTCGCTCTAATTTTGCGTTCGCGACAAAAACCGTGCGCATTGTTTCGCACCTGTTCGACTGCGAGCGCACAGTTTTTATACGCGATGTTTGTACAGTCGACCGTTCCCAAGGATTGTCACGCACTCCCTCACTTCAAAAATGCTAATTAGATTAGCCAATCGTGGCATCGTCGAAAATTTCGGAGAAGCGCGACAATCCCTGGCAACGGCCGCTTCGATTCAAGTCTCTCCAGGAAGCAGTCGATTTTCTCTCGCGACCTCTCATATTTAGTTCGGCGACTGCTTCCCCCTCAATTCATTTCAAGTTCTGTTTAAGTATATTTAGTTCGTTTCATTTCTGTTCTTTTCGTTTATTACTTTTGTTTCATTTGTACATATAGTTTCACAAAGTTCTATTAAATCTCTAGTCAAATCACCTCAATACAGTCCACTCTCTTTATATTCGTTCGCGTGACCGCGCTTCACATTTCACCTCCACCTTCCATCTTCCGGCTGCACGCACAGCGCTGTGCGATTCCGGCGACCCTCTGGAGCTCTCGCCAAATCTCGAGCAGAGTCCCCAACACGCCTGAAAATGAAAATGACGCGGAGAGACCTAAAGAACGAAGCAGGGTTCGAAACGTTGATCGAAGAACCTCCATTAAAGGGAAGATATCTTTCTTCGATCTAGTCGCGACTGTCCTACATTTAATTGCTTCCGATGGAAGCGAAGTATTCTCGAAGAACAATTATCCGATAAACTCGAAGCACGAAGAAATTCGCGCAGCGGCGTGCGACGACGAGGGATGGCCTTTCCTTGTGCCGAACCTCGCCCCCTCGGATCAGAAGGATCTTCAAAGCCCCGACGGAGCCGACGACAAAGCAATGCACTAGAAGCAATTTTTCCGAATCCGTTTACCAGTTCTTTGCTACGGTTTCGAAGTCCCAGCTCGTTGTTCCTCTCGGTCGCCCATCCCGGACATTAGCTTCTCGCTTTCATCCGGAAGTCCCGAGTCCTCGGCGAATGCGGGAGAGCAAGGCCTTCCGTCCACGATGCGTCGCGTCAGTAAAAAACGTAAAACGACGAACTCGGGTCGCCACGACAACGCCTCGTGGGCGGTTGTCCATTGATTCGCGTTGATCGCTATACCGAAGCGCGCGGTGAGATGTACTTCTTTTTCGTGGCAGAAGCACTTAGAGGTGTACGAGGACCCGAACACGTCGGATCGAAATGGATTTCCGAAAATTTCCGAATTCCCGAGCATACTATGTGTTCCGTCGCAAAACCCTTTGTGCACAGGGACAAACGCGCGACCGAGGTGAGGTAAATTTCTTAGCTGTACCGAACATAAAACAGTAAACCCCGACGAAGGTACAGCTGATAGCCAGATGCGTCGAAGGCCCTGTACCGCGCTTCGCTACGAAAGACAATAACCATAGCCTTTGTCACCTTGCGTACGCTACTCCTACTCCACCTCAATGTTTCTACATTCCCTCTCTAACTTTTCGCCATCTCCACCACTTTTTCCGGCACACCCTACAACCAATCATATGCAACTTTCCAAGACCACACCTACATCCGAGCTTTCCTAAAATCTTACGCGACTCCACAAAATCAGAACTCTCTTGAACCTTCTTACCGAACTACCGACGCTAACTAAGTATAGCCGACTCTAGCATAGAATTTAACCGTATAAACGAGTTTGTTCTCCGGAGTTGGTCTCTACACCCTTCTTCGTAAATCCTGTCGGATCCAAGTTCCCAAATTCGAGGTGACCGATTCTACACCACACTATGGTTCTCGAATCGAGATTTTAAAATACTTTCGAGAATCCCGAAATTTTCGACAGCCCGACCCGTCGGATTCTCGCACTTCTCCAGAGAGAAGACCCGATTCGGCGTTCGCGCGGCAGCGGTCCTTTCTTATCGCGCAGCTTCCGTTACGAACTTCGACAACGACGGTTTTCGGCCGGTGCGGAGCAGGCGCGACCGAGTTGATTTTGCGTAGCGCGACTCGCGATTCCGACGAAAACTCGAATAATAACCGCGGGAGAGCGGGGCGAGAGGCAGGGAGAGAGGAGAGGGCGAGAGACGCGTATGGTCGGCGGCGAGTGCCGAGAACTACCACCGTAACGAGGAGACTTTAATAATGCCTGTATCACCGCGAACAAAGGGATATCCGTCCGGGTCGCGCGCTGCGACGCCCGTGGAAAATGCGTCATTATCCACTCGTGAAAACGACGAGGGTTACGTGCAGGATTCGCGGCCCCGGAGCCTAGGGGATAGAGGCGGGGGAGCCGCGACGGCTACGATGCTTGCGATCGGTTGCGCGAGGCGACAATTTCTCTCTTTCCATTCCACTTTTTCTCGATGCTGTGCTCCCTTCGATTCTGTATCGGTAACCATAGTTCTCGGATAAGATTTCGACTACCGTGCCAAAACTCGAGGAGGAAAGCGCGTGTTCGTGTCTTGGATTGCCAAGGGACTCTGACGAGTTACAAGCAGGGATTCATACCGGTATTATACCGGTATATAATGACAACTCAGTTATATAGGTGGCGTTCGAACGACATTGTATCGCGTAATATAGAAAGGGACAGAGAAACCGAAAAATACCGGTATTTTATATCGGTTACCGGTATAGCTCTGTTTGCCCAATACCGGTATCGAGATTATACCGGTATGATGCCACACGGCGTAATACCGGTATAATTTCGATACCGGTATTCGTAATACCGGTATGAAAATTATACCGGTATTAAGTCCCTGGTTACAAGAGAGTGGCCTACAAAGAGATTTCAAGGTTCTATCAAAACTGTGGACATAGGACTACGCGATAGTCGACAGCTGCGCCGCGTTGAGATAATGCTCGAGGTTTACGAACAGAAATGGAAGGAAAGCTAAACGGAAGTGGAATCCACGGTTGAAGAGTTGGTCCACGGAATAACTGGCAGGTGCGTTAAGCTAAGATAAAGAGAGTAGGGGCGATGGAACAAAGATGCGATCGTCTATGGGCTATGCGCTGCGACAAGGATAGCGGTAGGTCGGTTTCGCGGATCACGGGGGATGTTAACACTTTACCGACCGGTAGCCGATTAATCGGCGTTTTCTCGCCAACGCTCGTAGAGCCGGTGCCAGGGAAGATCTGCGGCCGAGTGGCCGGTGAGAAGTACATAGGATGTTGAACCGCTACCGGTCGGTAAAGTGTTAACGCGTTCGCCGGGACCAAAGGTGACGACTGGAGATCGGTTTCCGAGCGTCGCGGGACTTCGCGGGTTGGCTCGGAACGATTTACTTCTGTGTCGGGCCTCGTCGGAACGATGGAAGCTTACCACTCGACGCTTGGCCGTAAAAGCTTTCGCAGACAGTGCGGGGAGGAGGAGGTCAACCGAACCCCGCACTGCGCGCGGACTTACGCTTAAGTGCTATGGCTCGGTGTGCGTTCCGGGCACACAGAGTCGTGTAACGCCGGTAACGGCAAGCAGAACCGAGCCGAGTTGCGTCGCAACTAGCTTCGTCGCGTCTCGCCTCGTCTTGCGACGAGCGACGCCGAGCGACGAGAGCGCCGCGACGAACCGACGAAATGTAACCAATCTCTTCGTCGATCGACGATAAAAACATTGTTTGCCGTTCTTCCTTGCGACGCAAATCGATTAAATCGTCTTGTTTCACCGACCCTTACCTTTTGGTTGCGAGTCCGCGAAGGAAATACGCAGGATCGAATGCGGAATAGATTTGTTTCGTAGCTCGTGAGGGAGAAAGAAGTAGTAATCCACACAAGTGTAAAACGTGCACTTTTATTTCAACACTACAATGTCTCGTCCTGAGGAACCGCGAGGTATAAACGCTCGGTGTGATTGATCGATTCGACGGTTGACGACGTTCTATCGTCACCGTCAACGTATAGTTCCGTGGGTTCGTCGCGCCTCGGGGAGGGGGGGGGGAGGAGGAGGAGGAGGGAGAATTACGGTTTGTCTTTTTTGAACGCGACGCGCGGCTCTGTTTCCGCGCGAACAAGATTTTAAGAGAACGTCCGGGAATCAGGTGCAAGGAGCACGGTCAATTCACAAACTTTATGCCCAACAGGGTTTCTTAGTGGTTTAACAAAACTGTCTTTATTGGCACTTTCACACAATTTGGATGTTCGCATGGTGCTTAAAAACCGCGTTCCGAATTGTTCCCGCAGAGGAGAAATCGCTCGAACGCCGCTAGTTTCTCGCATGGGAGACGATACCGGTCGATTTCGAAATTCGCTTGGTCGCACTGTACGATAATATTCGCGTGTACTCGCAGAGGAGGTTACAACGGAACAGAACGTTTGAACTTCTCGGTATTGGGATGTTCCCGGAATCGACTGGTACCCCCACCACTTCCACACACGGGAGCTCGTTTCGCGGGATCTAAACGCGCTCCGCTGTTAGGGTGACAAGGGGTGTCGCGGCGACGAATATTGATAATGACCGTTGGTGTCTAACAGTCTCGTTCGATGGCCGGATGAGATGGAAAAGAGATTCGTCCGCGAAGCGGCAAGTCCACGGTAAGCGCGCGATCCATGGCAACCTCGTTTCCGCGTTAACCGAGCCGATTCCGTGAGTAAATCCCGAAGTAAGGAGCACGGTGAAGCGTTCGGGATCGCCGGAAATCATCTTTTTCTTCGGAGAAAAGAAACGAATAAAGCAGTACCGAAGGAAGAAAAATTGAAAAAAAAGCGAGCAACTGGTCCGGTTCGCTGGCGGATGTTCCGAACGATCGATCGAGGAAATTTCCGCGGAGCGAGTAACGCGTACACACAGGATCAATGCCACCCCCGCTACCGCCGCGCCGCGTGCTTCTTATCCAATTCTATTTTGTCGCGATCCAATCTCAATCCCAATCTCGATTCGGAACCTAGTCCCGATATCATCGTATCCGTGACATTTCTGCCCCTCGAGCGAAGCTTACTCTTTTCTTCCTCTCGAAGCCGCCCCGTGCAGCTCGCTTCGTCGTCCGACTGCTCCCCTTCTCTTTTCCTCTCCCTCTCCCTCGTTCTTTTTCTTTTTCTCTTTCATTCTCGCAGACAATCCTTGCGGTTACACGGCGATTCACCTATTCAGCCTTCGTTCGACGACCCTTCTGTCTCCCTGGCCGCGACATCGTGTCCGCTCGTCGACGCATCGAGGTAGAACCTTTGTCGCGACGCGACAAGTTGCTGCCACAACGCCCTTGCACATTTTCCAAAATCGCGGGCCAACGCGTTGCGTGCCGAGAAAGGTGCGTCTAGAGACGGAAGGAGTAATGGCGTACATTTTGAAGCGACAGACTGTTCCGTCTATCCAGCGCGAAAGAGTCGCTTCATCTCTCCAGGCGGTTCGATAAATCCATCGTGAATCCGGTGATCCGCGCGCCCGAAGCCTCGTTTCCTGCGAATTTAGGTGTGTTTTTCCGGAAATCTGCGCCAGCAGTAATCTCGCGGCGTTGCTGCGCGTAGGATTCCGCGACCTGGAAGCGGCTGCACGCGGGATTGGATCTCGGTGATATGAAATACTTGGTGAACATCCGGTAGACGGCGCACAGCGAACGGGGTCAAAGTTTTCATTAGGCAGGGGCGAAATGAAAAACGAAGACGCGTAACAAACGCGAGTCGGATATCATCGCGATGGAGAGCGCCGAGGGTAACCGGGAAAACACGCGAGCGTGGGCGAGGTGCGCGCTACCGGCTCACGGGCGCACTGGCTCACGGGCTCGCCGGCTAGTTGCGGACCGGAGAGGAGCGACGAAGAGGAGAGAGGAGGAATCAGCAGCGTATCGCTATATAATTTAACAAGTTATCCCGACTTAGCGAAGTCAATCTGTCTGTGCCTCTCAGTTCCTCCAACGACTATCTTTGCCTCTCGGCTCTTAACGAACCACTCTGCCGGGTTCCTCGAGTTTGGAGCCGAGACGTGGCTCGGCGAGGCCGATACCAGCCGCTCCGACTCTCGCCTTGGCAAAGATACTGCCGTTGATTCCCGATATCGTGTAACGCGTCTTTGCTCCGCCCGCTATCAGCAACACGCGTAACCAACGAGCAGACAGCGTCGCGATCGATCTCGAGTTTCATTGGTTCAACGCGTTTGTTTAATTTCAATCTCGGCGTCCACGAGTCAGATTCCATTCTCCATCGTTGCTATATTCATCGTACCCCACCCCAAGCGACGGCTTCGAATTATTCGCGAGTCGTCGATTGTACGAAGACAAACGTTGTAGAATATCGAGCGGCGAACCACGCGATACGGTAAATTGCTCTCGTTCCCTTCAGTTTCTGAATACACACGTAGATCGTAATACGACGCTTAGCTTGCTCGAACTCCCTGCTGAAAATTGCAACTATCTAACAATATAATTGTTTGTTACGACGCTGCCTAGAGATCGCGACGACGCGACGTGGCGCGACAGACTCGTGAGAGGGAAGATCCCGCGAATGGATCTCCGTTTCACCGGGCCACCGTTGGAAAAAGCAGAGAGAGAAAAGAGAGCAGAGAGTGTGCACAGCCGGGGAGAGTGGGTGTCGCTCTCATCGAGATACGACGACGTTCAACCGACTCTTTCAACGTCGCCCCGCGCGCGTTAACCTCGAACGAGGCTCGCAGCTCGCAGCAGCCTCTTTTGAGCGAGGTATCCGCAGATACGGCACCTGAAAACCCCACGCGCCTCTCGCTACGAGATCAGCGGCCAGCGTGCGCACGTAAGCGCGACACCGAGAATCTACGCGTGATTCGCTAACGATAAGTCCGAGTCTTGTAGAGCACGTTGCGAATACGCTTTCATAGTCCACGTAGTTGTCCGCATTCTCATCTAATATCCTAATTGCAGTCGACCGAAACGTTCGACAGGACCTCTGTTAAAATATGCATTTGGAATTGATGTAGTTTTTGAATTTGGCGCTAAACTACTTCCTATGCTCGTCAACAGAGGGACATTACGACAACACCTTTCCCGCTAGTACCTGAATCTTCCTCTGTATATATACCGTCCTAAACTGCCCTTACGACATCCCGCGTCTAAGGCACGGGTCCGCTAGATAGCCTTACCGATGAGTCCTCTAGCGGGCCTAGGACGAAACGCCTCCTTCTCCTTTTTTCTCCTCTCACACCACGGATCTAAAGGACTGTGCATAAAGTGGGTTTATGGGCGAGAGGGGGCGTACCATTAGCGGGGAGGGCAGGTAGACTGCGGCCATATTGGTAGGCCAAACTAGTGTTGCCATCTATATAACGATGCGGGAACATTGAAATGATTTGATTCTGAAAAATGAATGTATGACAAGTGTATTTGTATATATCTGTATATACATATGAAATATTAAATTTTAATATACATTTGCAGTGACTCACAAAAGTATTCGCTCGCCCTTTAAATCACAATAACTTTCTTACAATTTGACCAAACCATCTGACTTTTTTTAGCAATTAGAAGCATTGATTTAGTAAATCACGTGCAAAAAAGATTTTGAAAGAATTGCAATTCGTAGGAAATACGTGAAGAGATAAAAATGGCACTTTCTAAAACTTCTTTATTTTAACCCATAATGAAAATTTAAAATATGCCTTTTGTAGATCTATGTTAGTTATACATAAGCTGAAAGTTTCATAAGCGAATATAATTCACACTTATTCTTTGTTTTGAGGATGGGAAAGAGAAGGAGTGCTACAATAACTAAGCAAAATATATGATAAAACAATGAAATATTTTATTTGGCAAAAGAAATTAAAGAATACCAACATTTGTTGCTAAGGTAAGGAAAACTGCCAAAACCTTACCAGTATTCACAAAACAAAAATTACATTGTATTATTATAAAATAGTTTATAACTAAAACACTTTTCTAAAAAATAAAGATAAAATAACTAAACAGTAAAAATAAACAAATCATTGCACATTCGGCTCTAATATAACTGCCTCAGGGGTCTGCTACCTCATCATCTCACGTTATCCTACACTACCGTACAATTTAATGGCCAGAAAACAATATTAGTTTATTATAATAAGTTCTTCTACTACCGACAACATTATTTGTTTGCTTGCATATATAATTACATCTAACCTTAGCATAATAATTAATTATAAGCTTTATGAGGTGTATTCTATGATCGTAGAGCGCTATGTGATCATTACAGTGTTCGAGTAAATTTATAAATAAGGTGTGTACATTAATTTCTCGCATGGTCGTATTACAAATTCGCGCTACTATTGGTAATTTATCTTGCACTAAATAAAACCGTACAACTTTCTCGGCCCTCCTACAAATTGTCACCAAGTCCGATGATGGGTAAGTAAGAAAAACGTGGCTTCTTCCGTGACACTGAGGCGCTTGAGTGAGAAACTCCTCTTATATTCTTTCTGCCAATAAACTCATTAATCTGTTTCTTTTTATTTCACGTACTACGGACTTCTGAAATCTTATTTAATAACCTACCTGATTCCAACAACCTCGCACGACATTCGTTGAAGTTCCTCCGCGTCGTTCGATCGTCGCTAAAATAATTGCCGACGCTGCGACGCACATACAATTTTCATGTTGCGTGCAGATCCGTTGTCTATCAATTACAAAAGCAACGTGGATCAATCGTTTTGGTGAACAACCGTTTGTTCCAACTCGCAACCTCTAACGATGCAAACAGGTTGAAAACATTAGTTTCAGACCTCGAGGTCTCGCAAAGCGAACGCGGAAAATACGGCGAAGCTGAAAGCAACTCGGAGAGACGGATTTTTGGAAAATGGTTGCGTACCGCAGGTCGAACGTTTCGATGCGGCGCACGACAGTATATATACATAAATATGATAGATACGCGCGCGGTTTCCATGCCGCGCTTGTGAAATCGGATGCGTTCAATTTACATAAACCGAACCGATTGCACGCGCGTTACCGGCGCGGCGCGAGTTGCATTCGCTAGCGCGAGCTCGCCAGCTCGATACGCAACCGATCGCATCGATCGACTCGGATATCAAAACGCAGGAAAACATGATGCGATTCAATGATCGTCGCTGCTTGCACCGCTTGCGCCGCGTTCCACACGCATAATATAATACCGTGTCTGTTCCGCGTCAATCGCACAATTTATGACACGTAACTTGTCCTGCGTCGCGTGATCCCTGCAATTACGAACTACCATCGTTCCTTCGAATCCCGGCGAAGCGAAGGTGCGAAACTTTGAAAATCGGTCACGTTCGAACGCGACCCACGCACGAATAGACGAATATGATTTAATAATTTTCTATAAACGCGCTATCGCGAGTTCAACGATCGTAGATTAACGCGTTATCGCATTTCTTAAGTAATTGGACAATAATTACTAGACTACGTATTTCATGCATCGAATGACAAAAATGTATAGGTGTAATTTAAAACGGTAAAGACATTAACAAATACTGTTATATTATTTTCAGCCTATCGTACACATTTAAAAAGAAAATACCTTTCCATGAGATTCCAGTTTTTCGCAGTTCCGGTAGAACGATCGCAAAATTGGCGCGACGATAAACGCGTAAAGAAATCCGAGACGGTCCGGCAGTTGTAAAGAAACTGTGTAATCGTTAAACACGAAAGAGCAATTCGGTCGCGATTGCTGATTGCTGATATTCGGAAACCCTCGGGAGTGTTCGGCGCGAGATTCCAAAACGAGATAGAATATTTGGACGACGCCGAGGACACGATGGTGTAGCGTTGAAGCAGCGCAGCGAGCGGGAACAGCGCTCGTCTATTCGAGGCCCCTAAGAGCGGTTCCACGCTAACGATTTCCAAGCGTTCTTTTTCCGACAATCGCGATCCTTTTTATCCGACGAGAGAGAGAGAGAGAGAGAGAGAGAGAGAGCGGTGGTCTCTGTGTGCGCGTTCCGCTGACTGTCGCACGTTTATCGCGAATTTCTCGTGCGACGGAATAATCGGCGGCGTGAAAATGTGTCGCGGACCAAACCGAACCGAACGAAATGGGTAGGGAAGGGAACGGGTTTTCGATCTGTCCGAATTCGTCGATCGACGACATAGACGAGAGAGAATACGCGTCTGAGCATTCTTGATTGCGGCCCGGTCTGGGGGGAAAAAAAAGGCTCGTTAATTCGCGCTTTCGTCGAACAGGTCACGGCAGGGCAGAGCAGGGCAGGGCAGGGCACCCATAGCGAACGCATGGGGGCGTGCGACAAATCGAAGGAGATGAAAGCTGGTTGGGGAAGCCGGTAATATTTCTTAGGGGGTGTGCGTTAATTGCGCCAATGTCGCGGGATTAATTGCTTGAGAATTGATCGGCTGCGCGAATTTCCTTCACCCGGCGACTCCCGGTGAAACGTTGATTTCACGAGCCAGCTTTTCTTCTCCGAGGCCTCCGCGATCGTTTGTTTATTAATGGACGCTTCTCCGATTTCAATCCTTGGCGTAAGAAAAGTCTCGAGTTCCGGCGAAACGAATCTGTCGTACCGCCGTATCAAGAAACAGAAGCTTTTTGTTTTCACTTTATTCGAGCAAGTAAAAAGACACTCGATCGAACGCGAAGCTATTATGCGTTGTAATCGACCAAGGGTTACCGTGTTTAACTGTACTCCGAGGTATCCGTGAAATTATCGAACGAGACGACAAACCTGTCGCTACGATTGTTTCTTTAGAAACCTGCGGACTGCAGACTTCGCTCGTTTATTAGAAAAGATAGTATGCGCGTAAAACTTGAAACGTTAAAGGAATTTAAGAATATCGCTGTATTACGTCGACCGCCGCTTTAAATCGAGTCGCTAAAAATTCTTATTGGTTACTTGATAACGAATCAGAGATCTTTCACTGCGCGGCATCATTCAGTTTTTACTGTCGAAGCTTTCGCCGTGTCCTCGTGGAATTGTTTTCGCAACGTTTTGCAAGCATTGCAGCTAGCTTCGTCAGGGGGTCGAAAGATAACACTGTATCAGCCTCAACAGTAAGAACTTGATGATGCAGTTTGCAACTTATACCATAATTTAGTTCGCTGGAGAACGAATGATTTGATACTTGGTGCCACTAGTGTTACGGCAATCATTTTTAACGCTAAACCTACCAACCACAAAACATATAAAGATAAAACGCCTTACAGAATTGAGAAGATCGAATTTATTCAAACTTTGTACCGTTTCCATAAGAATATGTGCTTAAATAAAGAAGTCAATTCAGTCATTTCCTATGAAATCGTTTTCTCATTTCGATAATTGTAAAATAGAAAACCGGTCATTTTGACCGTGGTAGGTTTAGTGTTAAGTTAACGCGTTGACCACACGAAGAGACGAATTAGGATCTCTGCACACTCGTCCGGGACGGGCCGGGCCGGGATTTAGCAAATTAGTTTAGATAAATTACTTTAAGGAGCTGTGGAGCCCGTGAAATCATTTTTTTTATGCCATGCACAGAGAGACATGTCAACGCGCGCTCGAAAATGCAAGAATTATGGCCCTTCGGTCGCGCGAGGAAATAATTGGAACCATACCGGATCAGAAATCCCGGAGAGCCCTCCCTATACTGCAGAGTGGAAGGGTTTTCACAGGATAGATCAAAATCGTAAGATTGAAAGAATGCGTTTTATTCCTCGAAGTACGTTCGGGCAAGTGCGAATGATAACTGCCGTTTTTTAAAACATCTGAATTCGGCGTTGTCCTCGGAGCGCGAGTCGTCGCTGGTCAGCTGTTGTCCTGCGACGAAATATGGGGCGACGACCGCGCGTCATAATATTGTTCGAGGAACGACACTTTTTCCTCGCGTAACTGACTTGTGTATGTATTATATCTCAGCGCACGGTGTTTCTTTTACAATACCAAAGCTATGTAAAAAAAAACTCTCCGGGGCCCGTCCCGGATGGGTGTGCAGAGACCCTTAGTATTCGATTCTTGCTTCCTGGCGTCCCTACGAAGAGCGCCAGGGAATTTTCGAAAAGCCCGGAGTCTGTAATTCTCTCGATTCAAAGTTTCCTGATCCGCGACGATTCTCCATGACGATTTTCCTGGGGCACTCTTGCTTTCGCGAGGACCTCGGAGAGCACGGGGAGTTCGCGATAAGTGGAATGACGACGTTACTATTATTATCAGTATTATTAGCATTTTTATCGGTTGGTAACCTAGACCGACCTAGCCCGCCGCTTCCTGCTCGGCTTCCATACGATTGGTCCGATAGGATCTGCAATCAAAGTTTCGAGATCACCGTGGGGAGAGCTGCGAAGGAAACTCGCTCGTCGAGATAAGTCACAGTTTTCCGGGGATACGGCGTGCTACGGGTGATGATGGGGATCCCTTGGACTTGGACGAGGAAAACCTCGAGGCTCTTGGCCTCGCCCTCGCCCTCGTCGATTTCAACGAAAATCTGATTTTTCTTGCCCCAAGATTTTCGCGAAACACGCTCCACGCCCTAGGTTTTTACAAATCTCAAACTTTCTTCTTGCTGTAGCACATCCTGCCAAGCATGAAAAGCGACTGACATATACTGTCTTCTACAAATAGCAATATCGAATTTATTCTGAAAAAAGAAAGCTGATCGGAGACGGCGCTGCGCGACGGGTGCCTGGGAAAAATCGCGTCGAGGGAAAGAACGCGAAATCGCGAGGGGACGATGGAGCCAGATGGGTTTCGAGGTCGCTACGTATCGACCTTTTGTTCCAGAAGAACTCGTCGGGACCGGGAACAAAGGCCGTTGAAATTAGTTTATCCCCTGATGGCTTCCGATCGAATTATCAGCTGTATCCGAGGGTTCCGCTTTTGCGGGACGGTCATTTAATTTAATTCCGGCCGCACAAAGGACAGCGGAACGATACACTTGGAAGAGGATCGACTCGCGACGCGAGAACGCGTCGGACACCGCACCGGGTCGGATCGGATCGGATCGGATCGATGATACGAGCCGTTAATTCGAATACTTCGATCGTTCCAGCAGCACGAGCAGCTCGCACGAGCACCGTGCTGCGTCGCGCATATCGCGCCGCATGCGTTGCAACTTGCAACTCTCCATGGATTGGCTCTTGAACCTGTTGACTGGGTCGATTGGGCCAACCGAGCATCGGAGCGCGAAACAAATATTTAATCGCTTCTCCGATGAATAATCAACTTGCCTGTTTTGATGGAAAAAATGCGAATCGACGCCCGCGCTTTTGTCTAGCCGAAGTTCACTCGGTTTCTCCGTTGTCCATCCTTCACCGCTTCGTTCTATGTACATATTCTTTGGAAACGTGTAATAGAACGACTCGGAACGGAGCAGCGAGTTAAATTAATTTATACTTTCGTGAGTAGGCTGTTTGGCGAGCTTACAATTTCAATGGTTGAAAGAATGGAAAAAATGGGATACAACGAGGCAAAATTCGAACGAGATTGCCAGCATAGTTCCGAGATAATAAAGCGACATCGCGGAACACGTCTCTCCCCGGGAAGCAGAGTAAAACGTGTCGTATCGACGGAAGGAACGGACGAGGGTTAAAGTTCCGCGACTCTTGCGACGGCGACGGCGACGGAGTGTGCAATTGATAAGCGGGTGGAATGGTGGCCGCTTCCGTTCTCGTTTCAAAGAAAGCATCGCGCGCGGACGTTTGCCTTATATTCTGGAACGCGGAGCGTGGCTGAAACTGTGTGTCGACGATAGCGTCGGCGACGATGACACAAGATCGCGCCTCTTTAAAGAGTTCGTGCAGCTTCTCTCGCAGAGAAGGAAGTTTCGCGCCACGGTCTCCGAGCCGGGGCTAAAACGGTTCGCGTACCTCTCTTTCTCCGTTTCTCTCTTTCTCTCTCACTGCCGCGATAGTTTAGATTCCCGGAGCGCGATAATATTGTGTGTCGAAGCCAGTATTTGCCGAGGGGGAGAGTCCGCGCTCGGTCAACCGTGGTCAGAAGAGTTCTGCGTTCGTTCGCGAAGAGAGTCAAGAGAGGCTTTAGAAATACAGAAACTTGTT
Source organism: Sphecodes monilicornis (assembly GCA_913789915.3). Classification (NCBI taxonomy): domain Eukaryota; kingdom Metazoa; phylum Arthropoda; class Insecta; order Hymenoptera; family Halictidae; genus Sphecodes; species Sphecodes monilicornis. The sequence continues at coordinate 27,740,038 of OU565290.1, read as the reverse complement.
TCATTCGTGCCCCGGTCCGCGTTTATTCTCCTTTTTCCCCTGTGCCCGACCGTCGACCACCTCCTTCACACCCTCCCCCTTTTTTCTCCACCAACTTTCTTCCGTTTCCAGTTTTTCCGGTGACTTTTTCCCTCCGCCTCCAGCCCTCGCGCTTCGGCTCGTACCATGCGCCATGACGCGCAGCGTTCTCTCGGAACGAGAGAGCCGCGACGATGCTCACAATACTCGAACGCCAGGGAAGAAACTTCGAGGACATCCGCGGCAAAGAAAAAATTCCCAAGGATGCCAACGCTGTGCGCGAACAACGGACTTTCAACTTTCCTCGCCGACCGAGAAATTTCCTAAAGATTCTTATTTGGATCTGTCCTTTCCACGCCGGTGTTACGATATTCGTTCCATTTTCTATACAAAATTGTTTACGCGCGGATACGTACCTGTCTGTTTTGAAAGAAAAAAATTAGAATAGGCGTTGACTCGTTCATGGACCAAGGTCATCGATAATCTCGTGAATAGGCTCGCGCGACGAGCGAGGGCCGTTAGGAGAATGATCGAAACGATGGCGTCGATCGAAGCGGTGGAGCTGTCGGAGTAAATTGCGACACTCGCATGCCGGTGAAAACGATTCGTATGTCGCCAGGCAAAGTCACAATCGAAGGATCGAACGATGCCGGAGGCTCGGAACGGTATCAAAGCGACGCGTGTCGCGTCGCGTCGCGTTCCATCGATATAATCGGGAACGTCGCGTTAGATGGGCGATATTATCGTTCATCCATTTGGTTGATTCGTTGCGTGAATAGCTCTTTCAGAGGCTGCGCGAATCCCCGAATGGAGACTGAAACCGGTCCGCGAATCAATGCAAATGGCGGGAACACCGGGAGAGAATATTCCGCGCCGCGTCGGTTAAATGCGATCGCGAATCGGTAAATAGATTCAAAGCCCGGCCACGGCCGATATTTCGTCGAACGTCCGATTTTAATTAAAGAACCGCGCGAATAAATATTATACATCGCAATCAACGGGAGGATAAATAGTCGACCGTGATACAAAAGTGGTCATCGTCGGCCCGAAACGTTCCACGCTCCGTGTTTCGCGCGACGGCCAGGCCAAGCTTCGCAACATCGTAGTCGCAGCCCAGACAAATAACAATTTCGTTGATCAGCCGTTGGTCGCGACTTCACCTCCGTTCTCCCTTCCGAGGACCAAACTTATTTTTTATCCGAATACACTGGAATACACTAGAATATACTACAATATACTAGAATATACTAGAATATACTAGAATATAGTAGAATATAATAGAATATACTAGAATATACCAGAAAATACCAGAATATAATAGAATATACTAGAATATACCAGAATATACTAGAATATACTAGAATATACTAGAATATACTAGAATATACTCGAATATACCGGAATATACAAGAATATACTAGAATATACTAGAATATCCTATAATATACTAGAATATACTAGAATATACCGGAATATACAAGAATATACTAAAATATACTAGAATATAATAGAATATACTAGAATATACCAGAATATACCAGAATATACCAGAATATACCAGAATATACCAGAATATACCAGAATATACTAGAATATACTAGAATATACTAGAATATACCGGAATATACTAGAATATACAAGAATATACAAGAATATACTAGAATATAATAGAATATACTAGAATATACCAGAAAATACCAGAATATACTAGAATATACTAGAATATACTAGAATATATTAGAATATACTAGAATATAATAGAATATACTAGAATATACCAGAATATACCAGAATATACTAGAATATACCAGAATATACCAGAATATACTAGAATATACAAGAATATACTAGAATACACTAGAATATATATTCTAGATGTTCTAGTGTATTTATTCTACATATTCTAGTGTATTTTATTCACCGGACTAATTAAAATTCTCGCGGACCCGTCGACCGGTCTCCTTTTCTCGGTCTGCAGGGTTCGACGAAACAACGAAAGCACCGCTCGCGTACACTGCAAAAGAGTACAAGTCACAACCGAAGACTCGATTGGTTGCTAATTTTCATCAGACGATACGGGATACTCCGATTATCGATTCGCAAAGTCTCTGGTCCGTCCGTGATCAGCGAAATTTTAGCGAAGAAGAGTCGAGCGGTGGTATACGATCTCCGGACTGTTGCCAGGCAGTCGCTCTGGATCCTCTGTACAGAATAAATATTCAACGATGTGTCGCAGGATGTTTTAATGCTTCCGTGTCTAAGAACGAGACACTCGCGTCTTTGTGCGCGAGAACTCGTCCAAAACTTCGAAGTAGGATGCAGTGTACACGATACCGCGTAAGACGCCGCTAAAAGGCTGTTTCAAAAGCTGACCCAGAAACGGTGGCTGAGGAAGAGCAAAACTAGAATAGAATGCACGAAAGATGCGACAAAAAAGAAAGGAACGCTTAGCATTTACTAAATGGTACCTTACGGCGTATATTAAAAGCTGGATACCCGTCCGAACGGCGACGCTAAGCATTTCATACTACCCAAGGAAGATGCGAAACATTTCAAGTATGAATTCGTACGTTGCTCGATTTTCTATTTTCGACGAGATTCCTTTGTTGTTTATTTCTTATCGTTGTTTCTGGATCTTGTTTGCCGGATTTGTTTTTGCAAAAAAATGAATGGTAGTTGATCGTCGCGTGAAGAAACGGATTGACCACGGAATCCGACAGATTTTAATCGAGTTTAACGAGATCGAGTTCAAAGAAGGTTTGGAGGAGGATGAAGACACACGTAATTGGTGAGAGGATTTCGTAACAAAGAAATCTCGTTGAACGAGGCAAGCAGCAGCAGCGCGGCAGTCTTTGTGTTAATCTAGCCACGATTCGAGAGACGCGTCGCGACGGAGTCGTCTTCGTCTTTGCGAGGCGTCGCGTCTCGTTTCGTCTCGTCTCGTTCCCCTTAATTATCCAATAACGGCAGCGGTTTCGGTCTAATCGGGGCCAGTGGTACCGCAATTACGGTCGATTGCTCGTTTCCTTGGCCTGTCCAAGAACCTCCTCTCCTCTCTGTGGAGACACGGTGATAGTTGCGCGCGTTCCTCGTCCATCGACCCCTCCCTTCGTTCCCTTCGTTCCGTTCATTCCTTTCATCTCCTTCATCCCTGCATCCCGTTCATCCCGTTCATCCCCTTCATCCTGTTCATCCCCATCATCCCCCGAGAACCGAGGATCTTTCGAGCGATCGAGACAACGCTCCGAGACCATCCACCGGCTATGTCTATCCTCTGACCGTTTTAACCCACTCCTCGTCAAATTAATTATCGTTAACGCCACGGACGTTTCTAGGATCAATTTCAACGCGTTTTTTCACCGGCAAAAACCCCGTGGGATCGTCTACAACTTTTCTACGCACCATAATCATTCCATCGCGGTGTAAATAACTGTACGGCTTCTCTGCTCGGGGGTGGGGTTATATTTTTCAGAATAAACAATTCCGTCGAATCGACTCGCTGTGCTCTTTAGTTGTAATCTTGTACAAAAGCGTGTCTACAATTTCAGCACTGTATCGTCGAAAGTTCTTCAACATGAAGAAATTTCGTATTTCAAATTAAGATTATAGACTAATTGTGGAGAGGGAACTATTTACAAATAAATGAGACGAATTTGAGCCGAAATGAAATCCCTTTGATTTATTGGCTCGTTGGGGAAAAAGCCTTATGGCATAAGAAGTAATGTGAGGCTCGCATGAGACTGCATAACTCTGCGGGGTCCCTAACGTATATACGTGTGTGTGCTAAGCACGACCTGGCGGAGATTGTCTCCGAGGGACCCATCGAGTGTCTGCGTTTGTGTGTTAAGCACGACCTGGCGGAAGCGTGATTCCGCGGGATCCCTCAAGTACGTGTGTGTGCTAAGCACGACCTGGTGGAGTACAACTCGGAGGGATCCCTTATAAATTTGTGTATACGAATGATACGACAGTCTCATATGAATCCCACCGAAAGAATATGATTTGCACTCTAGGAATATCAATTATCACGAGATGAACTATCGTTATGGGTTTCCGTTTACGACTTGTCGGGAGAGCGTCTCGTGACGACTTGACCGGATCCGTTTCTCGAATAGAACTAACTATTTTTCTTACGAAGTCTCCCCTTTAACGTCCTACCTCTCCTCCGTTGAGGAGTTCGGTGAAATTCGGCGCCAAGCAGTCGACCAACGGTTTTAATTATGTGTACAATGTTTACGTCGGGCCGACCCGCGCCAACATTGTATACAAAGACCGCTTCGTCGCGAGAAAGTTTCACGCACGCGGTCGAACAAGCACTTTTCAAAGGAAAATTTGAAAGTAGGTTGTGATCCTTTGGGAGCAAGCGTAATCGAAGGAAGCAACGCTTGCCTGCGAATGTTCTTTTTCCTTTTTCGATAACTCGCAAAGACCGAGCGAGTACGTTCGGACTCGTATCGACTGGCGCGATCATTACGTTGATGGGAATGTTCTGTAAAAATTTTGTTCTCCGAGGATTTTCAGGTACCCCGGTGATTCGAGGATACTTACGTAGAAACACGAAGCTCGCGCTTCAGATACGTCCTCGCTTCAATCTCTTAAAGGGCGAATTTCCTGAAGCAATTAGCTTTGCCCGGCAAAGTAAAATTCGATGCGCACGCGTGCGTGCACGCTCGGACAATTTAATCGCCGTTCCGCGCGCCGCACGCGAAGCCCATAGAATTCCGGCGCGCTCCACCGATGCGAACGTTGTTAGCCGTTGAGAGTTTGACCTAAAAATCTGGTCTTTGATACGCGCATCTTGAGCATCGTATTTTGAGCGCGAGCATCACAGATGCGGAGAGGCGCCTGTGACCCTATGCAACGGAAGCGAGCGAAATTTTCGTATTCGCGTTTTTGGAGCCGAACGCCGAATCTATTTATCTATGGGCACGTTGCAAAGGTGTTTTCAAAAATCCGTGCCAAAGGGTTTTAATCTTGATAATGAACCGCGTAGCTGCGAACGAACACCGCGCGCGATGATGTTATCCTAGGCAAATTGGAAACGGTACCGTGTTTAACAACCAACTCCGCTGCCCAAACAACGCGCAAACACGTCAAGCGTTGGTTAACAAACGGCCCGTTCGCGAAAACTGATCTCTTTCGTCCGCCGAACCAGGTCAACTCGATCTTTTTGCTGAAATAACAACGACAACAACGGCGGCTTTTCAACAAGCAAGATTTTAACAAGTTGACGCATGATTTTTCAATGTTTCATACTGGTCTTGCCCAGCGCATTCGTATAAATGATTCGAAGTAGAATTCGATCCATTTTAGAACGAATCAAGTGTTATTCGGCACGATCAATTTTATAAATTGTTTATAAAACATCTTCGTAAGCAGCAGTCAACGTGTTAAACTTAAACGAAAGAAATTATGCAGAAACGTTTAACCGGTGATATCGATAACCGTGAAATATTCAAAGCGTTTTTGACGCGAACGGTCGTCCTTCTCGAGGAAACGCGAGTGAAATAGGAGTCGTAGGGAGGAGAGGACGACGAGGTGGGTGGAGGAGAACGCGGCGAGCATTGGCTTTTCTTCGTAGCAACAAAAGGCCCGGGCGGACAGAAGTAACAAAGTGCCGGGAAGAAAAGCGGGAACACAGAAACACTTTTTCAGGACGAAAAAACTTGGAACAGGTATTTACTTCCTGCCTCGATGGATTCTCGACGGTTCCGCAACCATTCTCGTCGAGTCCGCGAGAGACGAATGCCTGCTCGCGCGGAAAACCATCTATCCATCTATCCATCTGTCCAACGAGGAAAACTGGAGCGAGCACGCGACTCGAGGACCAAGTTGCTCGCCAATGCCGATTCTGTTCGTTAATGGCTAAATATCGATAACGGAGACACGGTATTTATATTCCTGTTCGGTTGGATGGAAGCGTATCGTATGGTAACGTATCAATTTTAATTCAGTGACCTTGAACGCCCTTGATTAATTATAGTCACTGCATTCCTGATGAAAGGAACTACCGTCGTGGTTGTTTAAAAAAGGGTGGTTCCATTTAAAAAAATCAAGGTGACCTTGATATTTCTAAAAAAGAAAAACTACATGAAAACAATAATTTTCACAGCATCGCGAGGGTCCATTAAACCGTTTCACTTTGTCCTGAAGACGTTTGACGAATTTTTAAAAACAACAAAAGATATTAAAGGTGCAAACGTTAGACGATTCAACCTGTATAATTTTTTTTTTTTATTAACTCCCTCAAACTCTACAATTTGTCCCAGTGGACATTCGGTAGATTGTTTTAGCAAGATAAGTAGATTTAGCCCGTTGATATTTTCCCAGTAGAAAATATCTTTTTAAAGAACACAACTTTAAGCCTTGTGTAGAAGATCAGTTGGGTGCTTCCTGCTAGGTCTTCTAGGCTGGTTTTCTGTATAGAGCTTCTTTGCTGCTTCGTTTGGATGATTTTCCAGTCTGAGTTGGTATCTGTTGCATAGACGGTTCGTCTCCCCTTCCACGGAATTGACCTTGAGGTCCTTGCGAATTTGCTCATTTCTCACGTATCACGGTGCATTTACAATGGTTCTAAGGATAATGGATTGTAGTGCTTCAAGTTTGGATATGTGGCTTTTTTCAGCAGTCCCCCATATTTCTATGCCATAAGTCCATATTGGTTTAATTATAGATTTATATATTAATAGTTTATTGTTCATATTTAATCTTGAATTTTTACATGTAAGCCAGTACATCAACCTGTACAATAGATTTTAACGTCACGTTATACGATACCGGAGCTATTTTTCTAGCATCGAGACTCGCGACAAATTGCGTCCTCTATATCAAGCTTGAAAGTGTATGGGACAGCGGATCATTTTTTTCGGAATTTCTGTGTTTAGACAAATGGCACTTGTTCCATAGTTTTCATAGGGAGCCGGGTGCATCGGCGCGAAAATCGCGCGTGCCCGCTGCATTTCCTGCAAGTATAGAACGTTTCATAATAGATGGGCCGCTGATAAATACGAGACAAAAAGAATACAAATGATTGCTTTTTTCCAGAGCAAAACGCATCGATCGGCAGACCTCGTCCGCGCGTAGACTCGTGACAGGTTTCGTTTCGCGATGATTGAGCCGTTCGCTAGCCCTATCCGAAACGATTAACCAGCAACCGAGTTGCTTCAAAATGAATTTCCTTAATAGTCCGGCTGAACTCTTCGCACTCGACATCCGTGAGTCGTACAGACTCTGAGCAATATTTCAAAATTGATTACGGAAAGTCAGATTATATTGGATGCGATGTGTCCTCGTGCATTATCGTTTGCTTTCCAGAGTTTGAAGATAGCTAGGGAAAATATCAAAAAGTCCAAATCGTTGAGAGATTATTGTAACACCTGCAAATTCATATAATTTTCGTAACGTTGTTTACCCGCAAACATTAACAGCTCATGGATCAGGTTACGAAGCCATCGAAAGTGCGCTGAGAGGGTTGGAAAATCTCTGTGACATCGCTTCCGAGAGAACGTTCGCGGGAAAGAGGAAGAGAACAGATAAGGTTTGCATAGACTCGAAAGCGTAACCTGCCGCGTATCGTCGCATCGACCGGCTATCCGAGCGGGAATTCTTGGAGGCACGGGGGCACAGGGGCGCGGGTTCGACATGGTCGCATCGGCGATCAATCGCGAATTAACAGCGGAATGCCTTTCCGCGTGGACGATCGAGGCCGATCTTGCTCCTCGCTAGGGAACCGTTGGTGTATCGCGGGGGTCGGTGAAGGGGGGGAGGCTGCGGTATCGACCGGGCCTTGGAAGGGGTCTCGCGAGACCGCAACGTAACAAGCCGCCAGGCATTCGGAATTACGAGAACCAGTAATTACGCGGCGTCCAGTAATTCCGCCAAATCGCGTTGTCCCTCTGTCCGAGCGCAGGGCGCCGGGAACAGAGGAGCGTGCGACGACGTGCCGCGCGCCTCTACGCGTCGATCGTCGCGCTCGAAAACGCGCGTTCGCCTCTGTCGACCTGGCTGCCGTCAGGGGGAGGGAATAGAATTCGAACGGATGTTAGGATCGCAGCCTAGATGGGGTGGCTCGGTGGTCGGACCGCCGAGATAACTGAAAGCAGTGCGGTTACGACGGCGGTTGCGACGAGCATATCACCAGGAGGAGATCCGGAGGGAGTCCGGTGGGAATCGGGAGAGGAGCAGAGGGGCGTGGAACATCGAGAGGGAGAGACGCGTGTACCGGAGGACTCGTCGGAAGACGGGTGCGAGGATGGCAACTGCTATGCCGAGGAGGCGGAGGCGAGACCCTAGGATCGATGGGTCGCCGAGATCGCTCCATTATGCAAGGATTTGCTCTCGTGCGACGTTGATGGGATTTCGATGGAGGAGGGTCTCGTTCGACCGGCCGATGACACTCAAACGCCGCGCTACCTACCCGCAAGAATCCGCTTTAACGGACCGTAGAGCTCGGCCAGCGCGGATCGAGCGCAGACCAGCGCCCAAGGCTGGGACACGAAATTTTCTTGTCGGATCGTTTACGATCCGACGGGAAATGTCGCGTCGTGGCTTGGTTCGACGATTCCACATTCTCCGATCGACGGAGATACGAGACCTGAAAATTATTCGTGTTTCTCTTATCGGTCGAACGTTGGGCATTGGTCATGATAGCGTAGAATAAAAGGAATTCCTCGGGACTGAGTTTTTAGGGACGACCGGGATAATATGGAATCGAGGACTACCTTCTAGTTAGACACTCGTTTAATTCGTTACAAATGCTGTTGGATTCCTAATATTAGGTTAAGTAAAAAGTTCTGAGCGTTTTTCGCTAGTACACATCGCATCGAGGCGTAGTTTACGGCGATTTCAAGGTGATATTAAACAAAACAAAAACGTTCTTTCTTTGTTTTGTGTTCGGTGAAGCCAGTTGTGTGTTACAGCGTTCGAAAATGGAGGCAAAAAAAGAGAAAATTCGATACATTCTTCGGTACCACTATGACCAAGGTGAAAAGGCGGAGCAGGCGGCCAGAAAAATTTGTGCTGTTTATGGACCCAATACAGTATCGAATGCAACAGCAAAGCGGTGGTTCCAACGATTCCGTTTTGGTAACATGGGCGTCGAAGATGAGGCACGCTCTGGTAGGCCAATCGTCGAAAATGTGGATAAAATCATGGAAATCGTCGAGTCGGGCCGGCACGCGAGCACTTATTCCATTGCCCAGGAACCGAAGATCAGCCAAAAAACCGTTTGGAATCATTTGCATAAGGCTGGTCTCGAGAAGAAGCTCGACGCATGGGTGCCTCATGAATTGACGCAAAAGAACCTTTTGGATCGAATCGATGCCTGCGATTCTTTGTTGAAACGTATCGAAATCGACCCATTTTTGAAGCGGATGGTGACCGGCGATGAAAAATGGGTCACATACGAGAACAACAGCCGAAAAAGATCGTGGTCCAATCGCGGTGTGCCGGCCCGAACGATCGCCAAGCCTGGATTAACGGCCAAGAAGGTTTTATCGTGTGTTTGGTGGGATTGGAATGGAATCATCCACCATGAGCTGCTCCCATCTGGCCAAACACTCGATTCGGACTTCTATTGTCAACAACTGACCAGACCGATGCAGGCGGTCGACCAGAAGAGGCCAGAATTGGCCAATAGGAAGGGTGTTGTTTTAGATCGAGACAACGCCAGGCCGCACGCATCTTTAACGACGCGTCAGAAGCTCCGAGAGCTTGGCTGGGAGGTTCTATCGCATCCGCCGTATAGTCCACACCTGGCACCAAGCGATTATCACCTTTTCAAGCATTTGCAAAATTTTCTTGATGTTACAAAACTGGCCTCTAAAGAGGCTTGCGAAAATGAGCTGGTCAAGTTTTTCACCAATAGGGACGAGGACTTCTTCAACCTCGGAATTATGAAATTGCCTTCAAAATGGACAAAAGTTATTGAACAAAATGGCGCATATTTGATCTAAATCGAATAATCCTAACTATGTTAATATCATCGTCGTAATAAAGCGAAAAAGCGCTCAGAACTTTTTACTTCACCTAATATAATAATTGTGCTTTATTCGGCGAAAGAATTAAGAATGGTACGAGTCTGCTGTAGGAATGGCGAATTGTTAAAGATTGCTTGATTGGGAATGTTCGGGTTACTAAATTACGAATACTAAATTCTTACGTAGAGTTCGTACCCCAATTATATACACTAGATACGAACGGTGAAAAATAGGGAAGGGGTAACGGATGATTACTCCGAAGATGTCCCATCCGAAGTGAGCAACGCCGGTGCGTAAGTTCCTGAAGAACATTATGGAAAACAAAACGTATAAGAAACAGAGACTATAAACTCTCGTCGGAATATTTTACCGACGAACGAGATCGAAGTTGAATCTACGACTAGGAAAGCGTTGTCAGGATCTAGGAGTCGTCATCGAGGCTACCAACGGCGATGAGACAGGGGGATCGATACGGACACGGTGTTAATTTGCACGCGGGTGCGCGCTTCCGTCCACGATGGAGGAGGACGATGCAGCTTGCTCGAGGCGGAACAGGTCGAAAGTTACTCTCTCGGCCTGGGTCGAGCGAGCCGAGCGATAATTGAAGGAACAGAATCGTCGAGGATGAGCGATAGAAGGAATTGGCGAAAGAGAGAGAGAGAGCGAGTTTCGCGATCGGTCGCGTTAAAGATGGACGCGGCCGCGGATTCGACGCGATCAAAGCGGCTATTCGCATAATAGAGAGGCGCACGAGTGGATTGGTTGTCTCTTTGTCGACGAGCAGGGAACGCTTGAAATATTCAGATCCTTTGAAACGGACACTCTTCGACGGTATCGGGGACCGAGGCCTAGATATTGCTTCACGCTCGTTCCGAGAGACCAGGAATTACCGGCCACGTTCGCCTCTCGACGTAGAACGCGGCAAAATTGACGCGACACGGGTATAGGTACTAATTATTATGCAATTCCATCCGCGCAGATTGAAATCTTTGCCGGTTGGCTTGCGATCGAAATTTAATAAAGGCCTTTCTGTCGTTTCGCGTTCCCTCGTCTATACGAACGTCGATATTTCATTGAACAAAACGCTTTTTTTCAGGACTTCATTTTCTATTCGAACGATACGGTTAAACCCGGCGATGAAAATATTTGCGACGTACATGGAGAACTAGGTTCGTTTTCTTCCTATACGACGAAACGGAGCTTTCGATAAACCGAGATTACGGTAGAAAAATGAAACGCGATCCGGGCTGCGCGGCTTTGCCCCCCCCCCCCCCTCGTTGTATCGAGATTTCAACGGACTTCTTTGTCTCTTTGTATCCGGGAAGGTGCACGTAAATTGGGTTGCTGGAAGAAGAGTCGTTATCGTGCAACCCCCTTAACCTCGGTCACAGCTGCGCCATTCATTGAGATCGACAAGATGGGATCGCAGGATAATATGCTGGAACCGCGAGATCGGTCGATCCTCGTTCGGTCAACGAGCCAGTCCCGTTATTTCGTCGAAGAAGAAGAGGCTCGGCGACGACGTTCTTAATTAATGGTCGCAATTTGTGTCGAGCGCCGCGTATTGGTCGCGTGCCGGCCAACTTCGTTACCGTTTTGGGCCATCTTCGGTAATTAATTTTCAAGATGACGCCTACTCGGCCGATCGTATCGGTGACTCGAACACGGTCGAAAAAAGAGAAAGAAAGGAGGAGAGACTAGGAAGATTACGGAAAGAGAGAAAACAAGATGGAGGAGTGAGAAAAGCTTCCTAAACGATTCCTCGACCCGATTTCGTCCCGCTGCACCGGCAACGACCTCTTTGACCCGGCTTCGTTTCCCTCTCGCCATCTGTGTCTTATATCCCCTTAGAGACGCTTTAAGGATTAACGGATTAACGGAAGAGCCTCGGCCTGGCGTTACCAACGACTCGGCGCGGCGCAGCGCGGCGCGGCAACCATGTTCGCCGGAATCATTCGGATCCGAAGTTTCGCTTGGCCGAGCCACTGCGCTCCGAAACCATAAAAACGCGAATTCAATCGTTGTCCTCTCCGGTTATACCCTGCGCGTTGCCATCCCGTGGATCCCTGCCCATTCCTGCGCATCCGTTGCTTGCACGCGTTTTTGGAAAGCGAACCGATACACGATTCGAACGAGTTTCGTGCAATTTGTAACCGCACACCGTTGCCGCCAAAAGTCAAACCGTACTCCACGAATATGATATTCGAATATGATAAAAACGTTATCAACGCCAGTGGAGAATTTTCCTTCGAGGGGATGATCGACTGCTCCTGCGAAACCTTTTCAAATCTTCCGTCGCTTCTGTCGGGGAATCCCAACGACCGTCGCTGTTCTATTTCGTACGCATGCATTTTTTATGTTTTGCCACGACGCGCATAAATAAAACGTCGGCCCGGAAGAGATCGTTGCCTCGAAATAACCACGTATCCCGGAATGTAACGTGTAGCCGGCGAACGTGTATTCGAATTGGAATTTTTATCGACGGAATTAAACGGAGTCGTATCTTCTTGCTCGAGATCTTCCAGATTAATTAACTTTAAGAAATATTTAAAGTTTACGAATCGGTGAATCTATGGGAGGTTGAGGGGAATATTCAAAGAGGTTGAAAACTTGAATATAGGTTTCGAGCCACGTTGCGTCAACCGCTCAACCATCGTCGATTACCAGGCTCGATCGAGATCCGCCCTGGAGCGTGAAAACCGAGGGATTAGCGGGTCCGTCGCGGAACGAGGATCCCGAGTGTCGTTCGCCTCGGGACTCTACTCGAATTCCCTCGAACCCAAACCCAAATCCGTCCCCTTTCCTTTCCTCTGGGGCAATTTCCTCATCCACGATTTCCCTAGAAAAATATTTCCCTTGTAGACATCGCGGTTCTTCGAGATTCGCGGAGATATTCTTTTCCTCCGGGTTTTCTTCTTCTTTTTAAATAAGAAACGATCCGTCCTCGGCACTCGTAGCCTCTCGGTGCACGAAAAGTTTCCACAGCACCGAGGAGGAAACGATTGGACGGAAAAGGGACGTCTTCTTTCTTCGAGCAGAGTTGCCGGGACGACTTGGGAACGAAGTTCCGTGCCGAGCTAATTCACGATATCTCCTCGGCTAGCTACCCTTTACTCGTGGTCCTCGATCCAGGCTCTCGAACTTTCGCCTCCCACTCCACCGCTGCCTCTCCAACGGAAAAATGATTAGGGGGTCGTTCTCGCGACAAAGTCGTCGATCCTTTCGAAAGCGGCGCACAAGTTGCCGGAAGAGAGGAACTCCTCCGCCGGCTGCCGTTCATCGAGCACCGACAATCGTCCTGTCGTCCTCGAGGAGCCGAGGAGCCGAGCGGGAGCAGAACGGAGCAGAACGTGCTCCAGGCTCGCTCCAACGCGCCTCGTCGCCAAAGCGGGGGCGATAGGATCTTTTGCCAAACGAAACGGAACCAGCCACGGCGAGATGCCAGACAGGGATGCTCGATTAAATTCACGGCTCTGTTGCTCTACGGGTCTGCTGGCTCTTTGGCTACGCGGCTCTGCGGTTCTCTGACTCTACGTCTCCGTGGTTCTATAGATATTCGATTCCTTGCAACCTAGCCCCAACTCCGCTGAAATAAAGAGCAGAAATAGCACGCCCACTTGGGACCTTCCACGCCCCTTCGGAGCTCGATTCTTGGGGGCTGCGTAGCGCAGACTGGACATGGACGAAGACTGTTCATTTCGAGTCTTGCTGATTTCATTCGTATAAAGTGTAAATGTTTTAAGCGTGCAGGGGCGGAGGGTGTATCGGACCTCGCACTTCTGTAGATTTTTTTTAAGCGTTGGGAACTGGTGGTTCTTTACTAACGAGAAACAACTTTTGGACACAATTTTACGCACGTTTAATAAAAGAATTGCTTTACAAGTACGAGCGCGTTTCCTTTGTACAATTGTATCGCCCGTGAAACTATACACAGTATTTAAGATAGAATTATCGCCTGTTCTCTCTCTTACTCTCTCTCTCGGTTGCCGGTTACAGTACGACTGACGGAGCGGATGAGAAAGAGAGGGAAAGAGAGAGAGAGAGAGAGAGAGAGAGCCCCGCGTGGCTAAACAGCCTATTATTTCGCGCCAAACCAAACTCGCCCGGTATTATAGTGCCCGTCCCGCAACAGTAAACGATCAGAGTTATTAAACATTATTATTAGTTATTCGATAATGAAGTGTGCCCCTTGCACCATAATTTAATTAATTTTCAAAACGAATAAATTGATATTCGGTGCTACTAGTGTTACGACAATTATTTTTATGCAAGTCGAGAGTCCCACTTTTTGGTACCTCACACGGCTTTTAGGGGGTCGTGTCTAGACTCTGAGTATATCATGAGACAAGCGACCGGAAATGCCGGAATTCCAGAGCGATTCCCGAATCGAGAGCATCGTCGCTTCCCGTCTATCGGATCGCTGGCTAGATCCAGCGATCCACAGGCTCCGCGGGCTTCACGGGTTCTGGAAGCAGCGTCGAACTCTTTTTTTAGCAGCGTCGAGCGGTTGCTTGCTCGCGGAATGCGCTTCTCTTCCGCCACGCTGCCTCGATATTAACCGGCCTCGCTATTTCGAGCAAGGAGGAGCAGAGGAGAAGAGAACAAGCGCCGCTGAGCGAACGAGCCACGCGTGTTTGCGTTTACGCGCCGCGATCGAGCTTTCAACGAGCTACTCGCCGAGTCAATTTTAAGACCGGCCGCGGGAAAACAGCGTCGGTAGCCTGGAACGGCGGAGTGCGCCTCTCTCTCTCTCTTTCTCTCTCTCGCTCTCTCTCGCTCTCGCCCTTAACCCGTTGACCCATCCGCTCCGAAGGCCGTGTACGCAGGGTGTTAATTTTAACCCGACGAGCTTTGATATCTCGTAAACCGTCGGAAAGATACGAAGGAATATTTTTTGATGAGCGTTGTGTGATGTGAAAAGCGACATCGTGCGGTGCTGCGCGGTTGCCTAAGTTACTCGAGTTTGTTGACTCAGCGAGCCGATCTCTGGTTCCATCGATCGGGGAGACAGTGGAAAACAGACACGCTACGCGGTACATCGTTGCAGGCAAACGAGTTTCCTGAAATCACCGCGATGATGCTGTGCGCGCAGCCATCGAGATCTATCAAGGTTCGATACAAACTATCGATACACATTTAAAACTAGATATACAATTTATGTTTGATCGGACCGTGAGCCTAAAAGAATCCGCAAGAAACCGAATCTTAATTTCCGTCTCTGATTATCGCGTTGTCGGTAGGCAACGCGAAGATGCCTTCCGAGTGCGAACAATTAACGTATTGAAGCGTAGAGTGTAGAGTAATAACGGGTGAAATATCCGAGGATCTCTCGCATAATTACTTTCGAGGACCGTATCGAGGTTAATGAAAATATATGTATATATATATATATATATATATAAAATAATAATGTAGGAATAGAATGTTTTAAATGTATCTATCTGTTTATTCGGAGTCAACGAGACGATAAAGACGGTACAAAAACTGAGACAATAACACAAGTACACTAAATGCGCCGTAATACATAAAAATCGTGATCCGTAATCCGTGTTCGTAAACCGTTTGTCGTAGCCCTAATCGTATTATGCCGTATCGTATCGTATCGTATCGTATCGTAGTTCGTGAGCAACTCCTTGCCCGCGCCGCGAACGCGTCCTTTTATACGCACCTCCGTCGAACGTTCTCGATGTTCTTTTTAAAATTGTGCGTTAAATTTCGGCAGGTATCAACGCCCGCTGCTCGTCGCGACTGTTGTTTCGTATGCCGCGGTATATGAAAACATTTCGGCGATCATAATACCGCGGCGCTCGCGCATACACTCGCACACTCGTTCGCACGCGTCTATCTGGTATAGGAAAGTTCATGAACCTCGATCAGCTGTTTACACCTTACGTACGCGCGTGTTCGAGTTACACGGATTCATGAGCTCTCCTATGCGATCCTGCCTCCTACAATAATATAATGAAAAAGAGAAAGAGAGACGGTGAGCTCGCTGATAGCCGACCGCGAACGACTGCGAACGACTGCGAACGACGTCGACAACGGCGAGCCGTCTCGCCTTGCCGGTTAACAGGTCAAAAGACGACGCGACGTCGACTCGAATTAATCTGATTCCGCGTGGCCGCCGCGCCTAGGCGCCTCGAAGAACCGCGACGAAGAGACGCAGGGGTTGGAACTCGTTGCGAGAGACGGTCTCGCAGTCTCGGTGAACGTGCTTTAACTTCGTTCCAATTTGCCGGACGTTTAACAGAGAGCTCCGCGCAGTGTCGCGCGGGCTGACCATTTAGCTTTCCCTTTGCCACAAAATTCACGCGGCACGCGCTCGCTTCTCCATCTACTCGGCTTCGTGCTACTGGCTCCCGGCGTTTTATCAAATTTCTCCGGTTCCGCCGATGAGAACTCTGCTTCCAGGCTAATGAGACCCGAGGCTGCGTTCGCGCCGCTTAATTTCGTTGCCGAAATTCGGCTGTGCTCCACGGTGCTCCGATCCTTGCCCTCGTCTCCGAAGAATTTTTCAACGATCAAATAGATTTCTACGACGCTTCCCAAGTACAACAAATGCTGGGACGGTGAAATGAACGCGCGTCGAGTAATTTACTCCTTAAATCGTGAACAGTCTCTACGACCCTGGATCTCGGATCGTGGCGTCGGTAACGTTCGCGTTCTGTCTACCCCTAAACTTCCGATCAAACTTGACCGTCCTTTGGCAAACTAATCGTCGGCTAAAGGTCGAGTTAGGGTCCAACTATACAGGCCGGGACGTGATATTTTTGCCATAGGATGGGGTCTAGAGAAAACCCCGACCGTAGACCCCATCCTATGTAAAAAAAAATCACGTCCCGGCAGTATAGTTGGACCCTTATACAGACGACTTTGTCGGATCAGACAGAAAAATTTTGTTGCGCCACGCGCAGCAGGAAGTCGTCACTCGCTCGAAATTTATGACCTGTCAGACTCGAAGAAAAAGTATCGTTGAGAAGTCGGTCCCCGATATCGGCTTGGGAACACTCTCATTTAAACCTGGGTAAATATTTCTGTCCGATCCGACAAAGTCGTCTGTATAACTCGACCATAAACGTAACGAAAACCGCGCGAGGTCGATGGACGGCGTCAAGACCAACGACGCTTCACTGTCCACGTAACGGTCGAATAATTAAATTTCGGTCGAATTCGATCGTTTACGCGGAATCGACGCTGCCGTGCCGCTCGGAGGCTCGGCAATTAGTTG
Source organism: Sphecodes monilicornis (assembly GCA_913789915.3). Lineage (NCBI taxonomy): Eukaryota > Metazoa > Arthropoda > Insecta > Hymenoptera > Halictidae > Sphecodes > Sphecodes monilicornis. Next base: position 27,722,815 of record OU565290.1, on the reverse strand, counting down.
ACCGTGCCTTATTTACACCAATTACGCAAATTAATTCCAGGGGAACGGGTTCGGCGAACCTCCGCTGTTTCCCTGGCGCGTCTCCGCCCCCCCCCCCCCCGCTTTAGGGCTGTCTGCATTCGGAGCTGTCTGTCTCTTTCCATCTAAATTCTGCTGCCAAAGTTAAACGAATCGGGTCTCGTTCCGTCAGATAGACGCAACGCGATAAAGGCGGGCCAGCCACCGCGTCGATTGTGTTCTCCACCGTGCCCGGTTCGAAAACGATCAAAGCTTATCAGATCATTTTAACATACCGGACGGGCGAACTCTGCTCCGCCGAGTCGCGCCGCCGTGCACACACGTTGCTCGCCGTGGTATTTCCCTCGGTGACGAGTTGTAACTTTCTTGGCTCTTGCTACTTGATAATCGCTTATCCATTCCCAGTAGCATTTTACGCATTCCTAGGCGGAGCGAAAATAATAGGCCCCACCTACAATTTTATATTTCCGAAATTGACAGCTAAAGTTGAATAACTAAGTAGGACGATGGGGCAGTGTTCGGGAACCCGGGACTATTGTAGGATTGGTAGTGGACTGTATGGGAAAGATGACAGTGGATCGGGTTTGAACACAGAAGGGAGTCCGGAAATGGGAAATCGAGTAGGAAGCGTGAGCGGGAAAAGAGATGGAAAGAAATTGAGATTTTCGTTGCACGTGGATGATGAACCAATTTATTAAACTCACTCGCGTAAACGACAAGAAACGGCACGATCGAGAAGCGTATACTGGCAATCCCGAACGGCAAAAGACAAAACAAACAATGGGCCCGTGATGCCACAATCGTGGAACCGAGGAATTGGATCCTCGGGCTGGACCCCCCACTCTGACGTACCGTCGTCGCCTGACGTTGTTTCTTACTGCGCACGCGCTGCACACAAGCGTACCTCGACGCCGTCGAGTCGAACAGGCAGATCACACGGACAGACTAGAGGTGCGCTTGTGTGTAGCGCGTGCGCAGTAAGAAACAACGTAAGGCGACGACGGTACGTCAGAGTGGAGTGTCCAGCCGGAGGATCCACCGGAGGGGCAAGTTCCGCGGTTCCACGATTCTGTCATCACTGCAATGGGCGCGATGTAGAGCATGTAAGGTGTTGGAACGTTAGAACGAATCTAATCGATACGGTGATGCGAGCGATTAACGGTGGTTCTCGGTAATCACGTGATCACGCATTGCGAGCGCGATACCGGGAATCGCCAAAAACAGGTGTCTCGTGCAAAGTTGATCCCACGGACCTAAAGGACTGTGCATGAACTGGGTTTATGGGCGAGAGGGGACGTACCATTAGCGGGGAGGGAAGGTAGACTGCGGCCACATTGGTAGGATAAACTAGTGTTGCCATCTATATAACGGTGCGGGAACGTTGAAATGATTTGATTCTGAAAAATGAATTATAAAAAGTGTATTTGTATATATATATATATATATATATATATATATATATATATATATATAGAATATACTACAATATACGAGAATATACTAGAATATACTTGAATATACTAGAATATACTAGAACATACTAGAATATACTACAATATACTAGAATATACTAGAATATACGAAAATATACTAGAATATACTAGAATATACTACAATGTGCCAGAATATACTAATAGATACTAGAATATACTAGAATATACCAGAATATACTAGAATATTCTAGAATATACTAGAATATTCTAGAATATACTAGAATATTCTAGAATATACTAGAATATTCTAGAATATACTAGAATATTCTAGAATATACTAGAACATACTAGAATATAGTAGAATATACTAGAATATAGTAGAATATACTAGAATATACTACAATGTACTAGAATATACTAATAGATACTAGAATATACTAGAATATACGAAAATATACTAGAATATACTACAGTGTACTAGAATATACAGGGTATATATATATATATATATATATATATATATATATATATATATATATATACACTTTTTAAAAGTTGCGGTCTCAATGTTTAAGTTTATGGTCTATTCTGTGTTTAATGTTTGTATTCACGTTATCGTTATAATACTTATATGTCTTCAGTCTCCTATTCTGTTTAAAAATTGTCTCTTGTTTATAATCAGTGTATTGTATTCTCTGTAATGTTGAAATAAATCTCGTATGCGATTTTCCTTAATAAAAAACAAGTGTTCAAAATCTTTTCGTTCGCCTCGGCACGCGACTGCACGGCAATTGTAGTTGAATTTTCTTATAACGCTTCTTGCCCGATACACCTGGGTCTCGGCATAAGAACCAACAGCCACGGTAGTTTTTCTGCCTCGCACCGTGCTCAGCTGTTAGCGTTCGGTGCCGAAATCCAGTTGAACGACCACGATTGTAAACCGCTCGGCGGAGCGTGTTTACATGCCGCCGCGTAACTGTCTCGCGGGCCATCGTTGCTACTTTTTCATATGCCAAATCCACTGCCTATTTTCCATTGTCTCCTTAGACGCACCGGCCGTTAGGGCATTGCCCTCGTGCTCTAACAAACGGTCGGTGCTGTCGTCCTTGCAATTTCAAACTTCCCACTCCTCATCCTTTCCTAACCGATGGCCCAAAAGCAGTATAAATAGGCCGACGACGAGGCGCTCGCGCGCCTTGTCTCGTACACTTCTGGATCGACCGATCACGCGACTTTTACACGTTTGTTTAAATTGCTGTGGGCATCACAGTACACCTCTCTACGCCTTTCTTCACATCACTAACCTACCTCAAGCTACCTATTGCTCTCTACCAATTCTCTGTCCTTTCATTCTCGCTACCTTCTGTTTCCACGACGTGGAAGCTCTCGCGGCTAGATCTCTCACAAAAAGAAAAAACTGTTCTTCTCTAAATTGATCGACCTGACCGTAAAGCCATAGCGGAACGGTCTTCCGCTGGCAATAATAATAACAGTAACGATAGTTCCAGATGGCGGAAGCGACGGGAACGTATACCGATCGAACGTCGCGGCGACGACCAGGCGAGAGGTCCCAGCCAGAGAACGGTCTCTCGATTTCTTTTCAAGGTTTACCATTCCCGCACGACGTAATATTTCTCCGATGATAATTGCCGGCCAACGAGAACCGAGCAGGGAAAACGCATAAGTATTCGAGACAAAGCGGCCGCGACCATTGTCCCGTTTGGCCGTGTTCTCCGCCTTGATCGTTCTCTCTTCGTTTCTCTCGGCGAACGGTCGCGTATCTCCTACGGTAGCCGGCGTTCGTTGATCTTTCTTCGCATCGATCGTCGAAGCGAACCTCGTGCACCAGGCCTAGTATAATTACCGTCTGGCGTATCCTCCGTCTCCCCCGAGGTATGTCATCGCATTGCCAAACGATCGAGATCTCGCCGCACGACCGATCCAGAAGATTCGGTTCGCGAGAACGGTCTTGGAAGTTTCAAGAATCGCGATGCTCTGCGCGCAAATGTGGTGGTCCATTTTAATTGGGTGCAATCGGAAGATCGCTTTATTTTATTATTTAAGAGTAAGGAGAGTAGCATCTGGATGGATGGAGGAGAGTAGAATAACTTTGTCTTAGATATGGAAGAAATATAGGTGAATATTACAGTCTTTTTTTAAATCATAAAAAATTCTATTGCTATTGTTATTTCTTTTTTTTATATAGGTTATACTAATTTAAAACATGGCATTCAGTATCTCAATGATATTGTTCTATGAAAATGATGGAAAAACATCGATTTACAAAATTTTGTAATCGGCTCACGAAATACTGCCCTCTAGATCGCTATAATAACCCCGCCGTAAAAAATTTGTAATTTTTAATGTCAGATTCGTTATCAGCGACTCCAAAAACTCCTAATTACCAACTTTCAGAAAATTATGACAACATTTTGAATTTTGGCCACAAAAACCGGGCTTCTGGACCACTGTGCACTGGCTCCGCTGGAGTCAGTGCCAGTCGAAACGCCGTTGCATCATTATATAATATATCTTTTTACTTTTACCAGCGCGTTGATTAAGTCAAGCCCTTTCCCACGTCCTACAATTATTAAAATATTAATCGCTAGGATTTTATATGATTTTCAAGCGTGTCTTTTGTGGTTTCAGGTAGGTACAACTCCTTCAGCGGTAATAGAGAAACGATGTGTGGCGGAGGTTGAAGAATTTCGGTGAGTCGCATCGAACATAGATCCTCGATATCGTGGCAACGTGTACCATGCGGAGTAACAGCCACGGACCGTTGAGCGATTAACAATTGTCGCGAGCAGCGGTTATTCTCGTTTGCAAACGTGGCAGGGGACGCGTAACCGGCGCGACGTTGCGAGCGAGACGCGGTAAATTCTGGCGGCGTGTGAAATATTACCCGCATATTGTAGCACGGGTTGCGCGGTAATATAAATTAAAATAAGATACATCGGGGCGCGGTGTACACCGAACCGAGATAAAGCGGCGGGAGCAGCAAGGCCGGGTCGAGCACAAAGGGAACGCGCGCGCGTGCTCGGGGTTTTTAACGTTTTCGAGGATAAAAGATTGCGCGAAAAAAAGGGAAGAGCGTGTTTCCCGGTCGCACCGTACATCACCGAAACGTTTCGAGCGTGGAAATTCGGGAGCCGTTGTTGCGTGACTCGCCGCGTTTCCACGATCGCGACGAGCGCCGGAGAACAGGAAAACGCCGAGAAAGAGACAACAGAGAGGACAGAGACAACAGACGAGAGAAACGGAAGAAAAAAAAATGGCAGAGCCATTCTTGGAGCAGGGTGTTCTCGCCGATATTTTCTCATCGCGTAACGAACCGCGAGCGGCAACGCGAGAAGGAGAATGATGTATCGGTAAGCCGGTGGTGGGGACGAGACGGAACGGGAGAGGGAGAAGAATTCATCGTCCCTCGAAGACTCCTTCGAGTCGTCGGATCTGGCTTACCCCCTCGTGAAAAAAGATTTTTCCCCGGGAAATCCCTCAGTCAATTCCGGTGACCGGATTACCACCGGCTGTAAGGGAATCGAGGGGGGGAGGGGGGGAGCGACGCGATTAAAGTCCCGTCGAGGACTATCCAAGGCCCGAGGATCGAGACGCGTCCAACGACCTGCTGCTGCTGCTGCTGCCCGAAGAAAACCTTCTTGCAATTATCTTGGATGCATGTTCCGAGGACCGAGACCCTTTGCCGCACGGAGAGGATCGTGGAAAGTAAAACGGGTCGTGTAAGCGGGCAGACTGACATTGACATTGAAAGGAATTCTTTCTCCCTCGTCGATGCTCCCGAGAAATTCGAGCGAGACTGCGACAGAATTGATTCGCCCAGTAGTCTGGAAATAAAGATGTTTCGGTGTAATTTGTAAGAAGCAGGAGGCACAGATACAAATTGATCTCTTCCATTAACACGTTCACCGCCGAACAATCATCCTCCAAAAATTCCACAAAATCAAAGCAATTTAATCATTGTTTAGGATTCGAAAAATTCCCGCGATTATAATTCCGCGAACGTCGTTCCGCTACGGCGTCGCGAGAGCGCTAAGCGGCACAGCGACGAAAATCACGAGTCGACCGCTAAACTCGATCATAATAACCCATTGTAATCGCGACAAAGGACTCCGCATTATTATATCGTAAGACACCGCACGCACTACAGGTGTCATATTCACGCGCTCATCGCGTCTTATAAATCACAGTATTGATTTCACGAATTCCCGGATTCGGCGTTCTTCTTACGCACGCGTCTATCGCATAAATTATCGGTCCGGAGTGCGCGACGAATTGTATATTCTGAAATAAAGTCACTTTTCGTGCATTAATCGTGCAGTGACATTTCTTTGTTCTCGTCGACCATTGTATATCCTCGTCAGGTTAGTCCCGGCTATCCTTCTGACAATTCTTGTCGCAACAATCATTGTAATCGAAATCGAAGAGTCGAAGCTTGTCACAGGGATTTCTTCTTGAACTCTTTTAGATCGTACAAATCCCAATAATGGTCGATTCGAGCAACTGTATTACGAACAACATAATTTTTAAAGACGCACGAAGAATTGCGTCATCCATTACCTTTTCCCCGACGTTTTGTATTTAAGATAAAAATTTTATGGAGTCGCAGAAAATCAAGATTAATCCATTTTATTTTGACCGCGGGAAGTGTTTCGGTTAGCGATAGACTCTCCTTTGTTTCGCAGTTGATTTCCACAGCTCGAACCACGTAGAATCAACCAACAACGATCAGACGCACCACTGTGCGCCAGGCAACCGAAAGTGGTAGACAAAAGCGGAAAGTGGTAGACGAAATCGATGAGAGCGACGTACACCGTGTGTACGATACGGAGACGATCGTTAGGACGTCGGTGAATCGGCGGACGATCGAGCGATCGGACGAACGGACTCGAAGAGCAAGAGCGAAAATCGCGGGATGGGTTCCGGCCGGATCAATGGGGTTTCGAAGCGCGCGGACAATGGTCGATAGCGCGAAACGAACGAACGAATCGGCGCGGCGCGGCGGGCCCCTCGTATTTCGGCGGAATTGGATCGTGTCTGGATGCTCGACCGACAAAAAGCAAATCGCTCGGTAGCTATACGGCCAGATATACTCGGAAGGGAGAACAGCAGAATCAGAACCGCTGGCATTCGTAAAAAGGATGACTCGCGCGCAAAGAGGACACCCCTTCTGTGTCGTTCCCTCCGCCGATTCTCGTTTTTCCTTCTCCTTTTTGTTTGCCTTTGCATCACCGGCCACGAAAAAATCGACGCGACTACCGTGCACACGCGGCCCTACCATCCGATTTCCCGTCGCTTCCGTTCCGCACCGCGTGCTCGCTCGGTTTTCCCGGTCGCGTACGCGTGCCATCGATCCTGCCTTCGAAATCGGGCGAACAATCGTTTTCTCGCGCAAACGTAGGCCGGAACCGTGACGTTTCGACTCTTTGGCTACTCGTCCCCCCGACGATACGCGGCGCGGCGATTCTTTGTCGTCGTCGTCTTTTCGACCGCGGCGAGTCGAGAGAATAATTAGGGGAAAATAACGATTCGGTGGTTCGTAGCTGCCGCAAACGGGAACCTGCTTAATTATCTCGATATTTCTTTCCCCCTTCCGACGCGTCGCGGCTATACTTCGTCCCCGCCCTTCCGTTTCGTTTCGTCTTTTCGTTCGGCTTGCTCTCCTCCGACTATCTCCGCTCCTCCCCGACTCGCCGCGCCAAACCAATCAATGGCCGTCGTATGCGGCCTTATTAAAAGAAAAAAAAATTGTCATCCACCAAAGGAAGCTATAGATGTAACCGAAAAATATGCAAAAGTTGAGTTACAAAGTTTGTTAGATGACGCGGCTAAACGAATTTTAAAAAGCGTAGGTGATTTACAAAATAAGTCAATTGTCTGAAGAGGCCTTAGAGAGGAGACATAAAGATTTTCAAAATTATAGAAGTAATAAAAGCCGAAAATTTTCACGCACTGCTACAAATGAAGATATATTTCATAGATTATTACTAACTTATGATCCATATATATCTTCCTTGCGTATAAAGTCCAACAATAATAAACCTAAAACCCTGGACTCAGAGGCTGAGGAACTAATAATTAAATAAAAACTTTAATAGTTTAAAAGTTATACCAAAATGTCCCCGTATTTCTCGATCGGGACCACTGTGCGCCGCGCGCACTCCGCGTCGACCGATTCCCCTCGACCGTCTGATAAATGGCAGGAAAAGCTAATTTCCTTCGGCACTGATGATGGCACCTCGCAATCGACCGTCGAACTCGTTGCCCGTTTCGCCGGGCGGACCTCTCCGATCGCGCAACATTACTATTTCGCCTAAACGAAAATACAACTTGAACGGGTAAATAAAAAGAGTTCTCCGTTTTCGTCGAATAGAATTTAAACCTCCGATTACGCGCGATTTGTGAACGTCTGAAATAAGCGACGGGAGTCTAATTGAGAAATAAATCGCTGTGTAACTCGGATATAGGTCGCGTCGAGTATTTTTCATCTCCGTGCTGGCTCGACGATGGATGCACCTAGAAAAATATCGATCAACGCCTCGGAGTCTAATTACTCGTCCGACTTAGGAATAAATCGACGCGTGTAATTCGCACGAATTTTTATTCTGCCGGTGCTCGGGCCTCCTTTAAACGAGAAAAGCGAGAGAGCAGAACGCGAGCGCGCGGCGTCGCCGATGCGGAAAAACAGTTTCGCAAGAAGATTCTCGGCACCCATTGAACACCCTACAACCTTCAACCCACGAGTCCGTAACTCACAGCCCATAGCCCATAGCGTTTCGCACCCTCCGCCTCCCGACTCGACGGAACAAGTTTCCCGCGCGAGCGTCACACTCGACGAATCTCGATGCGTCGTTTCAGTTTATACACTGGCACGTTTTAAGGGGGTCCGTTCTCCTTTTTCCTTCGTTTTCTTTCTCTCCACGGGTTTTTTAATACGATTACGTTCGCTTCTCGGTCAAAGCCGCGCAAAGCACGAGGCCGCCCTTTGCGAGGCAGGCTTCCACGGGCTTCCACGGGGACAATGCTCCCGTCAAAATTACCCGGTGAATTGCGCAGTTACCGTTGATCCCGGCTTCTTGAATAGCGCCGCTTAAGCCCCGCGGCCGCGGCTTTACAGGGATCGGCCGCTGCGTCGACGTTACCGCCGCGCCGTGCTACCGTGGATCAGCTTTCTGCCGGCAAGGCGACTTTCTGCCGAAAGATGCGTCGAATCGTATCGCTCTTCGAACAATGGAAGGGAAATCAAATCTGTTGGGGGCTGCGCTTGAGATTTGGCCGAGAGCTCCAGAAGGTCGCCGGAATCGCACAGCGCTGTGCGTGCAGCCGGAAGATGGAAGGCGGAGGCGTAGGTTCAGCGCGGTTACGCGAACGAATAGAAAGATGAGTGGACTGTATTGACGTGAATTGACTAGATATTTGATAGAACTTTGTGAAACTATGTGTACAAATGAAACAAAAGTAATAAACGAAAAGAACAGAAATGAAACGAACTAAATATACTTGAACAGAACTCGAAATGATTTGAGGGGAAGCAGTCGCCGAAATGGATACGAGAGATCGCGTGCGAAATCGAGTGGTTTCTTGAAAGATTTGAATCGAAGTGGCCGTTGCCAGAGATTGTCGCGCTCCTCCGAAATTTCAGACAATGCCATGATTGGTTAACCTAATTAGCATTTTTGAAGAGAGGGAGTGCGCGACAATCCTTGGGAGCGGACGACTGTACAAACATTGCGTAGAAAAACTGTGCGCTCGCGGTGGAACAGGTGCGAAACAATGCGCACGGTTTTTGTCGCGGACGCAAAATTGGAGCGAAGCGGCGAGGCCGAGGTCGAACGCGAATTCAACCACGAACAACTCTTGATACATATGTTCTTGTTTCGAATTATAAATTAATCCAAGATTTATGATTGAATTAATCCCGAACGAAACCAAAAGGCGCCGGAGCAGAGTATGGCGGCTGAAAAGTGTGTGAGAGGAGGAAAAAGGAGAAGGAAGCGTTTCGTCCTAGGCCCGCTAGAGGACTCGTCATAAAGGCTATCTAGCGGACCCGTTCCTTAGACGCGGGATGTCGTAAGGACCTTAGACCATATATACTTGTAGACCCGGCTTCAGATAACGTCCTATGTTCCAAGATTAAAAGATGACGTAGGAGGCCAAGTGCTATAGCCTGTTGAGAAATCGCAGTACCTTGGTGGTAAAGTGCTAGAGGGGAAATGGGAATCGTCATCGCATCTGATTCTGTATAGATATTTATGGAAACTGTAACTGTAATATACATACATTTATTTTATTATTCGTTCATTCTTACTTTGCTCTAGTTATTTTAAATATGCCTAACTCATTTTGTTGATTATAATTGGGAAAAAGATAAATTTTAATATAGAAGTTGATAATATGAAATCTGTATTTATTTCCTCACAACTTTATTTAAAAAAATACTAGTAGGAACAATATAGGTACAGGTATATGTCGAATACAATCAGAGTTGGGCATTATTTAGATAAATAATTATTCAAATAACGATTCGCGAATAAAAGATACTATATCTTCATTCGTTATTCAAAATTTTTATTTAGATATAAATTTTGCTCAACTCTATATACAATACAAAATATTATATATAATGTATATATTATATATAATATATATTTATATATTATATTTATATACAATACATAATATTATATATATCACGGTTTCGTCGTTCTCTACAATTTTTTATGCAACAAGTGTGCACCATTTTTCTAAATTTTTAAGAAATACCTGAACAAGTATAGCCGTTTATCTCGCTTTTATATGTGTAGCTGCTCTTCTCTCTTTGTTACTGGTGAATGCGCTATCCACCATTTTGAATCATCTAAGAGGCCACCAGATACTCTTTAATCTTGGAACATTGCATTCAATGCACACGCTATACCTATGCCGGGTCTATAAGTATACTATATGGTCTAAGGTAAGGACAGTTTAGGACGGCATATATACAAACAGAGGAAGATTCTGGTAGTAGCGGGAAAGGTGTTGTCGTAATGTCCCTCTGTTGACGAGCATAGGAAGTAGCCGCCACAAGAGTTCGTCCCGAAATTAAAATTCACGCGCGGAGCACGCGTTTCCCGTATAGTATGAATTGATCGCAAACACGTCCGGAGCATTTGTTGGGTCGGCGAAGGCTGATCACCAGGTGTCGCACGATAGGCCGAGGAAGAGAGGACCTCGGTTCCGGAAAAGTGACACTCGCGCGGCAGCTAACGCGTTCTGACCGTATCCTCTTTCGTCCGATACGAAAGGACCGCTCGCGATCCTTATCGAGCGAAGTCGTGGGACCTCGGGACACGCGTGCGTGCGTGGAGGGCGCACCGGGGGATTCGGGGGGCTTCGGGGGGCTTTGGAGAGCTTTGGGAAGCTGCGGTGGGCATGACCGACGGCGAGGAAGGGACACGCTCGCACAAATTCCGACGGAAACGCAACGAACTGGAGTTCTGCCAGCTTGGTTCTCGATTAATTTATTCCGTCTGGAGCACGCGTATTCTCTCTCTCTCTCTCTCACTCTCTCTCTCCCTCTTCCTTTCTCTCTGGATCTCGCTCAGGCGTTCTTCACCACCGGTCGAGACTCCTAACCCACGAAACGTACGCGGCGTGTTCAGACACCGTGACGAGAGGAAAGGACCAACTATACGTATAGGCTGGTACACGTCCGCGATAACCAGATGGAAGCGGGGGCGGGGATCTAACACAGCCGGGGCCAGACGACGCGTTGTGCCGCGCCATGCCGGATTCTACGGCGAGTCCTCGCTCCGCTCCCTCTTCTCTACCCTATAAAATACCTTTTCTTTTGTCTCGAGGAAACTATTGTATTTATCCGTCGCGGTCCTCCCTCTCCCATCCTCCGTTCTCTCCGCGTTGCGATTTCGCGTCTTCGACCTCCTCCTCGGGTCCTCCTACCCTCTTACCATTCCTACCGAGCTATCATCCGGCCCTCCCGCGCGACCAACTTTTTTTTCGGAGCGGCTCCCTCGGCAAAGCGATTCCGTGCTCGTAATATTTCGTTTCGAGAGGGTGGAATTGAAGTCGGAGGAGGCGGAGGCGCGCGGCTGGTGTCTGCGGGAGATCGCGACGCGATTTAATTTCGGTTCGAAGGACCTCCTGGCTCGTGGTAACGCAGTCGCGCTATGTCCGCACATGGAATTTTAATTCTCCGAGCGACAGCTTCCGCACCCGCTTCGACGACAGACCAGGAACTACCAGGGAACGAATGCTGTAACAGCACGGGCAGAATTGTTTTTTTTTTGTTTAGCATTCCTCGTCCGTATGGGCGGGGTGTATCGGGAATATTAATCCGTTCCGTTGAGACTCACGGTGCCGTTACTTTATCTCGACTTAATTCGTGGTTAACTTTAACCCTATGGCGGCTGAAAAGTGTGTGAGAGGAGGAAAAAGAAGAAGGAGGCGTTTCGTCCTAGGCCCGCTAGAGGACTCGGCAGTAAGGCTATCTAGCGGACCCGTGCCTTAGACGCGGGATGTCGTAAGGACAGTTTAGGACGGCACCGTTCGAATCCATACGACCTATGCTTTCCATTGTGATTCCTTTTTTTTTGTTTTTTTTTTATTGAGCCACTGAAACCTGTTGTAGGTTTATTTCGGCTTTCACAATTATAAATTAGGCATACAATTTAAGTACAGACAGTCTTAATAGACGCTAGAGATGGAGTTTACAATCGTTTAAAAACTGAAAGATGAATTCGCAGGCTTGATGTTTGGTTCCGCAAAGAACATGTCCGCTTTTAGAAGAAGGAAGAACTTGAGTTTGCGCAGGTTATTTACTAATTTGATTCTTTGGGAATCGTACAGTTGGCACTGCCAAAGAACATGATCTAAGACCTCGGAGACCATTGTAATTCCTCTCGTCGATATAATATGCGAATCGATCGAACGTCGACAGGACGTGTTCGCGCTCGTAACGCAGCTTCTTACGAGTAGGCTATTTGCAGTACGAATAAACGATTCCCGCGCATCAACGGTTTTGTAAATACTCGGGCGGGGAAAATTTCGTCGCGGGGAAAATGAAATTTCTGCAACAGCGACAGAAGGGCATTGCACCGCGCAAACCGAGCGCATTCCACGAAATTACCGTTCGAACGAAACGAAATATCGGAACGGTGATTGGCGGAGATTTCGAGGCTCTTCCGCCCCCGTGACCATCGGTAACGGCAGGCTAATGGACCCTAATAGAAGCCCCAATCGCATTTAACTTCGTGCACGAAATTAGCGGCGCGGCGCGGAGCGGTGCAACTGGGTGCAGCTGGGTTCAGCACGGTGCGGCGTGCGATGCAGCCGCGCTCCTCTCGAAACTGCAATCACGGAAACGCGATATCGAACGTTCCCTCGTATCGGATTAGCGTCCGCGTGCCCCCTCGGGCCACGACAAGACGAACTTGACACGGAAATGGCCGATGATATCGTCAGCGATACGCGGACGTTTCCCGCCGCGCTGCCTCCAGGATGCTGTCAAACTTCGTCCGCCCGAGCGACGTTTTCGAACGCGTCGATTCCGATGGTTCCGCGTGTTCGCGAGGACCGATGGTCCGACGACGGGCAAGATAAGCGTTCTGCCGGCTGTGGTTTCCACCGCGAGCGTACCAGATAGAAACCTCGTTTTGTAAGGTTCGGATGTGGTAGGGGTTCGGAAATTAGGAAATTCAGGAAAGGTTCTCTACAAGGATTGTAAGATTTGTGCATATAATGGAAGTTTTAGATAAACGATTAGGATTTGTATTAACAAGGAACTTTGAATTTTAAGTAATCAAAAGGTCGAGAAGGTTAGCAACGTTTCGTTTGAACAAATATTTAAAATAATCATACGAAGCTCCATCATCGGGCGTCCGGTTTATTTCAACCGTCCTCTCCGAAGCGTACTGTAGGCACTAGGTGATTTCACCCTCAGGCGGCCAGAAAGCTGCCCTCTGTTCTCTCCTCTCGGCGGGCGGCCGGTTTATTTCAACCGTCCTCTCCCATGTATCCAGAGAGGCGACCAGGTGCAACCACTGTCCTCTCCTGGGCTGCAGGGCGTCCGATAGCATTGCTTCGTACTCTCCCATCCTGCGGGCGGCCGTGGGCTTACCTCGTCCTCTCCCACAGGTGCAGCGAAGTGCGCGCTCCGCGATAATCGTCCGATATTTATATCAAGGCGTTGCTAACCTTATCGATAACGCGTTACTAGGGCTCGAGAAGCTTCTCGGTCCAAGATGTTCTAGAACGTTCGCGAGGTTTTGGCCGCGTTGCCGGGCGCGGCTCTTTTGTTGATCGTTCCTCGTCACGCTGCAAGGATTCTCGTTAGTTCCTCGCCGCGTTACAGTTTTATTTTACGCGTCCAGGGGAAAGTTGCCAAATGCCGACCGACTGGCCACCCGAATGATATTCGCTGTGTTACCTTGTTATTATTTATTAGGTATATTTTGTGGTAGGATCTTATACTATTTTCGACTCGTTAAAATTATTCAAAGAGAAAATACATTGTCATTCCGCAGGGAGGAATATTTAAAGAGAAACGGTTGGAGCCAAGCGGGGGTGGAAGAGATGAGAAGACAAGAGAGAGAGAGATAACGGAGAGGTTAAAGGATAGGAATAGCGAAGTAGAATGGCAAGAGCAGCACACGAGGATAGAGCAGTCCAAATACAATGAAAGGTACAAATACATAAGAGTGGCAGAATTACCGGAATATTTAAGTAAAGAGGGTAGAGGGGGCAGTCAAAAACTCATAGCACGGGCAAGATGCGGAAATGCAGAAAACTGGAACAAATATTGGCTGGGGGACGAGGCAAGAGGATGCGACCTATGTGGGAACAAGTATGGAAGCTTAGAACAATTGACGAGAGAATGCAGGGTAATGGGGGAAAGGATCAGGATTGAGGATGCAGTGAGTGGGAGGAAAGATAGAAATGTCGTAGAGTGGTTGGAGAAGTTGAGGAGAAAGAGAGAAAAGAGAGTATGAATAGACCAAAGAATATGCCAAACAAATGAACAAATGTTAGGGAACGGGGAAGGGTGAAATGATTGGGTTAGCAGTGATTAGGAGACTACCAGAGTAGGTCAGTGTAGGAAGGAGGGAGACAAAGAAAAAGTGTGAGAGAAGGTATGGACGAATGTGCGAAATAAGATAGATTTGTACAGTAGGTTAATGTAAACCAAATCACATTTCTTGGCTGTAAGGCTAAAATAAACCAAATACATACATTGTCATTCCGCTTGCGATCCTTACAATATTTATATTGCACGAAGATCCGCAGTCCAATAATTATCGTAAATTATTTATTTTCTTGGAATATGTAACATTCTCTTTCTCCAGTGGTGCGATATTGGCATCTTTAACGTACCTACGTACTTCGTCGACGATTATTTTCGTAGCGGAAACTCGATACGCGAGTCCTGCTCGAGCAGCGCGTGTCTTTTGGAGGGTGAAGGGGCTTCGGAGAAAAGCTTCGTCGCGGGATAACCATTCGCGGACGTCCAGAATGGACTTTCCGCCATCCCGGCAGACAGGACTTTAACGAATTGGACGCGCTGGACGTCTCGCCGCGCCGTGCCGTGCCGCGCGGCGAACAAAGCCGCCTCTCGTGCCAGCTGGCTGCGCTTTCGCCGCGAATAAAACGGTTACTTGTCGGATAATAAGAACGTCGGTTCCAGCCCCTCGATGCCCGGCAACGAAAGAAACTGTTCTCGATGGGGGACAAGAGAACCGAGAGGGGCGCGGCGATGACCGCGGGAGAAATCGCGAGCAACCACGAACGAAGGGTTGCACATTAAATTCCCATTAACGCGCCAAGCCGGAGCCAGAGCAGCCCCCCTTCTCCAACCCCCTCTCGTCGTCTCTTTCTTCCCCCTCGTCGAGAAACTCGAGATCCTCTATTCGTTTCCCGATCGTCGCCCGTCTTTATCTTTCCCTAATTTCCCGCTGTGCCGTTGCCTTCTGTTGCCTCGCGTCGCGTTGCTCCGGATTCCCCTCCGTCGCGGCGCGAATCCTCTCCTGCCAATGCGTGGAAACGATTTATCGCGACACGAGCTCGACGAGGTCGTTTACGATCATGTGTTACGGGGATGATCACCTCCCCTCGCGTGACCCTCGCGTTTTCCTCGCCGATACATCACCCCGGAGCAAAGGGTGCGGCAAAATTAACTCCTCTATTATTAGGTTCGTTCACGATTCCGAAACGAATGAAAGGCTTCCGTTCCTTCGAACGATACGTTTGTTTGGTATTTAAACGCCTTGTTGGATCGACTCTGAACACTTTGCGTTCGAACGTCCCTTCGGATACACCATTGAAACAGTTCCTACATGCCTACATGTCTACATTAAACAAATTGCTAAACGTTCAAGTTACAAGCAAACACACTCGATTTTATATGGACAAGATGAAAGTGGTACAAGCAGCTATTATGTTGAAAATTACGGACTGTTCAATATTGAATCCAATTTAGCATTGCGTTCCGCGACTCGATTTATTTCAGTATAATAGATTTCTTAAACCGCTCGAGCCTGGTTTTTATGTCGATTTCTTACCCGCGCCAACGGCGGCTTAAGGCCGGGTTATACACATCCGTCCGATATCGGACGCGTTTTTAGGGTGTTTATACATTTCCGTCCGAACTTTGACGTAACTTGTGATGCGTTCGAGATGTTGTAAAGGAGAGCTACCGATAGTTTAGCTGAAGGAGTTGTGGAGCACATATGGCCTCCCAGACTCGAAGAAAAAGAATCGTTGAGGTTTGATCCGAACTTCCGACATGTATAACCCGACCTTTAGACACAAGAACTTCGCGTTTCGGGTGTTTTTCATCACCTCGCCGAGCTCAGCTGATCGAGCTCGACGCGTGCACCGCGGTTGTAAACTGATTCGGCGCCGTCTGTTTATATTTCGCATCGTACTTGTCTTGTGGGCCATCGTTTCGATATTCCATATTTTAAATCCAACGCCTATTCTCCATTGTCTCCCTCGCCGCACCTATCGTTAGGGGAATGCCCCGATATTACCAACGAACGTTAGGTGCTGACGATCCCCTGCAATTTCAAAAATCCCCCTCCTCAATCCTTCCGAACCGATGGTCCCGAGCAAGTATAAATAGGCGCGCCGAAACCGCGCTCGCTCTCGTCGCTTCCGACTGTATCGATCGCTTGATCACCTGCCTGTTCTATTTACTTTTGTGCGCGGCACACATTTACATCTTCTTCGCTGCAATTCTCGTGAGCTTCACGAGAATTCATCTTTACATACAACTCGTCAGCTTCACGGTTTGTATCATCAGTTCTGCTGGAATACAACGATACCATGCGTCCCAGTGTAAGTGCGTAGGCTTAAGGGGAGGTTTTTTCCCAGAGACAGAAGGGCTCAGGCGAGGGCGTAAAGTTAGGACCGTCGTTAGTCCCGTCCTGAGGCGCATCTTGCAAAGTAGTCTTTTCACATACAGTTACACAGTCGAACTATATTCGCAGTTTTATCACATTATAAATTATGCATTAAATACAAAATACGTGGAAACACTGTCGTGGATTTATTTCATTCCCAACAAGTTCATCAGACCACTGTATCATATTTCATACCCTTTTCTGTATATTTCTGTTATATTATAATTTTTGTTGCCTACACTCTCTACACTTCATATACCTTCATATATCTTCATTTCCGTTTCCTGTTAGCTAGAGTTTCAACACGTACAATCTGAATAAACTGAGTGTTGCCATTTTTATAAGGCAACATTTGCTAAGTACTTTTAGCATTAAATGCCATTTGTCTTTCCACCGTTTCATGTTTCACCCCCCTACTTTTGTCGTAAACGCATAAAATCGACAGTGTGGTCATACGTAACGAAAATACTCGGGATTAGATGAACACTACCACCGAGTGCAAAGTGTTCAAAATCGATTCGCTTCGGCATGCTGACGTCGATGTCATTGTTTCACGCCAACTAGATCAGGTAAACCATACCGGATTCTACAAAATTGTAAACGCGTTGTTGAGTTGTACAAGGGCGAAGAAAATCGCACGAACGCGCGCGAAATTGTGTAAAATTACGGTCGACCGATTCGGTATCCTCCCACGCGAAACCTGCCGTTTCCCGTGGGCAGAGCGGTGCCCGGTCTAGGTCGACGGAACACGATCGAGCGATTCTTGTTTCGCAGTTGTACAAGTCTCTCGAGTGGCTGATCGCACGATTCTGCGAGAACGGCGGTTTCTTTGGCCGGTTTGCGCCGCGCCGCGACGGTTTACGGACAACGTCGTTTATCCGCTCGACCAACCGCTCAACCGACTGAGCGACGAGCGTGACGCTCGTTGCCTCGGCATTCAACCTCGTCGACTCTGCTCTGCTCGACTCTACTCGCTCCGAAACGAAGCGCACGCTTCTATGTACATTCTACATGTACATTGTATACCTGGCTCGCACACGAGTCAACGAGCAACGCGTTCCGCTCTTTCGAGCGCGAACTGTCTTCATCGTGTTTACGCCGCTCTGCGGAACCAATCTCGGCTTCAACGAGGCAAAACACGTACCGTAAGCGAGTACAGTAGCTCCCAAAATCGGAGGCTTTTATTTGCGATCTTCGGCGCTGCAATCGAGTCCGACTCGATATCATAGGCAAGAGCAGGGTTTGACTTTATTTGCTCGCGAGGACCGTTTTTCGAGGGCTACGCCTCCTCGACCCGGCCGCGCGTCTCGCTCCCCGTGGTCGCCTACGTGCTCGGACGGGCTCGGGCGCGATCATAACAGACAGACGAACGTGGCGCATAAGGGGCGACACTCGTTTCAATAGGTTTCCACATTACCATCGAGGTACTATTGTTGTTCAGGATTCGGCAGAAACCTTCCAAATGGGCGCGCGACCACGTGTCGCGCTCCATTTAAATATCGCGCCGCTTATCACGGGCATCACCTGTAATTACCTCTCCCGCGAATCGGACCACCGCCCGCGAGCCAATCACGGTGGTCGCGAATCGTCACCGTCCGCGGACGATTCCCGGAATCGCTCTCCGTCTTCTAAGAACCGTCGGTGCGTCACCACGTGCGCTCAGAACCTTTTATCTCGTCGAATAATCCGTACTCGTGTTACCGCGTTTAAAATTAAATTACAATCACGATTCCAATTTATCGCAGATTTATTTTCAATTATACAAGTAGCCCTCGGAAAACGGTCCTCGCGAGCAAATAAAGTCAAACCCTGGACAAGAGGGTTAAGGAATATTTGGCGATCGTGAGACATACGCGGTCGAACTTTGGTTCGCGAACTGAATTCGTTCCTGAAGGGCCGTTCGTTCGTTCGTGAACCACTTTCCCCATAGGAATTAATGTAAAGCGAATTTAATCCGTTCCTGGACCCCAGTTGATTGCTTCTTTAAACTTTTTCAAATTTAAACTTAATTCCAATCAACTTAACTTAATTTTCAATCTTAACTTTTGAAAACCTAATTTAGTTTTACCGTAGCTGTATGGAGGAGAGTCGACGACGCCAGTGAAAGATGGTGACGAAGTAAAACGTTATTGTATGAAAGGGGATTTTTTTCCTTTTTTGTGTCTCTTTGCATCGCTCGACTCTGATTCAGATCCACCGCGAGTCCCTGTCTCGCTAAAAAGTTATCCGGTGTGGTTTCTTTTTGTCTACTTTTCAAAATGTTTCGAAAGCTACAAATGGTATATCGTTGGAAATGTTTATGCTGCGGCTTGCTACTGCTTCACGGGGGTGATATCGTTTCACGAAACTTTGCACCTCATCCCATTTTCCATAAATTTCACGCATCAAAGAAGTCGGATTGTCCTCCCTTCCTTCCTTCCTCTTCCTCTCAAGATACTCGTTCGTAACTCGAGACACGGTACGTCGTACGAGACGCTTTGTGTTCGGAAAATTTGTTCGTAAACCGAATTGTTCATGCTCCGAGGCGTTCGCGAACCGAGGTTTGACCGTAATTGAGCAGATCGAGCGATTTCCTAGAATTTCCTGTATTTCCCGTGGATGTTTTAGCCTGTCCTCGAAGCGTAAGCAGACGCTCGCGAGAGGGGACCAGGCGAAGAAAGTGGAGGACCACTTGCCCGGCATAATCTGCCCGTCCTTTGCTGTTCGCCCCATTTCCCTGGGACCAACCTCGTCTCGCGTGCGCTTTTCTACCCCAGATCATCGAGCGGCTGCGGATAGTTCGACCTGGCCCTCGCGTTATTCTTCTGCTCGTTCTCCCGTGAACCAATAACACGCGTGCTGAATATCGACAACCCGTGAAAGCTTTCGCCCAACCTCCATGGAATTTTTCGCTCGGTATCTCGTCGAGGGGGCGTAGGGAGGACGCGCGTCTGCAACCGAACCGCAAACCAGAATTCAAAGAACGCGAATCGCCGCCTTAAACTTTCTTCTCTAAGTTCTCGCACGCCAAATTTTCCTATAATGTTTCGACAACTTTGTCGAACCAGCACCAAAGTGTTTCTCGTCTTTACAGAACTCGCGTCAGCGTCGTTCGTCGTTCGTGGTCCGTTGTTCGCTGGTCGTCGCGACCGTGGTGGAATCGTAGAGGAAAGAAACTTTGAAGCGCGTGCGTCGGCTGTTTTCACGGGAATTTAACACGTTCGCTATCACCGTCGCAGACAAGCGACGACCACAACCTCGTAGTTTAGTTAAAGGCGATCAAGTCGTTGCACATACATGCTTTGTTGTTTAAACTCATAATTCACTGCTTGATATTCAGAGGTTCCATGATTTTTAACTGCTAAATTATTACAATATTTTACAAAAACGATATGTTACATATTTGGATAAAATATTTTAAAAACGAATATTTTACTTACACCATCCGATTAACAGACGAACGTTCGACGAACTATTAATGGCGATTAAAAACGTGTGCTCTATCGCACGGTGTCTGTTAACGATGTTTCGCGAAATGCTACAGTCGCAAAACGCGTTTCGTAAAAACGATGGAAAAGTTTCGGATCACGCAGGTCTGAAACGGCTCTGAATTAAAGGGGTCGAGCCGATCGCTAGCAGCTTTTGCGGGGAAGCGATTGATACCGAGGCTCTCCCCCTGGCAATTAAAAATGCAACGGGAGCCGCTCGTTGCACCACCGATTCCCGATCGACGGGACAATTGACCGAGCGCGTTTAATGGTCGCCTCCGATAGATTATAGCCGCGCGAACGATTCAGCCTCCTTCCTTTCTTCCTTTCTTCCTTCCTTCCACAAGTTTTAAAAATAATTCCGAGGCTCGGAAGCTCGGAAATCTTTATTTCGAAGAAAAGCAAGGAAATATTTCGGAGCACCGAAAGGGCGTTCACTCCGAGATCACGGGAGAAGATCGAATCGACCGAGAGTATGGGCAAGAAGAGATCGCGCAGTCGTCGATCGCCGCATACGCTGATCTATCCGGGGTCGACGCACGGATTAATAAAGTTTCAACGACCGTGTGTCATCGTCATTGTCATCCTCGGAATGATAGTCGGCGTCGATTCTTCGGTTCGCAGCAACTCTCTCTCTCACTCTCTCTCTCATTCTCTCTCTCTCCCTCTCTCTCTCTCTCTCTCTCTCTCTCTCTCTCTCTCTTTCCCTCTCCCTCGTTCCACCGGTCTGCGTTTTCCTCGTTTCAGCCGACGCTTTTTACGAGCGGTACACGCTTATTAGTGCGCGCGGCCAGATGCACGGTTCAGCGAGCTCTTGCTCTCGATCGATACGTCGATTCTTCGAACAGAAGGACGACGATAAATCCGGTGAAACCGTCGACGGTTCGCCGAGAGGAACAGGGAGAACGAGAGAAGATGAAAATAGCCGTGCGCACAGCGAAAGACGAGTGAGAAAATTGAACGAACAGGGAAAATACGCTCGTATACGTCGAAATCCATGAAAACGTCGACGGATCGCGCTCATCTATGCACGAAGCCGTGCTCCGACCTCGGATTAACGGAGAAACACCCTCTCGCTCCTACTCTCTGTCTCTTTCTCCGTTTCGTTTCCTCGCTACCCTCTTATTCTCCGCGTCTGTGCCTCTTCTTTTCGCGATGCGGAAAAGAGAAAGGGACGGGAAAGGGGAGAGAGAGAGAGAGAGAGAGAGAGAGAGAGAGAGAGAGAGAAAGAGAGAGTACAGTTTTCGTTGCTCTTCTCCTTTTCTGTGCTCGGCAAATAATAAGTGCCGGAGCGCAGTTCGGTACGATGCGCTTTACGTCCCTCCCTTTTCGCCGTGACAAGCCGAGTGCCTCTTCTACGGAAGGGCTCGTTACATCGTTCCGTTCGAACCTTAACCGTTTACCGCGTTACCCGGTCCGAGTTCGGCCTGCTTCGCGTCTCCCGGACATCGTCTTCTCTTTTTCTTTCTCTCCCCTTTTTCTGTCTCGCTCCCTCGCTCGTCCCCCCGTTCCGATAATCGTCGCTCCTCCAATATTTCAGGGCCGACCAACGATTCGACATTTATTATTACTATCATTGCCTCTCGCTTTGTTACTCGACATCGCCCGGCAACGCGCCTCCGCGCTCGCGAAGTGTGCGCGCAGCTTGAAAAGAAAGAAACGTCGAGGAAACGTTGATCGATCGCGTTGCAACCATGTTGCCGACGAGCATCGTATTCGGTTCTTGCCTGGGAACGACAATCTTGTCGAGTGTGCTCGGAAAGAAATACTTTCATGTCCATGGAGATGTCATGCCGGTACTATTTTAAAGAGATGCAACAAGTTCGCGATTCTGCTGGTTTCCTCCGGACGTTCAAAGCTTCCGAATGTTAATGTTTGCAAAATCTCTCCGTCCCCTAGCTCTTGATACCGCGCATCTTTCAACGTATATTTTCACTGCCTCGAATGTAAATTAACCTTTAACGGGGCACAGCACTTTAGTTACTAACTCGAATGCCGCTTATATTACGGGAAAAACAAGAAAAATCATTGCATTATTTTTATTCTTGTTTTTGTTCTATATTTGATGGAAAAATCTTTAGTACTAAATTTCTTTTCCTATAAAAAATAGTTTAACCCTTTGCGGACGGGATGTATGTTTAGCGTACTTATCGACGGTTCGAATGTACAATTTTCCTTGGGAAATGAAATGGTGTACCGAAAGCTACGCATAAGAATTACATGAAGGAGCAAGTGTTGTGTTCCGTAAAAATTTGTTTCATATTTTTTGAGAGTAGGATAGGTACTGATATTTGGTCCCCTCAGGGTTTCAAATCCATTTTACCATTCTCCCCCTTCTTCCACTTTGTCCACTCTCACCTAACGCTAATGTTCAAGCCTATTTCAGCCTACCTTTCAGCGGGACCTACTGTTTATTACGGTAGGTTCCGAACCACCAATGGTCAACGACGCAGTATAATATCACATAGAAGAATATTTCCATTGGTGACGGCGGTGGGGATTTGAACTCACGACCACATTGTTTGTAGTCGCGCGCTCTATCCACTGAGCCACTGCGCGCCCTATTTTTTGAGGGTAATAATTTCTTTGAAAATTATTAGCAGTTGCAGCGATAAGTAAACTTGATATACTTCCGGATCATTAAAAGTTAAAATGTAATGCAAGCAAAATCGATTCCGTAAGTTTTAGCAGAATTTAACAAATGCTTTGGTTTTACCGCGGAAATTACATATAATTCCAATAGTCGATGCACCATCTTCAAATGCCTGAGTGGCCATGCCGGCGTCCGACCACCCTCTCGCTTGATCTGCGCAAATCGACGTGAGATAGACGGGAGGCGAGACGATAGAGAGAGAGAGAGAGAGAGAGAGAGAGAGAGAGAGAGAGAGAGAGAGAGAGAGAGAGAGAGAGAGAGAGAGAGAGAGAGAACAGTGAAACAGAGAGGGTGCTTGTCGATAAAAAAGCGTCGAACCGTAGAGTAACGAAGTTTGACGTGTTCCCGACGATTTTCCAACGCGGCCCGGAGCGGAGCGGCGTCGAAAGCGGCGTCGAGATTCCTCGCGAGAAGTTCGAATACGCAACCGTTCGACGGCTGGTCGAGTTTTTTCGTTCCTCCTCCTCCGCGTTCTCTCTTTCTCTGTCTTTCTCTCCCTTGCTCGTCGGACTTGCAGGGTGGAAATGCATAAAGCCGGCCGCCGCGAAACGCCCGTCAAACTCTTCTCGCTTCGCGACGCATTCACGCGGCTCTCTCGAGCGGATCGGCGAAAAGGCGGCCCCGATGTTGTCGCTGAAACTTTTAACGTCGACGAGTCGCGGTCAAAGGCCGAATCCCAATGCCTCCGACTGTGCCGTCCCGCATTAATAACGTCGTGTTTTGTAATTAAAGCGAACCATCCCGTACCCTCCCCGCAAACACGTGATCGCCTGCGGTAATCGGTGTCTACCGAAATAAAAGACACCGCGACATGCTATATTTTGTCGTTAGACGCGCGCGCTCGATAATGTTTTCGACGAATTCCTCGCCTTCCGACAACCGGTTATTCCGTTTTAATGAAATCAACCCGTTAAGCCACTAATTAACCCCTTATCGCGTAATTATCTCTAATTTTATTTAAACATCCTTTACGAATAATTAATAACGCAGAATGTTTCTGTAGTAATGACATGCAGAATTTAAACCACGTTCGCACAAAGAGCTTCGCGGACGGTAGGATGAAAATAAATGGAAAGCACTCGGGAAGAGTAGTGGTAATAATAGAATAATAGATGAACCTAGGAGAAGAAAAGGAAGTTTGAGGCTTCCGAGCATTCGGAGCGTTCAACCGCGTGTAGAGGTTGAAACTTACCCGCGCATATTCGATGAGCGTCCCGAAGATATTCCGCCTTAACTAGATTTTCGACAAGCGGCCATAGAGCGGGCTAGGCGGAGAGGAGAGTACAGGAAAGGAGAAAAGAATCGCGGATTGAACGGAGGAGCAGAGACGGTTCGTCTCCCGGAGACTCGTTCCGGGAAGTTGGTTCGTTTCGCTTCGAGAACATGGAAGACGACGCTCGAACGTGGAACGCGACAAGACAGCGTCGGCTGGCGTTCTGCCATGGAACCGGCTCCTCCGGTTACCGATTTCGGTCACGTTTCCGCGCGTCTCTGCCACCGTCGTGCCGGTTTCTTGCAAATTAAAAGTTCTTCCCTATCCTCCGGCCTCGGAGCGCGGCGGCGGACGGGTACCGGTAAATGAGAATCGCCGCGGAAAAAGGCTCCGCCGGAGAATAGAGACTCTGTTGCCCCCGGAAAGTCTGCGGGCCGGCTTATAAACGAACACGCTCGCCTCCCGATCGTGGTGCTGAATCCGTGATTCCGTTCTCCGCGCGAGCGAGAGCCGCCCTTTCGTCGAACAACGGTCAACGTCGTCGAACGATCTCCGGTCGTCGCTCTGCCCCCGTTCTCTCGCAACGCAAACAATTCGTATAACACCGATGTACGAGGTTTATCTGGGATGTTTCTTTTTTTATACGGTATAATATCGAGTACAGGTAGACGGACAGGTTGCAGTTCGAGAATCGATTTCCGGGCGTCTGGCCGAGTTTGCACAGGACGACGGTCGTAAGATGTGTAAACTCGGAATCTCGCGCAAATCGAGTCGACTCGAAATCTCTCGGAGTCGAGACCGAGTCGCGTCGAGTCGAGTCGAGGCGAGTGCGAGAGGTCCCTCTTTTCCCTTTCCCCAAAATTTCCAACGCGTTTGCGATATCGCGAGGCGCTACGCTCAGGCTGTTCGTCTCCTCGAGACCCGCTTCACCTCCGCTTCGCTCCCGTTTCACCCCCCGAGGGAATAGCGACCGTGTTTGAACGCGCCGATTACCAAATACGTTTACGGAGCCGCGTTGGACAAACAACCACCGCCTGGTGGCAACGGGGGCTCCACCCTCAACCCCCGGAAACACGCAAAGACGATTCCGTCGGTACCCTTCCCACCAAAGGAACCCTCGAGACGAACCGTCGCGTTCGAATCAACGATGACACTTTGACGATGGCAGAAAATGTTCAAGGAACACGTTGTTTCGCCAGACTACGGATCTTTCTGCAGATAAGTTTCCAAGACAATCGTTGGTCGAAAATGTATTGCCCGTTTTAATCCTCTGTTGGGTTTTTAGGGTTTTAACAGGTCGGTTGGATCCTCAAAAGTACTTCAGGTTTATATTGCTTATTACTACGTCTTTATTTCGTGCCGGTTGCCGTGAAGACTACGTAATGCCGAATCCGAGCACTTACAGATCTGTTATCAGCGCCGCTACGTATTTTCAATTAGCGACGCGCGCAATTTAAACAGTCTACGATATATGTACATATCATCCTCCTTTGATTTTTATCGGAAATTCATAAAACCCTTCGTCTAGTTATTAGATTCGAAGAGGCGAATATTATGGGACAATATCCACGGATGGGTTTTTTATCTTTAGTAGTAAGCAGAGAAGGTGGAGCGACGCGCGAGAGTACGTGCAGCCGTCAACGTAATTAATAATGATAATAACGGTGGTAATGGAAGGAGAACGGTGGCGTTCCCGCTCCATCTTGCCGATGTTGTCGCCGCGGGATGTCCCGAGTGTATTTCGGTTTGTGTTCGAAATGGGACGCGGACAGTTCCGGAAACGACGGGGAATGGGACGGAAACGGAATCGAGGGCGTTTCGCGGCGGTGCCATGACGCGATAATCGCGATGGGACAGCTCTGACAGCCGTCGGATCCGACGCGGACAGAGACGGATGGCAGGCAATTTAAAATCGCGGTCTGGCCTTATCTCGCCATGGTCACCCTATTCCCCCTCTCCTCCCTACTTCCCATCTCTCTCTCTATCTTTCCTCCTCCTCTCTTGATCGTTATTCATACCGTCAAGGTTGATGCTTCTTAATCGTGAAATTCCGTAAGGATTACTCTCTTCCTTTGATTCCTTCGTCCGTCGCTCGAGTTTGCACAACGTTGCTCGTTGCTCGGACCACTCGAACGATCTCGATCGGTGCTCTCTTATTGCCCGCTGCGTACAAATTGCAACGATGAAAAAATCAACTACCAGCAACTGCGAGCATTTTTTGATGCCACCGACAACTTCCGAGCAATCTCTTTTCCGAGAAGAGATTCTCCGGCGCCGACGGGCTGCAAAGGGTTTAACGTCGTTTGCGACGGTATTATGGGAACGTAGACTAGCCGAATTGTAACGACGCAAGCGAGATATAACGGGGTAGGAGATAGATAGAGAGACAGATTGTCGTAATTCGCGATCGGTAGTCGAGGCATTCGAAGCCCGTGAGTCGTGGGGTTGGCGAGAATTGTGCGCGAGGGTACGTTTAGGGTCGCGGTCAAGACGGGGGACGCTGTCTCGATCCGACTGTCGGGTCCACGCTCGATCGAGGACTCCGATCGCGTAATTGAAATTCCCCTTGGGTGAATGCGCATCCGAGCACGATGCGCTGCCGTTTGCGTCCTGTTGCAGGTTGCAGGTTGCTCGCTGCCAATCGAACCGAAGGGGTAGGTCCAACGCGAATATGTCTCGGTTCATTAGACCACGGGAATCGTGGTTCACGCGTGCGATAACGCGGCAATTAGGGTGGCCTCGAGAACGCGACGTTGCTCGTTCCCTCGCGGTTTAATTAGGCTACGCGGAAATAATTGTGTTCGAGAGCAAGCCATCGCTGCATAGAATCGCCCAGCCAACCGGCTTCCCGGATGATCCGATCGAACTCGAGCCTTTTCTTCGGGCTCTCGCAGCGTTAAACGCGCCTCCGACGCGGCAATTACAGCAACCTGAATCGTTATTATTATTATTATTATTATCATGATTATTATTTGATTAATTATGGGGCAAAACCGACCGCTGTTCCGCGCCGTGCCGCATCCAGGAAAGAGTTTGATTGCTTACAGCGAACGGCATGGTATTACGGAACGGGAATAAAGGATTTGGCTTGGTGTGCATTGTAATAATTATAGCTTCGCAATTTATCTTCGGCTATGCTCGCCCGTTTTAATTTTAATTGTATGGAATTTTAAGCCCCGCTTTTCACCGGAAACAACGTGATCGTTGAAACGAGAACGTTTCACAGCATGCAGCGCGCAGGAAAATTCTGCGGAATAGAAACCGATACGTTCTCGTGTAACGGTACACGATGATTTTTCCAACCAAACATTCTGCATTTTCTTTCTAGAAATTAACTCGCAAGCTGATATACAGAGTGAGTAGCCTAACGTTTGCACCTCAAATATCTTTGTTGTTTGTAAAGGTACGTAAAGTATGGTAAGGACAAAGTTGAATGGTACAATGGGGCTGACACGATGCAAAAAAAAAATGTTGTTTTTATGTCATTTTTTTTAGAGATATCAAAGTCACCTTGACTTTTTTAAATGGAACCACAATTTTTTAAACACCTACAACGATAGTCCCTTTCATTACGAATTCAGTGACTATAATTACACAAGGTCATTCAAGGTTGCGGGCAGGTATAACGTATAAGATTTAACATCGATACGTGCCTGTAAACGGGCTTTGAAGGAATGTTGCACTCTGTCCGTGACCTTGAATGACCTTGAGTAATTATAGTCACTGAATTTGTAACGAAAGGTACTATGGCGGCTGAAAAGTGTGTGGGAGGAGGAAAAAGGAGAAGGAAGCGTTTCGTCCTAGGCCCGCTATAGAGGACTCTTCGGTAAGGCTATCTAGCGGACCCGTGCCTTAGACGCGGGATGTCGTAAGGACAGTTTAGGACGGTATATATACAAACAGAGGAAGATTCAGGTAGTAGCGGGAAAGGTGTTGTCGTAATGTCCCTCTGTTGACGAGCATAGGAAGTAGCCGCCACAGTACTATCATTGTAGATGTTTAAAAAAGTGTGGTTCCATTTTAAAAATTCAAGGTGACCTTGATATCTCTAAAAAAAATGACATAAAAACAAAATTTTTTTTTTGCATCGTGTGAACTCCATTGTACCATTCAACTTTGTCCTTACCATATTTTACGTATCTTTAGAAACAACAAAGATATTTGAGGTAGAAACGTTAGGTGACTCACCCTGTATATGTATATTGTATAGTACAGAATCGATATAAACAGGTTGTAAAGTTGGAGCGATTGATAACGTCATTGTTATTTGATCTGCCCATCTGACAAATCCAAATCGATCCATCAACTCGACTACATGTTTGGAATACGTCGAGAAGCAGTCGCGGAGAATATTCCCAAGCGAGGCTGTCAGAACCGGTGGAAAGAATGGCGCAAAACATGCTCGGCGACACGCTTCCCGTTGGAATCGGTGTTGGCGCGACCGCCGCCGTCAGCCGACGCGGCGGGATCGCAAATTTTGCCGGGAGTCACCGAATTTACGACTTAATCCTGATTTTTCGCTTTCGGATGTTGGCGACTCGTTTGGTTCCCGAGGGGCGTGAGCCTTCGTAGAAAACGGCAGCCAGAAGAGAAGGGGCGAGCCGTAGCAGAGGCAAAAGAAGAAGAGGAAGACGGAGAAGATAAGGAGTACGAGCTCGATCGTAGCATCGCGTTAAAATTTATGGCGGTTATTAATATTTCCGGAGGCAGGGCCGTCCATCCCAGCTCGTTAAGCTTCTCCTCCCGATCGGCCGGGCGCGACAACCAGAAGAAACTCATCTTCGTCTCGAAGTACCAAGTTTGCTCTTGCTTGATAACTTTGCTGCCATCCCCCGCGGTCCTCCGTCGCGGCTGGCTTATTTTCGGCTCTCTTGTCCGAGGAAGAAGAAAGTCGTCGAGAATCCGAGGAGGGAGAGTCGCGGCGCTGCTTGACACGGTGGCACTGCTGCTCGACGGATCAGAGGAAGTTCGAGAGGGTCCGGGAGCGGGAAGGTCATCGAGATGTTTCCGGGACTTTGTCGCGGAGGGTTCGCGCGACCTCCTGGCGCGGGTTCGGCGAATCGAAAGGGTGGATGAGGAGCGAGGGTGTCGGAAGACGGCGCGATATAGAAGTGAAACGCGTAAACGACGCGTTTTCCGGCAGTCTCACCTACGATGGTAATTATGATCGTCGTCGTCGTCGTCGTCGTCGTCGTCGTCGTCATAGTCGTTGTCGTCGTCGTCGTCGCCGTTCGGTAGTCGTCGTCGGTGTTCAAAGCCGGAGCACTTCAGACTTCCGTGTTTACGGAACGCGAGCGACAGCTTGACGGCTCCCTTTTTTCTTCCTTCTACGCGATTCCCTCTTCCCTGCGTTCCCGTCTCTCCTCTGCCCCCACTACCCCGCAAGACCACGGGCCACCCTCGGCTCCGCCGCGTTCGCCGCCTGCCTCGCAATCCGCGCTTTGCCGGCAAGGCAGAAATGCCTGCAGTAGGCAGCTGGCTTGCCCTTTCCCTCCCCCGTTGCTTCCACCTTCTCTTATCCCCTTACCTTTGCCCTCTTTATACCTACTCTCACCCTCTAACCCGACCACCCGCACACCCCGTCCAACCTCTTCCTCCTCTCGCCCTTCTTTCTTTCCTTCGCCGCCTCATCCCTTTTTCCATTTTCCCTTTTCTCTTCTCTCTTCTCGCCGCTTCTTGCCGTTTCTCGCCTGCTAACCGTGCGCGCGCCCAAACGATTTTTTAACTACGTATGTATCGCGCCAAATAAATCCGGCAGCAGACGATCTCCCTCTCTCTCTCTCTCTCTCTCGGCTTCTAAGAGAGGGACGAAGAGAGGGAGAGAGAGAGAGAGAGAGAGTCTGCGGCGGCGTGTCACAGCAAATCGAAATATCGGGTTCTGCTAGTCGGCTCGTTGCAGCTCGTTTAAACAGCCTGTTGACGAGCCTCGCGAAACGTTCGATCGCGACTGTCGATCCGTTGATTCGCGTGGCAAGCGAATTGCCGGCGGGTTGACGAGACGCGAACAGCGGAATTTGAAAGGCCGTGCTTTGGCAGCTGCTACAGCAAAGCGGTTTCAACCTTTGGCAAGTCGCGAAACCACACGTGGCACCGATTGCCGCGTGAAAGCCAGAAATCTCGCGGTGATCATATTTTCATACGATACAAAGTTTATTAATACGAAATGTTCCGGATAAATCGGAACGTAATTTGCCGATGGTAGAAAGGGACGGAGACACAATTTACGGACAAGCACTTTATTGACACCGAGATAAATATAGACACACGCTTAAACTCTAACTATAGTACAATGTATTTACAAGCTGCAGATGCAGAGAGCGGGGCGCATGGGCGCAAAGAGAAAGCACCGTTTTACGCAGGGCGTAAATAGCGAGAACTGCGGTCGCGGTGGGCCTTGACTCGTTGTCGTTTTAACAGTTTCGCGTTGCCGTAACTTCGAGGCGCTCTAACGTAAGGTACGTCTCTGGGGCGCGCAACGGTGCTCGGTGCCCTATATTAACCGGGGGGAGGGGGCGAAAGTTATTGTTACTCGACAGTACGTACATAAAAATAAATAAGACGATCGGGCATTCTACGAAGAGAACGCGAATCATCTTTGCTTCCTATTTCGAAACACTTATTTGGGTAAAGAGTTTCTCGAACCGTGGATAAGGGATACGGCGCATCGTCGCGTCGCTCGCTCCTAATCGGCGAATAATTGCCAGAGAAAATCAGAGAGGAAACGAAAGAGAGAAAGGAGGAAAAGAAAGAGAATGGGGCTAGAGGTCGGCTATCCCGGCGAACCGAACACGGGGAGAAAGACGTTTTCGACGGAGGAAGCCAGTCTTCGTAATTTTTCGATCGATAATTCGGTCCGTTCATTTGCTCGCTCGCTCGCTCTCTCAATCTCGTCTTTTCGTTCCATTAGTCGCGGTCGAAGGATGCTTCCGACCGTTTTACGGAGAATACTCGAGCCTCCCTCGGCCACCCCCCCTTTTTATTCCGCGTCGAAGAAGCGATCGGGTCTCTGCGTTTCCACGAGTCGTTACCGGGAAGCCATATATTTTCGCAGTCACGGTAATTTTAAACGAGCCGCGACGATCGATCGGCGGCCGTTGCGTTGATCGAATTTCCTGGCGCGTGCACACCACTTTGCGAATCGGCAAAGAACCCTCGATTTCACGGAAAACGTTCTCCGGCTCGCGGAAACCGAACCCGATGGCTCCAGGATCTTGAAACATCGACGATCCGAAGCTACATACGCTTTCTTACGTTTAACCCTTAGCACTCGAATGGCGACTGTGAGGCGCCACTACACATTGCTACACCATTATTCAGAATATTGTTTACATGATTAAATTTGCTTATATGTATATAGGTTTATTGAAAATTAATAAACAGTATTTAAATATAATGAAAAGAATTAGCAATTGGAAACGTTCAACGCTGTGTCTTTTACAAAGTTAAAACACGAACTCCGCCGATTTGTTTCTCCGCTCGCGATTCGCAATTCTCATCGCCGCCCTTGTCTTACACACACTTGTACATACACATATATCACCACAGCTGAACACTTCACACGCACACGTACATGCTCATTCATTCACACAACTCGCCTAAAATACCTACATGTAATAAATTGCTAAACATTTAAATATTGTATGAGGTACTATATCAGTTTCGTACGCATATAATGAAAAAAATTACGTACGATGGAAATATTCTAGGTTAGAAGAAATGTTTGGTTTTTTAGTTGAAATAGCTCCGAGTGCAAAGGGTTAAAGAAATAGGGTCCCCCTGATCTTTCAAATTGCCAGGTTCCCTTGTACGTAGATAGTCCTCTATCGTGATCTTCGATGGAATCGCGCGTCGAAGCTCGATGTTTTTGAATACGAGCACCGAAACTCGTCGAAGCTCTTCGATCGATTAACGGGATGATTCGTGGCCGCTCGAGTTTGCTGACTTAACGAGCCCACCTCCCGTTCGATCGTACCGCAGCGTAGAGTAAATCTCCGGCCGGGGGTACAAGCAAACAACCCGCTTATTACATTTGTTCGGGACTCGTTAACCAAGAATCCATCGAACTTCGATGGTCGCGAGATCATCGTCGAAACTGGTTGAAAATTTAAAGATAATCGACCTCGTTTCGCGAAGAGTGTAACCGACGCCAACATCGGTGCTTCGATGTTTTCACGAAGTGAAAATTCTGCAAATAAATCGAAGGGGAGCGAGAGATCGATATGAAACGACGAAGAATAACTACTTCACTCAATTTTGCGTACGTATGCGACGCGGAAACGCTAGAAAATGTTTAAATTCTAGATTCTTTGCGAAACATTATTTCATCCCCTAAAATCGACTTGGAACGTAGACAAAAATTAGGCTGGCTTTACGGGCGCCGCTCTAATTTGTGAGCGTACGGATGTGTGAGAGCATGGATGTGTGAGAGTATGGACGGTGTGGGTGTGCGTGTGGACCGCACCGCATTTAACGTTAGAATATCGGCGCGTCGCAACACCATCGATCGCCGATGCCCTTCTGTTTTACGAAACGAATATGTTTTTACCAGCGTTTTGAAATAAAACAGTTGTCGTTGGAAAGTGTTGCGAATAGAAGCTCTATCACCGATCTCCGCTCTTTCCCGGCATTCCATCCTCACAAATTCTACTCAATGTTTCATAGTTTTCGAAGTCTCCGGGTTTCCCGCGGTTCTTGGCAAGCAATTCCAAGGTTCCGACTTCCGGAGTAAAGCTACGTTTAATTGGTTCCATTGTGATTATTGTTATTAAATCCGCAAGGGTTGCGACTCGTTAATTTTGTACGGTTGGAAGCCTCGCAAGATTTTTCTTCAAGTATTCTTGAAACGTTCGCGCAGAGGGTGCCTTGTAAACGAGATTACGTGGCACCTGAAATGTGGCAGTGGGCGTAGGGCGCGCACCCCATCGGAACCACCCTTCCGCGAAGACACGATCCTTCCATCTTCGGCCACTCCAGCTCGTTTGTTTTCGTCTTCTTACATGCCTCTCGTTCTCCTCCTTCTTCTTTCTCTTAAGAGCAACGCAGATTAATTGTTTCCTCTCGCGTACCAGGAACGTGACCTTGTCCTTCCGATACTTTTTTCACCCTCTTCTCTCTCGGCATAAATCTCTGCTTCGGTCGCGGGGACCGCCATCGATCATTTCCTCTAATTGATCGATCGGCCAGATCGGGCGCCTAGCGAGAAACTCTTGCGAGACGTACCGAGTCCTCAAAGAGATGCAATAATTTCACTTACTTTGTCTCTCTGAAATAAAAGACGTTCTTCGCTCATATTTTTTAAAGCTGTTTTCTTCACCTATTTTCTTTCGGTGAATGTATGATATACTTATAGACTGCGGGTTTTATGCATTTATAGGGAAAAAGGATATCTATTATTCTCAGCTTGTTAAAATCATTAAAGTAAGAATGAAATGTCTATATGGCTCCAGTTCCCTGCAATTATGCAATTATTTTGCATAAAGATCCGCAGTCTTATCGTATCAATTAATATTAAATCCTTTAAGTGCTTTAAAGCGTGTCGGAACGTAAGTAACCACGTCGCAACTTCTAAATTCAATTTTCGTTGTATTTGGAAAGTATGCGAATAAATACACGAGCGAAGCACGCGTTTTACCGTGTTTCGGAGTCAAGAAATGTGAGAAAATTTTCCGCGGAACCTAATATGTAGCAGCGCATTATCGGTGACTCCGGCGCGAATAGCCGAACGCCATCGGGAGTGTTTTCCGCGAGAATCGCGCCGCGCTCCTTGTTTTTTCCATGAAAGAATCGCCTCGCCACCAGAAAAATTTCAACCAGAATAAAATACAGAGTCCCTCGAACCTATAAATCACGGCACGGGGAACGAGCTGCGTCGCGAAGCCGCGCCGCGCCGGTCTCGGAAGAATTATCGCGACAACCAGCGCCGGATATCTCTTCTCCCTCTCTAACTTGCGCGTCCACATCTTTCTCTCTTATTCACGGTTTCCGTTGTTTCCTTCGCGGTCCTCTATTTTCTCGTTCCCCGCCGTTCGAGACGGGATCTGGTTCGCGACCCGGGACCGTCATCCCTTAAGAATTCTTCGCAAAGTCCTCCGAGAATCTTTTCTTCTGTCGCGCTTGTTCCTTTGTGGCCGCGGCCGCCTGCTCTCCGAGCCGAAATTGGGTTAAACTCGCCGGGTCTCGTTCCCGTCCGAACGAAAAGATCAGCCTCTACTTTCCCACCGACAATCTTGTCGACTTTTCAACTTTTCGATCCATTTCCGGGATTGACGACCCAGGTGGAGTCGCTAACTAGGAAGTTACGACTTAAACAAATATAGCCAGAGTCAATTACAAAACTCTACCTACAGCGGTTAAATTTAAAAAATGGAAAATGAAAGTTTCTGCGCATAATCCTTTACGTAGTCAAGCGGGTGCCCATTTACTGCATTACTTTCCCCAATTTGTCAATGTTCTTCTAAAAGTATTATAGAACTGCTCCGAATGTCCATTCTTTGTACACTATTATATCGGTTTATAGTCTCGAAATCAAAATTTGTGGGGAAAACGTTAAATACTAAAGTTTTTAAATTGTCTATACATTTTAGTTGACTACACATGGGTTAAAATTGTACGAATTCTGAAACAATAACTATTTTTTGTAACGTTCACCGACGGATTCTTTATCTACGCGTTTCGCGTCTGATCGATCGCATCGCATACAATACCATTCGCGTATCAAGAGGTTTTCTGTGTACGAATAAATATACGAATACTAAAGTGCAAGTCAATTTTGAGCGCTGCATCACAGATTGGACTGTTGCACTACCCAATGGTCGTACACTGTTAGCGAGTTAACAATTGAAATGATAGACTGTTGTCCACCGAAGTAGAGCCACTATAAATTCCGCTTTTCATACTCGTTTATATCAATCGCTAGGCACGTATTTTTCATCATAGATTACGACAGTCTCTCGGTTATCAGGAAGTTGCGCATCTCTTGTACAAATATACATATATCTATTCGTTTGTTTATGCAGAAACAATTTTGTTAATTGCGTAAATGCTTTCCCGTATGAATTTTCAAACATTCGAGAGCTTGGTTCATAGAAAAATTAGAATAAAAATCCCTAGTCCGGTTAACTCTCCGACAGCGGTCATCGAGTCTATTGTGATGCATAATATCAAAATCGTTGCGCACTACTCAATTTCTAGCGATGAGATTCGATGGAATAGCTGCTACGTTAGAATCAACAGAGAGACAAATGGATCTACAAGTAGAATCCTTTAAAGATATACTTGAAAAATTGCTGAACGAATCCATATGTTGGTCTTAAGCATCATAGATTGTACAGTTGGAAACAATGGTCCATCTTCAAAGAATTAAACACTGGTAATCTGTTTCGATTCTACGAGCGCGACGATACTCGCTCGAAGCTTGCAACCGTGAGTGCAGGTGCGGGCGTGACACGCGACGAGGATCCGCGGCGGGCGATTTCCACCCCCGCCACTCGCGACGGGGCTGGAAAGCGGAGATCGAGACGCTGCCGGCGAACAGCTGGCGGTTGCACGCGTATTTGCCGTCGGAGGAAACTTTTCAAAAGGTTTAAAGGCTAGAACCTTTGAAAGGATTGAAAGGGCGGTGTGTAGACGAGAGAGCGCGCTAAAGAGAGAAAGAGGAGGGGGGGGGGGGTGAGTCGTGGATGGCAGAAGGCGAGAGTGGAAGCGCGGTTGCGGCTGCGGCTGCAGCGGCAATGCGTGTCACAGTTTACGGGAGCGTCGCGGCTCCGATAGAGCGATAGGGCGGGCGGCGAGCACACGGCCTCCGTCTCGTTAATTTTCGCCATTCGAAGAAAGGCGGCTGCCGGTTGCGGTGGGGCGTTCCGTTCGTTCGTTAGCCGACCGACGCGAATAATGCGGATTCCTATAAACTCGTCACGCACCGCGGCCGGTATCGATAGAAGAATGTCCTTTAATTAATGCTCGCTCGCGGTGCGACGCGAATGCCGGCGTTACCCGTGCCACTCTCTTCCTTCCTCCTGTAGCCTCCTTTACCCTCCTTTACCCTCCCAATTCGACCCTCTTCTGCTCCTTTTTTCCCGCGCGCGTCGCCGACGACGTTCGAGGGCGCATTTTTTCGACGATCGCGCGCTGCTCCAAACTCGAGAGAGGGAGAGAGAGACCGTTGTTCCACCCTTCTCCGGGCTAGAACGACCACCCCCGCCCCACGGAATCGTCGTTCGATTCCGAACGAACGAGCACGCCGGGTTACGCGGATTTTTACGAGCTCGCCTACCTCCTGCGAACTTTCTTCTTCCACCCTTCTCTTCGGGAGAGATTGCCGATGCTTCCTTTCCGCTGCGAGCTGGCTTACCCTCCGTTACCTTGCGATCCACCGAGTCGCGAAAGTACCGGAGAATGCGGCGGGCTGCTCTCGATGCTCGAGACTCGGTGCTCGATGCGGTCGAGAGCCACGGAAATGCTAGACACAATCGACAAAAACTAGAAGATTACTTTGCCAGGAGTATTTTTATTTAGACGATTCGTCGAGATTCGGCACTCGCCGGATGGCGTGTTCGAGGAACGATTCGAGTGTCCTCGGAGAGCATTACTTCGAGTACTCCTCTCTGGATTTAACCATCGATAATGTACAATTTCGCGAGTCTCGTAGACGATGAAACTCGAGCCCGTTCAAGCGACCCAGCGATATTATAATTGTGGTAAGAAAACGTCGATGTTTCTTGAAACGATGCAACGTTTCTTGTCTTCGACCGTACTCTTTGTTAACGAGAAGACCGGAAAAGCATAGAGCATCGACACTTTCGCTTCGTGCCGCATTCTTCTCCTCTGAACATCTATTTACAATAAAATAGTTGAGTTCCTTCTCCTCTGTTTGCAATCCTCCTGAACCAGAAGACGTTCCCCGTCGACGAAGGGAAAAAGAGGACGCCCCTCTACAATTTTGAACCGCGTTGAACCGTAACGAGAGCGAAGAAACCTCTCTTCGGGAAAAGAGCATGAGGAAGCGAGAGAGAGAGAGAGAGAGAGAGAGAGAGGGGGGGGGGAAAGAGCTGGGATTCGTGTAAAACAGTCGCTGTTTTATACTGTAAATAGCGTAACGAGGCTCGTCCCGGTTCGCGGAGAGAAGGACGCGATAAATATCATTCGTAATTCCGTTAATGGACCGCGCAGCGAATTTATCCTAGAATCGTCAAAGAGGTTGGGCCCCGCGCTGCAAGCGGGTCTCGCATTTAAATGTCACTCGAGAACGTACTCCCTTTCTCTCTCTCTCTCCCTACCTCCCTCTCTCTCTCTATCTCTCACTCTCCTCTCGACGTTCCCCTTTACGTTCTCGTTAGTTG
Organism: Sphecodes monilicornis; assembly: GCA_913789915.3. NCBI lineage: Eukaryota > Metazoa > Arthropoda > Insecta > Hymenoptera > Halictidae > Sphecodes > Sphecodes monilicornis. Next base: position 27,685,281 of record OU565290.1, on the reverse strand, counting down.
ACCTCGTCTATTAAACCGAAGAAGACGGACGTTTCCGACGAGCCATGTTAACTGCGACCATCGGGTCTCCCGAGACCCGTCATCCCTTACTCCTTGGGAGATATCCCCTTCGCTCGATAACTTCGTCATCCAGGGTTAATTTAACTCTTTGGGGCACGCTGGGATTAAAAGTGTCCCACCTTTTTGATGCACCGTAATGCATGGTGGGACATTTTTAGTCCCACCTCGAAATATTGCAATAGCTGCATGCGCACAGGTTTATGTTTCGTTTTGTTTACGTAAAGCAGTTGGTAATATCTTCAACAAATGTTACAAATGTATTCACTTGTGTTGGCAACATTCAAACATTCCAATACAGGTTCATCAATTGTTGCAAGCGGAAGATTTATTGCGACAATCTTTTTTTCCTGGTTTTATGTGAAAAATTGTAGAAGTAAGTTAATTTTTATAAAAATTAGTTCCATATAAGCAACTGAAGAGCTTTATAATAAAAACTAAAGCTTAAATTTGTGGTGGTGGACTATTTGAGTCCCACCCTATAACAACAAATTTAATTAAACTATTAGTATTTTTTTATGTTTTTACATTATGTGATACCTTTATTAATAAAAATATACCAATTTTGTTTCATTTAAAATACAATAAAATTTCTATGCAACATGGGTCTATTTTATTATCTGAAATCCTGTGCCGCAAAGAGTAAACACGGTACCTACCGGAGATTATTTTATAATTTCTAGAAACCCTAGTCCACGGCTAAAGGCTTCTCAATGGATTCATCAACAGCAACAACAATTTCAATTCGGAACTAACATTTTACCCCTGGAACGCATCTAAGAATTTCGATTCAGATAAAAGAGAATTTCTAAGCTTCCTTTCGGTACAGCACAATTGCTACAAAGCCTATGACCGAGATTCCGGTAAGTAACGTGGTAACACCGAAAGTAACTGTTTTCAGAATCCTCGTTGAAAATATTTGTAGAATACCGGTCGATCGATGGATTTTCAGACTTTGTCTTACAATCGACGAGACTGTAAAAGTACTGTCGTAATCTGCAAATTTCGTACGGTTTAATACATATGTATTACAGTGGAAACCTATTGAAACGAGCGTCGCCCCTTATGCGCCACGTTCATCTGTCCGTTATGATCGCTCCTGAGCTCGTCCGAGCACGTAGGCGACCACGGGGAGCGAGACGCGCGGCCGAGTCGAGGAGACGTAGCCCTCGGAAAACGGTCCTCGCGAGTAAATAAAGTCAAACCCTGCTCTAGGACCAAAAGGAAAGCAGGAAGCTTCGTAGCACCTGGTTCAAATAAACGGAGACATTGCGGTGCCGGGGTTAATACCCGGCGCCGCACGGAAGCGACTCGCTCTCCGTTTCCCGCAATAACCGTGTTCCCGCGATCTTTTGTCATTAGCGACGAGAGCGGCCAGTTCCGTAAAGTTCTGAGCAGTCTTGCGCCGTGGCAGCCTCGAGTCCCCCGCAACCAGAGTGTTTGCTCTGCCATTCTGTTCCGTCTCGCTCGCTCCTGCACCCTCGAATCTTCGACATCCCCGAGACCGGTAGGCTTTCAAGGGATTTGCCGAGACAGCCGGAGAGGATCGAGGGACCGCCTTATCTCGTCAACAAACGTTGTAACGCTTCAAACGATTACGTACGCAAAGATTCATCCTGAACCCGAACGGACGGGACAGCGTGAAAAGAACAGAGAATGAAGCCGACTGCTCTAATTACCGGACGCTAACCAAACGAGGGGTTTCTTGTGTTCGCTGCGAGACTCGTCTTTTCACTGACAAAGATTGTCCTCCTCTAGTTTGACATTAATCTTGTGTCAAACTCGAAACTCAAGGGTCCGTCTTGGGTCCGAAAACAAATGATACATAGTTCGCCTCTCGTCTCGAACTGTCGACCTCTACCCGGCTGATCGATCTTGTTGCTGGTTGCAGGTGAACGGGCAAGACGTTTCGAATTCCAGTCACGAAGATGCGGTGCGTTGCTTTCAGTCGGCTCAGGAACCGATCATCGTGGAGGTGCTGCGACGGCAGCCGGCGATCCAAGGACAGCGACCAGCCTGGAAGGATCAGTCCGCGGAGAAGAACGAGGTCGAGGAGAAGACGACCGACCCGAGCAAAAGGGAGACAACGGCTCCCGCGTCGCCCACTCTGGTGTCCACAGCGGTCCAGACCGACTGGGCCGGCTTCATCGAAGAGGAGGAACTGCTTCCGGTGCCCATCGGCGTCGACGAGCAGACAAACGACAGCTTCGAAGACTTCCTCGCGCACGACATCGATTTCGAGGTACGCAAGGATATACGCGCGCAGCCTCTCCAAAGTAAGCCCACGCGTTTCAACGAATCTCTTCGCTCGTTGCTTAACACGCTTGCTACCACCATTTGTTTTGCTATCTACATTATTCTGCTTACTATAACTTTAACTAGCAGAGTATACAAAAATTAATATGACGATCTTTCGGTAAATTGCAAGACCGTGAACGTCGCGTGCGCGTGACAGAACCTGCTCTCGAAGCATTCGGATCGAAATCATTTGCATCGAAGAAAGTTGTCTCTGACATCTGGTCCATAGTAGCGATTGTTTAGCGTTGGTCCGGTCACTTTCCGAATGCACGTTGCATAACGCGTGCGGTAAACGAGAGATGGTAACGTTTGACGAGACAAGACATCGTTGTGTTCGCAGGAAGTGACGCTACGGAAGGCAGGAAGCGCGGAGAAACTAGGGCTGACGGTCTGCTACAGTTCCGGGTCCGGCAGCGAGGACGCAGACACGGAAGTTTATATCTCGGAAATAGTTCCTGAAAGTCTCGCGGCGCGCGACGGCCGACTGCGGGAAGGCGACCAAATCCTGAGGGTGAGTTCTCGGTGAATTATTACCGCGGACACGGGCTCGGCCAGATACGAGAAACTCGCCACCGCGGCGGAACAACGCGAGATGAAACCCGCCGGCTCGAAACACCACTAATCTTCTCCCCGTTTTCCGCATCCGTCACCACCTCCGTACCCTTCCCCGTACCCTCGCGGACAACCCTCCCGGATTATCATTTAGAACGTAAGAAATTCGGAAGTAGCAACCGTCATCGACGTCGACGAGAATCGAACTACCGGGCTGATTCGATTACTACGGCCGGGAGAGAACCAGCCAGCTCGTCGCGTTTCCCGCACACGATTTCCTTCCGACCTGCTACCCTTCTAATCTCGTTAGGCGGATTGTAATTACGGACAAAGTGGTCGACTTAAGGGAAATCGGATGGAAGAACGAGCGACGACCGTGTCCCCGGGATTTCTTCCCTCGAACCCGACTTTGCACCAGTCAACTCCTTCCGGGTGAGGTCTCGGGCCCAACGACCTCGCCCGCGTGTCCGCAGTGTCTCGGTCTACCGTGCTGAGAACTTCGGGCCAAATGCCCTTCTCGCGTTAGCCTATTCAATATCGAAAATACGACACAGCAAACGGTCTCGTGTCCTCGGCTCTGCGGCCAGATAAGATAATTAACCCTTAGCACTCCAATGGCGACTCTGAGGCACCAGTACGAATTGCTACACCATTATTCAGAATATCGTTTACACGATTAAATTTGCTCATATACATATAATGAATTACTAAACATTTAAATATTGTATGAGGTATTATATCAGTTTCGTACGCATATAATGAAAAAAACTTATGTACGATGGAAATATTTTAGGTTAGAAGAAATGTTTGGCTTTTTAGTTGAAATAGCTCCGAGTGCAAAGGGTTGATCCCTTGCGTTACGAGTGTCTTTATACTTCTTCTTGTTTGGAGTTTAGTTGAAATTCGGTTGAAATTTAGTTAAAATCTGGGGGAAGACTTCACGAATTGTATCCGATCGATTGAAAATCCGCTGCACGACGCGACGCTCAGAGGAGTGCATCGATCCTCACTCTGTCCGTTTCAGGTAAACGGGAGAGACGTGGCGAACAAAGAACAGACCGAGAACCTATTCGCCGAAACGAAGAATGCAGTGACCATTCTCGTCAGCCGATGTCTCTTCCAGGTGAGCTCTTTCATTCGAGACTTTAGCTAGTCTCTAGGTGAGATTATCTCGCCACGATCTAGTATAGACTAAACACGCTGTTCGAATCGTTTTTCAGGACGACGAGTTCGACGACAGGCGCACCTACCACCAGGTGAGTCTTTGCACCCCGGAAACGCTTCTCGCGAAGATCCTTTCGGACTAAGAAAGAACAATATTTTCTTTTAGCGCGTTTATTTCGTTCAAGCCACGCGACCCGCGTTGAATAGCAATTCCAATTAGAAACGATCGGGTTATATTGCTCGGTGCGATTTGTCGGATATCGAATAAAAATTTGATCTAGCTCAATTTCGATACGGATCGTACGCGTCGGTCAATCTCCGATCCATTTATGCAGTAATACAATATCCGCAATTATTCTTCGATCTACGAGAAATATAAGATTTAATGGACGAACAAAGTAAGAGGGCGCGCGAATGAAGAGCGGATGGTGGCGCTTATTAGGATAGCGTAATTGAGTATAGAGCGACTGATAGGCTGATTGGCGCAAAGTGCTGGAAAGTATAGCACCGTGGAACAGGGGGAGAAAGGGAGACAGGGAGACGCAAAGGGAACAGAAAGGAGATAGAGATCGCTTCCACGCAATCAGGGAGCACTTGAAATAGAGAAATTCAGCGAGCGCGTCGCGTCGGGCCGAGCTAAAGACGCGACAACTTTCGTAAACGAATTAAGACGCCCCAATGGAGGGCCGCCACTTTTTCTCCTCGAAATCGAAACGAAGACTCGAGAACATCGATCTCGTAACTATTATCTCTTTCTAGTTCCATCTTGGTTCCACAACTGTTTCAACACTCAAATCAATTCGTGCATGTTGTTATTTAGTTCCATAATTCCTACGCATAGTATGATATTCGGAGAGTTTGTAACTTTTCTCTGACAATATCTTTCTTTATACCTTACAATAGGATTGTGATTACATTGCGTTTAATAGAATAGTGTAACTACAGTAAATCCTCTATAAACGCATAAGCCTCGGGGGGATAGTTATGCGTTTATCTGTGACGGGTAGCTATTTTTTGAGCTTCTAAGGCCGAGCCGAACGTAGAGAAGGACAGCCCGTGTAAAGCGAGACCACGCGCGGGCCTTTGAACTGGGCCGGCGACTGCGACTCGCCGCGTCTTTCTTTCTTTCTCATACGCAATCCTTCCTTGCGCCCGAAACGTTCATCGTCATTTAAACCACTAAATACTACAACAGTATTTACACAGTTGAAATCGTATCGTGGGTTTGGTCTTTTTTTAATCAGAAAAATGCCACGAATATATCGATGAAAGTTTCATAAAAAAATAAGTAATAATAAAAAAAATTAAATATCGGTGTTACATTGTCATGACGCACGGGCCTTTGGATTGCGCCGACGACTGCGTATAATTTTCATACCGGTATTACGAATACCGGTATCGAGATTATACCGGTATTACGCCGCGTGGCATCATACCGGTATAATCTCGATACAGGTATTGGGCAAACAGAGCTATACCGGTAACCGATATAAAATACCGGTATTTTTCGGTTTCTCTGTCTCTTTCTATATCACGCGATACAATGTCGTTTGAACGCCACCTATATAACTGAGTTGTCACAGTGTGCGCGAGCTCATGGCGCGACTCGTGCTCGTGTGTCGTGTGCGTGTAGTCATCTAGCGCACGACCGAGAGCCCGGGACCAGTGATGCCAGAATCGTGGAACCGAGGAACTTGCCACTCCGGTGGATCCTCCGGCTGGACCCCCCACTCTGACGTACCGTCGTCGCCTTACGTTGTTTCTTACTGCGCACGCGCTACACACAAGCGTACCTCAACGCCGTCGAGTCGAATAGGCAGCTCACACGGACAGACTAGAGGTACGCTGTATGTAGCGCGTGCGCAGTAAGAAACAACGTAAGGCGACGACGGTACGTCAGAGTGGGGGGTCCAGCCGGAGGATCCACCGGAGGGGCAAGTTCCTCGGTTCCACGATTCTGGCATCACTGACCGGGACAGAGCGTGCAGGCACTTTTAGTTTATTGTACGCGGTACAATATAATTTTTATTGCATTTAGAGACTTACAATTTTAAACCGATGTACTTTTGGCTGTCAGTATTACGCTAGTAAAGGTAAACATGATAATTTAAAATTAAGACGCGATTTTATTTTCGAATCGAACGATAACAATATATATACAAACTAACAATTTATAAACTTACATTTTTATTATTTCTATGTATTAACATATCGTTAATAATATCATCGGATAGGTTATAGCACAATGGTGATGATACATATTTTAAAGAAGAAATATAGAATAATAAATATAGAATCAAATTTCTGTACATTATAAAAATTTATTTATTTAAACACTTATTCTCACAGTAAATTATTTAAATTATAATACAAGTAATGAATATAGAAACAAATTATAAAAATTTAGTTATTTGAAAATTGTTTAAATTATAAATAATTGGGTTCTTCATAACTGTTTCGAGAACCGGGACCGATATAAGTTTTCAATCCCCGATTTAAAAAGATTATGAAATTTTTTTGTTTAAATAAAATAAGAAAATTAAAAAAATTACCAGCAAATATCAGAAAATATACAGGTATTTTCATATAACGATATGCCGTCATACCTGTATTTCGGTTTCTATGAAGGTTACGAAGGTACAACCGGAAAATACCGATATAATATCGGTATGAGGTCTTGAAATATACCGGTATTTCCATTTACCGGTATCGCGTTATACCGGTATTTCGGTATTTCGGTTTCTATAAAGGTTATGGAGGTAATACCGGTATGAATCCCTGCTCTCCGCGTCGCATTAGTAGTGGTTCACACCGATATACCCGAGCCGAGATGGGATTACTAAAGTGGAGGGGATATATTTTCTGCGTTTATCTGCTACAGCTTTTATGCGTTTATAGAGCATTTACTGTATAAAGGCTCTTACCCAAATAAATGGAGTTCTCCCTCTGATGAAACTCGAATCGGTCGTTGTCAAGAGTGTTTGCCACTTGATTACCTTTGCGATCTGTGCTCAGGAATCGCCGCCGCTGTCCCCGGAGCACCTGCCCTCGTACCAGAACAGCTTGATCGAGCAGCTGATCCGGCAGCAACAACAGCAGACGGACGAGCGGGCTAAAGAGTCGGAGGACAGCACGTCGACGTTGAAAGCACCTCCGCCGATACCCTCTCACACTCCTCAGCAGCAACAGCAACAACCGCAACAGCAACAACAGTCTCAGGCGAGCAGCGTGTTCTCGACGACGACGTCCTCGTCGACGTGTTCGTCGCAGACCTCGCAAAAGTCCGGACGGAACGCGTCCTCGCCGGCGCATCTACCCGAGGACCGGAAGCAGTGGATGCAGGAGACGATGAAGGACTGCGCGAAGAAGATGGAGGGTTTGTCCGTGCGGGGCCAGCAATCCGCGGTGGTCAAGCTGACCGAGGCGTACTCGAGCCACGTGTGGAGCGAGACGGAACACATCTACGAGACGATTCCGGAATCGGACAGCGAGCCGATCTACTCGTCGCCGTACGAGCACCAACATTGGACTCAGAACAATCATGGGACAGCGACCACGTCGACGACCACAGCGACAACGACCACCCAGCAGACCCAGGGGAATCAGACCAGGTGGCACTCTTCGTCGAAGAGCAACAGCTCGGGCGAGGAGAAGGACAGTTCGAGCGCGTACAACACCGGCGAGTCCTGCAACAGCAACCCCCTCACGCTCGAGCTGCACCAGGCCGAGAGAGATCACCACAGAAGCACGTTGGTCCTCTGCCCTCCAAAGACACCGACCACCGTGCAACAGCAACAGCAACAGCAGAGACTCGGCTGCACCTGTCCAGCGTCCACCCCCAACAAGCCGACCATCGCCAAGAGCCAGCAGAGCAGACGCGGCTCCAGCACCAGCCACCATCACAGGGACCGCGCGGACCCCACCGTCGCGGCTCTACCGGCAGACACGATGTACACCAACATGGCGAATCTCCAGCAAACCATGCTCCTCCAACAACAGCTGTTCAAACAGGCCCTGAACCGACGGAACCTCACCACTGGCACCGCAGCCAGCCCCAAAGAGACCGTCGCCACCACCGCGAAAAAATCGAAATCTCACGGCAACTTCCAAGCGCCGAATCTGACCCGGTACCAGTTTGTAGGCAGCCAGCAGGTCTGCACCTCGACCAGCTGGGTCCCTCCGGAGGACAAAGGTAATAACGATGTACAAATGGAGTGGAAGGTGAAGAGGAGGGCCGACGGGAGCAGGTACATCGCCAGGAGGCCGGTCAGGAATCGGATTCTGAGGAACCGGGCGATCAAGATATCCGAGGAACGTGCCGGACACAGCACGGAAGACGACACCATGTCCGAGATAAAGGTAACCGCCTCGAGTTACTGTTCTCGAGAACGCTTGCGCCCGCGGTATGCTATCGTCTCACGGCTCGACCAATGTCACTGGTAGACTGCGAATCTTTAGCAAAGTCAAAGTTGTGTAATGTAATCTCGTTTGATTCGCAGGTGGGCAGATACTGGACGAAGGAGGAGCGCAAGAGACAGCTGGAGCGTGCCCGCGAACGAAAACAAAGGCAGCAGGAGCTGATGCTGCAACAGCAACAACAACAGCAGCTCCAGTTGCAGCAGACCAACGAGCTGCTGAACAGCGAGCACCCGGACGAGAAAACGAAAAAGCCGCTGAACATCCTGGAGCTCAGTCACAAGAAAATGGCCCGCAAAAAGAACACCTTGGACGACTTCACAACCGTGCAGGAAATGCTGGTCCATGGGAACAGAGTGGGTGGTGCGGGTGGACCGGGTGCCGGTGGAAAGCTGATGGGTCTGCTCTCGGTTACCACGGTCTGAAGAAGATACAATCAGAGTCTAAACTACGCTGCTGCAGTTTTCCTCGATCTTCTAGCGTTTGTGTTACGCGTACAATTAGGGCGAGTCATGGTAACTTTCTCCCGAGTTCTGTGCTCGACGTTGCGTCGACAACGCTGTAGAACGAGGCTGAAACGATCGCGAAAGACCACACGCTCCGGTCGATTGTAAATAGTTATTATACAATGCCATGTATACATATGATGAATGTATGTAGATTATTTTACACGAACCAAATCCTTCTCTGTGAATCGATGAATAGAACGAGAGTACGCCTCTGTAGATATGTACAATAAATGTAACGATGTATACGTCTCTGTGTAAATACTTCCGACTGTCGACCGGAAGAGGACGAACGTTCCTGCTGAGAAAGAAGCAGTCCAATCGCAATAACGAATCGTCCGAGAAACACCGGTCAAAAATATCTTATTCGTGCGTAGAGAACAGTCGTACAAAAAGCTTGTATGTTTTATTACCAAATTCAAAAATCTGATCTCATCGATATATCTACCTATCCATTACATAAACGATGCATTTATATTTAAACTGCTCAGCACTTTCCGCTCCGGAATGTTCAGGTGCTGAACGTAAGCGGGGAAACAATGATGCGTCGAGAAGTTCAACAGAAAATCCCGCAGGTATTGACCAAGATTCAAATGGTAGATCGAGTCTTCCAGCAACTCCGGATCCTCTTCTCCTTCCTCCGCTTCGTTCGCAGCTTCCTCCATCACTGAAAACACATTCGAGTCACAAATACCGCGAACCGGGGGTGTACCATGAGTATGATAACGCGACAAGAGTAGAAAACTATACTATAAACTCACGCAACATGTTTTCATAGCCGGGATCTAGGAAAGTATTGTTGTCTTCGCCATCCTCGTCGTCGTCGGATTCCTGTGCGTCAAACACACATTCGCACACACACATACGTTTACCGTCTAAGATTTTCACTTGCTAGTTGTTGTCAAATAAATATAAGATTGTTACTAACGTCCGACTCTTGATTCGCGGCGACCGCTTCCATGTCGTTCGACAGTTCGTTGATGATCAGCTTGAAGATCTTGGCCAACACCGGTATCGTGGTCCACTGATAAGGTTGCGACTCAGCTTTGCTCCTGGTCCTCACGCCTTCCTCATTCCCTGTAGACGGTCACGTATTTTTACCAGGAGTTGCGGGAATGCAACCGTTGCAACGGTGAAAACGGGCAGACGACGATGCGGTAGTTCTGTAAGTGCTAAACGCTTTCGGTCTACAAACCTGAAAATATTTCGTCACCCTTGACGGTAATCTCGTTCAGCCGACTATCGTCGTGAGTAACACCGTACTCGAGCATCTTGCACAGCGCTACCGTGGCCACCTTACGGTCGTACCTGCCGAAGAACAAGTGCTGTCTGCTGACCCACTCGGTCAGCACGAACGCGAGAGCGCTCTGTCCTGTGGGGCCGGGCACGATCGACAGAAAGTTTAGGACGGCGTCGAATTCCATGTTGATCAGATGAGCGTATATCATCAGCAAACTCTGCGCCACGGTCAAGGTTTCTGTCCGTTGCATCTTGCTCAGCACAGCTTTCAGCAGCAGGTCGAGATTCTCGCCTAGCGTGTCGCCTGCCTTTCTGATCAACGTCGTTACCAGCCGACCGACAAAAGTGGCAGTGAACTCGCTCGACTGAAACACGCGGTTACTTGGATGGGTTCTTTAAACATAACTAACTGTTTCCCGATCGAGTATACTATGATAGATCTACCGTTCCTAAAAATCATCTAAAAGGACTAAGTCATGAAATGTTCCGATACTCGGTGGATTTTCGACAAGAGCAAAATATTGGCTTTGTATATAGCCGATTAGCGTTTTTGTATTTGGCATTGTATAGCCGATCGAGAAAGTATACTTCGCAGTCTATAACAAACTCGAGGAAGACAGCCACCTGTGGATTAAGTAGCTGAGCAACTATCTGCAATATATACTGCAAGCCAGTTTGGCCATCGCTGTCGCGATGGACGGTGACTTGTCGTGCCGCGACGGACAGGTAGGTGCGTATCACTTCGCCCCCGCTCTGCAAGGTTTCGTTGTCTTCCGAATTAAGAATACAGTGACACGCGGCGGGGAAAGCAGTCTCGACCAGCGCGCTACTTAGAGGTGTCGGCGAGTACTGCACCAGAACTTGCAGTACATCCAAAGCTACGTCTCCACACCTCTCTGGAAGTCAGAGATAGAGGGAGAGAGAGAGAGAGAGAGAGAGAAATCGTTAAAAACTTCGTTTTTACTTGAATTAACCTTGTTACGTTGTTGGGGTCCTTAACCCCGATCTATGTTGTTAGTCCGGTCTTCAACTTGTTAAACACGGCTGTATATTTTAGAATCTGCGACGGCTTACCGTCTCTCGACTTGTCCATAGACGTCACAGCCATCATGCTTGTCAGAGTGGGTATCAAACGAGTCTGCAACGGTCCTATGCAATCCGGGTTCTGCGTAAGGCTCTTGAATATATCTTGACACAGGTCTAAGATTGTTGGATCACTATAGAACTTCAAGAATATGGCGATAGTCAGCGGACAGATTTTACTTTCAACCGAAGCGGTAAACGCTTTATCCAGCTGTGAGAAAGTATAAAAAGATACAGTTTTTAGAACGAATAGGTCCGGTAGCACGTAAAAAGGTGTGAAAAATATTACCGAGATTAAGATTTGGAAGGTTTCCATGACCAAAATCAAAACCTCTGTGGAAGGTTGGCTGGCTAGATTGAAGAGTCCTTGAAATATTTCTGGCAAATGGGATCGAATAATGTTGACCATGGATCTGCTAGTTTCCGTAGTCGACGCTTCGCAGAACCAGTAGATAGCTTTCACCGCGCTGATCCGAATACAAGCGGGTTGATTCTCTTGCAAACCATTGACAGTTGCTTCGAGAAATTGGGAGCTTATCGCTGATGGCATTATTTCGGCATACTTGCCACCGACGCATAAGCATCGACCAAGAAGCAATGGTGGTGCTCCTAATAAATTGTCATACGTGACGGTAAAAATTTGCTAATGGAGAAAAAGAGAAAAGCGGAAGCTTCGTGTACCTGAATCGTTCAGAGTAGCTAAAACAACCGTTGCTAAGAATTGAACAATATCGAACTGAAGCATCCCGGAGGCATACTTCTCCACGATTGCGGGTTTGACTTTGCTTAAAGCTAAAAACGAAGATTCGCGCAGCTTCCACCAGGACTCGTTGTTCTCGCCACAGCCGTTAGCGTTTTGCAGGGCACTGGTTGCTTCGATGTGCCGAGTGATCACTTTGCACAGGGCATTAATTGTTTTTTCTGCGGAATAATTGACGAGAGCCTGTGTGAAAAATCAAGATGAGACGCGACTCAACTATTTTCGGCAAAATTCAAAGAAGGTCTTTCGTGGTAACTCACTGTCAGAAGCTCTTGTGCAGAGATACGAACGTTATAGGCGAACGCATCGTCATCCTCTACAAACTGATTTGGACTCGTCGACCATAACTCAATCTGATCTTCGGTTATTTGCATGAAAACGATCAGATAATACATAATATCTTCCAACAAATTATCTAAATGGTTCGAGAATCTCTTGCGGTCCACAATAAAATTAACATACTCAAATATTGCGATGATCAAATTGTTAAAGTTAATTATCACGCCTGAAAAGAGAAGGAGAGCGCAATTAAAACGAATTGGAACACTGTAAGGCAAAGTTTAACCGAGATTTACCGTCAGAGTCGACTTCTTTATCGTTCTCCTCCCTGTCTCCGTTCACTGTTCTTTCCTGATAAATCTTTGCACTCTGAGTTAAAGTTTTCCAAATGGGCGGCAGCATCTGTGGCAAGAAACTCGACACGTGCTTAGGTAGTTTAGTTACAAGGCAATTTATAGCTTTAATAACGTCGGTTTTCAAGCCACTGTCGCAGGTTGGCCCATCAGGCGCTTGCAAGCACTGGACAAACTTCTCGCAGAACATGGGAATAACTGGTTGCAGGTATTGTTCTGTGAATCCCTTTTGATACAACTCCGTAGCAGCCACCAATGTCGTGATCGTGGTGAATATTTCAACCGCGCGTCCACGGGTTCTAATAGAATATTGCTAAAAATTGAGTAAACATTATTACAATGATAACATCAACAATCACGAAAAGAACATACATTTTCACTTTGAAATATCCTATACATTTCTTGAAGAATAACTGGTCCCACATTAGGCAATTGGATATCGGTGAGGTCCGAAGTAAATTCAGTTAAAACTCTCATTGCTCCGTGCACAGCATATTCGCTTTCTCCGCTTAAACAACTGACAAGTATATCGAACAAGCCTGGCCAATTTTCAGGCCAATCCCAGTGAGCAATAGCTGATATTGCGTATGCTACTGCTGTACGTACCTGAAACAAATATGTGCAACTTTTCGACCATTGCTAAATGCAGGATTTCGAATAACTGCTAAACAAGCCACTTAATAAGTTAACCCAGATACCTTGTACATTCCATACAGAAATAAATTGTACCTACTTACTTTACTAATAGATTCTCTTAGTCCTAACGGCAACAATTCTTTGATTCTCTCTTTCGTCGCAGATTTTATTTCTGGTGGTCTAAATTTTTCAGCCATAGAACACCAATGAGTTTCCACATACTGTTTCAACAATACGGAAGCTAGCTGTCTGATAGGTAAAAGTCCGTTAGGATTTACCACGAATTCTGTTAAATGAATGCCAAATTCTTCTGTTACTTCTAAAGCTTGAATTCTTTGCTCTGCTGCTTGACGCATGTCTCTTTCAGGAGACAGAATGCCGGTCAACGTTTCATACAAGGCCTCTCTTAGAGAGCCTTGCACATCAGATCCCATTGTACTCATTTCAACAATATGTTATCTCCTCACTTTGCACCTGTTACCATGAAAATGTTGGATTAAAAAACTGATCTACTCTACCAACAACATTAGGGTAACAAATTTCCACTGACCTGTGTACATATCTCTGTCGAGTATTTATCGCGACGCTACTGAGTCACCTATTCAAAGCTCTTACATTACACTGCCTTAATCTCCTAAGTTACGTTCTCTGTAAACATAATAATTAAATCAGAAATCGAAAACGGCGGAGCACGTTGCGATTAAAAACATTCAGCCTCAAGAGACACATTGGGGGTTATCAAACGCGAATTATTCGAACCATATATTTTAATAAAATAACCACGTTAATTTCCGTTTAATTGCAATTACTCCGTACAAAGTGAAGTTAAGAATAAAATGAAATAAATGCGTAATACGTGTTGTTTATTGAACGTTACAATTCAATAAAGCCGGTCTCATAAAAAAACGAAGAAGGTTAAGGTAACGTACATATATGTGAATCTAAAATTTCTTATTTCCCATGCTGCTAGGAACGTGCTTTAAATCCTACGTTTACAATTCAATATTTTGATAAATAATATGAAATTTATCACTGACAATTTTTAATTGAATTCAAACTATGTACACTATATTCTTCGCCCACGAGAACCGAGTACCTGCGAGTACCTACGTACCTACACTGCCTACACGTCACAGAGAAACTTGTAAATACCAGTACCAGTATTGGGATATTGCACTTTGCACTGGTTTCACGCGCATGCGCGACGATTTTAGCGTCAGTAAAGCACAAAGTTGGGCTAGAATGGAGTACTTTGGTGAACCCGCATAATTTCGCAAAATTTTTTTTTTTCGATTTTCAAATATGAATGTTTAACTTCCGTATGTTATAGCTGCCATTATGCAATCGAATATGTTAACATTAACTTACTGAACCGATCCTCGGTTCTGTTCTGTTTATAGGATTTTATAAAGACCAATTTACAATACTCGGAAAGAACGTTTTTAGCATATTACAACTTGTGAAATAATTTTAATCCATTTAGTTTATTAATAAATCTTTTGTTTATTCCCCTTTCACATATGTTATCTTATATGTCATTTACAATTTATTAAACAGTGTAAATACAACATTGGTGTCAGAGTATGTGCAGCATGCACACAAAATTGACACATATATTAGATTTTGACTAACACCAATTGAATTGGTGTCTATAAATGTATATTAATGTTCTCTTATAGGAAAAATAATTTAACCATATAACTTTCTTTAGACCTTTCAAACTCTTTGTGATGTGTGCTCTAGGTATATGCGTAATAGTTAACAAAATTATGTCGACCACTGGACATAGTAGCTTACATACAAAAATATAACAAAAAAGGTACACTATATATGTATAGTATACTGTACTACAGGAGAGTAATATATAAAATAAATTAGTCATTCCGAAAGAAATAGTTAAAAACTATATAACAATCTTCTTCATAAAAATGATTATTTCAGAAAATCATCGGTGCTTGAACCTGCAATAGTGAATCTATTGGCAGTAATAAATTTGTTTTAGAAATTTTTGGACATTGTTATGCTGCAAGGTCTTCAACCTTCTTTCCCGACAAGTTCATTAAGTCGGAATGAATTCTAAAATGCAATCTGGATTCGAGAAGGTATCCGGTAAAATTTTTTCTGCAATCATATAAAATAATTTCATTTAACTATTGATCGATTACTACAAATACAGATAATGAATAAAGAATAAAAGAAACTCACTTAGCATCTTCTAGAAACTCGATAGCAAGTGGAATGTTTCCTTGATCTTTTGCTAGCAAAGCTAATTCTACTGTTGCAAAAGGAATTATATAAGTATCTTCCCTAATTGATTTGTCTAAAGCGAGTGCACGAGTTAAGCAATCCTCGGCCAATAATGGCCGTTTTAATTGGCGTAAACAGGCGCCCTTTAAAAGTAACAGAAGCGCCTCGTTGTCTCCGTGAAATTCCGTTTTCCTGCAAATAAACGCTTCAGTTTACATGGATATCCGATTACGCGTAACAGCGGTCGTGTAATTGGTCAAAGAAACTCACGGGCCGTTTTTAAGTTCTCTTTCAGCTTCCTCGATCTGTTTGAATATATTCAACATTAAGTCTTGCCGTTTGCCGATCGTTCGGAACAAATTCCACACGTACATAAGTTCGAACACAGGAAGAACTAGTTTATCTTTCTGAGCAAAGTAACGTTCCGTTTTTTTAATAACAAACTTCTCCATTGGCCATGATTTTCCTGCTATGCGTTGCTTGAATGTAGGGGCTTGCATCATTAAAACATCGATCAACTGTTTCTTCTCGCTTCTCGACGGTGGTTTTTGCATGAGAAGTATTGCTGCTTTTTGATATAAATAAACGGTACGCGACCAGTTCGATTCCTTAACTAAACAGTTGGCGAACATTGCAGCTTCTTCCCATTGTTGCAGAGAACAGTGCGCCCACATCAACTCCCAGAAACAAAGGTGATGGAACTGAGGCCATAAATCTTGGCTCTTCCAAGATCTCGTGTACCATTCGATCGCAGTTTCAAAATTTCCTCTTATCAGTTCTAGCCTTCCCTTGAAAAACAAAAACCACACGCCGTTTGGATAAAGACTCAATTCTTCCTCCAACGCTTTTTCACACCACTCTAGATCGCCGTCCGTATTGCTTAGGAAAACAGACACTAGTAAATTGTAAGATAAGAGGATCATTGCGCATAAAACGTGCCGCAATCCTCTTCTTTCACTATATCCTGCATCTAACTCCGATAGACCGTATTCCTGTTCATAAAAGAGATATATTGGATTATTGTTGCGCAAGCTTCTTCACGACAGGTATTATTTATTACCTTATCACCAGAGAAGCCTATAAACTCTAACAGTTTGATAATTCTTGCTGGTAACAATGAGATCATCTAGAAAAAGATATCAAGAATCTGTTATGGCCGACGTGCTACTTAAATAACGTTATCCAACAGAGGTAATGGTATGTACCAAATTAAACGCTCCGATTCCTGTGCGAACGCCGCTTTCAAAATGGATTTTATGAACATCGTTCTCCCATTTACGATTATTCAAAATTGTCAGACATTCCCTGGAAACGAATGATGTGCGTGAGACACCGTGAAAACTTCTCCGTTAATGAAATTCAGATGGATAAGTAGCGATCAGTTTTGTTTACTTATATGACAGAAAGCAGGCACGAATTTTCAATCCAGCTTTGACAAAGCTGACCAAAGTCTCGTCCTCCACAAATGTGAGCATCGACTTTAAAAGGAGTGACTCGGCATAACATAGTTCCGCATGCACTTCCTCTGTAATATTAAGTCTCCATCAATCATGCTTCAAGCTTTCGGCCTGTCTTGTACAGATCAGCATTATGTATACACTGTCGTACAAATTTTTTGTTTTTTTTCTCGCGTTTGGCGTTTATAAAAAAGAATAGCGTTGTATTTGGGAGAATGTCGCCTATCGGTTATTGAAACGCAAAATTGATGTTAGACAGTGTTACTACAAGATGGAGATGATTTGTTAAAAGCTATAAATATTGTACTAACTTGATTTTGTAAAACACTAGACGAATTTTTAGAAACAGATGTTTTTTAACAACTTTATCAACAAGTAAAATTCAACAAGATGGAAGAAATAAACGAGATATTATTCTCAATTGGTCATGCGTGTTATTCAGAAAGCAATCTGGAGTTCATGCTATGTCATGTTAATAGATCCATGCCCATATACTTACCAATTGTGTAGGTGTCGTAGTTAGTCTTCTTCACCATTTTACCAATATTTTGTGTTAGAGTAACATGTTTGCGCTGCTTTGAACATAAGCTCATGCACTGTTTCACGGCTGCAGCTGCCTTTGCAATGTATTCCTAAACAGTATATATCACTATATATTATCGGGTAACATATTTTCCATATATGTATTGCAGTTGATGTAGTACTTGTTCAAATGTTAGGATTGCCTCGAGAAACGCGAAAACGCTTGTTCCTAACGAATGATATATGCTGCTGGTTGCCCATGGTTCCATAATTTTTCTTGCTTTGTCGAAATCATTGTTAAAAAAACAATTGATCGCTTTCTTTGCTTCCATAATTGCTGTATCCAAATCCATGGAAGTAAGCCTGCGAATAGAATAGAGATAATTTAATATATAAATATTAAATTAATTTGTATGCAAATGTACGAGTACTCGTTTACACATGTAATAACTGTAGACTTACTCCGGTATGGTCTCCTGGGCATCTTGGAACTAAAATACGAATAAAATTAAGATTTAATACGGATATAAACACTGTAGATATTTTCATTATTATAATATATTAAGATACACACCTCATCTTCTTCTATGTCTGACATCTTTGATGAACGTTTATATATGCTTAAAAAAGAAAGCACTGTCTATCATTCTATAGTGAATTAAGTTAGTTTATGTTTAATACATATATCAAATATTTGTAAAAGATGATATCATAAGTGACAACAGTTACTTATACAGTTTGCACATTCTCTAATCGGATCCTTTTATCTGAAGAAATGTTAATCGTTCTAGGTGAAAGTTATTCTTTAACACAGATTTCTCAAGTGTGCTCCTTCAGTTTTAGGTCATTTCTTTTCCATTCCCGCAATGAGAACACACTCCACTCCAGACTTTCAGCATTTTATTAATCGATGCACTTCTATTTATTGTGAACACCATAGACGGTATTTAGATTTAGATCAAAATGTATGGGCAGAGTTCAAAGATTAATAATTAATGATAAATGTGATATGATAAACTCAAGTATCCTTCCATTGATAATAAATAGAAAGTATGAAACACATATCTGCATTCAGATACTCCAGTGTATGTACATGTATAGTTTTTCAAAGCATAATCTTGTTTTTAATAGATATTCAACATTACAGATGCAATGTTCGATTAAATATAAAAAAACAAAAGAATATTGCACGCCAACTACACTAACATACATGAGTAGCATGCAATGTTTATTTGTTTTCTATACAGCAAACAATATAATTGTATATATAATAAACAAATCATTATTTTACCCTCGTAATTGTTATGAACAATGTACCGGTCATTCGTCGAATGGAAAAAGTATACATATACATATATACACGAAACAAAACAAAAACAAAATAATTCCTGCACAGTTTTGCTGGAATTTAAAAACATGAATGAGTTACGAAAAGTAATGTCAAGTAAAATGTCACGAAGAAAACATAATCCAGTTATAAAAAGGCGATGCGATAGACTTAGAGTCTCGTGAGTCTACGATAAAACATAGTAAAAATTCAAATTTAATTAAACTATTGATTAATTCGACGACTACTGTTTATAAACGAACATGGTGTAAAATCCGTGGCATTTTCTATGGAACCAATAAAAATTACTCGTCTCGAAGAAATAACTTACCATGAATCCGTTAAACGTCAAATGTCAGGCGAATCGAATCGAGTCACGCAAAAATTGGAAAGGATAACGCACAGTGTACTTTTACGACGATGAAACTCCGGCCTTTTTTCGAAACTAATTTCCAGTGCGCATGCGCGGCTAAGTGGTACTACAGTGAACGTAGCTTGACAGAAAATCGTGGTATCGATAGTTAAACTGGAGCAACATTTAAAATGAACCTGATACGTAGGAGTATGGTCGCCTTCGACTTAATAATTTTTTACGTTAAAAACTTGTGATTGCTGGAGATTGTGTTTGTTGTTAAAGCTTTAAATCGAGTGCGTATACACGAGTGCATATAATGGTGCGAAGTAGTAGAGTAAGAATAGTTTGGAATCGTTGCTTACACAAATGACAGCGTGAGACGTGGGCGATCGACTGACGAACAACCGATTATGCGGTTATCAACGTACGTACAATACTACTCTTCATCGTAGAACGTAATAAGCGTCTATTCCGCTTTGACTATGTTATGAACTTGGAGCGATTAGAGTGGGATAACCAATTGCCTTCGGTGTAGATACACGTGACACCGTCTTCACGACAGTGATTCTCAACATTGTCGCGTAACAGTTGACACATCAATCGAGTCTTATCATGCTTGCAAAACATTTTTAAATCATCAGGAAACTTACATTAGATGCATGTAATTAAACGAGGCAATTTTCAACTTTTCCGTAGCTTTGTTAATTCGATATTAACTAAAAACATGGTCCAATTAGAGAGTGAGTTTACCGAGCTAAATAGCGCGCGCGATAGCGTTGGCTACAGACTGCATTTTTAACATTAGTAAATGTCTGATAAAAAGAAAATTACATATACTTACGCTTTAACTGCGGGGGAGCTCCTCGAGTCTTATAAAAAAAAGTAAGGTGTAATTTCAGCTTAACAAGTCATGTCAAAAATGCTATGGAGTTTATATTTTACGATGAAATATGGAATTTCATCGTAATCGTTTCTTCGATTGCTTTGCAAATGAAGAAGAGTAATAGCAATCGAGGTTTATTGGAACTTTATCTTGCTGGCCAAATTTTTCTGACAGTCGCGGGAAACCATATTAAGTAATCGTGAATCATTAAACATATCTTTGACCATATAAAAAGTCTTTTTTTACAAGTATTTTTGCATGAAAATCAAACTCGTTGTATTGGAACTATGTGGGAAGTTAAAGATGCACAGGATCCAAATGTTAATACCGGCATAAATATGCGAACAACGTAATAAATAATAACGTACAATATCCAATGTGTAATTTAGGTAAATATGCAGATTATAGCATACACGGTGCAAATTTAATCTCGCCATTTCTTGGGTGGCAGCACCAGTAAATAGCTTGTCATACGTCAAAAACAGTGAACGTTTACCACAGAAGGTTTAGCCGTTGCGTATTGTATGTAGATTTGGTAAATTGAGACGTCAATCGTCTTTTAATCGCATACTCACGCTGCATGATCATTTCCTCAACAAAATCGTTGCAGTCTGGAACGCGTTAAGAGAGTCGAACTAATACTTGTCTCATGTATGCAGTAATCCATAATCCTAAAGGCTGCAGAACGATTTAAATACTTCTGTAGATTCCTCAACGTTGACGTAATTATACGATTACGTAAATATTCCTGATCGTAGGAATATTATATCCCCATTTTCTTATTGTTTATTGTGATACCCAGGTACTTATGACGTGTAACATAACCTAGTTATAAGAAACTATACCAAGGTGTACGAGTTCATAGTATTACCTTCTTTCCCAGTTATTTCCGTGTATATTACGCGCGAATGTCGATGACGTACGTTTAAGTTTGATCATCATTCGCTTTTCGTTGAAAGGTACTGTAATCAAAGATCATTATACATATATGCTCTTATGTAAATATTTGGAAATACTGGCTCTTTTACCAATGACGACTGCAAAGACAATTCATGTTGTAAGTTTACCTTTATGTATCCCAGAGCAATATGAGTCAGATGAATGATCTGGTTATGTAATTGTATTATGCCCACTATTTTATAACTGGTTTCAATGTTATAGTAGGATCGGCATAATTTGATGTATTACAAATGCAAAAATATACCAGGATCTGGATTCTTAGCGCATAATAGCAGTGTCAATAACACAGATTATATTTTCAGCGATCGTTCACATGGGAATGAGGAACTTGTATCGCTTCTTCAATTATCTTGGAACAGTGGCTGGTGCCAGTTAACATAATTTCCAATAATTATGGAAAATCAAAGTCATCATGGCCAAACTTACCAGACTCATCAATCCTTCTGGAAGAAGAATACTCATGCTGTACCAGGCAGGTATGTGTGTCATTACGCTATCATTAGGGATGGGATAAAGTTTGATGTCCAAGTTTCAAATGCGTTACGCTTCAAATGCTGCTTGAAATTAATACTATTTTAAAAAATATACTTGCATTTTACAGATCACACAATTGCAAGGAATAGTGAACTTCAGACTGGAATATGCAGAGTACAACATTTAAATGAGAACATTTAAATATCTTAAAATTCTATAAGAATACCCATGACCGTAAAATCTTGTAAAACATGACCTTGAAAAGAATTCTTACCTCGAAATAGTTAAATTTAGCCTCAAACATTTGTTTCTAAAACCAAAAGCGAAGAAAATCTTTAGGTGTTCCCATTTAAATGTTACTTTTCATTTTCAAAGTATTTGTCAAACGTTTGAAACTATTTGGATTCGAATCTACTTGTAATACATTTTATCCCATCTCTAATCATCACACGATTTACGAGTATAGTTTCGAGAGCAGTTATGTATTTATACATATGTTAAATGTGTATAAAAAGACCAAGTCCGAAACAAGATGGTAAGCATGGTAAAATGGGTGCTACAACGCTCATGTCTGGTAGTTCAACGAACGCAGTATCCACCAGTGGAGGTATGTCGAGCAGTAGCGGAGGATCTACGTCTTTTCAAGACTTTCAAGAAAGTATCGACGATGCTTGGGATTCGGGGGACGACGAATTCTGCACGGTTTCCGATGTAAAAATATCAAAGCGAGTTAGCCACTCTGCTGCCATCAGTGTAATTAACAGCCATCGTTCGAGAAAGTCCTGCTTAGATTCTGGGACGAATTCGAAGCCGTCTCAACGGATCCAAGAAATAATACCCGAAGAGAAAAAGGCGGAAGCTCTCCAACGATTAGCCGTTCAACCTTTGCATTTGCGAAACGCTAATTTGTCTGTGCACTCGCAAGTGAACAACACTCAACATTCCACAGATGACACAGAGATTAAATACGGCATTTCCCCGCAGCATAGACCGACGCTCCCAGGCAGGCCTCAGCCGTTAAGGCAAACGAATGCTCCTACCAAATTTTTTATACCTTCTAAGGAACAAGGTGCATACGGAATCATATCTTCTGCTGCCTCTCTCTCTTCGTTTGTGCTCAATTTCGATTTATTGGTGCTTGTAGATGGTGAAAGTAAAGTAGATAAATTTCAATCCCTTTTGGAGGCTTCCGTATTAAACTTAGATGAATTAAGGCAGCTATCGTGGTCGGGCGTGCCCGCAAGATTGCGTTCCGTTACATGGAGGTTATTGTCTGTAAGTAAAAAAGGTAAACGGATACCTTTACTTTTTCGTTGTGCATGAAAATCTCGTCTCAAACGTAAACTTGATCTACTTCTTTCACGTGTAGGAATATTTGCCAGCTAATATAGAACGGAGGCAAAGCGTATTAGAACGTAAACGACTCGATTACTGGAATCTAGTGAAACAGTATTATGATACTGAGAGAGACGAAGGATTTCAAGATACATATCGTCAGATTCACATCGACATTCCGAGAATGTCTCCTCTTATTTCGTTATTTCAGCAAACAACAGTACAATTAATCTTTGAGAGAATACTCTACATATGGGCAATTCGTCATCCTGCATCTGGATACGTTCAAGTATGTGAAAATGATCTGGGTATCCTATAGGAAATGTAGATCGGACTTAACCGTTTATATCCCTAGGGGATGAACGATCTAGTGACACCGTTCTTCCTGGTATTTCTGCAAGAAGCGGTCCCGGTGTCCGCGTGGCAAGACTTAGAAAATTACGATGTCGCTTCGTTGCGAAAAGAACAGAGGGACGTTATTGAGGCGGATAGCTTTTGGTGCTTGTCCAAGTTTCTCGATGGTATACAAGATAACTATATCTTTGCTCAGTTAGGCATTCAACACAAAGTGATCCAGCTGAAGGAGCTTATACAGAGAATAGACGGTATGAGCCTGTTGTGTTAACTCCTCAGCGATGAAAGACGCGTCACATTATTACACTCGGAACAAAATTAACAGTCGAAACGCAAATAAGTCTAACATATAAACGTGGAAAAGACAATATAGGTGGGGAAGAAGAAATCCAGGTGGCCGTCGCTGAGGGGTTAAGTACTAGCATTGCTTTCGTCCTGTTTGCTTTACTATCTCCGTGTTCTTTCAGCGCCGTTGCATCAGCATCTTCATAAACACGGTGTAGATTATTTGCAGTTCTCGTTTCGGTGGATGAACAACTTGTTAACCAGGGAGATCCCTCTCCATTGCACGATCCGACTATGGGACACTTATCTGGCAGAATCTGACCGGTTCGCCTCGTTTCAATTGTACGTTTGCGCCGCGTTTCTTCTTCGTTGGAGGCGTCATCTACTTTTACAACCCGACTTTCAAGTGAGCATCGTAAAATTGGTGTGTGATTTAAATAGGGCCGCGTTGCTAAATATTTCCACTTTTGCCGTAAGACCAAGAACAGTGGAGATATTTAGGCGTTTCCGTTTAAATGCTACACCCTGAGAATTTGTAAGCCATGTTTGTAAGGGAAAAGGAGATGAAAGACCGATCGTGTTTCTTTTGTCCAGGGACTGATGTTAATGCTACAAAACCTGCCTACTCAAAATTGGACGGATTCCGAGATAGGTATACTGGTCGCGGAAGCTTACAAGTTAAAATTCACGTTCGCCGATGCCCCAAACCACCTGCAGGCGCACGATACCAGGTGACCACTTTGTAACGCGTCCAGATAACGGTATCGCAATAGTGGCCAAATAACTTTGGCACAAACGGTTTTGTGCTGAGTTGTCCCGCCTGTGTTACGGTCGCCATGTATATTATATATCATGTACATGATCCACGACCGTCTTCGGATGTTCTGAACCCGATCATTTTTTATCACATTCTCTTTGTCGAAGATAGCCCTATATATTTTCGTTATGTTTTGCGATAACTCTACCAGTCTTTATAGATTTTATTATTATTATTATTATTTCTATTTTTCTTTTTTTTTATTGGTAATGTTCGATAGATGTTTTTCGCCGTCTTTCGGCTTGCCAAAGACGTAGACGCAAGCTGTGACACGAGAAATGCAACGCGAATCGAGTGCCGTACACGATTCGCGTTAAGTTTGTATAGTACGTTTCGAATTATTATACACAGATAATATATATATGCATATATATATATATATATATATATATATATATATATATGCATATATATATTTATATATATATATATATATATATATATATATGTATATATATATATATGCGAAAAAGGTTTTATAAATCAACTTCGACTACATGGTTGTTCTTTTATGCGAACTCTATACAAATCCGGTACGTACTCGAACGATACGTTTTTCTTCTCCCAGATCGAGCTTCATTTCATACAATTCGATTTACACGTCACACTATTTTTCATTGTTACTTTTCTGCTTGGTATAAGTATAATATTTAACATACACAAAGGATAGCGTTTTCGTTTGTAATAATTGCTGGTACTTCAGACTCTCGAAAAGTGTGGACATCGCGTGTTGTTCAGAAACCAGAATCTCGCGTCGAAAACTTTGACGCAGTGTATTGCCATGCTTACGCATTGCCATAGTGTGTATAATGAGGAAAGAAAGAAGGTTCTAAGCACATTTGAGAATATCTGTATGTTAAATATTCTTAGTTATTTTGTAGCCGTCTCGCCTTATGTTCGCGAGACACGATATTTTATTCGTTGTTAAAAGGACTAAAGTATACCGGTAGATAATTAACGTTTCGAAGGAGGACCAATCAAGTGATGTATAAAAAAAAAGAAATGAAAAATGCGATTCATAAAATAAGTTACTCGTTACGCGTGATGGATTAGGTTGATCTGCTGGATGTTATGTTTGTTTCTGGATAAAAATTCATGTTCAGAGAAGCGTTTGTTTGTTATCATTTGTCGACTCGAATCGTTTCATAGAAAATTTGTACAAGTTTGAAAGAAAAGAAGGAGAGGGTGCGTAGCTTCGTTAACTAATAAAAAGAGACTGGTTCTATCTTACCCTTGCGTGTACACTATACTCGTCTCGGATCGTTTCTAAATAAAACTCTAACAGGATACTATTTTACAAGTAATGTAATGTTAATTACATCAAAACATACAACATATGGCACATCATTCTACGTTACCGATGCGACACTGCGTAAAGATACGACTCTTAAATACTTATCATTCAAAGGTGAGTGCTCCGTTCCCGTTGATACACATTCTTCGGTATAGCATGTCAAATAAATAAAAAAAAAACATGTGTGACGGCGATTTATAGTCTAATCTGTACTCTCTTTGCTATCTCAGTTGTCGTCGACGTCGATCTGTCCGTAGTCGATACTCAGAGGCTGTAAGGATGTCATGGAATCGTTGAATGCATCCTGCCGAGCAAAGAAAAATTATTGCGTATTCTACCGTAATCGTAGACTCTCGGAAATAAAACGGTACATCTTTTCTCAATAACATCAAAAGCATTCAGCGAAAACTTACGTAATCTACGGTGACTGGAGTAGGATAAATGCAGGGTATGCACTCCATTCGCGTGACCCCGTTGTTCTCTGCGATGCATTCGCAATTCTGGCAGGGATTAGGTAGCGCGGTCAAAGCCACCCTTTTCGAGAACACGCTGACGAATTTCTTGATCGAAGCCAGCTTGTCGAATCGCAGTTTGTCGCCGCTGAATATCGTTCCGTTGTTCTCCAAAGACAGAGGTGTGCAGTATCCTAGCGCGCTCTTCGAGAGCTTGACCTGCCGCCTCAGGTCAACATCGCCAGTCAGCGTTCTCGAGTCTTTCTTCGTGTACGACTTGGTCGCGTCCAGCCCGTAGAATATCTTGTTCAGCCTCTCCTTCTCGAACCCGAAGTCGCCGTCCATCAGAATATGAAGAGTGACGTCATGCTCGAGCAGGGCCTCGTGGAGCACCGTGAAGTCCAACTAAAATTGTTCTTTGTTTAGCGACGACCACTGTAAACGCGAAGAAACTCGCATGTCAGGGGAAACAGTGCACCCCTTGCGCTATAATATCGTGACGCGGATGTCTACTTTTTTTCAGAAATTATGAACCACTAAGAAATGTTAACGAAGTAGTGCAAGGGAACTGTTTTCTCGGGGAGATTACGATAACCGTGGCCCCTACTTTGAAGGTTATATTTGTGTTCCTGGGATCATTTTAAGAAAAAAATGTGTATATAACAAGTATCCAATGGGCTCCGTTTAGCCGGTAAAGTAGATTTCTTGTTTTTCATAAAACTGCAAATATCTCGGAAACTATGCGAGATATGGCAAAATATTAAGAGACCTTTTTTGTAGGAAATTGAATTTCTAACAATTTATGTCGTATAACTTTTTTCTATTAGCTGCGCAGTTTCTGAGTATATTTATATTTCGGTGAAGTTGGAGAACAACTGCCTCTCCCGTGAAATAATGGTCGGGGCAAGTGAAAAGGGTTCTGAAAAGACCAAATTCAGGATAACATCTACAATGGGAAGATTATGTGAACAGAATGAGTTTGGGTTAGGCCGCGAGTGGGGGAGGAGACCACGCATACGAAAATCCAGAAGTAGTTTCGAATATCTCGAAAACTAAGTGATCTACTCTTATTGTTTGAAAAGATTTAAAAATCCACAAAATTCCAGTGAATATTTTTTTAACGTTTTTTATAGAAAATTCAATTTTCTACAAAAAAGTTCTCTTGATATTTTACCATATCTCGCATAGTTTCCGAGATATTTGCAGTTTTATAAAAAACAATAAATCTACTTTACCGGCTAAACGGAGCCCATTGGATACTTGTTATATACACATTTTTTTCTTAAAATGATCCCAGGAACACAAATATAACCTTGAAAGTAGGGGCCACGGTTATCGTAATCGTGCCGTTTTCTCTAATAGGAAAATGTACTGCCGTGTTCGCTTTACCGTTTGGTTCTCCGGCTCGCAATGAGAGCAAGGCATCAGGATGAACGTCTTCGAGACGCCGGCTCGGAAGACGAGTTTCGTGGCGAAGACGATCGCCGCGAAGACGTCGCGGCTGCCGTCGCCGACCGGAACATGGTCGAAGTAGTCGACGAACCTTGCCGCGTTCTTCGTAAAGATCTGTCCGTCGAAAACGACGCTCCTCGGCTGGTCGAACACGCCGTCCGCGCCGAAAACGACCAAGGACCAGCGAGTATCCTCCAGACCTTGGTCATCGAGCTCCTTGCTCAGCTGGGAGACCAGCTGTTCCATGCTACGGTTCTGCTTGATATCTAAATTGCAGCTCTTCCCTTCGACGATGAAGACCACGTCGGTCGACATGGGTACATTCTCCCCTTCGAGTCTCTTGAACTGACCTTCCGCTACCTGACTACCGTTCACCATCTTGCAGCTGGTACACGCGTCGGGTATCCTTAGGAACGTGTTGCGGTACATGCAGGCCTGTATGTAGCTCAACGCCACCGTGCAAGCTTCCGTTTTACTCGTACTGAGGCTGCACGCCTGAGAGTACTCCTTGGGTTCTACAACGTCGAAACAACTCACGAACTCGGAGGATCTGTTGGCTAGTAACTCTTTGCAGAACAGCACGATCTCCCAGTCCTCTTGCCTCTTCGTGGAAGCTCGGTTCGAGCTGCTCCTGCAGACTTCGTCTTCGTCGATCGACCAGCTTCCAGCAAAAGTCGAGACGTCCGATTCGATCACGCCGTTCGAGGCGGTCATGTCGTCCATAGGCTCGTCGTTCATCGTGCCGAGCAATCCTGCTGTTTTACCGTGGTACCAGCCGGACAGTTCCAAAGTGCACATGTCGAATTTCAAATTGCACTCGAGACGCAGCTGGTTGTGCTTCCGTTCCACCGTGATGATGTTCTCCGCTTGGTACACGTACGTGGTACCATTCTCCAATTCGATGGGAAGCTCGAGGTTGGTCAGCGTGGTTGGCGAACGTTCGGTGACGATTTGGATAGTCTGCAAAGGAAAACTGATCGTCTTATTGCGAAGGAATTAATAGCTAATAATACCATAGTCGCGAAACGGTACTAACGTCGTCGAAGATGTCCAGCTCGATAGCGTCCTTCCCGATCAGGATAACGATCTTGTGCGTGACCCGATCAGGCTGCAGGTTATACTTGATGAGAATGGTAAACGTGTTGTGGACAAAGTCGCGGGCTAACAAGTACGTGCAAGGCCCGACGAAGTCCAGGTGTCGACTGTCGAACGTGACGAAGTGCTGCGAGCCGATGATCATCGCCGTTGCTGGAACAATCAGCGTAAAATACAGTCGATCGTTTACAACAGGGTTTGACTTTATTTGCTCGCGAGGACCGTTTTCCGAGGGCTACGCCTCCTCGACCCGGCCGCGCGTCTCGCTCCCCGCGGTCGCCTACGTGCTCGGACGGGCTCAGGCGCGATCATAACAGACAGATGAATGTGGCGCATAAGGGGCGACACACGTTTCAATAGGTTTCCACATTACCATCGAGGTACTATTGTCAATGCGTTTTTTTTATTAGTGGTATCCCCTGTAGACCTATTCCACTATGTCACACGATAATTTCGGACAATAGCTGTAGAAAATTAATTAAAAAAATAAATTCGTAAGATAAATTTTAAAAATAGTTTTTAATTTTATTGTTTAAATTTTAATACGGTCCGGAACAACTTGATCTTTGCGCACGTTTAGATTAAAGGTGGAAATAAATTTTTATCACACAGAAAATTTGTAAATTTTCTGGAAACGCATAACGCTTCTTACACGGATGTGTCGTTGCACTGTGAGGTGCGTTGGCTCAGTGCAGCGAAATGTTTAACGCAGTTTTTCATTGTAAGAAAAGAGATCTCCCTTTTTCTAAGAGAAAATCCAAAAATCAGCTTAGGAGAACATTCCTCCTTCCTAAAAAGATGTAAGTTTCCTTTGCGAACTTTCATTTGTAGTCGATTTAACGAATCATTTAAATTCTTTAAATTTAAAATTGCAAGGCCCCGAGCAAAGTATTTCGGAATGGCCTACAGGGGATACCACTAATAAAAAAAACGCATTGACAATAGAACCTCGATGGTAATGTGGAAACCTATTGAAACGAGTGTCGCCCCTTATGCGCCACGTTCATCTGTCTGTTATGATCGCGCCTGAGCCCGTCCGAGCACGTAGGCGACCGCTGGGAGCGAGACGCACGGCCGGGTCGAGGAGGCGTAGCCCTCGGAAAACGGTCCTCGCGAGCAAATAAAGTCAAACCCCGGTTTACAAGATAAATACTCGATCAAATTCGAACGAAGTTTTACCTCTGAAGGGCGGCAGCCAATTGAGAGGTTCCATGTACGCCTTGTATCGGTAGAGGCTCCAGAATGTCACATTGGAGGAGACGAAGTAGGACCTCATGTCGGAGATAGCCCTGAATTCCGGGATCTCGTGGAATTCCGGGGTCTGGTTGAACGCGTGCCAAGACATAGGCAGCTTCTGTTCGAGACACATCAGTCCCTTGTTCGGATCGAAGATGAACTTGGTCTTGGCCTCTCTGTACTGGCTCTCGGCCTGCAGAGCCGACTGGCTGATGTCCAAGAGTTTCGCGTGGATCAGTCGGACGACGGTCTCCAGTTTCGCTCGTACCTCCAGATAGTCGTAGAGGTAGTACGCTCTGTCGTACACCTTTTGCATTTTTTCGATGGCGTAGTGGATGGAGGGCAGTTTTTGAAGCTCCTTCAGCTCGGTGACGATCTCGTCGACGACGTCCTTGAGTTCTTTCCCGAACGGGACGAACGTGAAGTACCTGTCCTTCAGGAACTGCACCACCAGGCCGGTGTACTTCCGCACGTTGGTCACGATGTCGTTGGCCTTGATATCTCTGTAGACCTTGTCTATGTCCTGCGTGAAGTTGGTGAGCCGGTCGAAGTAGGGAGACGAGATCAGGTCGTTGCGGCGGTCGTACAAGAAATCGACGACCTCTTTGCTCACCTTCCACGCAACAGTCTCCAAATAATGTATCGCGCGGATGAAGACAGGCTCGACGAGCAACAGGAACCGATGCCACTGCTGGGAGATCGTCTGCGAGATGTTGCCGCAAAGGTTCTCCATGTACTTGATGAACGAGACGTGCAAGTCTTTCATAAACTTGTCGTACTTCTCGATCAGTTTCTCGATGGTGTTCGCTACCTGCGTGATCGAGTCGCCTCGCAGGATGGTAGCGACGATCTCCGAGACCTTGTTGCACGCGTTCTTCACCGCGTTGATCACCCAGAGCAGCGAGTTCCTGATCGCCTCGCCCGATTCGCCCATTATCGCCCATATCTCGTTCAGAATGTTCGGCAGAGACTCGATGTGGTGTCGCAGAGACAGCTCGTCGATCACGTACAGACCGACCGTGACCACGTCCTTGATGTAGAAATCGTTCGCGTTGTACGAGTCGTTTAGGTAGACCTTCAGCTTGTCCAAGTCCTCCTGCAGCTCTTTCAGGTCGCTGTTAAACGGACGAAAGTGAAAAAGTAGAACTATTTTCCCAGCACTTGTTTTACATGTTATGGGATACGCCCCCCTTCCCCTTCCCCGAACAAATAATAAGAATAGAGATTGGTAAAAGTCGGAGGGTGTACTCAGGACTTGATCAGCTACGAATCGTATTTGCGGGTTCGAGTTCTGCTGTGGCCGGTTCCCTCTCATTCCTAAAATCCTACAACATCGACAAAGGTGTCTGCCTCAATTTTACTCACTTCCAGTCGTCGAGGAATTGCTCAAGATCCTCTTGAGCGTCGTTCCAAACGTCCGAGATCACGTTCACGGTCTCGCTCTTCACGTACTGCTTCCAGTAATCGACGTCGTTGTTTATACCGTTGTACAGATCCATCGCCGAGTTCTTAACACCGTTCTACGATAGAAACAGAACAGAAATAGAATGCTTGTTTCAAAGGAAAACGAGTTACAGAGACAAATTGTCGATTGAAATTTACAATAATGTCGCTCTTCAAATCGGGTCTCCAACGGAGAGTCGAGGTCACCAGTCTGGAGTGATTTAATTTCAAGTAGAAAGACACGTCGGAGATGGAGAAGTCGTCCTCGTAGGTCCTCCAGATGTTGAAGAACGCGAATCGAGCGTCGGGGATATTTCCGTACATCCGCAAGCTCTGCACGGCGTCTGTTGAAAGAGGAGATCAGTCTAATCATTCTGTGCAGGAAATCTTTAGAAATTCTACGGTAATTTAATTTCTTAATCCTTCGAACGTACCGGGAGTATAGTTCACCATCATCTTGATTATCTTCTCGTCGGTGTTGAAAAGGAAATCCCCGGTAGCATGAAGATTGGGCGTGTTCACAGCGCTGCCGTTCACGACGAGTTCGTTCTCGCCCGGATAGACTCGGACATTCAGAAACTTTCTCGCTTCGTTGTAATCCCTCTGGAACAGCATCTCTCTCCGGACGATGTCCAACCAGGCATTCAACTGTCCAGTTTCTGGGGTCAGATAACTGCGCACGTAGCTACCGTTGTTGAAAGTCTCGAATAGGACGTTCTCGTACTTGCGAACGACTCCTTCCAAATTCAAATCGAACTTGGTGCTAGGATGTTTTCCGATGATTTGGTAAATATACTTCCTGGTGGAAGGTAGCTTGCTCTGGTCGCGGACCAACGCGGACACCGAGAACAGTTTGTTGGGATCGTTGGAATAATCGGCGATGATCTCGGCGTTGAACAGATCTCTGGTGTCCCTCTTCTTCAGTCTGCCCTGCACGATAAGCGTCCTCGGGAAACTGGGATGACGGAGACCGAACGTGAGCTGCTGCTGCGGCTCGGGAATACGAAGGTTCATCAAATTCGCCCAAGTGCAGACGGCGCCGACGGTCCTGGGTTGTTCCGATTCTTGGTCCCAGTCGAGCTGTACGAGGGTCCTCATGTCGCGGCTGCTGATCCAATAGGAGCCGTTCAGAATGAACTCCCTTTCCGGGTAGGACACGGTCAGGATCATGATCTGGTTGCCCGCCTCTTCCGTGGTCCTATTCTCGATCTCGATCTGATACGATATCCAGACATCCTCGGCCAAACTCAACGAAGAGTTTTGCGTGAATTCGCCCGGCAGGATCTCGTAGTCCGTCTTCAGCTCCACGGTTCTGTTGATGTGTATCGCCTTCAGATGGATCTCCTGGCCGGTGTGTGTGGTCCTTATCCGAGACTCGCCGGCCACGTTGAACACCGTTTTGTTGTTCAGCTGGTAGACGTTCACGTGCTTGGACTCGACCGTCGGGTAGTTCGTGCCCTCGTTACCAGCGCTGTATTCGTATTGGTTCACGTAGGTAATGCCTATCGGCTTCAGCGAGTTCTCGATCGAAATTTGTATTCGGTCCCACTCGAAACCGGCTCTCGACTCGCTCTTCGAGTTGTACCGGCCTTGCAACACCTTCTCTCCGTTGTACGTCATCTCCGAGTAACCGGTGGTCACCTGCGGTCGCTTTTGATAACCGTAGGTCAGGTGAGCCACGTGACGCGTTTGCAGAGGCACCTCCGCGCGCAACACTCCGTCCAGATCGGAGTCCAGCTTTTGGCTGCGATACGTGTAGTCCGAACTCAAAAGGGCCGTGTTCTGCGGCCAGGACACCTCCAGGTACCTTTTGTTCCGTTGCCTGGAACCGATTCGATTTCATTAATCCTATGGACTCGACTGTCCCTCTACAATTTCATCCCATTTATACAGGGTGAGTCACCTAACGTTTGTACGTCAAATATCTTTGTTGTTTCTAAAGATACGTAAAATATGGTAAGGACAAAGTTGAATGGTACAATGGGGCTGACACGATGCAAAAAAAAAATTTTGTTTTTATGTCATTTTTTTAGAGATATCACGGTCACCTTGACTTTTTTAAATGGAACCACCCTTTTTTTAAACACCTACAATGGTAGTCCCTTTCATTACAAATTCAGTGACTATAATTACTCAAGGTCATTCAAGGTCACGGACAGAGTGCAACATTCCTTCAAAGCCCGTTTACAGGAATGTATCGATGTTAAATCTTATACGTTATCTCTGTCCGTGACCTTGAATGACCTTGAGTAATTATAGTCACTGAATTCGTAATGAAAGGGACCATCATTGTAGATGTTTAAAAAAGGGTGGTTCCATTTAAAAAAGTCAAGGTGACCTTCATATCTCTAAAAAAAATAACACAAAAACAAAATTTTTTTTTTTGGCATCGTGTCAGCCCCACTGTACCATTCAACTTTGTCCTTAACATATATTACGTATCTTTAGAAGCAACAAAGATATTTGAGGTGCAAACGTTAGGTGACTCACCCTGTAAAGAGTAATTAGTTCGAACTGTATATCGCGTTATATTCGATTCGCTTACAGAGTGGTGAATACTATGAATTGACATCCAATCTCCGTGACGTTCGCCATAGGTAGAACAGCGTTCAGTGTCCCGTTCACGTTCACCAAGCTTTCGTAGGACACGTTCGCCGAGCCCAAATGCGTGCTAGCTGGGAAATACACGTCCGCGTTTAGCAATCGTATCTCGGAATCCTTGGTCCAGTCGTAATTGAACAAGAACACGAGAGTCTCCTGCTGTAGGAACTTTGGAGTATACAGCGAGTATTTCATCTCGATCTGTTTGTTGTCGAAGGTGATGTTGAAAAGATTGTTCACGGACTGGATCGGTAGCATTCCCCAGGATGCGCGCAGGTGGCCGTTGATGTCCCGCTTGCTCATGCGAATCTGTAATTTAAAGCAGGGTTTAACTTAATCGGGTTTCTTTGAAACACGAAGAACGGAGAACACAAACGTATACGGACCGAGCCGTCGGACGCGTAATTCGTCTTGGCCTTGACGGTGTTGTATCCGATCACGTAAGAGGTGTCGGCGACGCCTCCGTTCGCATGGTAGCTGATCAGAAACCGATGATCGTCGCTGTACGGTGGTGGCAGCTTAACTATGAACACGCCATCGATGTTCTCAAAGTTACGGAAACCGATTGTAGCGTTCGCCGCGAACCTCCATAGGTCCCGATCGACGTCCACGTCGAATCCCGCGTCGATGTTCCTGAACAATTTTCCCGGGTTCTTCATGTACAGCCTAGCGTCTAAATCCTTGCTACCGTGATCCTGTATTTGATAGCCACCGAGAACTCTGCCGAACATATCCACCATGAAGACCAGCTTCCACTGCAGACCTGCGTAGAGGCTATCCCCGTTCAATTCGTTGCGCATCGCGATACTCCCGCTGTCGTTGCTCAACAACATGTTCCCGTTCAAAGTCAGATCCCTGAGCTCCTGCATCGGGGTCTCGGCGTGAACGTACAGCGTGGCGTTCCCGTTCACTTGAACGTTGGCGAACGTGGCTACTCGGTACCGCTCTACCTGTCCCGGTTCCTTCAAAACATCCGCGTGCCCTCTGAAGTCCCAATTGAACGAATTAATAAAATTCACATCCAACGTTCCGTTCGTCTCCTGTCCCTGCAAGGTCAGCTGCAGGCCGTAATTCTCCTTCTTCAGCTTCACGAGGACCACCTCGTTCCCGGATTTCGAGCGCAGTTTCATATCCATGTCCACGACGCTCAAAGACTTGCTCTTCGAGAGGAACGTGGCCGACACCAGAGACGTTTTCTTCGTCCGAGAGTCGATCAGTTCTCCGTCCAATTCGTACACGCCGTCGTTGAGTCCCTTCAAGTTTCCGTGGAACAGCAAGTGCGGTTCCGACAGTTTCGGCGTGTAGAGTTCAGCTTCGACGGTGCCACCGCTGTAATTCCCAAACAGCCTGTACGTTCGATCTTCCAGGTGTTTCACGTGAACCATCAAGCTCGCGGTGTCGTTGCTAGGAACCGTGTTCGCATAAACGACGTCCGCCTGGAGGCTCTTGAGCACCTCCAGCCAAGTTCTCAGCGCCAGCGTAGCTTTGATCTCGTCGTTTGTCGCGTACCAGTCCGACTGGAAGGAGAACGACTTGAAAACAGGCTCGGCGATGTCCACGCTCACCCTGACGTATTTCTCTTTCGCGGTGAAGTCTCTCTTGGCAGTGATCGTGGTCTTCGGCAGTGTCAGCATCGGCGTGTCGACCTCGGCGACCAGAACCGTGTATATCATCGACTCTTCGGTCTCCAGGATGCCTAAAACATCGATCGCTGCGTTCGGTGCTCTTACCGCCACCCTGGTCTTACGGTAATTCTCGTCGATCTCCAAAGTAGTGTTCGTCGTGAGGAATTCGAGGAAGTCCAGGGGCGTCTTGATGTCGAGTTGGAGGAAGTGTGCCTGCGTGTCGTCGGTGTCGCTCTGGCTGTAGAGATAGTACACGGTCGCGCCTGATTCGAGCCAGGTCGCGTTGCGTCGTACGTTCAAGGCCAGCTCCATGGTGTAACTGGGCTTCTCCATGTCCACGACGAACGCGTTCACGCAAACGATCTCGTTGGCGAACGCGAACGGCGTTGTCACTTTCAGTTCGTTCCTCAGATTGAACAGATCCTCTATATAGAAATGATCGTCCACGAGGATCTCCTGTTCGAAACACTGCAGGTTTCCGGTGATCTTGTACCGAGGTCCTTCGTGATCGATGTCCAGCTCGGCCGTCACGGGCTCCACGACTGCCAGGTCCATCCCAAGCTGGCCGTGCCAGTAGAAAGTATCGTACTCGTCCTCCTCTTCGTCCAAGAGATCCTCTTCCCGATCTTCCGTCCGCGTCGTTGAGTTGTTCGCGATGCCGATCGGTGCTTTGATCGGTATGTTGACCGGAGGAGGCTTCGGGCCAGCCTTCGCTCTGACGCCTACTCTGACCTCCATCAACCTTGCCGAGAACTCGGTGTCGATGTCCAGCTGGTTGTTTTCCGTGGTCGCGGCGATCAGCTTCGTGACCACGCCGATCTCTTTGAAACCCGGCACCGGAGTGAACAGCAGATAGGTATAGTGGAAATCGGTGATGTTGCGATAATGCCATACGCCCTGGAACCCGACGGTCATGTTGTTGTACGCTGCCCTGAAGTCGGCCTCGCGGCTGTTCAGTTTGGCCACCAACAGCAGCCGCTGCAGCAACTCCAGCGTGGTCGCGAGCGACAGTTTCACGTTGCAGTCGTATTCCGCGGTGAGGAACTGAATCAAAGCTTCGATCCCCACGGGGCCCGACGGGGTTACTATCTCGGCGACTACGTGTCTGTTGCTTTCCGAAAGCCCAAATCTGCCGCGGACGAACGAAAACTTTTCCAGCGGCGTGGTGATATTGAACTGGACCATCGATTCTCGCAGGCGACGCACGTCACCGATCAGTCTCGTCGTGTAGGTTCTCTTGTCCAGGTCCAAACTTCCCATCCCCAGGAATTTCCAGTCCGGCAGGATTTGCAGTTGACACTTCAGGTCCGTCTTCTTGTAACTGGTCACCGGAGAGTCGAGGTGTAGGTTCCCGGTCAGATTGAACACATTGTCGGATTCTTTGTCCAGGTACCAGATGCTCCACACGTCGATCACCTTGTCCGGGTTGTACTTGATCAGCAGGTGAGTGTCCATGACCTGCGAGTCGACGAACTTGTGGGTGACGTTCACGGTGGTCCACGCGATCGAATGAATCGAGCTCGTTACACCGCAGTTCATCCGCCATTCCGTCATCTTCTCCTGCTCCGCGAGACTACCGTCGAACTCCGCCATTAGGAGCTGCGAGTCCTTCCAGTGCGCGCTGGCGCTTAGCTTCAGACTGTTATGTTCCTGCAGGTATCTGTAATAACACGATTGCGATCATCGATCTTGATCTTTCGGTAGACCGGTGCGATCCAAATTAAACACCGGAAGTTCACCAGCCAAACGGAGAGGTTAGCGAGCCTGGATTAGAATAACGAAATATAATCAAAAGGATAATCACTTGGCGGTCAGAGCAGTTTTCCTCCACTTCTCGAATGGCGTGAGAAACTGGCCCTCGACCTTGATCAATCTGGTCGACGCCGTGACACCGTACTCCGTAGCGAGGTACAGCCCGATTCTTTCATCCAGGTTCCAGTCGATCGCAGCGTCCACGATGTAGTTGTAGGCTCCCCTGGCGACGATACGGCAAGAGCTACTGATAAAACGGCCAGGATAAGTGAGGGCGAGCACGGCGCTCAAGTTTCTCTCCGGAAGCTGGTTCTCCGTTAGCGCTGGAACAATCGTCCTATCGAAATTGAACATCACCGCGACCTTCATCGCAGGATCTCTGTTAGCGTCCCACTTCACTTCCGCCCCGAAATACTTATGACCCTCCTCGCTGCGGCCGGTCAGTGCCAGATGAACGTCCCTCCACTTGTCCAAGTGTACCTCCATTCGGATCTCCTTTTCTGGCTCGACGCTCGTCATCACCGAGTACACGTTACTTTTGTACCTGTTAGAAACGTTTGATGAGCCGGAGGTTTTACCCTGGCATTGTTGTAAGAATACATCGAACGGACGAAACAGCGTGAACAAACCGAAACTAGCATACCTGCCCTCGACATACGAAACGAAATTATCCGACGGCGACATCACCGAGTGAGTCAGTATGAACGCGTATTTGTCGCGGTCCACCTGTTCCACGAACACGCTGACGTTCAAGTTGTTGTAGTTGCGGTACAATTTGCAGTACAAGAGAACATCGCTGACGAACGTCGGCGACTTCAGCATCAGCTTCAGACTGTGACTGACGACCGCGGAGCCCACCGATCGGTCCGAATAGGAACCTCTCGCGGTTACATTGTACCCGGTGAACGAGGTCTCGCTGAAGTCGATTTCGTAGATCTGCTTCGACCTCTCCGTGATTCGCACGTCGAGAAGCATCGCCTTGAAGTTCGGGATCGACAGGTTTGCGTGGCCTTCCATCACGAACATCAGTCCCCGTGGCTTCAACAGGTTCACGGTCAGAACAATCTCCTTACCTAGATAATTACACAATCAGTTATTTTACATTCTTCCTCGCGACACGAATGGGTTACAAGATACAGGAGAAGAATTCAAATAATTACAGAATAAACTATTTTTAACGTGTTAAAATGATCCCACGAAGAATTGAGTGTGTATCTCCCATCTCTTGTAATTGATGAGCCGAAATTGTTTATTTTGCATAAAGATCAACAGTCTATTTGTAAGCGTTAAAATAAGAAGAAAAGACAAGGATCGTCTAACCTGGAGCATATCCGATCAGCAAGACGGTCCTCGACTCGGGCCCCATGGTATCGTGCTTGATGCCCAGCTTGATATCCAGGTTCTGTATGGGCTTGGTTATAGCGATCAACGCGCTGGCTTTCGTGTCCTGGTTTTGGAAGTACATCTTCGAGTAGGAGAGGATCAGCTTTGCCGTGAGCTTGTGCCGTTCGTCCATCAGGTGCGGTTTCGAGTTGACCTCGGCGTGCAGCTCCAGGTGACCGAGAGCCTGTTGGTACCAAGCGGTCACCATGGTGTTCAATTGAGGATACGCCGTGGAGTGAAGCTTCAAGTCGGCCGTCTTGTGCGTCAGGGTCTTCGAGGAGCGGTTCGCCAGGGATATCTCGAACTGCAGAGTCTCTTTCTTCGGCATCTTCTGCAGCTGATAGTCCAGCTTGAAGTCGCTGTCCAAACTGGCGTTCCTCTTGACCACGTAGCCCACTAGCTTGCTCCAGACCTTCTTCGTCCGGAAGGTCAGGTCCACGTCGCATTGCAGCACATCGTTCTTCCACGCGTTCCTTATCGTGCCTGTAAAATCGGCCAATTTTGAAAATTCATCGCGATGGATTTACGATAGACAAATCTTGTCTATTCCGTCCATATACGTACGTAATAGAATTTTGTCATACCTGAAAGTGCCGCTATTCGTTCGTTATTGACGATCAGGTGCATCTCCGGGCTGAAGATGTAACCGTAGCTGAACTTCTTGGTCGCGTAGCCCAAACTCGCGTCCAGATGTTTGGTACCGTTTATGTCGAAGCCTACGTCAATGAACGTCTCGTTCTCCGTGTTCTTGTAGGTGCCTGATGGAAGCAGAAGCAGAACCGTGGAGAAAAAGTACAAGAAAATTTTGAGATCGAGCCTCGTTACCTTTTGCTACTATAGAATTCCCGGCAGATCGCAATAGAACGGTTACATAGTCGGATTTCGTGTCGAAAAGGACGGTCGCGCTCAACTCTCTGTTCACCTGCGACCCGGGCGTGTCGAATGCGACCCTGAAGACGTTCTGCTTCTAAAATGATCACCAGTCGGTAAGACGTTAAGATTTTCCAAGGAAATCGATTGGGAAATGGAGAAGATAATGGTACCTCCGTTTTTTCCCACTTGTACTCCAAGAGGTAATTCTTGGCGGTGGGATCGGCTTTAATCAGCGAGATCTTGAAGAGCGTGGGACCGGTCAGGACAAAGTATGGTGCGCCGGGGTCTTTCGTCACGTTCGTCAACTGATAATCGACGCATAATTTCAGTCCTATGAGCCTGTCGAGAGCGGTCCAGGAGCAACTGGTATTGGCGATCACGTTGCTCGGAACGTTCGCTCGCTTGCGATTGTCGTTCTGGTCGGCGATTAAAACGCCCAAAGGTGTTTCCTTGTATTTCTCTCCTTTGCCCGATGTGAAGAGAATGTCCGTTCCGACAGAGAACACCTCCATCTTCTTGTTCGGCAGACCCAGGCTCAGTTGAACCGTGCGTAACCCCTTCACGTTCAAGTGAAGCTGAATCGCGCCGGAGGAGTAGACGTTCGATCGTAATTTCACGCCCGCGCTCGTGTAGAACGCGTCCACGTCCATGCTGCCAACGACGTTCACGCTAACGCTGCGGAAAGATATAATTGTCAACAAGACTTCGAGCATAGAATGTAGAAAAATGATCTAGGGTATGCAGTACCTCGGTCCGATGTTACTAACGAATTCGATGTCGTTGTTGGCGATCCTATTGCTATCGAGTAACCCCGATATCGTGAAATTGTACGCCGTGGAACCGGTGAAATCGAGACGCACCGGCAGACCGGATGCAAGCGGCACCACGTACGTCGAATCCAAGAACATTGCCGCGTTCTCGAAGTGGATCTCTTTCCCGGAGGCCATCTGCTTGAACTTCTCCCACGGGTTCAGCCGCAACAAGGCTTCTCTGATCTCCGTGTCGCCGTTGAGGACCGAGTAGTCCAGATCGTTTCCAAATATCTAACAAGAACGAAACAAGAACGTGGTCATTGAACGCATCGAATTACTCGCGGTTCGTTTTCGCGTACTTTGTAGCTGATGCTGATCCTCGGGTTCTCGAAGTTGTTGTCGATCACGTTCGGCAGGCGGTTCACGCGTTTCCAGTAGTCCTCGTGTTCCGGCGCCTCTCTGAAGCTTCTCAGCAGAGTCTTGAAGAATCCCGACACTTTCTCGTTACTGTACGGCCCCTCCGGCCCAAAGAACTTTTCCGCATAATACTCGAGGCCCTCGAATCTGGTCGTGAACTCGAAGACGTTCACGGCCTCGCTGAACACGTCGAACGTCAGGTTGAACGTCGCCGAACGTGGTATGTACGATGCCGGGGCGAAGATCAGATTGCCTTGATAGTTCGCGCCGATGTTGTACTCCTCGGAGAAGAACGAACCTTCGTAGTTGCGCGAGAACTTTCTTCTATCGCTATTGAACTTGTCCTCTAGGTCCCTGTCGGTTAGTAAACTCTGGATCTCGACGTTCGTCGGCGATGCGGAATTGTATAGATTCGTCAGGTGGCTCCAGACAAAGGTTCCCACTACAAATGCAACGATAAGACTCAATTGTAAAATCTAGAAGAAAGCTCGATTAACGCGCTGACATCGTGGTTCAAGATTACTATACCTTGAGTCACTTCTTCCATCTTCAAGGTATGCTTGATGGTTTTGATAACGTTGTAGTCGGGACAACGCATCACCTGCAGATAGGACGCGATACGTATCTCCGTGTCCAACGTGAAGTTTCGGTAGTAATTCAAGAACGAGAGATCGCGCGTTTGTTCGCAGGACGGCATCCTGCGATGAGCGTCGACGGCCGCAACGCGTACTTCCTTCGGCACGAATCCGCTCGTGTCGTCTATGCACTGCTTCAGTCTTCCCAACATGGTCTCCGTTTCCAAGCCCATATTTCCCACCGCTTTCAACGCTTTCATTGTCTAAAATCAAATTAAGAATCGTCGATAACGAATTCGTAATACGAACGGCTAAAATTTTGTACATTCGCGAGGGAAAATTAGTGTAACGAAAATTCGGGACGGGTTTTTCAAACCTCCTAGAAGTTAGTCTCCCACTTGTTGAAATAAATAATTTCAACAGTTGTGCCGAGTTGTGCTAGGTTTGTGCTACATTGTTCTCGAATATTATAACAATAATATAAACAATAAGCCTAAAAATTGAGAAAAACGATTTTTTTTAGTAACCCCCACTTTTCGTTTTTTTTCAATTTTCTCAATTGTGCTAAGTTGTGCTAGGTTGTGCTAAGATTGTGCTAGAATATTATAACAATAATATAAAAAATAACACCAAAAATTGAGAATAACGATTTTTTGTAGTGGCCCCGCACTTTTCGTTTTTTTCAATTTTCTCAATTGTGCTAAGTTGTGCTAGGTTGTGCTAAGATTGTGCTAAAGTATTACTTTATAAAAATAATAAATAAAGAAGTTATGGTAAATAATCGTTTTGAACATGCAATAAACGTTTAAGATAGTAACAGTTATCCAAACAGCATATAATCATATATCTGAATTGTGCTAGCCTAGCACAAGTCAGCACAACTTTCCTTTTCGCCAGCACAACGATATGAAGGGCACTTTACTCTTGCTCGCGGCCCTTCGCGGTGGTCACTATTGTGCTGGCGACAAGGAAAGTTGTGCTGACTTGTGCTAGGCTAGCACAATTCAGATATATGATTATATGCTGTTTGGATAAGTGTTACTATCTTAAACGTTACTATCTAAAACGTTGCATGTTCAAAACGATTATTTAGCATAACTTCTTTACTTATTATTTTTATAAAGTAATACTTTAGCAGAATCTTAGCACGACCTAGCACAACTTAGCACAATTGTGAAAATTGAAAAAAAACGAAAAGTGAGGGGCTACCAAAAAATCGTTTTTCTCAATTTTTGGTGTTATTTTTTATATTATTGTTATAATATTCTAGCACAATCTTAGTACAACCTAGCACAACTTAGCACAATTGAGAAAATTGAAAAAAACAAAAAGTGGGGGGCTACTAAAAAATATCGTTTTCCTCAATTTTTAGTCTTATTGTTTATATTATTGTTATAATATTCGAGAACAATGTAGCACAAACCTAGCACAACTCAGCACAACTGTTGAAATTATTTATTTCAACAAGTGGTGGGCTAACTTCTAGGAGGCTTTTTCAAAATTTCGGGATTCTCGAATAAATTGGGTTTCCCGAGAATTCTCGAATATTCTCGAGAATCCCGAATTTTTGTAAGGATCCGAC
Source organism: Sphecodes monilicornis (assembly GCA_913789915.3). Classification (NCBI taxonomy): domain Eukaryota; kingdom Metazoa; phylum Arthropoda; class Insecta; order Hymenoptera; family Halictidae; genus Sphecodes; species Sphecodes monilicornis. Next base: position 27,642,390 of record OU565290.1, on the reverse strand, counting down.
TCGTCTCGATCCGATGCCATCAACGAAAATGTATTTCAAATTTGGCTCGTGTAACTCGAATATGTTCCGTGGTAACAGGCTCGATCCACGTACTTCCGTGATCGTGGAGTCGGAATGTTCCCGAGGTTCGCAGCCGATTTCTATCTTCTGCTCCAAGTGCGAGAGGAACTTGGCCACGGGCTCGGCGGTGTTGCAGACGGCTCCATGATTCGTGCAGAATGTGTGAACCGTCGCGGAGAAGCTCAACATCAACTGGCCCTCCGGAATGTGTCGCTGGAAGTACAGGTGCGATAGAGCCTTGATCGTCTTCAAGTCCGGCCGTGGGATTAGCGCGAATGCGGTCACCCAATTGTCCACGGTAGCTTGATCTACGTATTTCTGAGTGATCAAATCTATCATCACGTTCACAGCAGCGTTGTTGCCGATGAACGGCAGAGCGTCGATGATATACTTCCTGCGAAAACATGGAGAACAACGTTGATAAATGAAGAACTTACAGAGAACAAGACAAATAAATGGGTAAAGACACGATGCTTCGGGAGACGAATTTCTCTAGCATGGGGCTCGGTGTCTCTTTGGGTTTAAGATTGTCCAATGGGTAGTCACCAGGTACCTGCACTCCGACCGGTCAGGTACGGCGATTACAATTGTACCCTAATCGCGGGAAAACCAGTCCGGTAATCCTAGAAACCGTCACGATTTCCTCACTATAGATACCGGGGATTCTCTGTTATTACAATGAAGATTCGATACTCCATCGACTTCGAACATCCCCCAATAAATCATAAACCAACGGATCTCCTTTCAAACTCACTTTCCGGTCTTGCAGTAGGTGTTGGCCCTGCTGAACAATTGCGAGAGCGACGGGTAGTCATCGAAAACTCGCTGGAAATGAATGAACGCGGCAAACGTCTCGGAGAATCCTTGCTGCAACTCGTCGGACGCTGCACCCCACTTGCACATCGCCTTTAGGAGACTCCTAGGCGTCCTGAGCTTCCAATTCGCCCTCTCCGTGGTTCCCATGTAATCGTAGATCAGAGTGGTCCTCTTGGCACGGTCGATTTCCCTGTCGAGGTCGACGTCTTCTTCGTTTTCATCGCTCCTGCTGTAATCGTTCGTCTGCTCCTCTCTGGTCTCCTTGCAGAGCCGCAGGACTGCCGTTGATTCGGTTCTAGCGCCCGTGTTTCCACTCGAAAGCGGCTGCAACCGGTGCACGTCCTTGCACACGACCTCCTCGTAGACATTGTGGTCGATCGTCAGCTCGCAGTCGCTGCGTGACTCCAGAAGAGGATGCCTCGGTGGACCGGATCTTGGGCTCCTGTAAATAGGAATCCAGAAATATAATTCGGTACGCAAGGGTGCGAACAAGCTAGCAAGTAACTGGCGACATTTTTTACGAGAGCAACTCGGAGAAGCGTGTACACTCGTTGGCAAATATTGCTTACACCTATACGTTGCTTATACCTGTAGACGTTAGACTGTATCACGGAGAAGTGTTTCGAGCCGTACAGACAGCTCGACAGGTCCTTCGACTTCTTAACGACGAGACTGGTGCGTTTGGCCTCGTGTAGGCGGTAGGTCGTCTCGCAGATACCGTTCACGTCCAGCTCCTCCACACGGTGGTCAACGTCGAACCTCTGCATGTTGTTCTGCAGCATCGACAGGACGCCTCTCTTCAGGTTCAGCGCCCACGCGGGCTCTCCTTCGTGAGGGCACAGATCGGTGATCTTACCATCGTCGAACGCGAACCTCAGGTTGTACATAGCGAGGTTTTTGTTGAACTCGGTGTCCGCTACGGTGGTTCTCGAATCGTGTCTCAGCTTCGCGTCGTAAAACTTCAGGTTTCCATCGCAGGGGCTCGTGAACTTCACCACCAAATACGCGTCCAGAAACAAGGTCGACTCGTTCAGGGAACCAGACTCCTCGCTGCCACCCAAATTCGTGCTCACGTTCACCGAATACCTGTACTTGTACAGCATGCCCTCCTCGTACTTGAACTTCCTGCTCGCTGGCACTGTGAATACATACCTGAATAAATACCTCGCAAAATTGTGTGTCGAATAGCGATGTCTAGGCTGCGGATCTTTGTGAAAAATAATAATTACTATAATTATATAGGAACCGTATAGAAATTCTTTTAATCCTTTCAGAGTTTCAAATTATACCTAGCCATTTTTTCATAAATGCATAACGTGGATAGTAGGAACACGCCATAGTAAAAATATTAAAAGATTATTATTAATAAGAATTATACTGCTTTCAACCTATTAAACCTATTAACACTAGAACTACCGAGCGCTAAACGCGACTAGTGTACATATATTGCCTTCTAATAACGACAAGAATGCATTTATTCAAATTCCGTACAACTTTTGTTTAAATATGTACTCTAATAGAGAAGTTGACTAAAACATTACTCCGGAAAACATTTTTATAATTTCAATATTTGTAAAAGAAAAATTTCGAAACCAGTCATTTTGACTTGTCCGGTAGTTCTAGTGTTAAGAAAGAAAATCAATTTTTATTTTGCATAAAGATCCGCAGTCTATCGATGAAGCAACGTTCGTTGGTCTCGAAGAATGGTGAAAACAAACAAACGAGTTTCCAAAGAAAGGTCGAAAGGTCGAAAGGTTCGACCTCTTACCGTTGCATGTCGTCCGGCTGCAGGATGTCGGGTCCTTGGTGAATTCTGGAACGAGATAAGCGACATTGCATCAGGAGAACAGAAAAATAGCCGTTTCCGAGAAATCGGCGTTATGAATGGATGTTACGCGTCGCCGATAGCGAGGCCGATACGCGTGAATTCTGCGCTCGGTGCGGATTCTCGGAAAGGAGCGTCGAATAACACACGCGAAAGATAACCGAGGAATCAAGAGCGCTGAATGTTGCAAATGTGGCCGATAAATTGCGAACGAGTTCGCGTAAACGGCATCGCGGGAACACGGTGAATGCTCACCTGACTGCACCGAGCCGACCGCGACGCAGATCGCAGCGAGAAAAAGCGCCGTGCGTTTCCACGATCCATCTCCGCACAGATCCATATCTTGTCTCTTTCTGGTGATCACTGAGGTCAAGGTCCTTACTTCTGTCCCGATGCACTCTTCATCCCCTCGTGCGCGTTACCACCCTTCGACTATTCCATCGCCGACGCGCTGCAACGCAAAAGAAAAATCGTACACGCGTTCCTTGTTTCTCGCACCCACGCGTGCGACTCTCTTCCCTCTTCGACTCTAGTGATTCTTCGATCACTCAAACGATATGGACGTAATTGACACCGAGGGAAACGGGAGCGAGATTTTTTTATTCGCGCTTAACGCGAACACGACGTAGGTACTTCTAACTTCAATTGTGCATCACTGTACGGGTGAGACAAACTAAATCATCGCCGCTGCGTTTTTACCCCCATTTTTCTTTCTCCGATGCTGGTTCCGTTGATCGTAGATTGTAACGTCTTCGGTTTAATCGAGGCCCGCAACAGAGTTAAACGAATAAGTATGAGGAAATCACTGATGGAAAGACTAGCCGAACAATCGGAATCCTCCTCGATTAATAGATTGAAACTAGAGTGAAATCACACTACACCGGAACACCAGAGAAGCCCTCTGTTTCGCGCACAGATGCACACGACAGGGAAAAAAAAGGGTGGACGCGGCAAAAAAAAGAAAAAAATGATAGCGATTGCTAGGTCCGTTCGCGGAGTCGCTCGTACCATTCGCAGAGTGTTCGTAGAAGTGGCCAGCGCCTCGAAGCACAGCTCGAAGATCGCTGTCCGAGCGGAAAGATCGAACTGGTTGGCCAGACGATTGGGGTGCGAAATAGAAGCGATGCGAAGCGAAAGCGATACGGTTGGCCCTCACGATGGGAAGCGGCCTGTGTACGCGGTGTATCCGTTTAAGTAAGTGCTTCCTGCCGTGACCGAGCTCGCCGACCGAATGGATAACGACACCGAATCAACCGGGAGCAGTCCTCTCTCCTAAAGGGGGAGAGGATCGGTGGTGCCAAAGGTCTCGTTGCTTTTTCGTGTTCGTATGGGGTCACGGGTCATCCGCCGATAAGATAAACGCGAAAACGACCCTTCTCCGGCGATCGCCGATCGTGATTCTTACACTACGTTCAACGAATAAATTCATTGCTAACCGAACCTATCCCGATCTTCCATTTCATTTGTTTCCAGCGAAAATTCACTCTTGAATTTCTTTCTTTCCAATATTCGTTTTTTTTCCTATTAATGCTTTAAACATTTCACGTTCCAACGATTATATATTGAAACAGGGACTTCGATACGTATTCCACAATTTTTTCAGATTTTTTTAAAACCTAGAACAGTAAAAAGATTAGTCGTGAATATGAACGACCCATTATGCAGACGGAAGCTTAAAGATCCTGAAAGCCGGAGGTTTCTTCCCATACTTACCGGTTTTTTGCACCTCTTTTTAATTGCAACTGCATTAGTTTGGATAACAAAATGTTCGGACATTTGGTATGCGAGGGCAGGGCTTGAGACGGGTCCGGAAACGACCGTTTACAGCTTTTGTATAAAGATTCTGCACAAAACAGTTAAGAAGATAATACAGTAAATATTAGGTGTTCAATTTTATGAAATGACATTAGGATAAGAATTTCTCGTTTCATGAAAATTACGATTTATATTATTTTGAAAATAATACGTCTTATACTCTTTTAAATTAATTCGTTACCAAGTAGTAAGATTAGGTGTTCAATTTTATGAAATGACATTAGGATAAGAATTCCTCGTTTCATGAAAATTACGATTTATATTATTTTGAAAATAATACGTCTTATACTCTTTTAAATTAATTCGTTACCAAAAAGTGTATAATGACTTTTTGAAAAATTTGTCAAATAACGAAGTACATAGCTTGTTTCTTGTGTCTCGAGTAAACATACAATTCTGTTAGACTGGTTGCGATACGTCGTACAATAAATCGTAACGTGTACGGGACGGTTGAACAACACGCTGAAACAGAATTGCAAGGGGTCAATTACACTGCGATGCATTAAAATATTGCTGCGCCAAGGGAAGACGAATTAACCTGCTGCTTGGGGAAGTCGAGCCAACTCGTGGTTCGATTCATTCATTCATCTGCATTGATCTGCGTCTACCGACCGACTCTATTTTCATGTCGATCGTCTTTTTGCCTTCCCCTCTTCCTTTCGCTCGAAATCCATTACTAATCTTTATTATATATAGTCGAGATCCGGTTTGGCGAAGCAGTTCAGGCATGCACGATTTGTTCGGACCACTAATTAAGAGTTGATCGTTCCTAAAGAATCAGTCATAGCAAAATTAAAGATAATAATAAGCTTGCAACCGATTTTGTGCATTACAATTACTAAATTGTTAAATAATTTATATGAAAACCGACTTTAAATTGAAGGAATGTACGTGTTGGAAAATTAACAGTTGGAAATTTGGATTATCAGCTGCAAGTATAAATCAATTATCGTGCGATCCAAATATATTCACATCGAAGCAAAAATCTAGTTATTTCAAAATGTGTACAAACTACTGGAGAAAGGTCATAACCTTGTTTCCACGGTGCCTGACGTAAACAAACATTCTTTCGCGCGTGATGTAGCATTTGTGCATCTTCTCTAACGAGTTTCGTCTTAAAAGTGCAATGTTGCCGCATTATACTCGTACAAAAATTATCGATGCTCGCGTCAAAAGCGTTCGAGCGGATTCTTTCACAATTTTCTTTTCACAGCTATTATAGCTCGATACGATTGTTGATTTTAAAATATCCGCAATTAAAGAAAAAACGGGTCTGGAGAGGGGGACATTTGCGGCTGTACTTTTTTTCAAGTTTTTCAATTTTCCGCTGCTGTGAAAACAGTTTTATTAGATGCTCTATTGTATTTTGTTAGTTCAACCGTTATCATAGTTTGACACTTTATTTTCCACATCTGTGGAACTAGCATTTTTTAAAATTTCGAAAAATTCTTTATAACACGTTCATATATGATATGAAATCGTCCAAATACACGCACCATATACATTTGTAGCCCCGTAGTAAAAATAAAGTATACAGAATATTCAGTTCTTGCTAATACGCCTAAATTCGTGAACTATCGGTAATATTGTGTGCGACACCGAAATGGTACGAGGGCCACTGTGGCCCCTCGAGGCCTAGACAGAAAAGTCCATAAGGTGCAATGTTTGCAGTAATTTTGGAGACTCTGCTTGGATAATTTGTTTACGACATCACGGGCCAATATCGCAGGTTGGTTGTCGAATGTCTTTCGGATGACAAGCTCGGAGAGGATATCTCTGCCAAGCTGTTTGTATCGTTCCCATCGTTCCTCGGTGATTGGACGTCGGCAAATGCGATACGGTCTCGGCAACGAATCACGTCGGGGTACCTTTTACGCAGCAGAATACAAGTTGAGTGGTGTGTATCTATATACTAAATGTCCGAAGAACGTCTACTTAGTACCAGAGACACTGATTATCAGTGACCAGAGAGACGTGAAAAGTGCTTTTTCTTCTGATCGCACTGGATCGCACACACAGCCTGGCTGGCCAGTGTAAATGTAACTGGCCTGTTATCCTTTTGGACGTGTCCCGATAGATGCGCGGAGAATCAGCTGTGGTTACGGATACGTGACGAAAAATGCATCGCTGGTGAAGGTCCCCCCTGCGCCACCTTATTTTGACGCGAGAATCACCAACTGTCATCCGTTCGATCAGAACGGATCCCTGTAACAGGAATTGTCGCAAAACATCGCGATCTACAATGGGGACAGGACTCCTAATATCCCAGGTCGGAGCTGTCGCGATTCTTTAATAGACGCTGGGATATATATACGAGTCGGACGACGCTGCGAGTGGAAAGCTAGAAATCGGAGCCGACGTTCTCCCATCAAAATGGGAAACTGCTTGAAACGTTCTGGTAGCAGTCAACAAGACGACACTACGTTGCTGAGCAACAACTCTGATCCTGTGCTGCCCGTTGGATCGTCGCGGGAGGACCACGGACATTTAATACCTTACAATGTAATTCTCTCGTTTACTTAAATCGCGTCTGATCTCAAACTTTGTCGAGCGTATATAGACACCGTCTCGCGCGTCCCCGATTTCTCTTTGTTTTTACGATAGCGAAAACAATGTCAACACTTGCGCGTTCATCGTTTCACCGATTTTAGCTGCATCATTCTCGGCTGAGCGATATTTTCTATGCTAATAAGATTTATGCATTTCTTGAAAAGGGTATTAACCGTTGATTGGTTAGCTAGAATTTATCAGACTACGTAAAAAATTTTAAACAAACGATAATCTGGCTATATTTGTTGGAGGTAAAAGTTATAGCGATACTCTGTGGTCTCCCTTCATTTATTAGAATATACAGATGTTCTTAATTAGGGAGATAGACTGAACTATGGAAGCTACACGTATTGCTTAGTTTCTCTACCTGTCATCTGTAATTTTCATATGATTCTTGCTCAGTACTTTTTTATAATATTGTTCTATATATTGTATACCTTCATAATTGTTGCATTCATTGCACCACTTAATTAGCACATTTGTTTGAGCATTATATAGTGAAAGGGTTAATGATTAACCCTTCGATCATTTGGTGTTGTTCTATGAACGCAAGATTCTCATTGATTCTTGGCATTGCAGGAGTTGGTGAGCTCTTACTATCCACCTGGTGGTCATCTGCAGTCGGTCACTTTAAACATAGGCTATGGAATTGGCATCGGGGTAACAGTAGGAAGAACAAACGAGCTCAGCTCGATGAGCCAAGAAGAGCTACGGGTACGAATTGAAAAACGTCTGGGACTGATCCGGCATCTGCCTCTACGCGAATATGATGGAGCCAAGAAAGAGGAATGTGTAATATGTATGATGGAGTTGTTGGCTGGCGAACAAGTGCGTTATCTGCCATGTATGCACACCTATCACGCAGCTTGCATCGACAATTGGTTACAACGTTCGCTAACGTGCCCGTCGTGTATGGAACCATTAGACGCTGCCTTGATTAGCTCTTACTTTGATTATCTGAACACTTTACGCCGTTAAAGCGAGAAATTGAAGTAGCTAATCAGTAATCAAATTATACTATCATGGCAAAAAGTGCAACCAGGAAGAACCGTTAATATTACTATCGCATATAATGGCTTCCAAACTAGTGAAGGGGCCTTGTCTCGTTAATGGCCAATTATATTCGCCATTATATTCAACGTATCCGCGCACGTGCTGAGTAATAATAATAACTTGTATCATAAACAATTGCAAACGTCTTCTGCATAGGTCATTCCCTCTTATAGGGTAATGTTCTCCAAGTGGATCATTGCAATAACGAATACGGTGTATTTACAGTCGAAAAGCAATCGCCATTGCCTATTAGTTATTTTTTTTTTCTTTCAGTGTAATCTAAAATAGTTTCTCCGTTTTCCTACCGCTGATAAAATGTTCGATTTAACACACTCGACCAAGTTGAGTTACCGAAAAAGAAAGAATGTAAACGGTGTGTTTCGCTAAGGCTATTTTAAGTTTACATGAAAGTAGTACCTCTACTTGACCATCGTGGTTTGATCGTGTAGCGATAGACGACTAGCTATATAAACACACGTTGTGAATATCGTGACCGATAACGATGTACTACAAGATGTTACACTATCTATATTTTTAACTGTAATTCCAATCGTTATTTTCAGATACTAAAAACGAAAAACATATTTTCAGATTATATCTTTCGACGTAAAAAGTCAATCTCGTTATTTTAAAATGCCGCGTCTCTTGTTTCAACGTAGAGAGAGAAAGAGACAGAGAGTGTGTGAGAGTGAGAGAGATCGTGAAACGCGTGAACTATCATTTCCTCGAGAATTGAATGTATCGTGATTTAAAGAAACCTGGTTAAACCAAAAAACATTGGGAGTTGTTATTTTATATTCAGATTTGTAAACATGTGTAAACAATGGGTTACTTGGAATCCTACTTTTTAGTTACTATCCGTCGGATACCGCCTGTATATTCTTTTCATAAATGTACACGTCTATTTGTTACACTATAACCGTATCACGGAAATATTTTTATGTTAAATGATTACATTGAACGTGACTCGTGTGTAATCGTAGGAAATATAAACCTATGTATGTATCGGGTTGCCAGAACTTCAAATGGAAGCGGCAAAGTCATTGATTGGGCGAAAGGAACGTTTTATTCTTTAACATTGACTGTACGATTAGCGATGCTTAATTGTGAACGAGCGACAAACTTTATTTTTATAGAAATTGTATGCAAAAGTGTGTATCTTTAAACATTTGTATCGTTCGATCCAACCGTATTGTACTTCAACGTGATTTCAATCGTATAACACGTAAAGTAAAATGGAGTTTGGACTTTAGATTGGTCTGAGGTTCAATCAAATTCGAATTTGAACTAAAAATTTGCGTAAATAATCTATTTAACTTAGAATTCGTGATAACAAGCAATCAGCCAGTATCCACTAATTTGTTTTTAAGTCTACATTGCGGGATCCGTAGAACAAAATAAATCAACCAGTAATGTTTCTCGAATATATCATGTACGAACATTACTGGCAGAAACAAGATTTTTATGTTCTACCGAAGCTTCGCGTGTAATATTGCTGATTTGTTTAAAGAGGAAAATAATGCTGTGACATAGTGATTTATTGACAAAATGCAAATATACGAATAGCGATTTAATACAAAAATATAAATATTTAGTAAGTGTTGTTGTATTTTCCACAACCTCCTATTCCTTTCTCACAGCGACCATTGGTCCATGACATATAACAAATTATACTAAAAATTTTACTGAAAAATTCACGAGTCCATTAACTAAGTAATTCTGTCTTACATTTTCTGATTTTTATTACTACCAACAACTTTTATGAACACTGGAAACTGGACAACTAATTAAGCTCTGTAAACTTTAGTGGAAAATAATTCGAGTAGTACAATATGTTTTAAAAAGTTCAAATTCCCGCGCCAATTCTCCAGACAGACAGTGCCATCTATGGTGGCAGGTTTGTCAACTAACATTTCCTATCCTCGCCATGAGCAAGACGAGGACAGCAACAGCGTGATCTTTTCGATCACCCTGTATAAGCGCGATATCTATCAGTGTAGGCGGGTATATAGGTGTGTACAGAGGGTGTGTATTTAGTAAATACTACATATTTACACGCCTACTGCACAGTTTCAAGGTCAAACATCGCATTTCTAGCAAACATCGGTAGCGCGATGTGTTATGACAGGAGCGGTTGAGCGTGGTCTCGTAATGTTTTCTTGAATTTCGAAACTGATCGTGCCGCGGCGATTTCGTGAACCTGTCTGCCAGTGGACGGGCACGGTACTGCGTACTGCGTAAATAAGAGCAGTGTGTAGTGTGTACCCGTTGCGCGTCAAGTTGACATGTGACCGGTTTAGAGTTTCACGGTGATTTCCGTGTGCAACAATAATAAGTCGCTTCTCGGTCGACTCGGCCTCCTACTCAGCCGCCGCATAGTGTCGAAGCTGGTCAACCTCTAGGTTATGTTGTGTTTAGATCACAGCCCGTGCGGACACAATCTCAGTCGTAACCGATACGGCGCGGACAGACTTCCACGGACAGGCTTCGAAATATGAGAAAACGTACGAGCGGTTCGCGCGTCGCAAGCCAATTAGACCACCATTTAACGACGTCCCACCTCTGTGTTCGGTTGCTCTAATTTGATATACGGGCCAAGGTTTGCGTTTTTCAGTAATTGCATCCGATCAGTAGATGCATATACATACTATTTACATACAAATGCATAGATGATACGTACCTACACACATATTTAGTCTCATACATATAGATACAGTGTGTACATGCAATCGCGCATCCACTGCTGAATTTAGTCGCTTTCGATATTTCGTAATCTCGAGAATCGAAATGCTTTGCTGCTTGCATTGATCATCTCTACTTGTTGATGTTGACGATTAAATGCATCGTATAGTACGTAATTTCTCGAGGATTTTATTGCTTTTTTTCTCTCTCTCTCTTTCCTCCTCTCGAATTTTTATCACTTTTGATCATAAGCTGTTTAACCATAAGATATTACAATGCGTTTGATATCTATATAGTAACGAATGTGTTAATTATATTAATTAATTATTAAATGACATGTTGACTTACAGGTGCACTAAGGCAGGGTGATGAACCTAGGACTGTCCCCATACGACGGTTTGGAGAAAGAGTCAAATTCCAATAGCACTTTGGAAAATGGAAGCGGTGCTACAAAGAAATTGGCCAGAGGTATATCCAGAGCAACTGAAAATGCAGCTATCGTTTCCTATGCTCGTTCGCAGATTGGGTCACTAGATACTCCAGAATTCACGTTCTCTCTTCCAGATCTAACTGTGTATCCAGGTATTTTACACATATGTCAAAATTTATGTTACATGTATTTTCCATTGTTAATCTAATAAAATTAATTTCTTGTAGATTCTTTTCGTCAATTTTTGGAAAAAGATCTGATTGAAGGAGGATGTTTGACTTCGTTGGAAGCTGCTGGTCGCTTAAATTGGTGGTGTGCTGGAAAAAATGGGATCAACAGAGTCCTCTGGCCTTTGGCCACGACCGGAGATGGCAATTGTCTTCTGCACGCAGCCTCTCTAAGCATGTGGGGCTTTCACGATAGACTTCTCACATTGAGGGAGGCATTGCATAATACTTTAGCCAAAGGAGAATACAGACATGCTTTGCTTAGAAGATGGAAGTGGCGGCAAATGGGCTTGAACGCTGTTGCAGGACTGTCTTACACGGACGCGGAATGGTTGACCGAATGGCAGACGATTGTAGACATGGCCTCTCCTATTTATAGAAACCAGACAGCTACATCTTATCAAAGTTTAGAAGAAGTATGTAACGTTTGTTTGTCTCCGATATAGTATTAGGTCTTTCCATAAATTGTGTCTTTTATACGAACGCCAACATTTTGTTTAGGTTGTATATTTTTATAGAAACTTCTCCCTATGCCATCAAAAATCGTTTAAACACTCTAAAAGGTGTATTCGTAGCATTTAAAACAATAATTTCTATGAAAGCAATGTCAAAGAATGAACGTTAAAACATTCATTTGTAACATTGCGTGCTGTTTGAATTTAAAAAGGGAAATACTGTTAACTAAATTTCAAAATGGAGTTTTCGATAAACCATGATCGGGTCGTCCAACAACGCTTGATATCGAAGGATTCATGTTTTTTAATTAAAAGTAAATATACGTATTAAAATCTTACACTCGAAGCGTTAGAAAGCGACACGATTTATGGGATGATCTAATATATTCCGACCGAGTGAAAGGCTAATCGCGATGCAATGTTCTAGGTACACGTATTAGCGTTGGCTCATGCTTTGAAAAGGCCTATCATAGTTATAGCGGAGACCATGTTAAAGGACGCAGAGGGTGCGGCTTTAGCTCCGATCCCGTTCGGGGGTGTTTACTTACCTCTAGAAGTACCTCCGTCTCGTTGTCACAGAACTCCGTTGCTGCTAGCCTATCATTCTGCCCACTTTTCTCCACTTGTGATCGTCGACGGATCGAGCGATTTCGAAGATCGTTGCAGCGAAGGCGTCAACATACCATTAGTCGATCCTGACACAGGACAATTGTTACCTGTTCTTTTCGCAGTAGACCCTGGACCCGATTGGGACTGGCACGAAGGGTCTCGCGACTTGATCGAGTGTCAACAAGATACGGTAGCTTATCTTGCAATATAATAAATGCACTTACATTTGTGCAAATATTCTCTCAGAATCTGGTTTTGTTCAGATGGAGATCTTATTACGAGAGTATTTAGACTGTGAATACCAAAATTTTACCTCGGAGGAGATCGAAAGATTAGCCGACACCGATGGCTCATTTTCGAAAACTGCGAAGCAATTGCTGGGAGTTGCAAAACAGTTTGGGTCTATCGGGAAGTCTGTTAGCAAGAAATTATGGCCTACCACCAAGAGACCAAAGAGCCCGCCGGCCACAGTGGGTGGACTTCCGACAGAAGGTTTGCTATGCATAAGGATCAGAAGTAGACGTCATCAGTACGTCGATCAGATGCTTCAGAATTATCTTCAATGTGCTCACGCAAGGTTTTACATTATCTCGTTCTAAAACGATATTGAACCCTCGGATGCCGACGTCTAATTATGAATTAATTTCTCAATTTCTGGCGGCTCATTTAAGATAAGAAATGTCTGCTTTCCGAGGGTTAAATTGATGTATGTATTTTGTATTATATTTCGAATATGCTATAGGTACCTGCAAGATCATAAAGTAGACGATACTGGCAGCGAGTTGAATTATGGTGCGGGTAAGTCGAAATTTTATGCTGCCAGCGATCGAGGAAGTCACGCGAGCGTCAGCAAACTGTTGCCCACTAATCCAAATAAGGATCGCACGCTTTATCTATCAAGGTACATCAAATTGTAGAATAAAGTTGTGCCGATAATTACGAACACAGTTTGTAACTAGCGTCGTTTGCAGGTCCACTTTTTACAAAGACCAAGCGTCATCCGAAAAACCGGGGCCAGAGTGGTGGAACAACAGCAATAGTTTAGGGGTATGTGTTGAACGGACGACTCATTCTAAGTCCGGAGTTGAGTAATTTTAGGATGATTTCAGGCTATTGTCAAAGAATGTCGCAACGGACAATGTCAATTCTTCGGTTCGGCAGAGAATGATTACTACTGTTCACAGTGTTGGGCGAATCGACGATACCGTTAAGGATTTCGATTCAGCCGCGCATGACAATAATGACTCTTTAATATTGTTCGTATTAAATCATCTATAATCAGACTTAGACTTAACACAAGCCATTTTAAAGTGAGGTTTAAGAAAAATAATCGAATTGTCAGATATTCTTCTTCCTGCTACATCGATTCATATTTTTGTTTCTCGATTGAAATTTTGATTACTCATTAATATTTGATCTCTTTCGAAAGCATATCAGATGTACAGGGTTCAACTCTCTCTTTGACTAATATACACATACACACTAAATGCCTTTCACGCGTAGCTTATAAATCAGACCAGTCCCAAAAGAGATATGTACGTATATTTTCAAGTAACGATGAATCAGTATTTTCACAAAGATATATATGTACTTATATATACTTCATGACGATTTTCTGTACGTGCCTTCTGTCGCGCAGAATTAATATAAATAATGGAAAAGAGGTGCAACTCGATAATACTCGATCTTCGATGCTGCGTCGGGAATGTCTTCCCTCGCGTCTACCTCCACCGCTTTTAATATAATGCTTTGTATTAATTGATCGCGCTTCGCTTTATCATTTGCTTTGTGAAATGGAATTATTTAGAGAAGCGCGATCCTGAGGTGTTAAAGTGATATTCACATTGTTTAGTACATATAATCTCGACGCCTGTTGGCAGTTAATTGTTCATGTAAAGCTGTGTGAAAAATAAAACATATTTTTCTATCTCGTGCGCCTTTTGATTGTCTCTGTTATTTTTACTACTACAATTATCCCCGAAAATTTCAAAGGATAAACATTGAAATATTTTTTTTTATTTGACTGTAAATGATCCTGCCGTTTTTCCAATAAAAGATAGTGCAAATTCCGGCAAGAATCATTTGTTCCGCAAGGATATCCTTACAGCGCCATTCCACGTAGCGGCAAAACACTCAAACTGGTAGCCAAATATGATCGACAAAGAGAAAATTTGAATAGGCGACAATGGCGCCTCTTATGACAATCCCTCAAAGTTCGTTACCTATTACCGACTGTCGGTAATTTTGGCTAGCTTTTTCAACGTTTTCTTCTCTTGCTTTCTAAATTTCTTAACAACTATGTTAAATTGTCACAAACATTTAGTTTCATATTTGACGGGTTTAAAATAATATTTTCAGTAATAGTCAGTCTATGAAATAGTGTACATTTGTTAAAGGTGGTTTTCTACAATATTTCTTTTCAAATATTTCCGCGTTTTCCAACGTTTCAAATTTCTCGCATGCAGTTTCTTTTATCTTTTTTCATCTTTATGGCCAGTGTAGAAGACAAAGATGTTGATTTACAGAAATGGCAACACTGTTCCTATGTAGACACGAATAACAAAGTCTTTGACAGAAGTTTCGCCTCTATTATTTTTGATAGTTATGGACCTCTCTGTTATAGATAACATGTTTGATCGAATCAGTGATCGAGAATGCGCGCCAAAGTATGTGTACAACAGTGTACAAAGGATCACGAAGGATCGCGACTTCGTAATGAGGGATTGTGAGGGATCCAACGAATGATTGAAGAAGAACGTGTTGTATAAATATATTAGAAAATGCCATTAATAAAGAGACCTATGCGTTATGCACATCCGGAGGGACACACGGATGTTTGTTATTTTACCGGTGAAAAGTAAGAAACATTTTAAACACATTGTTAACCACTATCGTACAGGAATATAATCTTTAATAAACAGTAGAATTCGTTCAAACATTGTTATTGTCAAAGTCACGTTTTCATTATTTCCTCTTTTTGAGATAGAATAGAATTTTAAAGAAGATTAACGCGGCTGTATAAAAGATCGAAACTTGTGTGTTCGAATTAAAAAATACTGTTAATATATTTTGCGATCTAGGAAAGGCCTTGTTACTTGTGGATCCGATGGAGATGTTCGGTCCTGGTTAAATTTAATGGACGATGATCCGGCAGCAAGTTGCGTTTCAGAACAAGCAATATCAGTAATATCAAAGGTACAGAAAAAATATATAAGTAATAATAATCACAATGTACCTAACTCATGTTATTGGTATTGATTTTTTTAAGTATGTATTATTAAATTTTTATTAGTTAATTACTGTTCATAATTTTTATTTGTTTCAGAATGGAAAAATATTTGTTGGTAATGATAATAACACAGTGCAAATACTCAACTATCCTGATCTTGAAAAGGAAGGAATAGTTACCAGATTTTCAGCACCTGTATCCGCATTAGCAACTACGAAAAACAGCAATATTATAGTATCAGGATCATGGTGTGTAGTACATTCTTATTTTTATTATTTTCACAGCAATATATCAACACATTATCTACCGGCGATTATTCTAGAAGTTTCGGAAGTCTATGGTCATGGCAAACGATTTTTTAATAGATTAGCAATAGAAATTTTAATTGTGAACTAACAACTCACCATCAATTATGTAATCTAATAATTTTATTTAGGATTATATTATAAAAGAGAATTTCCAAGCTTCTTTTGCATACAGCATAATTATTGAAAATCCTCTGAATAGGCTTCTGGTAGATAAAGTGTTAACACGTAGGATTCATGAGATATTTATGTACAATGTAAATTATAGTGATATGAGGATACATGTAACGGACATCAACACATCAGATAACATAGAGCTCTTTGGTCATGAAGCACCAATATTAGGTTTATCATTGGATCCTAAAGATGAGTTTGTGGTAAGGCATATTTTATAATTCATTTTTTAATGGAACAACAGCAGTTGATTAATGTAATTTTATGTTTAGGCATCATCAAGTGCAGATGGATCGATCAGAGTATGGAATATAAAAGAGAAACGTGTTGCCAATGTTTGGAATAACATTGTACCCAAATGCAATTCATTTTTTACAGCAAAAGCATATTGCACTCCTTCCTTTCAAACTAAAGACGGAAGTTGCCTTGCATACCCACACATGAAAGATATAGTTGTAGTAGAAAGGGTTTCTTGGAAAGAATTATTTCATTTAAAATGTATTAATATAAAAAGTGTAGGTCGTTCATTTAAATTTCCTATTTAAAGAAGTCTGTGCAGCATCTTCTAATGTTTGTTGTTCAAAATATAGGAAATTAGTATTTGCAAATATTCCGAATGTGGCACGCACATTGCTGCGAGCACTGTAAGCGGTGAAATAATTGTTTGGAATGCAAAAACGAAAGATTTAATCGGGTATATCGAGCATCAGCAAAACACTAAAATCACTTCGCTGGCTTGGAATCTCGATGAATCAGATGAACTCGCGTTTTGTGATCATTTAGGCCAATTAGGATGCATCGATGTGGTACGTATATTTACACGTGTAATTTACAGCTTCAGAAATCATTTTGGTGTTTTTTTGTTTATAAAGATATATTGTGAGAAACCTAATGGCAGCGAAGAAGCAATAGAAACGAATGGGGATATAAGAGAGGATGATCTTGGTTTACCGGATGAAGAAGACGATGACGGAGGGAATATTATATCTTTAGAAAAAATTAAAGCGTCCGTGATCCCCGAAGACGATGAGAAGAGCAATTCTGATGAAGAATCTGTAAAACGACAAATAGAAGCAAATATTTTCGGACCGGAAATTAATTTACAACCACCGTTTCAACCCGGTTCATCCCCGGCTCATTTATTGTCTCGTTTTATGGTAGCGAATGTTCAAATATTAATTTACATTAGGATAATAGATAAAAGTGGAATACATGTATGAATACGTATATGAATGTTTAATAGGTTTGGAATGATACTGGCATGGTGAGATGTTTTACTGGCGAAGACGGGGATGAGTCTAGTATCGAAGTTGAATTCCATGACGCTACGATTCACCGTAGCATGCACATCAATAATTATTTAAGACATACTATAGCAGCTTTATCGCCACATGCACTCGTATTAAATTGTCCCTTGAGTAGTGACACGCGAAGCAAACTCGTTGTGATAGCGTTACAAGGTTAGCATTATATTTTAAGTATATAAGAATTCATGACTTTAATGAAACAATATTACAATTAAAAAACAGGTTGGGGTTCTGGGAACAAAGAATGGTTCTTGGACCTTCCCGAAGATGAAGAAGGGCTTTGTGTTGCCGCTGGCGATACTTTCGTTGCACTAGCAACATCGAAAAGGAATTTAAGGCTTTTTACAGTAGGCGGCACGCAACGTGAAATCATATCTTTATCGGGTCCTGTAGTCGCAATGAATGGGTTTAGAAATGCTTTAGTAATTGCTTATCATAATGGAATAGGTATACTATCGATTATCTATTACTCTTATTCTCGTACTAACGAACAATTTTGTAATATGATAAAAATACTGCAACAGGGGCATCCGGTGATCAAAATATGAATTTACTATGGATTCAAATTCACGGCCTAACGTTAAAAAGTCGAAGATTGTCTCTTCCACTGTCTCCTTCATCGGAACTTATGTGGATAGGACTTTCCGACCTTGGATCTCCTGCTATAATGGATGCTGATGATGTCCTTAGGGTATACAACAAGAAATCGTCGCTTTGGAAAGTTGCTAGCGACTTGAGTGGGCAAGTAAGAACATGCGTGCCTTATCATTGGACTGTGGGTCTTTATGCACAATAAAAATTGTTCGCAACAATTGCAAGAAACAGTAACGATATAGACTTTTCTTTTCTTCTTTAACACTTTTAATAAGTTGAGGACAATATTGACATTCTTAAATTTCTTTAATGTTTCTAATGTTTTAAATTGTTCCAACTCGTCTCTGTCATAAACGCATAAAATTCACGGTATAATCATCATAAACGTCTATACACGTTACCGAGTATTTAACTAGTCTAATTTGAACAGTCCAAGGGCAAAGCAGATCACTATTTCATCATTGGGATCAGCGAGCAGCAGAGCATTGCTCGTTGTGTTTTATGCAAAGGAAGTCATTATCCGCCGACAACACCTCGTCCTGTAATCACCGAAGTATCTTTATTTCCGCCAGTATGCGAATTCGAAAGTGAAAAGTCCGAGAAAGAATTGAAACTGTGGAAATTGGGTAGCAATCCTGCAGATGAGAACGAAACAGTGCTGGCTCTATTTGCGGTACATATAAATGAAATATTGAAGCGTGAAGTATTAACAGATATGTGCACTAATCGGTTTTATTCGACCAGCTTGCTTGCAGGAGCAATTTAGAATACCGAGCGGTAGAATTGTGTGAACAAATTGCTTCCGAGAAAGTCATAGAATTGGCAATCAAGTATGCGAGAAGAATGAACAAAATGGCTCTGTCGAATAAACTGGAGTCTATCGCCGACGTAAAGGAGGAAGAAAAAGAGAAGGAACAAGAGATCACTAGAGATAACGATATAAAGGAAAGTGTGAGCGACGATGAAGTCCAAAATGAGGAGGTCGAAGAATCTACGATTTCATTGGCTATTCAGAAGAAACCGGACGTAGAAATTAAACCTCTGTCTATGAGCGAAGCGCTGTCAATGAAGAGGAGTAATCCATTTTTGAAAAGTGGAAACTCGCCTTCGAATAAAGGTATTGTTTTTTCAATAATTTCATTATTTTTGGTAATATTCAATCAATTGTATTTTGATCTGTAGGTCTAGCTGGACTAGAAATCACACCAGACAAGCCACAAAAATTGTTGGCACCCACCCTTCCGAAATCAAAAACAAGAGAGACGAAAGATGGCCCGAAAAAGGAAACGTTTATCAGTTGGTACGCCAAGAACAAGAAAAGTTTGCAGGAAGAATTTCCCGAATTGAGTCCTGCTGACTTAACGAAACAGGCGTTGGCGAGGTACAAAGAAAAGGATGCAACCCTACAGAAGAACGGTACCACAGAACCCACAGAATCCAAGAAAAGGAAGTTAAGTTCCGATGATGAACAAAACAAACCGAAAAGATCGTCCAGTAAAATTCTTAGCTCATTCGCGTTTGGCTAATTGCTACCCGAGAAAATAGAAAATGCTTTTTATATTTTTATTTTATGCAACTAAGATTATTTATTATTTTGCGCAACTTTGGTTGCTTTTACTACGTTATACAAATAAACAATACTGTCTTTTAACAGGGGTGTTTACTCGTACTTATAATTTAATGATATGTTCTATTGTAAGGATCACGTTGAAAAATTGGTGGAAAATGTGGATCGTGTTAACAATAATGTGTGATTGTTAAAGGGATCGATAAAGTAGATGTTCTTTTGAGTATCTTCCACTTTGCATATGTGCTCGATAGATCGATAAAACAGGTAAAATGAGCTGCTTGAAATCGTCCTAGTCCGGTTAAGTCGCTTAACGCGAAAGTTGCAGAAAGTTCCGAATACTCCGAGACACGGTATATATTGCGGTGGCAATCACTGCACAGATCGAAAGAAAGTTGCAATAGAAATACACGGATATAATGCTTCAAATGGCGTTGGAAGGTAAGTTGATATACTTGGCGTAGCTCTATATATTTTGCTCGTGTTAGCGGTTGAAAACGGGACCAAGTCTAAATATACATTCAAGTTTGCGGCACTAACCGCGCGTCTCCATTGCGTCATATTTCTACGCACGCGAGAAGTCAGTTTAAAGTTCATGATGGCACGGAGATTAAAAAATAATGAAATTGATAATTACAGCTCAAGCGTCACTGAATTTCATTAAAGATATTACATTATGCACAAAACTAAAACTCCTATAATTTTACAAAATGTTGTACTTTGAAACGTTATGAATAGTATAGGAAATTCAGTACACGAAGTATATTCTAAAATACAATTTTTTTTTAACATCTAACACTAAAAAATATTTTTAAAATATCATTTTCGAGTAATGTTTTGAATCTACAAACGATATTTGTATTATGAAAAATATATATATATACTATATTAATTCATTTGATGTTTCTATAACAATAACTAGTATGCATCAAAATATATGTTTATATTTTATACTATTGCTTTAGTAGTAGCCATCAATGTTAATTCATTAATAATATTTATATTCGTCTGAGATTATAAAAATCAAATATTAATTGAATCAAAATGATTTCAGAACATTCATTCGTGGATGTCATACAAAATGCGATGGGTGTCATGGGCCCATGGCATATTGTGATAGCTGTAGCACTTTCTCTCGTAAAATTTCCAGTTGCATGGCACCAGTTATCAATAGTATTTCTCGCACCTCCAACTAATTTTTCCTGTGCTGCACCAATATCGGCAACCAATGTCTCTACAAAAATGAAATGCTACGTAGATACCGGGAACGGTACTATGGAAAAGTGTACAAGCTTTAAATACGATAAACGCATATTTAAAGAGAGCATTATAACTCAGGTGAGTTTAAATTTGTCTCTTTCCTATTGCTTGAATTTTTCAAGTTGATAAATCAGATTGAAAACGTGAACTATCTTTTTCAGTGGGACTTAGTCTGTGATAGAGAGCAACTAGCAAATTTTGCGCAGACTTGCACGATGTTTGGAGTCCTCGTTGGTAACTTAGTGTTCAGCATCATGGCTGATCGGTATGTTGTTCGTTGTATTACATGACAATTAAAAAATTGTATTAGGTCAGTGCAAACGTTCGTGTCCGATTCATTGTATTTTAATACGAAATACATCCGTTGTATTTTAATATGAAATACATTTCTTACATTTTAATACGAAATCAAGCGCGATCTTCTGTATTGACCAAATATATCATGAATGTATTCATGATACATGGAAATTTGTTTCCAGAATTGGCAGAAAAAAGCCATTGATGCTTGCAATAGGATTGCAGTCAATAACTGGATTTATGAGTGCATTTGTTTCTTGGTATGAATTATTTTTAATATTTAAATTTATCTCTGCTGTAGCCACTGGTGGTACCATGCTCGTTAGCTTTGTTTTGCGTAAGTAAAGAACTTGCTATGTATTTATAACTGCTTTCCACACATTTTAAAATATAGTATCAAATTAATTACAGTCATGGAGATTGCGGGTGTTGAATGGCGCTCAATCCTATCGGTACTCTTTCATGTGCCATTCCTGTTAGGCCATTTAATGAATCCTTTAATTTCGTACTTAACGCGAACATGGGATGGATTCCAAATGGCAGTTTCTATACCTTCGATCTTTTTATTGTCATACTACTGGTATGTAACATTGATGATATAATCAGTCTCATTAGTCACTCGTTCTTATAAAATCAGATCAGTTTTAGTGACTTTTCATTCATCATAGGATTATTCCTGAATCACCAAGGTGGTTACTTGCTGTTGGCAAACTATCAGAAGCAGAGGAAATCTTGCTTAAAGCAGCCAATAGAAATAAGATACCAATAGAGAATGTTAAAACAGCAATTGATACATACGAGGCTGCTGCCAAAATCAGACACAAACACACCAAAGAGAAATACAATATTAAACATTTGTTTAAGACTCCGAATTTAAGACTGAAGACTATTTGTATATGTATTAATTGGTTCGTTTGCGGTGGTTGCTTCTTTGGGTTGGCGCAGTACATGGGCTACCTTGATGGCAACATTTTTGTGAACGTTGCTTTATCAGGTACTCCTCGTCTGTCCTCGTCCACCAAAAGAAGACAGTGACTTCGACAGTGGGTTCCGGGGAATCTGCGAGACCCCACTCTTGACGTGTAGCGCGAAGTAGGGAAATCAGGTAGTGGGTCGGAGATCCCTACAAGACTTGTAATATTTACATACAAGTTTCTCACTGCCTTCTTTTGGTGGACGAGGAGTACATTATACGTTTTTATGTAACACTAGTTTTACGGCACACTAAAAGTGACTATTTTACGTTACTTTAAAAAAACAACAGGAATGTATCTATCCAAAATTTTAGGCATTTTTTAAATAATATGTAACCAAAGAGATACATTTTTTAATAATTCGTAAATTAACACATTGACTGCCGCAGTGGTCACGTATGACCGGCGCTCTTGATTTACTTAAAGACGATTGTAATAAAATCATTGACAATGAATATTTAATATTATTATATTAACTATAATTATTATTATTAACTCTGATCGTTTATAGGAACGATATATACAAGACTTGTGTTAAACAGATAAAACTCATGCGGCAATCAACGTGTTAAAAATATTAGAACGCGTCCAGTAAACCTAGTGTTAAGTAAGAAGAAATTATTAATTAAAGAGAGTGTATATTTTTTTTCTAGCTGCCATGGAACTGCCTGGAACTATAATAGTCCTTTTCTTGATATCGCGTGTATCACGCTTAAGGATTTTAATAAGCGGTAATATTTTGTCAGGTATCAGCCTGATCCTGTTGACTGTAATATCGGATTCTACCTTGACAGTGTGTCTAGCTACTTTAGGCCTTGCAGGAATGGCACTCAGTTTTCCGACCGTGTACCTATATAGCAGTGAAGCGTTCCCAACCGTAATTAGAAACGTTGGTATCGGATTAGGAAGTGTTTGCGCAAGAACTGGAAGCATGATCGCACCCTACATAGCTACTATGGTAACGTTTCTTGTGTGCTCTCAATGTGTGTAATTTATCTGAACGATTTGTTATCCTTACTTTTAGGGAAAAATCGAACCCTGGTTGCCACCAGTGATATTTGGCACTGGAACATTAATTGGCGCTGCGTTGTGCTTTTTTTTACCAGAAACAATGAACTGCAAATTACCTGAAACTATCGAAGACGGTGAAAATTTTGGAAAGTGAGTATATGTAATAATTAGACTGTGGGTTTTATGCATTAATGACAATAATGGGTAGATCGAAATTAAAATAGTGAAATTATTCCAAGGATCGAAAAATACTGTTTTATTATCTTGGACTTGTTAAAATGATTAAGAAAAGAAATAATTGTATATGTAGCTCGTGTATGTTGAAAATGCTTGTAGACAATTTTTATTTTGCATATAAATCCGCAGTGTAATCATGTCAATTTCGCTATTATGCAACAGTTTATCTCAATTATTGCGATGTATTCTAGGAGAAAGAACAGAGGAAATACATGAAAGTGATATTTAACTCGTAGAAGAAAAAATGGAGCATTGAAATCTTCCGTCTAATGAATAAATATTTTTTTATGATGTACATTTAAAAAGAGCTCATTACTATACTTGATCGTTACTCACTTCCTGTGCAACTATTGTGAAAACAGAAAAATGTTCGAATACAAAAGATTAGATTTATTTATTTATATCAAATCTTAAGTATTAGACTTATTATACTTAAGAATGGTGTAACAGTATATTTGTATATAATAATATTATATATTACAAAACACGAAGTCTGTTTTTATAATTAACGTGTAAATCTATAATATATTTACTATAGCTTCTCGAAATATTTACAGTATTACTAAATGTAATATATAAGTATTTATAGGAGATCATTTTATGCTGTCTTCACTAAAAACTATTCTTACTATTGCATACGAAGACAGATCTTTGAATGATTTAAGGTTAAAATATACATACGTTAGTACAAAAAATGTGCTAACAATTATCTGCTTAAAACGTACATATAAAAATAAATAGCGTCAAATCAGCCTTTGCAATGTATATGGACATTCTTCCTCTTTGTATCACTGTACTATTAAATGTTATTAAAAAGGTTTAATATACCTTTCTAGTAGATGTTCGGGATTGTCCTGAACAGTTCTGGATTTCTTACTGTGTCCAATGCTGTGTCCAGGATTTAAAAGTTGAATGAGTATGAAAGTTGGAGACTGAATTATTAATTTACAGAAACGTAAACCCAAGTGTGATGAATTATCTCTCCTAAAATATCAATTTGTAGAGTGGCCCATGTAAAATACTTTACTAGGTAAACCATTTACTACACCACTAGTTCTCTTCTGGACAGTATCAATCATATGATTACCATACTTCACAGTGTTACTCAAAGATCCCAACCACGAGGTCATGATGCTTTTACTTGGTGTTTTTTCTATGGTATTTGTTGTACCTAAAACACAAATCTTTTAATATTTATCCAAAATGATTCAATTACAGTATGCAATAAACTGACCTATAAGAAACTTTAAAATTGCTTTGTTTACAACATCTGGCTTTTGTTGGTGCGGAAAGTGTTGTGCTCCAGACACTACTTTCACATTAAATTTGTTTACGTACTCGGAGCTTTGCACAATGTTTTCTATCGATACAAGAGGATCTGCGTTTCCAATGATGAGTAACACCTTGGTTGAAATCGGTTCATTGGACTCTGTGTTAAGCCTTATGAAAGGAAGATTTCTGTAATAGTTAATTGCACCTGTCCAATCCTCTGCAGGGAATAGCAACAGTTATAATTTTATACATTTAAAGTTGTACATCTAGGATGATCTTATTTACCTTTTCTGCTGAATGAATATTTGTATGCTTCCACATAACTCTTTTCGGTGCTCGTCTGATTTACTTGAAGATGCTGGAAAGTATCATTGATAATAGATAAATCTTCTTTAAGCGCATCAATTTCTGGGAGGAACGGTAATCTACTGAAGTGTATCCATCTGTGGAATAATGTTAATCAGAGACTAAATATAGTCAATAAAACAAATAACAATTCATATACTACTGTATGCATATTGAGTCAAATACACAGTTGCCAGGTTAAAGTCAGAGACTAAATATGATTAATAAAACAAATAAAAATTCGTATGTACTTTGAGTCAAATACAGAGTCTCCAGGCAATCTGTTCCAGTAAAAATTAGGATGAGGACTTGATATTGTAACAAATTTGTAGATCATATCCTCATATAAGGCCACCATGTACCAGCCTAATAATCCACCCAGATCATGACCAATTATACTGCATTGCTTTACTCCAAGTGATAAAATAAATTGTTTTAACTCCTCAATTAGTACTTCTAGTTTATAAGAACGTTTGGTTGATGGTTTATCACTGTCACCAAATCCTTTCAAATCTATTGCCACTACCCTGCATAAGAGACTTGTTTATTAAATATTATTTAAAGACTTGCTGCAATAAGGTTTATACCTAAAATGTTCAGCAAGGCATGGTATCTGTTCTCTCCATGACAACCAGCAATCAGGGAAGCCATGCAAAAGCAATACAAGTGGTTTATCCTTATTTCCAGCCTCCACATAGTGAAATTTCACACCCTAAATGAGGAACCAATTATATTTTATATTTTTGTCAATTATTACTAATTATGCGGCAGCGATACAAATATGACTAAATTCGGAATACGTTTTTTTCTTCTGAATAAAAATTTTTCTAAATCGTCATTTTACGAGCAATTGTTAATTAATCCCTTTCTGTATTATTTTGAGCCACTATGATTAAAATGTTTTTGCCTTTAATAATTCCCCAGCAGAAATAGAAATTGTATATTTATTGTATATGTCTATATTTACTGCGAAGTTTAAATATTGACAACAAAAGAACAAAATTTTATTTCGATTTCAAAGACTCGTTTTATATTCGACCTATCCATTCTAATCTAGAGTACGTAAAATTCACAGCTATCTGTACTTATCTCATGGTTTTCAAATATAAATACTCTAAAATAAAAGAGTTTGAAATTCGGGACAGTCTTTATCTAGATCTAAAGAAAGAAAATCGATGCAGCATCCGCGAGAGAAAGAGCATTACAATCATTCTTACCGATCGAAATCGGACGTGTGCTTTGAACGGCTACGTCGCGAAGAGTTTATCAGAGGTCGAGATTCCTACATTATTTTTGGATCGCTGTCACATTGAAGTATAAATGTGTGTCGCATAGTTTTTGGAATCGATGAAACATTACCTTGATTTTCACGTTAGAATGCGTCCCCAAGTTGTTATCGACTAGACAGGGCGGCGGTTTATCCCTCTGTTGCATCATGAAGAACTTTTTCGGGTCCCAGGCCCATTTTAGAAACCGTCTCACAATTAAATATAAACCGTACACAAACGAGAGGAAATGTAATTTAATTATTTCCCATGTAGATATCTGCACGATCTTGTCGTTTGTAATCATAGTTGCTCATAAAGCGAGATCAAATATTTTTAGTTTTAAATACTTCTCGTTGAACTATATAGCACAATACACACACACATTAACAGATTTATTACAATGCACGTGCGCATGTATTCACTTTTTTTGAGGCGCACGTGTGTTTCGTCACGAATAGAGTATACGATCGTTTCGTGAATGATCGAAAGAGAAAGATACGGACCAATATGGTTCGCGAGGTTAATCGAACATAGATTCTAAATCGTAAGTTTTCGTCAAAACTGCCGCTGAATTACTGATTAAAGCTCGCGGTCGAGTACACACGATCGCCGAAGGTCATTATCAGCTGCAACGAATCTTTTTATCGCGATGTGCACGCAACGTCAATGTATACGCTCATGACGTTGCAGTGACCAGGTGCTGAGTACCTCGAATTTCTATTTCACGAAAGCGTTTAGGACATCTACAGGAGATTTTCGGGGATATGCAGCTCCGGGAATGATAAATCGTTTATAACGGGACTTAGATCTGTACTTTGAGCTTGTCATATCTTCCGCGCCAATAAATTATTACAAGACGCACGTGATGCGGTGTTGTCCGGATATGATTATAAAGAAAATGATACAACGCTTTGATAAATGACTCTGCCCGACGAGCCATTAGATTATTGTAGCCTGAATGCTACAAAGTATTATCAGAGAGGAATAGAGAGGTCCCGTGCTCGTGTTTTTTACCACTACTTTTTTGGAACAACGGAGGTCCACGTTTAGCACAGAACAGAACCGAGGTCCACGTTTAGCACGGAACAGAACCGAGGTCCACGTTTAGCACGGAACAGAACCGAGGTCCACGTTTAGCACGGAACAGAACCGAGGCCCACGTTTAGCACGGAACAGAACTTAGGTCCACGTTTAGCATGCACCATATCACCACAGACTATAGACATTGCATCTTATGGGCTTTTCTGTCTAGGCCTCGGTTGGGCTCAATATTACCGATAGTTCATGAATTTAGGCGTATTACCAAGAACTGAATATACTGTAAATTTCATTTTTACTGCGGTTGTCTGCTTGTTAGCCTTTGTCGTAATTGTAGGCGCAACGACCTATAAGCAACTCGAGTTGCCACATCCGAATATCAATTTCAGAACAAGAATACCAATTTAGGAAAGTTGAACTTTGAACGTTCAACAGCAGATTCCAATTAGAAATGCAAAAATAAATATTGAAAGTGTTCGTTGAACATGCATGTATTCTCAAACGAAAACTTTTTATTTTGATTATTAATTGAAAAGAAATGCCGAAGCTGGAACAAACGAAAACGAAGGAAGTATTAAGTCTTACATTTAACTATTAAATACTTCTTAACTAAAATTCTAAATGTGCAGCTATTAGCTCGATATTATCCACTGCATGCAAAATGCTATAATTTATATGTTATAGCATTTTGCGAATTGTGGATAATACCGATTGCCCAGGTCTCACCACGAGGAGGTTGCTGCACAAGAGACCCGAAAGAGAGTCAGAACGAAGTCTCCCTTCGTTCTGTCTCCCCTTCTTACAACGAAGATCCTTAGAAATTACGTTCGCAGGTCGCTAAATGGAAAAATAGTCTTTTTCATGGAAAAGACTTCTTTTCCATTTAGCGTATGTCGAGTAATTATTGCGGGGCAAAGCGTGAATCGGAGAAGAAGTCTCCGATCCACGAGGGACCAAGGGCGAATCAGGCGGAAGGCTCTGATTCTTTCAAAGAGACAAACAAAATCGAACCAGAGCAGAAGGCTCTGGTTCAAAGGTGACGCGACACGTTCAGTGCTTACAAGTCCTGAGCCGACCAGCCCGATACCCGCCACTCCATCACCAAGGAAGATGGCAAAGAGATGCGCTCAAACGGTTTCTGGCGCTACTGGGTGACATGAGAACATGGCGTGCCCAGGATTACGTTAACACAGAGGATCGTCAGAAGACGAGTGAACGAGTCTGTTAGACATCCCCCTCAATGACTTCACGCCGGATACCGAAACTGGACCGGCTCAGAACCTGCAAGCAAGGCCGACACAGCAGAAGGCTGTGTCGGAGTCGGAAAACGGAGCGAGCAAAGTCAGGTTACGGCAATAATTACTCGACATAATTACAACGACGATTTACAATCTTAATAACTATCGCAAGCACTAAAACTAACTTAGAAATAATACGGAGTCTTCGTTCGATGAATTTTCTTGGTGCGATGAATTTTCTTCGTTCGTCGAATTTTCTTCGTTCGACGAATTTTCTTCATTCGATGAATTTTCTTCGTTCGATGAATCCTCTTAAAGAAGACGTTGAAACGATGACGATGAAGATAAAATGAAAAATGACTCCAAACTCCGCACACGAGAGCGGCCTAACGAACCAGAACATGATGAAGAACTCAAATCGAGACCACATCAAAGCCAGAGTAGAAACCACATCAAAACCAGAATAGAAACCACATCAAAACCAGAATAGAAAACACATCAAAACCAAATTCGAAAGAGTATCGAAACAAAATCGAAACCAATTTGAAACCAAATCAATGAATAAATTGTGTACGCAACGATCTATAAGCGACTCGGGTTGCCCCGGGGACGCGACACCCCGTACCCACTCACGGACCTCGCCCCGTGAGTGAGCCCCTGAGGGAACTCAGATCGGAGAAATATCAATTTCAAGAAAAAAATATTAGTTTGGGAAAGTTGAACTTTGAAAGTTCGAAAGCATATTTCAATTACAAATAATGTTGAAGATGTTTGTTGATAGTACATGTATTCTGTAATAGAAACTCTGTATTTGGATTGTTAATTGCAAAGAATTGCTGAAATTGGGACACATGAAAACGAAGAAAGTATTAAGTCTTACATTTAACAATTAAATACTTATTAACTAATATTGAAGATGTTTGTGGATGGTATATGTATTCTGAAATAGAAACTCTGTATTTTGATTGTTAATTGAAAAGAAATGCTGAAATTGGTACAAGGTAAAACGAAGGAAGTATTATGTCTTACATTTAACTATTAAATACTTATTAACTAAAATTCTAAATGTGCAGCTATTAGCTCGATATTATCCACTGCATGCAAAATGCTATAATTTATATGTTATAGCATTTTGCGAATTGTGGATAATACCGATTGCCCAGGTCTCACCACGAGGAGGTTGCTGCACAAGAGACCCGAAAGAGAGTCAGAACGAAGTCTCCCTTCGTTCTGTCTCCCTTTCTTACAACGAAGATTCTTAGAAACTAAGTACGCAGGTTGCTAAATGGAAAAATAGTCTTTTTCACGGAAAAGACTTCTTTTCCATTTAGCGTATGTCGAGTAATTATTGCGGGGCAAAGCGTGAATCGGAGAAGAAGTCTCCGATCCACGAGGGACCAAGGGCGAATCAGGCGGAAGGCTCTGATTCTTTCAAAGAGACAAACAAAATCGAACCAGAGCAGAAGGCTCTGGTTCAAAGGTGACGCGACACGTTCAGTGCTTACAAGTCCTGAGCTGACCAGCCCGATACCCGCCACTCCATCACCAAGGAAGATGGCAAAGAGATGCGCTCAAACGGTTTCTGGCGCTACTGGGTGACATGAGAACATGGCGTGCCCAGGATTACGTTAACACAGAGGATCGTCAGAAGACGAGTGAACGAGTCTGTTAGACATCCCCCTCAATGACTTCACGCCGGATACCGAAACTGGACCGGCTCAGAACCTGCAAGCAAGGCCGACACAGCAGAAGGCTGTGTCGGAGTCGGAAAACGGAGCGAGCAAAGTCAGGTTACGGCAATAATTACTCGACATAATTACAACGACGATTTACAATCTTAATAACTATCGCAAGCACTAAAACTAACTTAGAAATAATACGGAGTCTTCGTTCGATGAATTTTCTTGGTGCGATGAATTTTCTTCGTTCGTCGAATTTTCTTCGTTCGACGAATTTTCTTCATTCGATGAATTTTCTTCGTTCGATGAATCCTCTTAAAGAAGACGTTGAAACGATGACGATGAAGATAAAATGAAAAATGACTCCAAACTCCGCACACGAGAGCGGCCTAACGAACCAGAACATGATGAAGAACTCAAATCGAGACCACATCAAAGCCAGAGTAGAAACCACATCAAAACCAGAATAGAAACCACATCAAAACCAGAATAGAAAACACATCAAAACCAAATTCGAAAGAGTATCGAAACAAAATCGAAACCAATTTGAAACCAAATCAATGAATAAATTGTGTACGCAACGATCTATAAGCGACTCGGGTTGCCCCGGGGACGCGACACCCCGTACCCACTCACGGACCTCGCCCCGTGAGTGAGCCCCTGAGGGAACTCAGATCGGAGAAATATCAATTTCAAGAAAAAAATATTAGTTTGGGAAAGTTGAACTTTGAAAGTTCGAAAGCATATTTCAATTACAAATAATGTTGAAGATGTTTGTTGATAGTACATGTATTCTGTAATAGAAACTCTGTATTTGGATTGTTAATTGAAAAGAATTGCTGAAATTGGGACACATGAAAACGAAGAAAGTATTAAGTCTTACATTTAACAATTAAATACTTATTAACTAATATTGAAGGTGTTTGTGGATGGTATATGTATTCTGAAATAGAAACTCTGTATTTTGATTGTTAATTGAGAAGAAATGCTGAAATTGGTACAAGGGAGAACGAAGGAAGTACTACTTCCTATCTTACATTTAACTATTAAATACTTATTAACTAAAATTCTAAATGTGCAACTATTAGCTCGATATTATCCACTGCATGCAAAATGCTATACTTTATATGTTATAGCATTTTGCGAATTGTGGATAATACCGATTGCCCAGGTCTCACCACGAGGAGGTTGCTGCACAAGAGACCCGAAAGAGAGTCAGAACGAAGTCTCCCTTCGTTCTGTCTCCCTTTCTTACAACGAAGATTCTTAGAAACTAAGTTCGCAGGTTGCTAAATGAAAAAATAGTCTTTTTCACGGAAAAGACTTCTTTTCCATTTAGCGTATGTCGAGTAATTATTGCGGGGCAAAGCGTGAATCGGAGAAGAAGTCTCCGATCCACGAGGGACCAAGGGCGAATCAGGCGGAAGGCTCTGATTCTTTCAAACAGACAAACAAGATCGAACCAGAGCAGAAGGCTCTGGTTCAAGGGTGACGCGACGCGTTCAGTGCTTGCAAGTCCAGAGCCGACCAGCCCGATACCCGCCACTCCATCACCAAGAAAGATGGCAAAGAGATGCGCTCAAACGGTTTCTGGCGCTACTGGGTGACATGAGAACATGGCGTGCCCAGGATTACGTTAACACAGAGGATCGTCAGAAGACGAGTGAACGAGTCTGTTAGACATCCCCCTCAATGACTTCACGCCGGATACCGAAACTGGACCGGCTCAGAACCTGCAAGCAAGGCCGAAACAGCAGAAGGCTGTGTCGAAGTCGGAAAACGGAGCGAACAAAGTCAAGTTACGGCAATAATTACTCGACATAATTACAACGACGATTTACAATCTTAATAACTATCGCACGCACTAAAACTAACTTAGAAATAATACGGAGTCTTCGTTCGATGAATTTTCTTGGTTCGATGAATTTTCTTCGTTCGATGAATTTTCTTCGTTCGATGAATTTTCTTGGTTCGATGAATTTTCTTCATTCGATGAATTTTCTTCGTTTGATGAATTTTCTTCGTTCGTTCTGACTAACAAGAGCAAGATGAACGACCCAAATCGAAACAGAATCGAAAACCAGTTGAAACAAAATCGACACCAAATCGAAAACCCGTCGAAATAAAATCGAAACCACATCGAGCCCAAGTCTAAGGATTTGTGGACGCAACGACCTATAGGCGATTCGGGTGCCCCCGGGGACGCGAGTCCCCGTACCCACTCACGGGCCCCATCCCGTGAGTGAGTCCCTGAGGGAACTCCGATCCGAGCAATATTGATTTCAAGATAAAAATATCAATTTCCAGAAATAAATATCAATTTCCTGAAATAAATATCAATTTTCTGAAATAAATATCAATTTCCTGAAATAAATATCAATTTCCTGAAATAAATATCAATTTCCTGAAATAAATATCAATTTCCTGAAATAAATATAAATTTCCTGAAATAAATATCAATTTCCTGAAATAAATATCAATTTCCTGAAATAAATATCAATTTCCTGAAATAAATAACAATTTCCTGAAATAAATAACAATTTCCTGAAATAAATAACAATTTCCTGATATAAATAACAATTTCCTGATATAAATAACAATTTCCTGATATAAATAACAATTTCCTGAAATAAATATTAATTTCAAGACAAATATATCAATTTCAAGACAAATATATCAATTTCCTGAAAAAATATCAATTTCATGAGAAATATCAATTTCCTGAAAAATATCAATTTCTAGACAAAAATATTGTATCAATTTGGTAAAGTTGAACTTTGAAAGTCTTACAAAATTATGTATTACCAATCTTACAAATTACATAAGAAATTTAAAACTCTAAGGTCTAAAATTCTAACTAGACATTAAGTCAACTTTGAAAATTTATACTATTACAACGCGTGTTACAATTTGTTTCGCAACGCTACTTATAATCGCGAATGTTCTTATCTCACAGTTGATCGTTGCAACTGGAGCATGGGCGCCTGAAATATCGAATCATTCTAATACAAACGCGATCCTTTTGATGCGCAACGCTAATTCAACAAATCGAAATTCAAAATACTATTTAAATAAGAAAAGAACTCTGACGTCTAAAATTCTATATCGGTGTCTCTAGAATTACTTTAAATCGCGACTATTTTTTCGCAACATTAACTAGGCATTTGATCAACTTTAAAAATTGATACTAGTACAAGTCGTGTGACAATTTGTTTCGCAACGCTACTCGAAATCGCGGATGAGCCCAACTCACAGTTGATCGTTGCAGCTCGAGCATGGGCGCCTGAAATGTCGAAAGACTCGAAAGCAAACGCGAACTTTCGGTGCGCAACGCTAATTCACCGAACAGAGATCCAAAAAAGATTACTCTAATTCAACTAATCGAAATTCAAATTGCTATTTAAATAAGAAATTTAAAATTCCAACGTTTAAAATTGTACATCCGTATGTCTAGATTTACTTTAAATCGCAACTATTTATTCGCAACATTTAGTACACATTTAATCAAGTTTTAAAATTGATAGTAGTACAACGCGTGTGACAATTTGTTTCGCAACACTACTCGAAATCGCGGATGTGCCCATCTCACAGCTGATCGTTGCAGCTCGAGCATGGGAGCCTGAAAAGTCGAAAGACTCGAAAGCAAACGCGAACTTTTGGTACGCAACGCTAATTCAATGAACAGAGATCCAAAAAAGATTACTCTACAGTTTCTGCAAAACGAATCGCGACTATTTATTTCGGAACGCTATAGTTTAAACAAGCTATATCGCTGATAGAGACTACTATTATATTTAGAAGAAAGGCTAACTTTGATCTCTGTTAAAAATCGACTAACACAACGCGTACTTTTTTCGCAACGCTAGTGCAAACCGCGGTCGTTCCCATCTCGGCTGATCGTTGGGGCGGCGAGGCCTGCCCATGCATGCAACTAACTACTTTTACATTCTACTACAACTCTATTTCTACAGACGAGTATAACGACAATGTAGTGATAAAATGACTCACTCGAAGATGCGAAGACGTTGCAATGATTGTCCTTCTGAATGACAGTTTGTCTGGCATCTTTGGCATAAAACCTCGTCTGCTCCTTCGGCCCCATCCCGACAATTTGTTTCGCACCGCTACTCGATGTCGCGGAAGTACCCATCTCACAGTTGATCGTTGCAACTGGAGCATGGGCGCCTGAAATATCGAAAGATTCTATTGCAAACGCGATTCTTCTGATGCGCAACGCTAATTCAACAAATCGAATTTAAAATGCTATTTAAGTAAGAAATTTAAAACTCTAACGTCTAAAATTCTAAACAGGTATCTTTAGAACTACTTTAAATTACGACTATTTATTTGCAACATTAATTAGACATTTCATCAACTTTAAAAACTGATACTAGTACAACGCGTGTAACAATTTGTTTCGCAACACTACTTGAAATCGCGGATGTGCCCATCTCACAGTTGATCGTTGCAGCTCGAGCATGGGAGCCTGAAAAGTCGAAAGACTCGAAAGCAAACGCGAACTTTTTGTGCGCAACGCTAATTCAACGAACAGAGATCCAAAAAACGATTACTTTAGATTATATGTAAAACAACAACAACATGAACTTTAAAAGCGCAGTTATCAAATTAAAATGTAATTTTGAACCGCGACTATTTGTGATTCGCAACGCTACGCTCTAAACAAAATTTTTCGTAACATTAACTTTAATCTCTGTTCAAAATCGACTAAATGCAACGCGTGGTTTTGTCGCAACGCTAGTGCAAATCGCGGACGTTCCCATCTCGGCTGATCGTTGGGGCGGCGAGGCCTGCCCATGCATGCAACTAACTACTTTTACACTTCACAACTACTCTATTTCTACAAACAACTACAGTGACAAGGTAGTGACGAAATTACTCACCGAAGATGCGAAGCCACTGCAATGATCGCCCTCTCTGAGCCGACCAGCACGATACCCGTCACTCCAACACGAAGAGTAATAATTGCCCGTCGCCACCATCGGAAGCGTTGACATGTCATCCACGCAGTATGAAGTTGCATAGGCCGAAGAAGATCCGGAATGAACAAGTGTCTCAGGCATCCTCAGCATTGAAGGTGATTGAGGAGACCATGGCCCACCCCGAGCCAGCTTAAAGTAGGCCAAGGAAGTTTCAAATAACCCTTGGACTACCCTGAGCTAGCTAAAGGTAGACCATGGTAGGCCATTGGTGGATGACCTTAGTCAAGCTCGCGTCAGCTGAAGGTAGGCAAGGGCAGCTCTGGAGAACCACTGGTCAGCCTCAGGGTAAGCAAGGGTAGGCCAGAGTAGCTCTAGATGACCACTGGTCAACCCTAGGGTAGGCCACAGGGTAGACCCTTGGTCAAGGTGCTAAGCCAGTTGAAGGTAGACGAGGGTAGCACTGGAAGACCACTGGTCATCCCCAAGGTAGGCAAGAGCGGCCATGGTACTGCTGGAGGACTCCTGGTCATCCCCAAGGTAGGCAGGAGAGGCCAGCGTACCGCTGGAGGATCCCTGGTCAGCCCAAGGTAGCCGAAGACCCTCCTTGTCCCGTAGCCCATCCGCTCCCGCCGGAGGGCCCGGCCCGACTGATTGACTGAGCGCGCTCCGTGGGCTTAGGTAGGCAACGATGCGCAGCGAAGCCCAACGTTCCCCACCCCAACTAATTTCGGTAGATCTCGATTTCCGTGATAATTATTGATAAATGTATTATTTCTGGCTGATTAATGTTTATAACAATTCCTTTTGCCAACGATGTCGACAAGCATCCCCTTGACTATCTACCATATTATATTTTTAATAAAAATTGCTAACAGTACTCGAGATTCAGAGTAACTATTAATACATAAATATTACCAAACAATATTATATCCAGCAAATGTAATGAATAAATTTATTATCTCTGGTTGTATAATGTTTATATAAATTGCTTTTGCCAATTATGTCGACATGCACTCCCGCGACTATCTAACCATCTAATTTTTTAGTAAAAATATGTAATGGAACTCGAGATATTGAATATCTTTTAGCACATGAATATTCGCGCGCATTAATTTATCGAACACAATTCACTGATAAATTTATTATCTCTAGCTGGTTAATATTTGTAACAATTTCTTTTGTCGATGATGTCGACAAGCACTCCCTTGACCATCTTGCCATCTAATTTTTTAGTAGAAGTAAGTAATAAAACACGAGTTCCAGAATAATTTATGATACACGAATATTACTAAGCATAATTATAGTGAAAAAATGTAATTAATGAATTTATTATCTCTGTTTGTTTACCGATTACAACGATTATATGTTTGGTTACCTCACCACCCAATTTTTTAGTAAAAATAGCTAATAGTACTCGAGATACAGATTAACTTTTATGCATGAACATTTGGTGTATACAAGATATTCAATTCTCACTAGTATGCACAGTTTCATTAGAACAAGAGTAACAAAAATTATTTATAACTAATTAACCTCTTCCAGAATCGAATTGAAAACTATACATGAATGTTGCCGAAGGTCCATTCTATATTCTTCGAGAGCTAATATTTATAAAAATTACCTGAAGTAATTTATCAACAATTTTTTCGGAGGTAACTTCTTTCATCTATGCCCGCAATGAGTAAGACAAGGAGAGTCCGAGTATTTGTCAAAGGTTGTACAAGATTTAAACATCTTGCATTTCTTTACGCAACGCGAGCTATTTCGAGCCAGCCGATTTCTTTCGCCATCACTTCTTACATCGGTTTCGAGTCCGCGACAACGCCGGCCTATGTATAAGAACTCCGCGTCGCTTTAGTTTTTGTACACCTCGTCGAGCTCAGCTGACGAGCTCGACACCTGCACCGAGTTGAACGATCGCTATTGTAAACCGCGTGGCGCCGAATGTTTACTTTTCGTTCCGTACTTGTCTCGTGAGCCACCAAACCGATATTCGATGTCAAATCCACTGCTAATATTTCCATTGTCTTCCTCGCCGCACCGGTCGTTAGGGCAATGCCCCGATTGCAAACGAACGTTAGGTGCTGGCGGCTCCTCACATTTTCAAAAATCTCCTCCTCGATCTCTCCCAACCGGTGGCCACAGACAAGTATAAGTAGGCTCGCCGAATTCGCTCGCCCTCTCGTCGTTCCCTGACCGCTTGTCAAAACGCGTTATTGTCGGTGAACTTCTTACTTTCTTAAGAGTCAACCGTTCGTTATTTCTATCTGTCCTTCCATCTACCGCACTCGCGATTGCTTGTCGTCGATCGTGCGCCTTCAATTTATTCGGTCATCTATTAAGTTGTATATACTGTAAATATTGCGTGTGATTAAAGTGTAAGATTCACCACATCGTGTTGCTTTCAAAATACCCGCCTCAGCCGCCTTCCTCATCTCAATTAGCAACAAAGGTAAACACACAAATCGTTGTGTCACCTCTCTGGAAATCGTAAATAACTAATTAACTAGGCGTCGAATCCACATAAAACTGCAACAGAAATGTAGCTGAGACATTATTCTAGATCCTCCGATCACAAGGAAGATTATTTTTTACCAGAGATCTGTTAAATTATTTGAGTTTATTTTAGAACGAGACTTAGAATAATTGTTTATAACTATTTAGTCAGAAATAAAATGTGACGATAAACTATATGTGAAAGTAGCTGAAGGTCTATTCTATATTTCAGCAGCTCTGTGTCTGTCTTTCTTTCTCTTATTAAATGTGCATAAGTTCGTCCTTGTCGGATACAAACTTCTTTATCATGTTCGCCAAATTTTTACCAGGGGGTTCGAAGTCCTGTAAAAAAATAGGCGGCACAAGTGAATAACACGTGGAGTATTTTTGTACGAATACAATTGCGTTTTAAAGCTGACAACGCTGTAAAATCGAGCCTCCTCAGACACACACTTTATGTGTGCAACCTCATGTAGTTCACCACCTGACCGTTCCATTTCGATAGAGTCCGCTATCGTACTAGGACATTTTCTACAGAGTCGGTAATTCAGAACTGTAGACAGAAAAATGCATTGCATGCAATGTCTGTGATATCACAGACGAGGTATAGGAATAGAACAATCACCATATGGACACAGACGGGGTGTTAATAGTTAGTTTTGATCCATACCTTAGAGGGGATAAAAAGATGAGGTAGGATCTGATCCAGGCTAGATTTAGACTAGTGGGCAGCACTGTACCGGGCACGACAAAACTTCGGGTGCGAGCACTCTCATTCCTCTCTGCATTGGGTAATTATTTGCTTGTGCAGTGAGTGACAAGGTAAATGTTGGTAAGAATCATTTGTTTTTCAAAATCCGTATTTAGCGCCAATCCTCCTAGTGGCGAAACGTACAAACTGGTATCTAAATTTTACTGACAGTGTAGAGGTATTTTTCAATTATCTCCTTAATTATAATGGTAATAAATACTTTGTTTATTTAACTGTGAATACATGTTAACAATTTAGCTGCAATAAAACAACCAATTCAGGTAGCAGAATATATTCACTCGTTAATTTAATATATATTCACGTTGATAGTTTTAACCGACACTCTCGGGATTCAAATACTAGCGCCAAGGGTAGCAAAGTTTCGCAATATTCTCGGCCAATCACGTTCGAGCGCTTAAAAGAGTCAGTTTGAATTTCAACTAATCACAGGCCATCACGTTGACGCTTCTGTCACTTCAATCCGAAGTTTTTTAATTTTTAGTTGTTTTAAGTTATTGAGTATTGTTTAAACGTATAACAAAAGTGAAATTAATGCGAGCTGATCATAGGAAATCACATATTCCGTGGAATCTCCTGTTATTTCGAAGGAATAGTGAGTTTGAAATTTTGCTTCTTACGATTTTAATTTTCTCCAGTACTTCGTTTGTTAGAATTCATTTCATACGTTCCTAACAATGTCATTAGAACAAAAACAACTAATTTCTGGGACTATTATACTAATTTTTTATCTTATTACTATTTATTGATGGCATATATTTTTTCAGAAGTCCACTTGCTGCGTCATTTGGCAAGGAACACATCAACATTATACAACAAGGAAAATCAATATTATATTGTAAGCATATTTAACTATAGTCAACAACTGTCCTTTTCAAATAAATGGAAGTTTAAATATAGAGGTGTAAATATTACTTCTAGATACAAGAAGTAACAAATAACGTTTTGTGATCATAACTATTTCGAACGAATTTTCTAAAATGTTATAAAATGCACACAGTGTCAATTTATTTTCCATTAATTGCAATGTACATTGTACATATCATGAACAATTTTTGTAAGAAAAAGAACCCTCGATTATTCGCAGGGATGTATCTTTTTCCGAATACTTTCGCGGTAACAAATTTGAAGATTCTTCTAAATTGAAGAAATTTGATTACTTACCGTCATAAAATGTTAACGGACGACGTAAGTTAACGTAGCAAGGAATACTGTAACTCAAAAGTTCGTCCATTGCGTCTATTTTTAACCCGCGACCATGGCGAAATTTATTTCTCTGTCTGACTATTCCCTTATCGCATAGAACGGAGAATAACCGAACAAATTGAAACCGTGCAATGGAGCTAGGTGGATTTTGCACCATTTAATACTATCATCTTAAGCTAACGAAATTAGTGTACGCTGATAAGCTCATTTCGAGAAGCT
The DNA here is from genome assembly GCA_913789915.3 of Sphecodes monilicornis. NCBI lineage: Eukaryota > Metazoa > Arthropoda > Insecta > Hymenoptera > Halictidae > Sphecodes > Sphecodes monilicornis. Next base: position 27,602,443 of record OU565290.1, on the reverse strand, counting down.
GTGTATTCTATTGCTTGAACTTGGGTTGTAAATAATTCTTATTATAGGGAAAATAACTAAAAGGAAGCAGTGAATGGAAACAGGAAGGAATTAGTCACGCTTCTGTTACATTTCGCGGAAGATCAACCCTGAAGAGCGCCAAAGCTTGGACACTAGGAAAGATGTTTGCATGGAAGAAATAATTTTCCCTACACTCTTCTCAAAAGATACCTAGTGTTCATGATTGAACAAGCAGAAACGGGAAGCAATACAGTATTGCAATTAGTTAGACTTCTGCTAGATTATTCTCAACCTTGTCTCGCAGAAGATGAACCCTGAAGTGCCCAATACTTGGACACTAAAATTACCTCTGCATTAAAACCATTACTTTTCGCAGCACTCCTGAAGAACTACTCTAGCATTCAAGCACACAGTCTTGTTGCGTCAAAAGTGGAGCCGGAAGCGACCAGGGACGATTAAATTCGTCTCGATGAAGGAGTACGCGTCCCCAACCGATCCTGTCTCGAGGAGGAAAGTTTAGCTTCAACAAGGAAACTTGGCGACCGCATCACGACGATCTGCACTGTGAACGAGCGCGCACTTCGCCGGAGAACTGTGCCGGCGGATTACCATTTTTGCAAGAACAATTAGTCGCGACGCAAAGGATAAAGGTCGACCTTAAAAATCCACTGCTTAATATGCATGCGCATAATCTGCTCGGTCGGGATGATATCGGGCTAAATTAAAATCGAAGCTTCTCATGCATTCTGACCGCGGTCCCTCCGAGTCGATCTGAAACCCAATTCGAACACGCCGAGGAAATTTGGTGGCGTTCGACGACTTTGAGAAACACGAAAACGCTTTCGGGAAGTTAGCTGGCTTGCTTGTAGAATTCTACCGCAGAACGGTTTACCTGCAGGGAGCTAATTAACTGGGTCCCTGTGATTGTGTTGTATGAGAAAGGTGGTTGAAAATCTTGTTTGACGCAATCACTTCGCAAGAAATTGTTAGATGATGTTATTGGGACATTTTTGGTGTATGATTGGAGTCGTTCTCCCAGTTTTTTTTTTGAAAAGTCAACGTTTACATATTTATCTTATTCATCAAGGCCCCGTGAGAGATTTTCATTAAGTAAACGAAGCCGCGGCAGGAACAAATACTCGGAATCGCTTCTACGCAAAGTTTGTGTAGACACGTAGACAAATAAACGAGTGTTTTAGGTCAAGTGGCCAGAAACAAGTAGAACAGAAGCTGGGGGTGTCGAGGGTTCCCTTTCTCATCAGAAATAACTAGCTCGACGATCTAAGTATTCTACGACAGAATTTCAGCGAGAAAACAATCGAAAGCGTGTATTTAATTAGTTGCAAGTGCAGGTTAGAGGCGCCCTCTTTGAACTTTATTTAAACATAATCAAACATTCACAATGTTAGAAAAAAGATATAAGGTCGTATGTAGGAGAGCCTGAAGTACGAATTCAACGTAGAAATCGTTCATATCATTATTAGGATTAGGTCAGAAAAAGTACTTAAAGGTGAAAATTTGTAATAAAAATTTGAAGAAGAGTGAAACAGTTATTCTACGTAGGAATCGTTCATATCGTTAATAGGATTAGGTCAGAAAAAGTACTTAAAGGTGAAAATTTGTAAGAAAAATCTGAAGAAGAATGTTACAGTTATCGTACTGCAATGGAAAAGTTAAAAATGCCTGCATAGTATTAGCAGATCTCATTAGGTGACGTGGTTTAGCATCTTGATCAGGGTTTACCGTGGAATCGACATCTGTATCGATTCTGAATGTTTCCACGACCTTTGACGAAGTTTCTGGGTTTCGCGGAGCGATCTCTATTGTTATCCGCCGGTCCGATGGCGCTAAAGAGCTTAACGAACCAACGGGCAAGAATATGCTTGATTTGGAGCCTCGACGTCTATCGGTGAGAGGATTGAAGGAGCTCGAGATGGGAACGGGAAATTTCAATATCTCGATTTACCGCTGGGTTCGGTGCGCCCGACTGGAAAATTTATAACTGTTAACCAGCAGGATTGCGGGTGGCGAATTATTATCTTCCTGCGGCCCGGACGGATCATTCATTGAAACAGCCAGGCGGATTTCTAAACAATTGCATGCTCGAGAGACTCTAGTCGAGCCACTCGAGGATCTTACTCCACCGCAAATCATCGTTGCTGTACATAATTAACCCTTGATTTGCGGGGCTTCTCGACAATAACACGGTTTAGGTTGCTCGGGAGTATTGATGGATTTGTTTGGCAATTTCTCTGGGATGCTCTTTTGAGAACGCTTCTTTTAGGCAGGATAGTCTGTTTATTGCTCTTTCTTTTGTTTTCTTTTTTATTGAGCCACTGAAACCTGTTGTAGGTTTATTTCGGCTTTCGCAATTATACATTAGGCATACAATTTAAGTACAGACAGTCTTAATAAACGCTAGAGATGGAGTTTACAATCATTTAAAAACTGAAAGATGAATTCGCAGGCTTTGATATTTGGTTCCGCAAGGAATATGTCCGCTTTTAGAGGAAGGAAGAACTTGAGTTTGCGCAGGTTATTTACTAATTTGATTCTTTGGGAGTCGTACAGTTGGCACTGCCAAAGAACACGATCCAAGTCCTCGGAGGGGTAGTTATACTTGCAACTCGGGTCATTCACAATGTTTACGCGATACAAAGAGGCTGCTAGGTTGTAGTGGTTGGCCCTGATGCGGTTTATAGTGGACACAAAACACCTTTTGGTGAGGGCATCAATATTTTGAACAAACCAAGGAGTTTGACTTGGGTTGTGGAATTTTTGGAAGTAGTGTGTGCCCTTGACGGTACTTTGCTCAATGACTGAGGAACGAGTGTTGAGATTACCTTTAAGTCTAAAGTGGCAAGTAAGATCGGTGAAGGGAACTCGAGGAATGTCCATTAAATTAGAAGATGTGGCAGATTTAGCTAGGCAGTCCGCATCTTCATTTCCATACACTCCTATATGAGAAGGGATCCAGAAAAATGTTATGGAATGTGAATTGTCCTCGCAAAATTCAACATATTTCTTTTTAATATCAAGCATGAAAGGACTTGTTCTGATTTTGATGCTGGTGGAATTTAGACTGTGTAAGGCAAAGAATCGGTAAAAATAGCGAAAGATCGATTTCTATGCTGAAGAACAACATCCAAAGCATCGCGCAGGGCCAAGCATTCCGCTGTAAAGATCGACGCGCAACTTACAATACTTTTTTTTAGTCGAATGTCTAGGTCGTAGCAAATACAAGAACAACCAACATAATCTGCGTTAGCAATTTTGCTACCATCGGTAAATATGGCTGTGGCGGCGTTATCTCTAAGGACTTGTTCAATCTGGGAGTTGGGTTTCTACTGAACTACCGAGATCTGCACACAGGGTTGTGTCGATTGGGATGGATGTAACCAATGTTTTGAAATCATGACAGTATAGGTTAAAGTTATTATTAGAGATAATTTTATCATTTAGCTCGGGGAGAGATCCAATGCAAACGTCTAGTATTTTGTTTTTGAATCTAGAGGTGTTTCCTTCTGGATAGATGAAAGTATTTAGCGATAGTATTAAAAATTTTGGAACCATTATTTGAAGCAATTTTAGCAAGGTATCGTTCACAAAGAAAGATTGTCCTATCTGATAGTAGCATCGGCTTGGATTCTGCTATCATTACATTAAGCGGAGTACTTCTACGATAGCCAAGTGCAATTCTAACAGCTGAATTTTGAATTTTTTCCAACTTATTTCTAAGAAGAGCTGTAATTGAACAGCTTCTAATCGAATTTTGAAGCATATTTTGTGAGAGTACAGACTGGCTTGTTCATATATTGATTTTAATGAAAATTGTTCCTAGTTCATAATTGAAACACAGTTTTTCGAGAATACATCTTCTAGTCAGGGTACGTTTGCCGCAATTTGCTTATGTAAGGAAAACTAGAGTCAAGTGTTCACAAGTAACAAAAGAGGATCGGGACCACTTTTAATCGCATCTGAATAGAACAACGAAATCTACTCGACCATTGTCCACTACACCTCGTTCCAGTGCAACGATCATTGTCGCTATGAGCGTTGCATCAAAGACAGCAAGGTCCTCAGCACTTTGATCATAGTCGAAACTTGCTTCACGGAAGGACAATTCTGTTTTCCCCGAGTAATACCGAGCACACTAGCTCGACAATACAAGTTCCACGCATACGTCGCTTGGGTACCTACATACGTCTAATTAATTCACCTGGACATTAGTTATCAAAGAGGACCCGCCTAGTGTTTCGCGAATTGTCCTTGAGCACGCACCGCACGTTCACGTCTGAATAACAACAGAATTATGTAAGGAGGGTCGAGGGCTTACATCGAATCTTGACTGTACATTAATTTTCGCAGTGATATCGTCAACACGTTCTTGTGGGACAAACGGCATGTCTCAATCACTATTAACATAGAATCATCGTGCAACGCGGGGGTGATCTCTGCGAGCCAGAAGTCGGGCAAGGGCCGGGGAGCAACCGAACTGTGGTATCCGTGAGGCTTGCAGGATCCGGCGCGAGAGAAAGCAAGCAAGAGAGAGAGAGAGAGAGAGAGAGAGAGAGAGAGAAAGGGTGGGAGGGACGCCGAGCGTCTCGACGCCTCGGTCCGCTCAGTCACCGCCCAGACCGCGCCGCGAGCGAGCGATTCCACCGCCGGGGCTGTCGCCTCGTCCTTCGGCTGGTCCTTGTGCCTGACGTGCTAAACGTGGTGGTACTCCCCCCTCCCCTGGAGGATGATGCGTTTCAACACCTAGTGAATCTCTTAATCAACCCCTCATCGATTAATCTGACCCGTGGTGAACGGTTTTTTTCCCGGCACGTGAGTACGCGGCACTCGCGGAGAAAAGGATCTCGATCTCTTGAGGCGCGTCTGGCGTAAAGGAACGCTCCGAGAACGTGTCCCCTCCTACCCTCTTTTGTGTTACCGAAAACCCCTCTACGACGCATGTCACTTGAGTAACCCAAGTCATCCATCTCTTTGACACCACAGTTGTGAAAGTCGCGACCACGTGAGTCAGTGATAGAAGTGGTGCCGCGGAGCTGGAGTCCCCTGAAGAGGATCCTGCGGAAGTCCGGTTTCTCTGGAGGCTCTCAGAAGACAGTCAAGATCCATCGCCGCCCGGAGATGCCGGGAAGTCAAGGTCGTTTTATTTACTCCGTCTACAAGCACCCACGCGTTGCGTCACTAGAGTGAAATTTTCCGGACCCGAGAGAAGACGCGATACTACTCGAGATACTAGCGCTGCTGGATCGTTCGTCGAGTATTTATGCTCGCCGCCTGGGTTTTAGAGATTTTTGCAAGCTTTTTGAGGCGCTCCAATGTTTAGTTTTATTATTGCAATGTGGCGCGGAGGAGCCCTTTCAAGTTGAGCATCTTCGATGCTGGATCGTTGGTCGAATTTTTTCGGAACTAGATTCTGAAGTTTTCAGTGAAGAAAACGAGGTTGTATTGCTTGTGTAAGGAAAAGCCGTAAGAAAAGCGGTTTTTACTAATATATTTGGGCGCATGGATAACCGAAGCGTTTCGACCCGACGAGTTTTCGCAGCTGCTCTCACGATCGTTATTTTATTAAATTCTTCTGTTAATATTGATTTTCCCCTTTTATAAATTTAGCTATATGTAGGGTTGTCTGTTAACATGCACATAAACATAGTTCATCCACACTTCCACTCTTATAGTTCGGCCACACTTCCACTCTTATACTTAGGAAATGAATTTTCTTGTTGCGAACTGATGTGGAGAAGTCTTTTGATCGATGTTGGATCGTTAATCCAACATTTATACATGAAATTGGACCCTACAGTTTTGGTTAATTTAGTTGCATTGCTTCGGAGATGAATTTTATTGTTATAAAGTGATGCGAAGATCTTTTTATCGAGACACTATCCTTGCTAGCTCGTCGATTGAATTTTTATTCGGAGCTGGGTTGTACAGTTGTCGTTGATTCGTTTGCATTATGTAGGGGTTGAATCTTGTTGTTGTAAACAGATCTGGAGGAGAGTCTTTCAACTTTCGAGTGACATTGTGTTAATTTTTCGAAAGTCTTGTTGCTGTGATATGAAAGGACTCGATCGACGATTCTTTGTTAATCTTTATGTTCGCTCGAGACCATTGTCTGAAATACTATCTTTTATTTTAACTTGATTGAGACATCACTGGACTGATCGCGCGAGTGATCAATCGATCACACGACAGAGGATTTGTTAGCACCAGTGTTAATACGTTGACTAACACATTAATTGTGTTAGGAAAAGCTCCCGGAACTTCAGAGTAATTGAGTCAACTGCGAGTGGTAATGTAAAATTGATCAGAGTGTTAATTAGACTGCAGATGTTTATGCAATTTTTAATCTTTCTAGACAAGTTCTGAGAACGTAGAATCAAATATAATCTTATTTTCAGTGGTAATAGCATTGGTGATCCGAAATAAATGAAAATCGTTCTACATTCTATTGAATTTTATGTTCCAGTATTTTTTGAAGATTTTTATAAGCTATAAACGAATAAAATTCCACAGTCCTACGATCCTCTTGTATATTACAGACCCAAATGAAATTTAGTGTGCTCGAACGTATCACGACAGAAATTAGCTTCTAGGTCGAAGAATAAAGTCACTTGTACATATATTTGTCTAACATGATAATCAAAGTGTTAAGAACCAAAGATTCTAAATTGGCTAAAAGTTTCTCACATTCCTCTCCTTCGCATTTGCAAATAGTTTTCTCTCGAATAAAAATTGTGTGTACTCGAAAATCTATAAAATGTGTCGAGAACGATTTTCAGTTTGTAAGAGAAGTTTTTAGGCCAGCGAAGGACGTTTTAGGTCCTCGAACATGCATTTCGCATTGTTCTCGAAGTAACATCCCGCAGAAGTTTTCTCTCGTGGACCATCGCTTAGCATCGTCGAAGCCACCAGGGTCTCGTAAGTTTCGCAACAAAGATTCTTCGCGTCCTCTGGTGCGCTTCGCAGGGATAAAGACGCGGAAGACAATTTGCAAGGGACGTTGCATTCGTCTCACGTTCCTTGAACCGTGTCGAAGTAAACGTTCCAAGTAGAACTATTTCTATTTGCCGTAGCCGCTCGTGAACGATTCACAGACCACATTGTTGATCGCTATTTCTACCGTCTGCCGTTTAAAACGGGAAACACACGCCACCAGAATAGTGCCTCCCAAATTTTTGTACGATTCGCGACGTTTTTAAATTGCAAGAAAGTTGATAGCATTTGCCAGAAAATTATACGGTTGCGAATACTGCTAAACAGAAATTTTGAGATCTTGCGAGCAACATAATTGTTAGCAATCGTCTCTTTTAAAATTCATTAGCAACTCGAACGCTAAAATATCGAACTATAATATGTAAAATGATTGCTCTAATTAAAATAGTTATTAGGATAAAATTGTATCGGTGTAGATTCTATAAATCAAACATTTCGTCAAGCTTTTAAGCAATTTTGTCACGTCCTCTTAAAAGCATCATCGTACGCTATATTTTTAGTTTGCATAAAAATTCGCAATCTAGTAACGAAACAACTACTTTTCCCTTTCACCAAAAATCTTCCGATTACGTTAGAATGCACTGTCGATTTATGTTGCAATTTTCCTCGAGACTCCAAAAGAACCACGGAGGGTGTGTTCGATTATTCTTATCGAGAGTTCCCGTAATGCACCGAGCTGCATGCAGCGATAAGAAGAAAATCGCGTTGCAGTGCATCGACGACGGAATCGCTCGATTTCGATGATGTTGGCGGTTCGATTAGGCTCGGGAACGGGAGCCGATGCTCGTAGTGGCACCTCGGTCGATTAAAAACGTTATTTGCGAATCTGCCGGGCCGGGTCGGGCTGTGCCGGTCGCGATTTAATGCTTGGCCGACATTTATGCACGTTCTCGCGATAAAAACAGTCCGTGGCGACTGTTAACACGTTCACTGCCACGACGGTGTCCGTAAAAGTCACCGAAAATCAGAGCAATTTGTTTCATAAAACGAGAATAGAATATTACCGTATTTGCTGTAGCGGTAACTTATCCAATTTATCCAAAAATTTACAGGATGTTCAAAAGAAGAACAAACATATATTGTCTAATGAAGCTTGTCATTTAAAATTCAGGGATGAAGATTGCAAAACTAGATTACCAGACGTTAACCCTCTGCGCTCGGAAATATTTTAACTGCATAACCAAACTTTTTTTTTTCGATCAAGAATATTTCCATTCTATATGATTTTTATCATTTTGAAGAAATGGAACTGATATAATACCTCATAGAGTACTTAAATGTTTGGTAACTAATTTATTGAATATCAATTTAATAATGTAAACAATATTTTGAATAATGGTATAGTAATTTTTAGTGGTGTCTCAGAGTCACCGCTCGAGTGCTAAGTGTTAAAATGTATCATGAATTTATGGGATACCAATTGCATCAATGGCACCCGAACATTAACACTAAACCTAACGAGCATTAAAATTGGTTATTGTATTTTAGCTTGTAAAAATAACAAGACTGAATTTTCTTAGGTTTTGTGGGATTGTTATTATAATATATGCTTGAATTAAGAAATCTGTCGAATCAATTCTCGTAACAACATTTGAAATCGGTCATTTGACCGGCGGTGGTAGGATTAGTGCAGGGTTTGACTTTATTTGCTCGCGAGGACCGTTTTCCGAGGGTATTCAAATTTAAACAATAGAATTAAAAACTATTTTTAAAATTTATCTTATGAATTTATTTTTTTAATTAATTTTCTACAGCTATTGTCCGAAATTATCGTGTGACATAGTGGAATAGGCCTACAGGGGATACCACTAATAAAAAGAACGCATTGACAATAGTACCTCGATGGTAATGTGGAAACCTATTGAAACGAGTGTCGCCCCTTATGCGCCACGTTCATCTGTCTGTTATGATCGCTCCTGAGCCCGTCCGAGCACGTAGGCGACCACGGGGAGCGAGACGCGCGGCCGGGTCGAGGAGGCGTAGCCCTCGGAAAACGGTCCTCGCGAGCAAATAAAGTCAAACCCTGGATTAGTGTTAAAGAAGAATTTCAAAACACTGTTATTGTAGGCGGAATAAAATGCTATTCTTTCGTAGTCAATATTAAAGAATTGACGTAAATGTAGCCACTTAAAAAATATAAATTTTCATTTCTCCTCTGCGACATTTTTTGAGATAGACATTCTAAACGTCGGAGTTGTAAAGAAAATGGTACGGCAAAGGATTCAAATCCTGAGCAGGAGTTGGAACATAAATTTTGGTCACATTGGTTCGCGATTTCGCAATTCGCTGATCATCCATAATACTTCGATGGCCGGAGCCGTTCAGGCTGGTTTCCTGCGAGGATTCCGCGGAACATCCATCGATTAGAGGAAATTGGATTTTTATTGCGACGCGTTAACGACGTTACCATCGCGCCTAGTCGTTCGAACGCGGCTCCGATAATGGTTTGTTCGTTACTAGAGTCCGTTAATCAGTACCCGGGGAAGAAATCGTCACAAAGGAATCTCTCGAAGCAGACGCAAAGTGCTTTCTTAGCAGAAAAGTGGCCGCCGAGAGAAGACTAAGTGGAGGGAAACGAGTTCCGAGACGCTTTGCCCCGATACCCTAAAAGAGCACCGGCCTCGCTGATTTCATGAATAATCAGCTGTATCGACTACCATCACCAGTTTATGCATAGCCTCTCCATTGGCTTACCGGAAGATCGTCCGCGATCGAATCCGTGGAATTTGTGCATAAATCCATCCGGAAGTGGCTTCTTGGAGATCGTGATTTATGGTCGCTGCTTTGTCTGCGAGTTTCTTTGAGCTTACCCAGTGGAACGTATAGGCATAACAATGTATTGGGATGTTTCAGGAGAGTTCCTTATGGTTTTGTGAGTGGTAATGCGCATTCACAATTTTATGTTTGTAGATGATGAACAAGAAATTCAATTTCTATCATAATACAATTAAGAAATAAGGGCGCGCAGTGGCTCAGTGGATAGAGCGTGCGACTACAAACACTGTGGTCGTGAGTTCGAATCCTACCGCCGTCATCTCTGGAAATTCTTCTATGTGATATACGCGTTGCCCAAGGTGGTTCGGAGCCCACCTTTATAAACTGTAGGTCTATGGCGGCTGAAAAGTGTGTGAGAGGAGGAAAAAGGAGAAGAAGGCTATCTAGCGGACCCGTGTCTTAGACGCGGGATGTCGTAAGGACAGTTTAGGGCGGTATATATACAAACAGAGGAAGATTCAGGTACTAGCGGGTAAGGTGTTGTCGTAATGTCCCTCTGTTGACGAGCATAGGAAGTAGCCGCCACAGGTCCTTCACGCACACGTCCATACACACACACCCATCGTGCACTCACCGATTACAGTACCAAATCTCATTGTTCCACCCCCGTCGCTAACGACCCTGGCAGTTGAAGCGACGTTAAATAACAAAATAAATAATAGTAATTAAGAAATCCATAATTCGTTGACAGAATACGTTTATTATCAATGGTGCCTATCTTTGATTAATAAGTTTCACTTAGACAAAAGTTGTTTCTTTAATGTAACTATTAAAAATCGACCATTTTATATGCAACAACCTAACACAGTAAAGTCTCGGTTCCTGATTAGATGCAGTCCTGTTCCATGTTCGGCGCGGTAGTTAAGGTCAAAAAATAGTAGCGGTACGCGATCTATGTCCGAGCACGAACCACTAGAATTGGACTTAGATCAAGACTTTACTGTATCTGCAAGTTCCCGGGTCGAGTGAAAAAGGTAGAAGGCAGATAAGCCGAGTAGATACCTAGCGGATGCATCGTCGGTGGTTTTGCAATAATCTCGAGCGCGCAGTTTCGAAAACGGAGATCTGATTCCCGTGTACTTTCGCGTGCGCAAACCTAATCTCTCGCCTGGATCTCCTCCTGGTCGTCCTGACCCGGCGGACCTAGCGCGTTCATTGTCTGATAAAGGGTCCCGAAGACGGCACGCAATGAATAAATTCATCGCGGTAATCGCGGCCATTGTTCCTCCAGCTAGCCGCAAACAAATCGGACGAGGCCTCCGCCCCCGTGTCACGTGGTGACCCAATTGTTCGTTTGCGGATCTTTGCGAACGCCAATTTGCTGAAAAAGATCCCTCCTCGCAACAGAGAAAAATTAACACCCGAAATAAAGAGATCAAATTCATGGTGAATCTAAGAATTGATTTTTGTTTATAAATGCACAAAATTTGCAGTGTAATTATTAGAACGTACATATCCATGCAAAATAAAAATGTTCTCTATCAACTGCAGGAAACGAGGGTTGAATAAATATGTACGCATACTTCTCCTCTTAATAATTTAAATGGTTCAAAATCAACATGTTCTTATATACTTTCGATGTTTCCCCTATTTCACAGTCCATAAATCGTTCGCAGTCGAAAAACATTGAACATCTGTTCAATAGAATTTAAACATCGACATATTTTTCGAAACTCTAAAATTCTAATGATCGAGTATCTTCCTCAGTCAACATGTCTGCACTATCGCATAGTGATTAATCATCCCGGTTACAAGACCAGTATTCTTCGAGCCAATTTATCCACCGACGATGCGCAAAGTCTGTGAAAGTCGCGAGGCTCTTGCGAAGCGTCGAAAGTAGCGGGAAGAATTTCGAAAATGGAGGATTTGCCGTGGGGTACAACAAGGAACGACAACCCCTTGAATTGAAATGGGATGTACTTGGGATCCATCTTTGGGAAAAGTGGCCATTTACATTCAAGCCCGGTGTACAGCATAGAGCGAGAGCGAGAGAGAGAGAGAGAGAGAGAGAGCGAGAGAGAGAGAGAGAGAGAGAGAGAGAGAGAAAGCGGGCGGCTTTATGTCATCGCTGTGTCGTCGTTCAGATGTATTTTTATTTCTCTCGTCATCCTCTTTTTTGCCCTTCTCTCGCGAAGTGCAGAGTGAAATTTCAGGTATTCCTATTCAGCTGTCCTTTACTCAGAGAGATACTGAACATTTTACCAACCGGAAGGTTATTAAAACGTTGAGTGCCTGGCTACGAGTGCTGCGCCCGTGATTTTCCGTTTTCGTAACGTCGATGGCCCGTGTTATCGCTTTTATCATGTATGTAAGACGGTATGGCGGCTTTTGAATTATGAGAAGATGGAAAAAGGAGAAGGAAGGACAGTTTAGGACGGTAGATATACAAACAGAGGAAGATTCAGGTAGTAGCGGGAAAGGTGTTGTCGTAATGTCCCACCGTTGTGTCGCCCCGATCACGGGGAGCGAGACGCGCGGCCGGGTCGAGGAGGCGTAGCCCTCGGAAAACGGTCCTCGCGAGCAAATAAAGTCAAACCCTGGTGTAAATGAAATGGTTAGAAAGTGTTAATTAATCTAAAATAGAACAGAAAATATTAACCATGTTATCGTTCAAGATGTAAGGGGTTAGTGAGCAAATTATTAAAAAGAAAGCACCAACTCGTTTTTGCCATAAAAGCATAAAATCCGCAATCTAGTCATCAGTTGAAGGGTCTATTTCTCGAGTCCCTGCCCCGAAGAAAATAAAAAAGATGTACAAAGTAATTGTACACGTAAATTCGAATTTTGTGATCAGTTTAAGTTGCTTGCACCCCTGCATGAGGGAAAACCATTATACACAGAAATTCTACATTTATTATGCACTTCTGCGTCGAAGCAAACAAAGACCAGAGCTAGAAAACACTCGCATAAATTCGAATTCTATTAATGTCTGAAGGGGTAGTTTGTTGCAACCTTGCCTCAAAGACGATATTACCGAGTTGCAGCACGATTACTCGAGTTGATCTTTGACCAGGCAACACGCAGCTGGTTTTTAAGAGTGCTCTCACATTGTTTTATTGCGGCAGCATGCATAGCCATCAAAATATTCGCCGGTAGTCGAGTGTGTTCGACGTAGACACAAAACGTTAGCCTCTCCCGATGACCCAAATAATTGAGTGCCCCGATAACCTCGATTCGGTCGATGAAGAAGCATGAAAATAGGAGACTAAGAAGAGTCTGTGCGGATAAGGGAAGAGAAGACGAAGAACACCGTTACAGTATAGCACAGCTCCTCTCCAACCCTCCTCTCCTCTACAATCCCCTCATTGCGTCCTCCTTGAAGCATGGCATTTTAACGAGAATTCTTATGCAGTCATTCAAAGAGAAGGCTGCAAGAAGGCTGGGAAAGAAAACAGAAAATATCGGCACGAAAACCGTGCCAAATAATCCCGGATAGACACCCCCACTGCGAAAGTTTGATCTTACGAACCTGATAATTCCACTGCGGAATTTATACGTTCGTAGCAAAAATAATTAGGTGAAATTTAAAACAGTAGAAAGGCTAAACGAACTCAAGAATGTGTCTCCAGTGTTCTCAATACGTTAAAATTATTAAAGAAAGAAAGAAACTCCTATTTCGCTTCTGTTTCTATCACATTGGTGACGAGCATTTTTAGTTTCACAAACGTTTTCAATAACAAAAAATTATTGTTTTTAATTATTTCTTCGTCAAACATTGACTAACATATTTATGGAGTTTTTCTGATTAAAATGAGCCCAATCACGATACAATTCGGTTCGCATTTGCCCGTTTAGATACATTTCTTGAATTGGTTTGGATAATAGAGCTTCTACATTATCGCGGATTACACGAGTAAACATGATCCAAATTGCATCGTGTTTGGACTCATTTTATTCAGAAAACCGCGATGAATACGCCAGTGACAATTTCACGAGAAAATCCATTAGAAAAACAAATTGTTCATGTTTTACGACCGAATTGGCGTCTCTGCACCAACTTTTCCGTAATTTCTTTTGCAATCGCGTTCCCAAAAATATCGATCAATGTGTTTCCGTTCATGATTAAACGGGAGGATTAGAAGGCGAAAGGTCGCGTCGAAACGAGGATGCTTTCGCAAGTGGTCCCGACATTCTTCGGAAATGTCGGCGAGTCGCGAGCGTAAACATGTCACAGTCGATCAGAGCTTTGCGCTCGTCTCGGAATCGGGGTCTGTGTACATATCGAATAAAATATCGGAAGTTCGGTGCCGCTGTGAAATGTACCGAAAACGCGATGCATGCGCCGGTTATTCCATGCGGCAAATATACTGCGATTTTATTATTAAGTAAAACTGCTCGAACGGAAGGGCGGAAAGTTCGTCGCGATTTGGCTGTATGGGTTCGCGAATGGAAAAATTTCGGACCGTCGAGAACTCGACACTTTGCTCCGTCGTTTGACAGTTTTCGCGAAATTTCCTGATAACTTTTTCATTGGCAATCACGCAATCCTGCTCCGAAAAGACATTCCGAGTCTTGATTTTTCTTAATAAAATGATTCACGCTGAACCTACCGATCAAAATGACCGATTCCACAATTTTTGGTTAGGTTAAGCCTCTTCTTGGGGGACCAATTTTTTTAAACTTTTTTTTATGCAGTCCTATAGATTCCTACGAGAAAACACCGAAAATGAAAGTCTTATTGCCAGGAGTTCACTGGTTCAGAAATTATACGCGTGTAAAGTTGAGCACTTTTAAGCCTTTTTGACAGGTTAATGCGCCGCAATATTGGTATATTTGGTATATTATACTCATGAAGTCAGGAAGATGCATTCGTGATGTTAAAGCTATGCATTTAATAGTATCTCATGTAACAATGTCAATGTTTAAGAATTTTTTTCAGAGGAACTATCGAATCTTTTGTATTAGGATTTTGCATACATATTTAAGGATATTTGAAGTAGATCATTTATTTTTACAGAATAAAAATAATAAAAATTCTACTAGTTACATATCTTTCTTGTCGAGCATGTTTTGAGAAATATTTGCTGTCTGTTGCCGCGACTCCGGTCGTTTCTATTATAAAAAAAAATATGGTAAAAAATGGTAAATGTGTATCAACAACAGCAATTTGTCGTGTCAGTGTGCAAGCATCGAATAAAAATCCGGCTGTGCAGGAAGACGTTCTCGAACATGGCCGATAACGTCGCGTCGCGTCGGTCCCTCTTCGTAAATGAAATACGCGCTGCCTCGTGAAACAATAGCGTTCCGAAACTGCCGGAAAATTCCAGGCTGTACAACCCTGTGACGGAATGATCACCGTCACTGCTCGGATACTATCACGAGTAGCTTGAAACCCGGTAATTGATTAGCCGCCGGAAATAACTGTATTTTACCAAGCACAAAGTTCGAGCACGGAACACCGTGAGGTTTATTACCGGCCGGTTAAAACCTGCGGGATATCATTTCACGGCCGTTCGTCTGTTCCCATGGAACGGTCAACGCGGAGAGACGAAGAAATCGACGGCTTTTGAGGCCTTTGTTAATTATCGCGATACATCCAGCATATCTTTGGAAATTATTCATTTTTTCCTTCGAAGACGGATGCTCCAGAAAATGTGTGAACTTTAAAGAATTGGCGATGTTTAAATTGTTATAGTTTTGTAAAGAGGGATCGTACGGCAATGAACTTGGTCACATTTTGTAGCAAAAGCCTTTTAAAAACCTTTAAAATATTTTTGCATACTATAGTGAATGAAAAACCGAGGACATGTGTTGTATGTCAAAAAATGTTGAGAATAGAAAAGTCTCTGAAAATGTTCTTGTAAAAAAATAAAAATTTTTTTTTCATGGCGGAATGTGCTATGGACTTGGAGATTGAAGCTTCCTCTTTACAACGATAGTTTAAAAAGTGACGCACGATTTTTTTAAGGTTCTGTATGAAATAAAAACCAGGAGCAAGTTCCAAGCGCAATACAATTATTGCAGTGTTGGCACTTTTCATTCAAAGTTCGATAAAATAATTTAAAAAAATGGTACGTCAAGTTTTAAGGTCTCGTTGCGAAGAGGAAACATCAGTCTTCAAATCTACGCAAGATTCAGTCGCGAAAAAAATTCTACAACATTTTTAGAGACGTTTGAATTTGTAGTATTTTTGAGAGAAAACGTGTCATCAATTCCTCACCTGCATATAAAATCCGGGAAAAATGACTGGCACTAAAAAATGCTTTGAATGATAAGCAAATTATGAAAATTAATAGAATTCGGAGATCTAGAATTCTCAGTAAAAGATTTTTCAACGAATTTGTCTCTACCAATGGCGATTTGAATCCTCAGGAACGTAATTTAACCATTTTTCTCGCGATTGTTTTTTGAAAGAAGCGTTTTGCACTCTTTTCTTACGCAGCACAGCCACCGAGAATCCTATTAACACGCTTCCGTTCGTTAAATTGTTAATATTCATATTAACATTTGAATATTCGGGATTGCAATACAGAATATATAAATATTCATACGCGCACACGATGATAATATACAGTCGTCGGATTTATTTCCATTAAACTACTGAACTTCACGTAAGAATTACAGGGTATAACAACAAATTCATACGGTGTGAAATTTCATCCAGTTTTCAATTCACCGCAGCCACTCATGAGGGAAATAACATTTTGCTTAATAGCAGAGGTTTCGAATTTGCTTCTAAAAACATAAATTCGTGTGCGAAGTACCGTAGTTTGGCCACGATTTACTTCGTTCGGGGTAATATTATTTGAAAATGCTGACCAATTAAAATGCAATTGGTCGTCAACGAAATTAGTATTAATCTACATAATATTGCAATAAAATCGGTTTAATCGCAATCCGTTTTTCTGAAATAATAGGAGGACTATCCAGCGACACAAAAGGCGAATAAGCCAGCAAAACAAACTCTCCTACTTTTGAGACCGACCGTAGATCGCAGACACGCCCAGGTTCGAACCGTGTCGATATTCCTTAGTTGGTCTTATCGGCGTCTTTCTCAGCTGAATGAAATTTAAGGGACTCGGGAGCGTTCGATCGAGCCCCGTTTAAGCAATCCTTGAAATCCAGGTGAAACGGTGTAGTCGATGGCAGAACCGGAAATCTGTCCCGGAAATTAAATATCGCGTGTCCGAAGTAGATGGCTTTGCGACTTCGCAAATTTTCCGCGAAAATAGCGATGTCGCGGTAATCTAGGATCCGTGAACATCGATTATGACAACAAGGAGAGTGAATGCAACTGCGACTGCAACAGACGCGCCGCTGAGCTTGCTCGTTGCATCCGTGTAGCACGCTTGTTGACACGCTGTGTGTACACCGACGCTCGAAAGTATGAAATCATTTCGTCGCAATTACTTAGACATACTTACCAAATGATTATTTCATTTTATTAGAAATTCTTTGAATTATTTCGTATGGATTTTAATTTCAAACGGTAAAAACATTAGAAAAATTTAAAGATGCCACTGTAGGTATACTTTTTATCTTTTTAGTGGCTACAACGTAGTGATAAACAAAATATTCAGCTGTATTTACAATACTCAAAAACACTTCAATCTGTCACTTTGTCTCAAAGCATACAAAGTATTCAAAAATAAAACTATAATATTATATATTTATATAATCAGGTTTCTCGAGTACAACAGACTTTATTTCAAACATTTTTTGAATGAACATGAGGAAGTTGATAGGGAATGTATTATTTCTAGTGGTCATATTGTTACTGACTTATCCTGTATATTTAATATTTATTAAGTGGATGTGTCGATATACAGGGTGAGTCACCTAACGTTTGTACCTCAAATATCTTTGTTGTTTCTAAAGATACGTAAAAGATGGTAAGGACAAAGTTGAATAGTACAATGGGGCTGACACGATGCAAAAAAAAAAAAAAATTTTGTTTTTTTGTGATTTTTTTAGAGATATCAAGGTCACCTTGACTTTTTTAAATGGAACCACCCTTTTTTAAACACCTACAATGATAGTCCCTTTCATTACAAATTCAGTGACTATAATTACTCAAGGTCATTCAAGGTCACGGGCAGAGCAACATTCCTTCAAAGCCCGTTTACAGGCATGTATCGATGTTAAATCTTATACGTTATCTCTGTCCGCAACCTTGAATGACCTTGTGTAATTATAGTCACTGAATTCGTCATGAAAGGGACTATCATTGTAGGTGTTTAAAAAAGGGTGGTTCCATTTAAAAAAGTCAAGGTGACCTTGATATCTCTAAAAAAATCACAAAAAAACAAAATTTTTTTTTTTTTTGGCATAGTGTCAGCCCCGTTGTACCACTCAACTTTGTCCTTACCATATTTTACGTATCTTTAGAAACAACAAAGATATTTGAGGTACAAACGTTAGGTGACACACCCTGTATATTATTTGGTAAGATTGATTTGTACAGAAGATTTACAAGAAGCGATAATAGTTCGCATACTTTTGGGGGGCATTGTATACAGTACATAGCCCGTGCGTTCAATGTCACGTCGTCGCGCGTCGTCTCGCACGTGCGCATATCGCGACGCAATTTGCATGCGTGCAATTTGTATGCACGAGTCGGCGAGTATGCAGATCGGCGTTCACGGCTTGCTCCACGAGAAATACTCTATAAACCTGTCTGTGACCGTCGACTTCCGGTCGTTTCGTCGTCGGCTGTCATAGCGGTTTGAAAATCGAGAAAAAAAAATCATTCTCCCGAGTGCTGAATGCGCGGAAATTTTTCACAGCAGTTCCAGTCAATCCTCAAATTGATAAATCGATTGAAACAATTAGCAGTGCTGGGAGAACCGATAAACAAACTAACCACGTGCTTGAAGTATCTGGAGAAGTGGGGCACCATAGATATTTTCTTAATTAAAAAAAAATGGGTTGGTACAATTTGAATCGGGTGAAAAATTTTTACAATTCGAGAATAACGATATACTGTTATCAGGGTATCCGAATTATCCGAAGAAAAAATTGAATATGTATCTGGCTCCCATCAGTTGCAATTTATGCAGATAATTTTTATTTTGAATAAAGTTCAACGGTCTGGTAATAATATTGCTAACAAAGCATTTATGGGCACGTGTATGCGAGTGGAAAGATGAACATTTTTTTTACATGAAAGAAAATTTTTAACTTTTGTTAAAAACATGTTTTAGTCAAATTACTTTTAGTCTACTGGTCATACATTTTAAAGCAGAATATTCCTGAGGACTGATTGATTATGTAAACATATACATACAGTTTCGTTTGTGGAAAGAGCATCTGCATTTTCCCGGTGCATCGCTGCATTGTACTATTTTTTCTACATGTCCTTCTAGCATCAATCGAAACAGAGATACGAGCTGATCCAATTAGGCGACTCCAGGAGATTCATAATCCATGGTTTTAGCAAGGTTCACAGCGCGATGGTTCCTAGAGGGAGCTTAGGGTAATTTGCGGGCTGCGAAGGCTTTCGCAGGAGGTGCCCGACCGTCAATCAGTCGATGCTGCATTGATATTCATGATTGCTCAGCTTGTGGTTGCTAATTGCGTATTTGAATTTTCAAAAATCATCTGTTCTTACATGCAATCTCATACGTAGCAATATAACAATGGAAAAGTTTTATATTTATAAACTCGAACTGTCTTTCTTCGTTCAAGTAATCTTATTAATTACTGTTTGCGTGCTTGCATATGCACAATGCAGCTGAGTTGACTTCACTGTTTGATAATAATCAATTCCGTAATACTCTGAGAGCGTCACGCCTTCGTTGATATATGCTACACGTTATTAACAACAGTAGCGTTTAATTATAAGATTTATAACGTATGAAATATTATAAGATACGAAATTTCATTAAATTTTTGACAAAATCGTCATTTAATTTCTCTGTTCTCTGGGGATTAAATTAAATAACCAACTAGTATATCGGCAACAATAATGCGATTAATGTCTTCGCAAGAAGTATGTTCAAAACTATGTTTCCAAAAATTGAGAAATAATTCTGTGAATGATTCCAAGCATCGTGAATATTATAATTATACGAAAGGTTCACTTAATTTTCAATTTCCAGGAGACCCAGTTTGGAAATTGAATGCAATTACGCGCAGTTTCAGCTCCTTCGTCGAAATACAAATTCGCCAAAATTTCCTCGGTCGGCCGTTCGAGCAACAATATTATTCAAATCGATAGAACAGTAGCTGCAGATGGACGCAATAGCCATAAGTTTAATACATAATTAATTGCGACGCGTATGCGAACGGCAACAACGGCCGATCAACCGCAAAATGTAGAGGGACCGCAACTAGCGTATGGTAATCGACGAGAACATTCAACGATAAAGAATCCCGCGACTGGCTACGAATCGCAGGACACGAATTAATTTCATTGATTTCTCGCGATCGACTGGAAACGGTCTATCGAATAAATTTCGTTTCACCGGACCGGTGTACGCGTATAACCATAAGCCTCAGAGAAACAAGTATTGCAATTTGCTTCTTGTATCTGCATTACACTTTGAAAAAAGAGAAAATTGAAGGTGTCTCTTTAGAAATCTTTTAAGCAAGTTTAACTGTCTATAATGTGACTAAAAAATATACCGTTGTGTTTGGGAGAATTTGCAGAATTTTTTCGTGTAAGAATCGTTCGTGTAACTTTCACGGTTAAAACGGGAAAAATTAATTTGCTAGAGATTATTCAATGCTCTTGTAAAAATCTACGATCCACAGCGGTTGGGATTTATATTTGGTAAATCTGTGGATAGAAACTCTAGTATCACTTAACAATCAATAAATCAGCGTATTTGGACTCTGTAATTGCACAAGAATCGATTTGGACGTTCTGTTTGACAAAATTTATATCGACTATTGCGATGAATGAATGATAGGAGAAAAAGTAAGTTTCCTGCGATCACGATCACGATCGCGTTAATGACTCTGAGGCTTGTGCCCTTGGATCTGCGGTTCGAAAACTTTCCGTGGAATCTATTAAGCAGCTTCGAGCGGAAGATGCAATTACGTTTGCGCGCTGCGCCCCTAAAAGCAACAGCGACCGCGCCGAGCTGATTCTATTAGCGCTGTTGCACTTGTATTCGACCCACGTGAACTCGTTTCCCGTAATCCATATTTAAAGGGACGGGTGCCGTCAGCAAACAGACAATTCTTCTCTATCTCTCTCCATCTCTTTCCATCTCTTCAGAAGCTAACACTTTTCAGTGATTCGTCCTGCGGTTGCTTCCCCTCGAATCCGATTTGTCCTGCGCCTCCCAGGACATCAATTCCATCCCCTTTCCCGAATCATGCGTCCCCAACTTCGCTGCCAACCATAACTTTCCGTTAAGCCCACGGTGTTTATGTGAGTTCACGAATTTATGCAGTAATTTCAACAGGAAAGCATAGACGATTTTATTTTGTATTATCGAACGCTTTATTGTATTTGTTAAAGTGTATAGATAATTTTTTCAATTTATCAAATCTTGCATGGATAATGCTTTTGACAATTTTTTTTTATTGCTATGGATAAATCCATTCAAATTCTTAAGTATCAATTCTGTGATGGATAAAAACTGTCAATCTTTATGCAAAATTGTCTGTATCGATATAGCAAGCAACGGGAGGTCGATATAAAATGATTTCATCCTTCGTTCTTTAAGTGCTTTTAATATGTTACTTGTTTTTATTATATTTTATTTTATTCATAAATGCATCAAATTCGCAGTCCAACGATGAATAAGATCATTATGCAAAATAAAAATCGTATGCATTTATTGCAAAACATAGGAACCAAATAGGAATTTATTTCTCTCTTTGATGGTTTTATTAAGTTGACAGAAACTAAAAATTAATTTGTTTGTTACCAGAAAAACTAGTAGAATATTCATCCATTGCGGGGCAGTTGTATAACCGTTTAGAGACTCAATATTACCAAAGTTTTAAAGATTTTTTTTTTATTACCCAAGTGGCAATGTTTTTTAGAGAAAGAATCATAACAGCTCATATCGTATATGTAGATCAGGGATGGGCAATTTTGCCTCATTTGCAACAACACGCTACGAAATAAAAAGTGTCGATGACGTCCAATCAACTCGATTGAAAGCAGCGCCATCTAGAGGGACGCAAACACATGGCGAAGTATAGAGGATCACGGAGGTGAAGAGGAGTGCGAGGGGTACAGTACACCGGTCGAACGATAGCGGCGCTGGCATCCAAATCTACGTTCAATTCGGGACAATTCCAGAATCCGAATCCCGTATCCATAGTATAGAGATCAGTGGGCTCCACCCGTGCCCACCACTGATGCAGATGTACGTCAGGCATGTCCAGAAGTAGCGCACTTGGAGACAAATTCGAGGGACACGCCTACTTCTCCCGCCCGAGTGTCTCGCTTCCCGTAGTCCTTCGAACTCCTCAGACCCGTGCCTACCGTGGATCCGAGAGTTGTCCCAACGCGGTACATATTGCAACGTAGGCACGGGTCTGAGCAGTGATGGGAACTCCGTGGGTGCTGAGCGAAAATATTGCCACC
This sequence comes from Sphecodes monilicornis, assembly GCA_913789915.3. NCBI lineage: Eukaryota > Metazoa > Arthropoda > Insecta > Hymenoptera > Halictidae > Sphecodes > Sphecodes monilicornis. The sequence goes on along the minus strand of OU565290.1, from coordinate 27,580,170 downwards.
ACTCTGACGTACCGTCTTCCCCTACTTTGCTCCTATCGCGTACGCGCTACACACAAGCGTACCTCTACTCTGTCCGTGTACAGTAGAATGGCAATATTTTCGCCCAGCGCCCACGGAGTTCTCATCACTGGGTCTGAGGCACCTGAGGAGCTCGGAGGACTATGTCCGCCATAGGGAGCGAGACGCGCGGGTGGGAGAAGTAGGCGTCTCCCTCGAATTTGCCTCCAAGTGAGCTACTTCTGGACATGCCTGAGTTAAACCAGTCGTTGGAGCAGTGGATTAACCAATCGTTAGAGCAGACGATTAAGAGTCCCTGTTTCAACGAAAGGAATGTACGTACATCTTACAGAAGCAAACTGTTTCCCCACCCCATAGAAATTTCGATGATTCTATTCGCGAAACTCCGCCAAATTCCAGGCCCGCCGTTTCCGCGAAATAAGTCAGACTCTGCGTATTCAATCGTATCGACTGAAAACAAGATGCCAAACATGTTACGGAAGTTCATCGGATTGATCCTCCGAGCACTGTGCACGTTTTGGGTTGTAGCTCCAGCGGAAACTCGGTTCTTAAACGCTTTATATTTCAGACATTTGTGCCCGGGGCAGAACACGACTCGCTGAAAGTTCGAGCTCGACGATCACCGTAAACTTCGTCGACTCTTCGGAAGCTTTTTGTTAGCAACGATATCGTAAAGTCTGCGACCGGGTAGAGGGGGGTAGAACAGCATAGCGACGGTAGGATCGAGAAGAGTGTTCCTTACTATCTACAAATGGCTTAGTTGCCGTCGAACAAAATTGCAAGTTCCTCGATGCTGCGACTGCAATTCAATTATTGTGCTTCTGTTTGTCAGAATTACACGGTGTAAAAATTCACGAATATAGCTTAGATATGTCTATCTACGTGTGCAGAGCTTCATAAGATTATGCTAATCGGTTTATTAGAAAAAAATTGCTGAAATGTGGCCTTTGAACGAGTCAGACATGATCTCTTTAAAAATTTTAAATCAAATACACGTCTGTAAAATTCTTATAGCGCTCACGAGCAATCCGCGAAAATTCATGAAAATGCTTGAGACGTGTGTGAATAAGTATGCGAAGTGTAAGAAAAATATGCCATACAGTTTCTCAGAGAAAAATCTCTAAAGTGTTCCCTTCGGGCGAACAAGAATTAATTTCTTTGAAAACTCCAGGACCAAAAATATTCTTCTGAAATTCTTTAATCTCGTGCAAGAGCAACCCACAAAAATTTATGAATGTACTGCGGACATGTATGAATAATTCGGTTATTATTAAAAAATAATTAAATGTCCACCCGAACGATCCGAGACCCAGAAGCGTCCTTTTAACTGTCTCTGTCTCCAGAGACTTTCCGCATCGATAAACGCGGAAATCCCCTACCGAAAGTTGTAACGCGTTTTGAATGGAACAGGGAGGTATAGAAAGTTTTCCGGATTCCGACGGAACTTTCCCAATTTTCATGATATCCCGCGTCTCCTGACTTTGTGTCGCTTCGAGTAAACGCGCAGAGGGCTGGGATTAACCCTTCCAGGCTAAACGTCGTGCCGTAATCGAAAAAGTATTTATCCCGGTCATAATCCGCGTTGTTTGCTTTCACGAGACCGTGGAGAAGTGTGTTCGATCGGCCTTGTCGATACGGAGCCAGAGAATCTTCAGGAAATGCTCCGATTATTTTAAACAAAAGGAACAGGAGAACGAAAAACAACAAAAAAATTGTACGCACATTTAGAGCACATTATCCGGTAAAAATAATTGCTACAATAAATTATTATACAATTTTTATTTTCGGTCAACTATGCTGGAAGACTTTGTAAAGAAGATCTTGTAGTCAGAAAATTTGTTTTTATACTTCTCATTGCATAAAAATCAACAGATTAAAGATAATGAAAATATTTGTAACAATCCGGAGACATCATTTATGATATTAGTATTTGTAGTATATTTTGTTTCTTTTTTTATCCAGACAAAAAGAATTGTACAAGTTTAAGTATTGAGCTTTCGAAAAATCTGGATGGAAGTTTGAAGGAAAAGAATATGTAAAAAGTTGTTTAAGGAATATTTTATCAAGGTCTAGATTTAAAACAATTTCTATAGATAATATTACACTATACACACCACGTTATCTATGATGAATCTTGATATCGTATCTTGTTAATTTTCTTCAATGCCGAATGAAACGAAGCAAGAACGCTGTTAATAATTACCGGGTCTCTGTGTTAATTATAACGAGTTTTCAAGTTGCTGAAGATCTTCCCTAGACTGTCGTTGGTAACCGAACGAAGTTGCATTCTGATTGCACGCGACCGTCCCTAACTCGTGTCTTCGCGAACATCTTCGAATGTCGGAAGACCCCTAACCGAACAGTTTGTTCTCAAGGATTACGCTGTGTAGCGCAACGTTGTTCGACACGATAAACAGTTCGGCAAGTTTGGCAACAATTTCGTGATCGGTACGCGTCGAAAGAAGATTAAGGAACTCGGGGCGAGAAGCCATCGGCAACGTAATTTCCCGATTACGCGGGAATTTCAAGTATCGGAGACAACTATTATAATTAACGTGTCAGGTGATGTTTTACGGAAACTGGGGAATTATTAGGAAATTTATGGCTAATTCCTGAGATGAGCAAGAGTTAGGGAACTTTTTGATGGACTATGTTCCAGAAAAGGACCAGAGAAATAATTTTTAAAAAACGTGTAATTATGAATTCCGGCGAGTGCAAATGATATTATGACATGGACAAAATTCACACAGTTCAAACATTCACATTCGCTTGTTCATGATTCTCCAGTGAAAGCTCTATTTTAATAATCACGCCTCGGCAATTATTTCGTGATATTGAAACATTTATCACTCGTAGCTAGATTGCGGATTTGATCCATTTATGGCAAATATGAATAGGTCGAATACAAAACGGAGAAGAGGTTAAATAAAGAATCTAAAAATATGATTATTTTCGACTTTGTCAGATAATTTAAAAATAAAATACATTTTCGTTTAACTTTAGTTTCTTAGAATTGACTTGGACAATTTTTATCTTGCAACAAAGATCTGCGGTCTATTCACAGCTAAAGATTTGTTACAAATTCTTCAACAAGCAGTAACTATTTAAATCGTAAAGTTTCTATATATAATTTCTTTCAAGATTAATATATAAAAAGAGATTGTTAAGCTACTTTTCTACTTTCGAACTGTTAAGAATTCTATTAATAAGTATCCGGTAGGTTCATAAACTAGCAAAGCGTTGATAAACGTTCCAAGTAGGACATGTTTCCTTAAAACTTTCATTATACAAATTCTAAAATATTTCTTTCACGATCCGAGCTTTTATTTAAAAAATTCAGGGGGTTAATTAAATAAAAATGAATTTGTATGAAATTTTGTGTATGGTTAAAATTAGATTCCCATGAAAATTCCATACATAAAAAATGGTATTGATGGATTTGAAATCGACCGAGCCCCAGTCGATCGAAATCGGTTACGACAAACGGTCGCGATTTTGTACGAGTTGTTAAGCGCGTAGAGACAAAGAGTTGTACACCCTGTGTTTTCACTATTTCCGTGAAGTTATACTAAATACTTCTTTTTCATTCACTTCCAAAACCTTTCGGTTTTTTTTTTATTATCGAACCTTTACAGTTCGAACAGAATTTATTTAAAAACGATAGTTTCTGTATTTTATTCTCCACCCACGCGCACAAGGGAAAATCATTCTGAGCCGCATAGTTTCATCGTTTTAATTCCAGTCACGCCTGGCCGTGTCCAGGCGAAATTGCGACGAGAGAATTTTCATCGACGACGCCTTCTTGCCGCTAGGGCTTTCCGAATTTCTCGGATATGAATAATAAACGTGGGGGGGGGGGGGGGGCAGTTTTAGGAGAGGGGTGATTCTTGAATTAAAATCACACTGAGTTGTTGTTCTTCAGGTTGTCGTAACTTCGGAATCAGAAGTGAAATAATAATCTACAACGGCTGATTTTAAAGGGTGAAACCTCTACTTTCGCTGTAGTAAATTGTTTTTTTTATTGACAAATTTTTCGCATCAGGAAATAAATGAATGTAGTTTTCATTAAATTTTTCGAGAATTCAAACATTTGTAGACTCCAAAAAAAATGTTGTTCACTACATGATCGACTGAGACGAGTCTCCCACGAGATTCTATTCGTTTAACATTAAATCTACCATTGCCGGTGAAAATAATCAGTTTTAAATATTTCTGTTTAGAATTACTGAAATTTGAAACATGCATTGGACGGGAACAATAGATAAATAAATGTAAAAATGGTTTGAGGATATCACTAACTTGGTTGAAGATATAACAATAGTTTGAGGTTTCGAGACACGAGGCTCCTGGAGGAACAGAACTAATTGCGTCACGCAAGCAATGAAAATATCCGAAATTCTCGAATGGTAGGTGGAATGGTCGAAACGAGCCGCACACATTGGCGGCGTCGTGAAATTTCGCGGCCAGGGACGTAGGCCTGTAGCTGCGAATTTTATCCGGGACCATTCCCGCCACAGCTATTCGACCCGAAATAATTCGCATTGCCGAGGGAAGGACCGTAACCGGGAAGTTATGCGAAAAATGTCTCGGTCCAAGCTAGCAAAGTATTTCCTATCGGTCGGACATTAATCCAAGTCGGTGGTATGAGCTGTTCACCTTGTTAATTGTTAATCAGCGATCCATTACATTAAAGGGTCATGAAAAGGGTCATGAAAGAATCATGAAAACTTTTTAATAGGTTCTATCTGAGCATAAATCGCATAAACGTTATAAAAAATGTTCTGATATTACAGAAATTTCGCCAAGAATAGATTATTCATTTTCAAAATCGCTTTTTAATCTTTTCCTGTCGAAATGTATAATATGAGGAAAATGTTTAAGAAGATTCTGTGGTTCATGCAATAATAGAACTAATTAAAATCTCTTTTTACTTTGATTAGAATTCCTTCGTTCATTCATCAACGTCGCATCTTCAGTTGGTCATTAGTAGATCGGATTATATGCATTTAAGACAGCAACGAGTAGATACAATACAAAATAAGAAAGATATTTCAAAAATTTAAATCTGCTGTTGTATTATTTTCCTCTGATCGCTATTATTAAAAACCAAGAAATAGTTGTCTATGTAGCTTTTGTGTCTTGCTATTAATACAGATGATATTTACTACGACTAATTTACACAACTTGAAAACACAGAATTTTTTCAAACATTACCGTTTATATTTCAATCTTTGTTTCTAATAATTAAAAAAACAGGGCCAATTGCGCAGCCATTGTCTCGTGACGATTAATTTGCATCATTTCAAAATACACCATTTTTAGCAGAACTTCTTTTAACCCTGAGAAATCACTGTAAATTCTTGTTGTTACTAATTAAAGAAGCAAGTGCAGTGAGGCGGCCATTGTCTTCCAACACTCGCGTTCTTTAATTCTTCTCGCGGATTCCCTAATTAAGCTATAAATTCTGTAATTACGCTCTTTTTCTCCTCACTTCGGTGGGCAACCGTTGCAAAAGTAATTCGAGGCTTGTTCTTCGATTGTTCCCTGTTATCGTGCGCTCGGATTTCGTCGGATGCAGTTTTCCAGTGCAGTTCCTGGCGCAGCTCTCATCTCGTTGGCCGCTGTTACCGTTTCTACCGTTGTTCCCGCGTAATGGCGGTGGTACAGTTGTTCCAATTATTCCGCATTACGTGGCACGCGTGCGATATCGCGGATACAACGGTGAGATCAAGTCGACGCGGCTGGCAAATTATTCGTGCCGCTTAATGTCCTCGGTGCAGGGTCAAGGAGGACCCAGTCACATTATGGAAATTAGAGACGCGCGACCGCCATTTCAGTTTCAACGGCGCCGTTTTCGAAAAATTGAACTGCCTCGTTGTGTTCTTCGGATTTCGCCTTGTTGTAATCAGGGACTTAATACCGGTATAATTTTCATACCGGTATTACGAATACCGGTATAATTTTCATACCGGTATTACGAATACCGGTATCGAGATTATACCGGTATTACGCCGTGTGGCATCATACCGGTATAATCTCGATACCGGTATTGGGCAAACAGAGCTATACCGGTAACCGATATAAAATACCGGTATTTTTCGGTTTCTCTGTCTCTTTCTATATTACGCGATACAATGTCGTTCGAACGCCACCTATATAACTGAGTTGTCACAGTGTGCGCGAGCTCATGGCGCGGCTCGTGCTCGAGTGTCGTGTGCGTGTAGTCATCTAGCGCACGACCGAGAGCCCGGGACAGAGCGTGCAGGCACTTTTAGTTTATTGTACGCGGTACAATATAATTTTTATTGCATTTAGAGACTTACAATTTTAAACCGATATACTTTTGGCTGTCAGTATTACGCTAGTAAAGGTAAACATGATAATTTAAAATTAAGACGCGATTTTATTTTCGAATCGAACGATAACAATATATATACAAACTAACAATTTATAAACTTACATTTTTATTATTTCTATGTATTAACATATCGTTAATAATATCATCGGATAAGTTATAGCACAATGCATTTTAGAAAAGATCTGAGGAACGTAAATCAAATTACGTTCGTATTTAACCAGCAAATTTTTGTTCATTCGTACTGAAATGTCCACTCTAAATCTAGTTTGATTAGGCTAATATTCTATCATAGTTATAAAACAGTAGACAACCTAGCTTCCACGGATCGTGAAACAACGAAGACCTAATCTCGGATAATTGACATCCCATTACAGTTACATGTATATTCTAATATGTACATTCGATCCGTGTAATAGAGGCAGTTTCGATGCCTGAAGCGTCGAAAAACGCACGCACGATGGTCGGATTAAATGCAATTGCGGTTCGAACGGAGTTTAATTGTCACAAGTTGCAAATGGCGAGCGACGTCTATCAAGCTCATCTAATAATCGGAGATAAATGGCCGTCCGGGGGCATTAACTGCGATATCGATTCCACAAGTATCGATACACGCACTGTGCGATCATGCGAACCTAAACGCTAAAAAACTACTAAAATTAGTATAGACTACAAAGTAATATTTGGAAATGTTCTATAGTGTAATTATCCAACTGTGAGTGATAAATATGTCCTTGAAAATCCGGTGGAATTTAATGTCCAGTTATTTAATACTACTAAAATTAATATGTAGTACAAAGAAATTTTCAGAGATTTTCCATATCACCTTTTCTCAAATGCGAGTTAGAAATATGTATTTAAAATAATTCCATAATAATAAATATTATGGAAATGCAAAATACAATATTTGTACAGGTCCGAAAATTAAAATGGCCGCGCTACGGATGATTTTTGAGAAACGACACCGTGTCGCGGAGGGTTGAAAAATAAATGGAGGTACGGATTACACGAGATCGTGGGTCTCGAGGAAATTTCCGGTCCTCTCCATCAGCATGATAAATCCGCCACGTAGAAATATTACAAAACTCTTTTTCATGTTAGCAAAAGAAAACAGAATATTATTAATAATACGGAAGCTAGAGATTATTCTCCGAATCTCTCAAACATTCCCGAATCAACAATACGGGACTCGCATCGAATTGATTATTTCGGACAGATCGCAACGAGTGTTTGCTCTCAAAATAGAGCAGCAGTATTTTTCGAAATTGTATTCAGACAGAAATGCGCGTTGAATAAATGTTATGATTAAATCGTGATTGTAATACAAAGATTTTAACGAATACAAGGACGACAGCAATCAAATCAATTTAAACGAACACGGCAAGACAGCAATAAAATAAATTTAAACGAACACGGGACTATCAAACGGAACTATAATTAGTCCAAGGTTATTCAAGGTCAAGGACAGAGAAAACGTATAAGATCTAACATCGATACATGCTTGTAAACGGGCTTTGAAGGAATGTTGCACTCTGTCCGCGACCTTGAATGACCTTGAGTAATTATAGTCGCTGAATTCGTAATGAAAGGGACTATCATTGTAGGTATTTAAAAAAGGGTGGTTCCACTTAAAAAAGTCAAGGTGACCTTGATATCTCTAAAAAAATGACATAAAAACAAAATTTTTTTTGCATCGTGTCAGCCCCATTGTACCATTCAACTCTGTCCTTACCATATTTTACGTATCTTTAGAAACAACAAAGATATTTGAGGAACAAACGTTATGGTGACTCACCCTGTATATGACCAGCGTGAGACCCTCTTTTCTCTCTCATTTCCACAGCATGTTTCCAAGAAAAAAGTAAACAGACGCCGCGCCGGAACAGGCTTACGTTGCCACCGAGCGTGCAAGAATACGGAAAATTCGATACAGTATTAGCAATAGTTTTTTGCGAATATCTCGAAAACTAAAACCGAGCGGCGGTAACATATATAGGAAAAAGTTGTTCAGAATGATGACCTTGACAACATATTTCAACGTCATCATAATCGGTGATGAAGTCCCTAATGTAAATAATTACCCAGCAATGAAATAAATTTAAACGAATACCAGGAAGACAGCAATAAAATCAATTCAATGAACATTTTAGGCTTTCAAGTTTGATCTGACCAAACCTAGTCGCTGCATTCCAGGGTGAGCTGCATCGTTGGGTCCCCATAGAACAGGGCAGAGACAGTTTCGAAGATCCAGATGCCAAACGTTTGCGAACGACACGCACCATGTTCCTTCGGCTAACACGAAAACTTCGGAAAAGTCTTATTTGTCGTGGTATGATCAGGTCTCTCCCTCTTCTCGAGGAAAAACAATACTCACGGGAGAATCCCTTCGTTCAACCTTCATCGAAGTTTTCTTATATCCTTGAGATGTCCTGTCAGTCGTTGGGAAATGAAAATCCGAGCCGTGTTGTGTTTCTCCGACTTCTTCTTCTTCTTCTTCTGTGTTATAGCTTTCTGCGAATTTCCCGGGGTACAGTCATTCGTGAAAACATATTAGTACATTTTATATATTATATATTTAATATAATTTTTTAATCATTTTCATTAATATTGTCAGCATATCCGAAGTACATTTACAACATCTAACATCATTCACACATTGCCACAGGTCAAAATTAATCAAGACACGCGATTATTCTTCGTAAAAAACAATCATTCCAATATTTGCCAACATTTTCCACCAATTTCCAACAATCAGCCGCAAAAATACAGCCTCGTAACTTGTTCAGTTTAATTACAAGTCTGTGCTCGAGGTCCCAGGACGCACCGAGCTAACATTGCCAGAAATACCAAGCAATAAATTAACTTTTAACTTTCCGTGTCCTAGTTGCAAGTTGCGATCATGATCCATTATCTGCAAACTACGCTGGTCTTATTGAAACAATAATAGAAAGAAAAGGAAAGTATAACAAAAAGGAAGGAACTCTAATTGTTCTAAAGAAAAATGAGACCACGCTCGTCATAATCAAACAAGAAAAAAGTAAAAATCCTGAAGCAATAGAGATACTCCATCCGTCATAATTAAATCAGGAAAGAAAAAGTAAAGAATTGTCCAACGGAATTCGTCGTAATTAAACAACAAAATAAAAGGAAAGAACTCCAACGCTCCTAAGCGAAAAGCTCCCCTAAAACACTAACCTGTTTGCAAACCACAGTGCTGAGTTGTGCGAATATCTTTGAATCCGTGATCACGGCGAATCGTTGGAAAAATTGATATACTCCGCGAAAAGTCACGAGTCAGGGCTTTCCGTCGTAGGTCTTTAGTCGGATAATGAAAAAGCTAGGATTAAAGTTTAATGAACGGCAGCACCGCACGGTTTTAATCGACATCGACGGCGCGCGGCGCAGAGAAAGAGAACTCGCCGAGCAAACGGTTCGGTAGTGGCGTTCGGAGAACAAATGTCGGGACGCGAGTTGTGTGAACGTCGAAATCGTTCGTTTGAGATAGATATTGAATTTGGATTCCATCTCAAGGTAGCAGCAGACCCAAATTACATTTTTCTGGACCATCTCGCCAGTAGGCCCCCCGAACTCTATTTCTATCTTTACCGATGGAAGTAAAAATGAAGAGATGGGAGGTGTTGGTGCTGCATGTTTTTCACCCAAATTAAATGAACCCCGCCTACTATGCTTGCACAAGGATGTGTCTATCTTTTCCGCAGAATGTATTGCAATCAAGACTGCTCTTGAGCTTGCTTCTAGCTGGCATTATCAACATATCTACATCTATTCTGACTGTTCGAGTGCTTTAGTAGCACTCGGGCTATGCTAAATCCAACCCCCTTCTACTTGATATCCATAATCTGATAAACTTGTGGCGGCTACTTCCTATGCTCGTCAACAGAGGGACATTACGACAACACCTTTCCCGCTACTACCTGAATCTTCCTCTGTTTGTATATGTACCGTCCTAAACTGTCCTTACGACATCCCGCGTCTAAGGCACGGGTCCGCTAGATAGCCTTACCGACGAGTCCTCTAGCGGGCCTAGGACGAAACGCTTCCTTCTCCTTTTTCCTCCTCTCACTCACTTTTCAGCCGCCATAATTGGTGACCCCGACAAACGAACAACAACGCTACCTTCTGAGCTGAGGAGACGACAACATCAACAAACCACGGACAACATCAGGAGGACTGGAAGGTGACTAACTCTGTCACTGCCTTGCCTGAACTACTGCCCGACCAACAGCGAGGACTTCTCCCTACTATGCGCTTCTGACGTCATCTTCGTAGCATTATATGGTTTAACGTTTCCGCATCTAAATTTGTGCGACGTTTTCGTATCTACATTTGTGCGACGTTCATCCATTGTTTGTGCCACTATACGAGTCCTACAAGCGGCTTAGGGAGCTACTCAACTTCGTCGATTCGGCAGCATCACTAGTGGGCACACTGACAGCACACATTCCAGCGATCTCCTTGGATTCCGGCGGAGATCAGCGTAATTAGAGGGAAATTTGTCCAGATATCGTTGACCACTGGCAAGGGGGTAATGTGGCGGCTACTTCCTATGCTCGTCAACAGAGGGACATTACGACAACACCTTTCCCGCTAATACCTGAATCTTCCTCTGTTTGTATATATACCGTCCTAAACTGTCCTTACGACATCCGACGTCTAAGGCACGGGTCCGCTAGATAGCCTTACCGACGAGTCCTCTAGCGGGCCTAGGACGAAACGCTTCCTTCTCCTTTTTCACTATTTTGTCAACCCCAGTTTCTAAGTGATATTTGTAATGCTAATAATCCCGTGTGGGGATTTATAGCTTAATTAAAAAGAAGAAAAAAAATCGTTCGTTCCTTTCGATCGATGATAGTAGACTGGTTCATCGTTCACGCGTCCCTTGGATACACATTCATCACCGTGCTCCGTTTTACGAGTTATGCCGCGACAGAAGCCTGTCGCAATATTCCCGTATTATACTTATACGTTTCGACGACGACGCGGCGCGTCGTGACGCCCAGGGGCTTCGAAAAGACAATTTACAAGGATCGTATACAGGGTGTCCTACATAAAACTGGAGGAACAGACTGTACTTCGTAAACGTCTGGAAAAAGAAGAAACTGTTGTTAATCAGAGTTAAACGGTATTGAACGGTGCATAATATTCTAATAACATTATGCACCATCCAATACCGTTTAACTTTGGTCAACAACAGTTTCTTCTATTTCCAACCGTTTACGAGGTACAGCCTGTTTCGGTTGCTTGGGACACCCTGTATACACATACGATGAAAGAGGATCCATTGAAAGTGGATCCATTTCTCTTGAGATCACGCCGAGGAAAATTGAAATAAATTGTCTTTTCAGTATTTCTCTGAAAATTTTTCGAGCCCAGTTTTGCTTTATAAATTGAAATTTTGTTCATGTACAGGGTGTACGAATGGACGTGAACGTTTAAACATTAATAATTTCGTCAAAAAAAAAAAATAGTACAACAATAAACTCGGACTCATTGGAAAGCATAAAATCTCAATTTTTTTATTCATCATTTATTTCTTCCTAGAAACATTTTGAGTGATACAGCAGGCGAAAAACTGAGTACACGTTTGTTCTCGAAAATGCGACAAGTTTAAACGTCTGTAGAAACGTTAAAAAATTTGTTTCGTGAACGAATCTACCATAGATTTGAAGATTGGAGCCTCCTCTTTAAAACGACATCTCAAAATTTGATGTACGATTTTGTTTTACTTTTTTATTGGACGAAAACGAGGAAAAAGTTCTAACCGCGATGTACCTTACATAATATTAGGGTCAAGTCGATGGAACACTTACCGTTCAAATTTAAATTAAATGGTCGAAAAAAGTCGTAGATCAAGTTTTGAGGTCTCGTTGTAAAGTGGAAGTTTCGATCTTCGAGTCTGTGGTAGATTTATCAACGAAAAAAATTTTTCAACCATTTTACAGACGTTTGAAGGTTTTTCTTTTAAAAAATACAATTAAGTGTTCGAAACAAGGAATTCAATGTTTTACATATTTAACAAAAGCAAGACAAGCCGCAGAAACGTTTTCCGAAGTTCATCGACGATTGTCATACTGTTTCTGTGTTTTTCGTGCTTTTGCTCGAGTATATCGCGTATATTCTCTTCCGGCTCGCCGTCGATCGTCTTAATCTCGACCATTAATTAGCTGGGAATCTTGAGCATGGAGGATTTCGTTGTCCGGAAGTCTGCCTCCTCTTGATCCTCGAAGGAAAAGCTGCCTCTTAATCAAGAAGCCGCCCATCGTCGAATCTCTCGCCGTTTCGCGGAGACAGAATTCAATATCGGTGTAAATACGGACGCGGTATGAAACGCGCTCGTTAATAATCCTTCTGGGGGACCCCCTGTCGGCTGTTTTCTTGTCTACGGCACCGTAATCGCTCATTTAATATCCACCGGCGGGGAAGGGAACCGGGAGGGGGGAGGAGGAGATCTAATTTCTCGAAGTCAGAATGAAAGACCCCGACGGCGAGGATCGTCGAATGATCCCGCATGAATGACCCCCGTCGCGGCTTTCATTCCGCCAGGAAAAAAAAAATGTTTCCTCGTTCCTTGAGCCGATACACTTGATCGGATTATCGCTATTTATCTCGGTAACAGTCGTTATTAGTTGCAGAGTAACGATGGACGTTGCGTTGCGCGCATGCGTAAAACACGATTAATTTACGATTTCCTGCTGTATAATCGAACAAGGTAGCCGGAGGGCTGACTTTGTAGGGAATTGTTTGCTAAATCGATTTAGTCGTCCATACCTCGCTCCATAGTCTTCGTTATTATGGTATTTTATGGAGCCGGTTTTGTAAAAATGATCAATTAACACTATTCCTACCACGACCGGTCAAATGACCGTTTTTAAAATTTCCTATTGTAGTATTTGATGGACGAATGAGTTCGTGTATGCGTGTAAATGCGTGAATTGGCATTCACCTAACGTTAATAACATATTCACTTCTGTGTCAAAAGTAGCCATAATCACAATGTTACTGCTTGAATAACAGCTCTAAACTGAAAACGTTTTCATAGATAAGTGTGTCAAACTCAAGAATTGTAAATATTATTGTTTGTGTTTCTTCATGAATAAGCAAAGGACTCAAGCGCGTATAATTCCATAACGCTATTTCCGAGCGCTTCAAGTACCTACAACTCGAAACTTCAAACTGTTATATCTCATCATGGAAGTATCTGACAAAAAAATGTTTCAGACAAAATTGACTTGTTTTTTCCTGTAGAAACTAAAATGGTCATCGAAGTCCCATAAAAAAATAATGATTAATAAAGAAGTTGGAAATTCGGATTAGGTATGTTTACATTTCTCGGTGACCTCTCGAGCTCGGCTGTCCTTCTCTACGTTCGGCAAACCTCAAACAATGATATCCCTCGCGCATAATTGTCCCTCCGCAGACCCGTGTTGTGGACAATTATCGTTTATGTAGTCAGAAAGGCCCTTCAGTTCCATGCAATTTAAGACTAAGAACTTTAAAATCGATGGCATAGTTTTCGAGACATTGAGCTGTTCAGAGTTATGTGGGCCACCCTGTATACAAACAGAGGATGATTCAGGTAGTAGCGGGAAAGGTGTTGTCGTAATGTCCCTCTGTTGACGAGCATAGAAAGTAGCCGCCACAAGGCAATTAGCCAAACTCCCACGGCGATAAAATAAGAGTCCTGTTTTCATGTTTTCCCCGAAATTCTAATAGAATTTTCAACGATTTCGCCTGGTGCAATCTTGCATCGATCGAATACCGACGATTGCAGAAACGCTTCCGAGCCAGCAGTTTATTAATTAATTCTGTTACCTGGAAGGACAGCAGAGTTTATCTCACGGTCGGCGTTAACCTACGTTTGGATTATGCGATCGTAACGCATGGAATCCTGTCGGCCAAACGACAGCGTTTCCGATGGAAATTACGATTACGCTGGTTAAGCGAAATTAGGTAGCAGTAATTGATTCGGTCCTGACATTCGGGCACGTCCTATCGACAATTCTAACGGTTCGATCGGCCTTATCGTTGCACCGATCACGGCTGCATTCCTCGTGGAATAAGGGGACAAGACTTATCGACGAAAACGATTCGCCGGGATCTAACCAGGACCCGTTGTTACAAGGATCCTACTACCTGATAACACGATTCACTTCAAAGAATCAATTTCACCGCGTTGCGGAAATTCTTTTTTAGAGTAGTCTTCTTTGGTAGACGCTGATTAATATCTTAATTTTCAAAAATTAATCAATCTTCTCCGACTGGCACTAAATTCTTCGATACGAACGACTATTAAGGTGACCAATCGTCCCCCTTTTGTAATTTTCGTTTAAATAATAATTAATGGGCATGCAAGCATAATTGCAATATAAAATGTTACAAATGTTTTTAATATTGCTTTTTTAACATATCATAGCGTATTATTGTTGAAATAAATAAAATGTTTCTTTTACTTACAATATTTTCTTTCTTCAATTTATTTGTGTCCTGCTTTTCATTGTAAGAAAGTTGGTCACTTTATGATTATGGCAGCTCGATAGGTATTCCAGCGTGCAGATTTCGCCGTGAATATTCGCTCGGAGATCCCTAAAAAATCTTCACGAAAGCATAAACAGTTTATCTCGCCGAGCAGTTTAGCGTCTTTTGCTCTCTTTATCGTTTCGATCCGGTGATCAACGATTCGCAGGATCGAATAAAAAAAAATAAAAAGAAGGTTTATCTCGTGCAAAGCATCGTTCCCGGATCGATATCATTTGCCATTTATTTTATTCCCGAGTCGTAAAGAGGAGTAAATAAAGGCGAAAGAAGACGAAGACGTCGAAGCTACCTTCACAAGGCAGCAACGGGGTTTACACTCGTTCAATAACACTCGCGGCTCCAACATGCTTTATTGCCGAGCGGAGATGTTTGCCGAACCGAGAACCTCCTTTTGGACACAGCCGGCCAATTTACTTTCGCGGAATCATCGATGTGTTGCCTGTAAAACAAGTTTACCGATGGAACTGTCCAACTACTAAAATTCCTCCCTCTTGTGCCCGGAAAATATCGTTCAACCCTCTACGGGCTTCGAGAATTTTCTACATTATGTACTCGCTAGTTAGAGAGTCCATCTAATATTTCCAACCTACTAAAAATTGATTCTAGATTAATGAAAAGTATGCGATGACCATCTACGAAAAACCGATGTTTAAATTGTTCCAAATTTCATAAGGAAAAATAGCATTTTTAGAGTACACTCTGCAGGGCGCATAAATAGAAAATGGTTTCTTCTAGGCCAACCTGCCATGCGTTTCTATAAAAAGGGCTGGAGACATTGAAGATTCAATCGCGAAGTTTCTTTATTCTTCGGAAAACATCTCAATGCGATTTAGGACGGTTAAAAACATTGGAGAATGTCCATCTAATATCTCCAACTTGTTAAAAGATGATTCTAGATTAATGAAAAGTATCTGACTACCATCTATGAAAAATCGAGGATTTGTTCTAATTTGATCAGGAAAAATAGTACAATTATAAATTTGGACTTGTTTTAAGGCTCGAAGCCTCTACTTTTGCATACCACTGTACATTTCTAGTTTCAAATGTTTTTGCATGATATGGTAGCTGGAAAACTGATGACACCTTTTAAACATGATTTTTCTCCACGTTACTACGGGCAGAAACGTCTGTGGAAATCTTAATAAATCTTTTTTGGGATTGAATTTGAATCATGAACTTGAAGATTAAAATTTCCACTTTGCGACGATGTAAAAACAACTGTTAGTATTTTTTCTGCAATTCCGTCCAATTGCAGTTTTTTCAGAAAAATTTTTTCTTGTCGCACAGTAAATTAATCCATCTAAGGTCTCAAAAAGATTTAAGTCGTTTGGTTCAATCTTAAAAAAGTTATCGTCTTTTTAAATGCGTCCGAATCTTTTTGTGACATACTGAACATAGAGTTGTAAAAGACCTACTAGTTCTTTTTACCCCATTGAGACGGCAAGGAGTCATTTTTCAAAATCCTCAAAGACTCGAAATAAACACGCGTGCTATCTTTTTGTCTGGGAGTGTATGATTTGATTCCGATTCGACTCTAAGCGATAGGACGCGAGCAGGTGGAAACAGTGGAAGATCAAGTTTGCGAGGGAGAATTTTCAAGTAGTTGAACTCGAATCGTACGGCTTGCCACAAGGGTCGATTGTAGTGCCGGCACATTGGCGCTAAATACCCGAAGTCGATACGACTGCGTGCGACACGTGTTCGTAACGAGTCCGTTCAACTTTTATGTGCACCTCGCACAAGGAAACAGGCGGACCAGCTTGTATTACTGTTTGCCAAGTGTCCCGTGGGACGTGATAAAACCGAGAGGAAACGTCCTAATCCCCGTGACTCGGCGGGTCAGAGGTGACAATCGTAAAAGAGCTCGCCTTCGATGGCTCGTCGTTCTCGAAAACGCCAGAAGAATATCTTTTCCGCGTTAACATGCAGAAATTCAAACTATAATGCCCCGGAAATAAAACGTCCATCTCTCGTTACGTTAACTTATGCTTCAGATATCGTTCTGGTCACCGAGAGCATTTTTTTAAACGCGTGCCATCGTCCAGAAATGCAATTTGCTAAGCTCACGCGACCATTCGTGCACGAAGAATTTCGCAGAAAATTCAAGAGTTCGAAAATACAGTCAGAAAATTCAGGATTTTAAATTGCGAATGAAAATGAACTGTCACAATTTTGGAGAATTTGTTTAACAATTATCATTTTTATAATGTTGCAAATGATTAATTTGGTTGCGTAATCTAATGTAAGCGTACGAAACAACGAGGCAAACATAGTCTGTTGATGCAACGAGTGCATAGTTTCAACAGCAACCGCGCAGTCGTTGAATCTAACTTCATAATTTCAATTTGCCAGCAGTAACAAACCCGCTTTTGTAACGAAATTGTTGCAATCGGAGACCCGCGAATTCCGGTTGCGTTTTGGTTCGACGATTTATCGTCGAGAATTCCGCTAATTGATTCGGATTGCGTAATGCGACGAAATGCATTGGATTGTTCGGACACAATCGATCACTGCAGCACGTTGGATCCCTCGAATCGATTGCGTCAGGGTTAAATTCGGTCCAATCGATCTCATCCTTCTTCACGATATACATGCACGATTTGTATAAAATTTCTTCTCTTTTTGAGGCATAATTAAACATAAAATATATCTTGTTACTCTGGAAATGTACTAAGAACAAACTATGCTGTCGTAATACAGAGTACGAATAATTTTGCTGCCGATTTTTATATAGCAGGTCACAAAATGAGTCATAAGAGAAAGGCAATTAAATCCAATATTTTTTACATTTCAATCCCAATCGAATACAAAGAAAAAAGACATGAAAATGGCTTAGCTTTTAATCACTAAAACTAACAAATATCTAATGATCGTCTAAAAATTCTCAGTGGAGTCCCAAGAACAACTTAAAAAATTATCTGAGAATAGAATTAAAATTTTTGTATAAAAATTTAGGGGGTTGGTTAGATAAAAATTAGGTTATTATAAAATCTTGATTGTAATTTAAATTAGCAATTTAGTGCCAGTAAAATTATATAGAAATAAAAATTTATATATAAAAATTTAGGGGGGAGGGGGTTGATTAAATAAAAATTAGGTTATTATAAAATCCTGATTGTGACACCGATTATAAATTTGTTGGTTTTGTTGCGCAGGTCCCAAGAGCACATAAAACAATTCTAAGAAAAATTTCAACGATTAATTTCAACTTTGCGAGCCCCAGCGTGATTAATCTAAAATACAAAAATGCTTCATCAAGCATGAGGTTGACTCAAGAAAAGGTACCAGAGCAGAAGGTTGGTGTCCGTGTGATAAAACAGCCCTAATATTCGGAATTTTCTTCGGTCGTTCGTGCGGCAATTCGACCCCAGCGTGACATTGACACGATTTGGCGAACTTGAAACCGCGCTGTGTGAAACGAGGCCGCTAATTTCGGTAGACGGTAACCGTTCAGGCCAGAATACGGACGTAACGACCGATTTCGCCGCGCGGCGCTCGTAAACGTGTTTTCAAAAGGGAGTCGTTGAATGCAACACGGAGCTTTCACGTGGCATCACGTGTGTTCGACAACAGCTGCGGACCATCCAAGACCGTGTAGCACGGCCGCCGTCCCGAGGCCTGCCTCGAATCGTTCAACTCGGAATCTTCACCGGGAAGACGGTGTTCCAGCGACCACACTAGAGAAACTTCCTGTCGCCGTGCGGCCAGGCTATTTTCTTTTATACCGCTTTAACCTGTTAACCGTTTTGCTTCATTTTAAGAACGTGTACTTAGCGTGCGGTTCATTATTTTTAAGCCAGCATTATTTTTATGATTTTCTGTTTATACTACACCATCTCCTAAATTTTATTCAATAGCAAATGAAATTCCTTTTCTTACATGACGAATGTACTAGTCATTAGACAAAACAATGCCGTCTTTTCCTGTCGAGTATACTCGACATAAACGGTTAACAAGTTAGCCAATGTTTCGATGCGGGGTAAATCCTAGTTTCACAAACAATAAATTGGTTAGAGAATTAATGAATCAGACTCTTCGGGGCTAGAACATAACTGGACTCGGGCTAGCCGAAGTTATCACTGCTGGCACAGGTCGGCACAGTTTCAAAGGCAGATTCCGCCAGTTCACTAGATCGCAAGTTCTCCCAGAACTTCTCCCTCATTGTCCCTCGACTCGAAATCTTCCGAGGCAAGGGACTAGCAGCGAGGTGTTATCTGCTATGCAATACATACATATACATATGTATACTCGCGATTATGGCACATCCGACAGAGGGGAATCGAAGACAGTTGTACAACGCGCGAGTATACAACAGCTTCAACCCTTCGAGAATTACGACCACGATCGAATCGCGTTTGCCATTCGCGAATGCACTTAAAGAAACAAGCAAAACGTTTATTTATTTAATGTTGCTTCAACATCAAAGATCATTAGCAACACGGTACATTTTCGTACAATATTTTATACATATTTGTATCCTTGATAAATTGGGCAAGACCGGCGATATATTCCTTAGAACTTAACAGAATGGGTAAGGATCCAGGCAACTTAGCATTTTTCCTTTCATTCTCATATTTTTTACATTCTATTATTAAATGATTTATGTTAACTGGTACTTTACATATATCGCAGATCGTGTTTTCTTTCTTGTTTAACGAAAATGAAAGGGTTATTTCTGAGTGCCCAATTCTGATTCTAGAAATTGAGGTTTGAATTTGACGATCTACTGGACTTGGAAATTTTTGCCACTCAAGATCCACTCCTTCATTTTGATATTTTTGTATGTAATTCCTTTTAATTTTGTGAAATACCTGTTTTCTAAAAATTTCATTTAGGGTTTGGAGAATTTTTTGTGGAACACGCGAGAGGGTTTCTTTTTCTATTTAGCTTTGCCTCGCGGAGGTCCAATGTTGGAGCCGTCTCTCTCTCTCTCTCTCTCTCTCTCTCTCTCTCTCTCTCTCTCTCTCTCTCTCTCTCTCTCTCTCTTTCTCTCTCTCTCACTCTCTCTCACTCTCTCTGTCCTTAAGAGCATTTTTAGAGTACACTCTGCAGGACGCATAAATAGAAAATGGTTTCTTCTAGGCCAACCTGCAATACGTTTCTATAAAAAAGGGCCGGAGACATTGAAGATTCAATCGTGAAGTTTCTTTGTCCCTCGGAAAACATCTCAACGCGATTTCGGACGGTTAAAAACATTCGAGAATGTCCATGTAATATCACCAACTTATTAAAAGATGATTCCATATTAATGAAAAGTATCTGACCACCATCTTTGAAAAATCGAGGATGTTTAAATTCTTCTAATTTGATTAGGAAAAATAATACAATAAACTTGGGCTTCTTTTAACGCTTGAAGACTCTACTTTTGCACACCATCGTTTATTTTTGTTTCAAATGTTTTTGCATGATACGGTAGCTGGGATACTGCAGACAGTTTCTCAACACGATTTTTCTCCAAATTACTACGGATGGTAATTTATGTAGAAACGTTAACAAGTCTTGTTTGGGATTGAATTTATCATAAATTTGGAGATGGAAGCTTCCTCTTTAGGTCGATTTCAAAAGTTTTACATTAAAAAATTTATTTATCACTTGGGAAACATCTCAATACGATTTACGAAGGTTAAAAAGAATTTGAGAGGATCCAGACAAATAAAATAATTAAGGTGTCTTGCTGGAGACACAGAAAATATTCGTTTTACACAAAAATTCATGATCTTAACGATTGTAATCGAAGTTAAAAGTTACCATTATAATTAAGTGCTGTTTCAGTATTATTATCATATGTTAACGTTAATGTATTTGATAGCATGTTTTCTTGAGGAACGTGGTTGTGAAATCTTGACGAGACCTTCGTTAGAACGTTTGACGTGATCAAGTAGATGTTCAATGGTGAGTTTATTTTTGGCGTGGTCCACCTGCTGGTCGATGCATATTTTCTTTCTTTCTTTTTGTTGGTAGCTAATAGCTGCTGTCAGCATTCGAACATTAACGATTTCCTGGGACGAATAGATAATTAGTATTTTAATCCACTGAATTTTATCAATGTCATTCCATAGAAAAATATTATTCTTCTATACATTCTGATCATTGCCAATGTAATTTTCAATCTTTTAATCGATGTAAAACGAGTTAATCGAACATATCTGTGTTCACTGTTGCCTCTTTATTAAGTATCTGCACCAATACAACTGGTCTATAATATCTCACAAAAATTATACAAAATCATACGAATGTTTTTATTAAGATCATGTTCCTAATAAAATGGGACGTATAACCAAAAAGTTGTGTGTGGTGAAACAAAGTGAAGCTGCTTACTTATTCTATGAAATCCTTCAATATTAATTAATAAAAATTTTAGTTTGCTTATTGACATAAATTGTCGTTTCATACTTAACGACTTGATAATTTTGACATATAGTTCTAGCAGTTAATATTACGTTCTCTGTATGCTATGACTAGACGGCAAATTTTATTTTATGACAAAAATGAGTAGATGAAAAAATAGTAAAAGGATTAAAATAATTGAAGAATATGGGTGTATTATTTTCATCATGTTGAAATTATTGAAGAAAGAATGATATAACGCAGGAATGAGCAGTTTTGTCTCAGTTGAGACAAACCGTCTCCACCATCGCACTTTTCCCCCCACCAGCATCCGCCGTTACCATAGAGGAAGGGAGTGTTTCGCCCGTCGCGAATAATGCGCAGGCCTCGCGCACGAAAGAGAGGTCGGTGGGAGAAGCAGGCGTTTAAGGGGCCCCTATCGTGCCCATCCCTGATATAATGTTTCTTCCAATTGATGTTACCAATTTTTACTTTGCATTAAAAACCACGGTCTAGTTGTGATCCACTAACAATTAAACAATTTTACTTGTCTCGCATTAAACCTTTTGGGGAGAGTACGATTTCCGTGGCCCATCGTTTTGAGGTTATATTTGTGTTCTTGGGGTTATTTCAAGAAAAAAATGTATAAGTAACATGGTGTCAAATTGGCCTGGTTTAGTCGGTAAAGTAGATTTCCAGTTTTTTTGTAAATTTGCAAATATCTCGGTAACTATGCGAAATATGGCAAAATATCAAGAGACCTTTTTTGTAGAAAATAAAATTTTATTCGCATAATCTTTGAATTGTAGCTGTCATTCAGAATTTGAACTAGTAATGGAAAAAATCATGTGAATAGAATGAGTTGTGGTTAGGTCGTGGAGGGGGCGGATCAAAACGAGGGGCCACGGAAATCGTACTCGTGCCAACCTTTTTAATCATTCATACTTAAATATCTTTCACGATTAGCAACCTATAATATTATAATATCTGAGAATTACTTCTTCGTTTGGTTATAAGCTTTTCCTTCAATTAAAAGAAATAAATGATTCGCAGTTGATCCATGAAATTATTGTCACGGTAGACAAACCGGCGAATGATTAGAGCTTTTAATTAACTAGTTACCGGTCGATTGGGTGCCCGAGTCACCCGCTATTAGTTCCCATAGATATTTCCACGGTGTCAGGAAGAGCGGCGTGTGAATCCTGCAGTCTTTATTGTGCTCTGTTACTTTAATTCGTTCGGATACGAGGAGGAGCGGGGAGGGGTGGGTGGTGGTGGGATTCGCGGATAAAGAGCGCCGGAGATAATGTCGACTTTGAAATTGGATATGCTGGAACGCACACGACGCCCTCTCCCGCGCCGCTTTCTATCGCCTCGACTGCATTCCCTTAATTACTCGCGCGAACGGTGTACTAATTAACAGAAACGCCGTTCTCTGTTCTAGGCGAGGCGCGGACGTGAGGGCTGATCCGATGAATGGGGCTCAGCTCTGGCACAGGTATTGTCTAGAAATAATCTCGAAAGGCCGGATAACGAAACCCAGTCCGACCATTCGATTCTAACCACTCATCATAATCGATTCGCCGACAGTTAGCTTAATCTCTCCTTCGTCGATCATGCGAATCCTCGCAACCAGACGCGAGGAATTTGCTGTATGATTAATTCGGGGCTGGCAAATGTTAATTTATTGCTGGACTTTTCTATCAAAGAACTACTCCATACACTCGTTAAAAATGATTAGTTAAAAATTTCTTGGATAATAGATACTTCATCTATTTTTTAATTTTTCACTTTAACCCTTATGTCTTGTCTCAGGCTTTTATGTATTTACGAGGGAAATGAGTAGGAGAAATTGAATATACAAGAAAGATTAAAAGACTTGGAGGTTATCGAAATGTAATTGTCAATTTTTGAAAATTTTTGGAGCACGAAAAGAATTGCAAAGTGGCTCCTGTGTCTTGCAATGGATGCAGACAATTTTTTTTTTGCATAAAGACCCGCAGTCTGCTTATGTCAATAACCAGAATTTTCTACTATATTCATTTTATAATTTCAGCGCATACTAGTCTATCTCAAATATAAATTAATCCGTGGTCACTTAAAAACAAAAATCTACAATAATCCTGCTATTGATCAACAAAAGCATTAAAGAAGTTTCAAAAAGAAATTAACGAGTGTTAATCATTTGAAAAAGTTGAAATTCTACTCTTTTAAATTTGATCTATTATATCATTATAACAAAAAGTTGGTTATAATTAATATTATCTTCAATAATATTAATTATAACCAACTTTTAAAGCGGGGATGGGCAATTTTGCCTCAATTGAGGCAAAACCGTCCACACCATAGCGCCATCTGTCCCCTTCCAGCAAGTTCGGTACAATGGGGCAACGAAGACACGAGACATCAGTATTCTAGTATATTCTAGTATATTCTGGTATATTCTAGTATCTTCTGGTATATTCTGGTATATTCTAGTATATTCTAATACATTCTGGCATATTTTAGTATATTCTAGTATATTCTAGTATATCCTAGCATATTCTAGTATATTCTAATATATTCTGGTATATTCTAGTATATTCTAGTATATACTAGCATATTGTAGTGTATTCTGGTATATTCTAGTATATTCTGGTATATTCTGGTATATTCTAGTTTATACTAGTATATTCTGGTATATTCTAGTATATTCTAATATATTCTAGTATATCCTAGTATATTCTAATATATTCTGGTATACTCTACTATATTCTACTGTATACTAGTATATTCCATAATCTTCTGGTCTATTCTGGTATATTCTAGTATATTCTGGTATATTCTGATACGCAACGAACGTGCGCGCTGCATGAAAGAGAAGTTGGTGGGAGAAGCAGGCGTTTGAGGGGCTTCACCAGTGCCCAGCACTGTTTTAGACTTATTTTTGTGGAATTTTGAACTGATCGAAAAAATGTGTATTATACGAACTATAAGGGGCTGATTTTGGTGGTTAATTTTTGTATCGAAATTTAGAACAGAAATAACTTCGACAGAATCGATTTCCTCGAATCTCGACAATTTCGTTTCCGGTTCCAGCGCCATTGAGTTAAAGCGATCTTAAAAGGATCTATCCTTTAATAAGATTCCTCTGGCAGATTCAGGGATTCTTGATCGTCCGGAATCCGATGATCTCATCGATTTAGACCAATTTGGCAGCGTGTCTTGCTAGGCTGACTTCGATGAACTACAAGCACGAGCTAGGATTTTTCTTGTAGGTGTTAGGTCGAGTCATAAATAACTCTTACCTGGGCTCGAGGAAAATACGTCTTTCCAGAGGGAACACTCTGTGTGACACATCCTAGATTTCCTAACACTCTACCGGAAGCCTATTAATAGCCTTCGCTACGATGATTGACATATCAGAAAGAAACACACTGATTTCCTTTCAAGTAATATTCTTGGAGGAGTCACTGTGATTTCCTTCCAAATAATATTCTTAGAAGAATGTAGACGCGTTTGGACAGTTTGTTGCATCAAGATCCAAATCGAGAGATTAATCAATAAATTATTGACTCTTCATCATTGGTAGTAGAATATCAAATCGTTAAGTTTAGGAGAAAATCACTTAAATGAAAATCAGTTCCTTAGTTGTTATAGCATAATAGTTCCTTAAATATTAGATTGTGGAACATTTATGACAAAAATGGATAGTTAAACAGTCAAAGGAAAAATACAAAATTGTAGGAACTACGGCAGAATTTAGTTTATATTGTTTAAAAAATTATTATAGCTTAAATGGACTGTCATAGTGCACTTTTACTCGTTCAATGTTAATTTTTACAGAATTGCTACATGAAAATTATTGTTACTTTACAACATTAGAAACACTGACAGACAATGAAGGATAATCTACTTTTTAAACAGTTCTATGTACAAACATTGCATAATAATTAGTTTAAAAATGCTTAACAATGCTCAATAGTCCATTTAAAGATCAAAAGAGGAAATACATTTTCATGCAGTTCCCGTTTCTAGCAATCGTTACATGAAATTGTGCATAAAAATTCACAGTCTAGCAATTATATTATCAGAGAGTCTGTAACAATTTTAATAATTTTTAATCCCGCTTTTTTAACCAGACAAAATCCTCCACAAGTAGTGTAAGTCACCAACAGATTCCGAAGCTGTCTTGTAATAGAAAAATCTTCATTTTCGCAAAGGTCTGCAGTTAACCAACAATGGAAACCCCGCATAAATAATCTAGAACAACAGAAATAATTAATACTACCCCGTGGCAGCCACAGAAATATAAATTCCCTCGGAATAATTCATAGAATCAGCAGTCGTGCAGAAATTCTGTTTATCAAGAATGCCATCGAGTTCCCGGCGAATAAAATAGTTTCGAGGATATTTTGCTGGGTGCACTATCCAGCTGTGTCCTCGGCAGTGCACTATAAATGCATAAAATCACGGGGTCTATTTATGAATCGGATACAAACTGCAGTAGATAGGGAAACAAAGGTTAGAGGAACACCGGAGTAGGTTGTCTGGCGCCAAAGTACATAGGTGATCAAATTCAATTCGAATATATCTCGCGACAGAGATATATTTCATGATTAGACGGTAGATCTTTGTGCAAAGTAAAAATGTTCTTCATCGATCGCAACAAGTAGAAGTCAGATCATTTCTTTTTTTCTTTACAAATTTTCTTTACAGAGTTGAAAAATCAGTGTTTAGGGTGTCTCAGAAATGTTGTACTTCCTTAAAGGAGGTGATCCTTGAGATCATTTAAAGTAAGTTTTTCCTTTGGGAAAATGTTCTCCGCGGCTTCGTTAAGGAGTTATTAGCGAAAAACGCGGACCAATCAGAGCGCGGCTACAGCAGAGCGTGGCGTTGTCGTTGGCCCAGCCGGAATCCGTCCGCGGTAGCCGCGCTCTGATTGGTCCGTGTTATTCGTAAATAACTCCTTAACGAAGCCGCGGCGGAAACTTTCGGTAAGGAAAAAGTTACTTCAAATGACATCAGGAACCTTTTTGTAAAGTTTTCCGACATTTTTGGGACAACCTGTATAGAAAATTGTTCGACACATGATACATTTCCGCTTGTTCCCTCTGATCGCGTTGAATTCTTCATTCCGTTAATCCAATTTCTTCGCGAGGAAAACAAATAGATTGTAACGAAAACGTTTTGTCGCCTTTATCGAACTGCTGCAGACGGGGTAAGAAGCTCGGGAACTCGATACTAAATCAACGTGGCAAAAAACTTTGCGAAATACACGGGAGAAGGTGCACGTCTCGAACCTAATTCGCGATACCCGATCGACTTTTTCCTTGCGAATGATCGAGCGACTGCCATACTTCTCTCAACGACTGCTCGCATCGTCACAGAAGTACCCTCCTCGTTTTGCAACTTCTTTGAGAATATTTTCAACTCAAACTTTTGTTGAACGATCTTCAGAAAATTACGAGATGAAAGCTTTTGTAGAATATTGATACTTTTGTATCGTCTGTTTGGATGCTTTGCAATCTTTTATAGCTTGGGAAGGTTTTCAGGAAACGAGGAGGTGGACGATATTATAGAATATTGATCCTTTTACATTATTTGTTTGTCTGTATTGCGATTTTTGTGCTCTTGAAGCTTAAGAATGTCTTTAGAAAATGATGAGATGGGCGATTTTATAGAATATTAATCTTTTTAGATTATTTGTTTATCTATTGCGACTTGGGAAGAATTTTAAAAAATTATGAGATTTAATCAGTACAAAATTATACATATATTATATTGTTGAGCTCCTTTTAAAATGACGATTTCAATCAAGATGTACTAAATGAGTCTTCATTTTATCTAGATCGATATAAAATTGTACTTGTCTATTACCAATAATTCGCTTCTACCTGAATTGCAACAAATTTGAGTGAAATAAAAATTTATTTTCTTTCTTATCACTTTACCTATAAATATGCTTTTTTTTTTTTTAAATGAGCGATGCTTACGTAAAAGAAGCTCAATAATTTTCTTCCAAATAATACTATCAGAAGTTGCTATGTTGCGTTGATTGTAAACATGTTTTGATTTGTGAATGAAGTTGTTTTCGCTTTTAAACAATTGATTGATCCTTGGTTCTAACAAGACTATTAGAAGTTAATATTTTGATTGGGTTGAAAATAATATAACAGTATTTTCAAATTCTTCTAACGTTTCTACTGTTTGAAATCGCAGCAACTAATTTTTGTCACAAAGCTCGCTGTCTATCGGTAACTGATCGAATTATAAAAGAAGAATTATAATGTCTCCGATTCGCGAGAAACATCCGCATTCGTCTTCGACTCGGTGTAAAAGCAAGCAGAGCGTCGCCCTGGGGGCTCGAACATCCAGGAAGAATTATAATAGAGAGCGGAAACCTTTCTTCTATCAACGATAGAAGAACTGTCAACAGTCGTTTCTCTATCGCGACGGCATTTACATTCGTGGGAGCAGAGAGCCGAGAGCAGAGCAAAGAGCAGCGTGTCGCATCTCGACCGTTTCCAATCCCCCATCCCCCATCCCCCATTCCGCATCTCTCCGATTCTGTTGGAAAATTAAAGGGCCACGAAGAAAGAGGCTCTTTACGCCACGACTCGCGATGTTTTTCTTCCCCGGGCACATCTTCATGGAAGAAAAGGTGGAAAAAGCGTTGACGGCTTCTGCTGCGAGTCCAGCGAATAGCAGAAAGGTTCCTCGCGATTGGCATAATGGTTCCGAGCGAATGCTGGAAAAGGTCCCGGAAAGCGAACGTTTCAAAGGAACAGAGAGCAAGCAGCGTGGCTTATCTCCAAGTCGACCAGCTGAAAGCGGGGAAAGCCAAGGTGGCAAACTGATGGTACATTCGTTTACCGTCGAACGTACTACAGATTCGGATATTGAATAATCTGTAAAAACGTTGAAACATTTTTTTCCTGACCGAATCTTCCACGGATTTGAAGATTAAAGCTTCCTCTTTATATATCCATTTTATTCAAATTTGAACGGAGTACGTACCACCGACATCACGCTGATGTAAGGTAAATCGTGGTTAGAACTTGTTCCCCGTTTTGTTCCATAAAACAGCTAACAAAAATCGTACATCAAATTTTAAAACGTTGTTGTAAAGAGGAAGCTTCAATCTTTAAATCCACGTTAGACTCAGTCACGAGAAAAATTTTTCAACGTTTTTACAGATTATTTAACATTTCGATTTGCAGCATTTTCGCAAAAAATCAATGTCTTCAGTTTTCCATCTGCAGTGTCCTGGAAAAATTTTTGAAACAAAAATGGAAGATAGTGTGTTAAAGTAGAGACTTGAGTCTCTAAAACGAGTGCAGGATCATTGTCCTACGATTTTTTTTAACGGAATTAAAATAATTTGGACATTGCGATCTTTCGAAAATCGGAGAAATGTTCAGATTCAATTCATTCGATTCATGTATAAAGGTTTCCAGCGAATGCTGGGAAAAGGTTCCGGGAAAGCGAACGTTGGAAAGGAACAGAGAGCAAGCAGCGTGGCTTATCTCGAAGTCGACCAGCTGAAAGCGCTTCTTCTTCTGAAGCGTTTTGCCACGCGCCGCTAGACAAAGTTGAGTGCCGCTACTCTGTTCGAGCTATTGCCAAGACGACTTCCGGAAGACGCGATCGGAAACGACGATGAATGCGAACCTAATTGGCTCTGAATGCGCGGGAACTGATCGAACACGCTGGACCACTCCGTTACGAGCGATCTTACAGATTGGGAAGCTTTGCTTTGTCGATTTTGTTGCGGAGATTGTGGAATTGTTTCTCGAGTATGTTTGGTTTTCCGAGGAGTTTGTTTCAAGTTATGACTATTGTTTTTATTGTTCTTCAAGAATATTTAAAGACGAGCTTCAATTTATTTAATTAAACCTGACCCGTGGCGATTGTTCTGTATTATGCATTTTTATTCCAACATCTGGTTCGTGGATCGCTTCAACCGTTTTTTCGTGGTTCCCTCGATCCCCGTTGTCTGCGTGATTTATGCCGGTGGATCCCGAAATTGGGGAACTGATATCACAGAACGCGAAACTTTGGACATTTGTCGAAAAGTTCCCTAATGGTAAAACCTTTCGTCACTGTGGGAGGTTGAAAAGAAAAGGATGGACGGTAGCGGAGTGTCATAAATTGTTTTCGTCGAGACAGCGTCGAGCAGGGACCATTTTTGACAGCTACAAGATGGCACCCGTTCATTTAGAACGCTAATTTACGGCAAAGTTCGGTGAATAATTTCCAGGATGTTGTTCCCGCTTTCAGGACGTGATTGAATCAACAGATTAAATGAAACAAATGATGTTGATTAAATCTTCCCTTCGTTCGTTTGACTAACTACTTTAACAATTTACTTTGTAAGATGGCACTGTCAGAAATTCGATAGAATTGAAATCATTCACTATAATAAAATACAAAATTGCAAAATTGATAACCACGCGATAGTACGACTGGTTCATTTTATAAACTTCTTCGTAAATTACACTAACAAATTTATTGTCGATATTAGCAAATGTACCTACAGAAGCTGTATCAGCAATTGGCTATTAACCCTTAGCACTCGAATGGCGACTCTCAAAATATTGTTTACATTATTAAATTTTTCTACATTTAATAAATTATTAAATATTGAAATACTGTATGAGGTACTATATCAGTTTCATATGCACAAAATTAAAAAAATTATATACAATGGAAATATTCTAGGTCAGAAGAAATGTTTTTCAGTTGAAATAGCTCCGAGTGCAAAGGGTTAATATTTACTCTGTCGACGAAGACAGAGAGAAGTAACAATTAATAAATGTGAAAACGAATAACACAATTAAAAGATATCCAGTCAAGCAAGATTGAAAAACTAAAAAGCAGTATTTAACTAAAAAATCTACTCTGACCTAGGAGTTATCAGAGATTCGCAAGCGTTAAACAAGTTACAGCCACGCTGCAGCGGAGATCCGCGATGTAAATAATTTTCCGCGGTTTTACAGCGCTGTAATTTTCAGCGGAGCGATTTCGTTCCATCATCGGGGTTGTTCGATTTCTCTGCGTGATCCCGCGCTAAGCGGATTCGGAATGATTGTTCCTTTTAATCTACTTAAACAGCGACCGTAAAAACGGCCGTTCTCTCGCAGACCGGCCAGGCTTCGACGCGTTCAAAATAGATCACGAGAGAATTTTCATATCAAGCGGCCGGAATGATTAATGCGCCGCCTAAGCATGATGTAACGCTCGAAAAATTTATCGCGTTTGTAACGCGTAATCGCTCGGCGCGCGACGTTTAATATTTTCAAAGGTCCGTGGAGCCGGTGAAATATCCCTGGGACTTTCGGTGTTTTTCCGGGGGATTGTTCCATCGAGAGATGTACAGCTCACGATGAACGTATCAGGTGCAACCCTTTCCGATTTTAAACAATAATTTAGCAGAATGATCCTAAATTCATAAACAGCTTTGGACGTCGACCTTTGACAAATTCGGGATATTTAAATCGCTATAATTTTGTAAAAACGAATCGTAAAAGGATGAACCTGGACTCGTTTTAAAACTTGAAGTCTCTACTCTGGTCTACCATCGTTTATTTTTGTTTGAAATGTTTGTACACGGCATGACAGGTGGAAAACCGATGATTTTTGACGTAAATGCTCAAGATCGAATTATTAAACAATCTGTAAAAACGTTAAAAAATTTTTTTTGTGGCTGAATCTACCATGGATTTAAGATTGAAGTGTCCTCTTTACAAGGACACGTTAAAAATTGATGTACCACATTTTTTAGCCATTTTTTTCAACTTTCAATGGAAGATGCACCACCAACATGACACTATGTATAAGGCACACCATGGTAGGAACTTGCTCCTCGTTTTTGTTCCATAAAAAAGCTAAGAAAAATCGTACCTCCAGTTTTAAAACGTCGTTGAAAAGAGGAAGCTTTAATTTTCAAATTCGTGATAGATTCAGTCGCGAGACAAATTTTTCAACGTTTTTACCGATTGTTCAATATTCCAATCTGCAGCATTTTCGAGATCCAAATATACCCTCGGTATTCCATCCGCTATATCATGCAAAAACATCTTCAACAAAAATGAGCACCTGTGTGCGAAAGTAGAGGCTTCAAGCTTTAAAATGAGCCTAAGTATTATTCTTTTGTATCCGCTCTATTATTCTTTTCCGTTCGATCATCATCGAATGGTTTTTATAAATTTAAACTCATCCTGCCTGATTTTCGTTTGAAATCTTGATACGCTCGCTAAAAAATCTTAATAAACGAGCTAAAGTAATTCAAGAATCCTCTTGGCAAAACTGATTGCGAACACTCGCAGTAGTCTATTAGTTTCGAAAACCACTTCTCAGAATCGTCCAGCCTGTGATCGTCATTCGCACGGGCCGGTATTGTACTCGCAAAAAGTTCGCGAAGCACATGTTCATGTTCGCGACAGGACGCGACGGCCAACTGAGAAGACAAAGAACTAAACCAATAACAGTTTCTGTTTCCGTCGATTCGCTTGACGCGAGAAGTCGACGGAAGAATTCGAAATGAAATTGCTCGTTCCCGTGTTGGGCCAACAGCCGCGAGGCAAAATGGTGGTGGCCGGGGAGAAGCATAAAGGGGGTTTAGGCGAGTGGTGGGAATCGCGGAAAATCTTTCCCGGAAGTTGTGCAGCTGCACCCGCGGCGACAGCGTGTGCAAGTTTTGCGGCCGCAGCGCACAACTTTCCGCGGCGGAGAATTCGCGACGAAGAAACCCAGAAAGTTAACATCGCGCAAATCTCCGCGGGACTGATTTAATAAATCGCGAGTCCACACCCCTCGGTTTCGACCGCGATACTTTGCCAAACCCCCCCCCCCCCCCCCCCCCGCGATACGACAACCGTTTTATTATCCAGCTCTCGAAACGGAATCCGTTGCACCGAGAAAATGTGAAACCGTTTCAGAATGGATTAATGCGATCGCAACATGTGTTAACGTAGGGTGGAATTTCCTTATCTGGCGATTGATAAACGACTACCGGTTTTATCTTGTACGACTAACCTAAATCTGGGACACTTGTGGCCCCCGTGATTACGCTTTCTCGCGATTATCCTCCATACTGCTCTCTGAAGTCTGGAGAAATATACTCTTTTGGGAAAGTACATTGGGTATACAAATTATGGCGGCTTTGAATTATGAAAAGATGGAAAAAGGAGAAAGAAGCGTTTCGTCCTAGGCCCGCTAGAGGACTCGTCAAGTAAGGTTATCTAGCGGACCCGTGCCTTAGACGCGGGATGTCGTAAGGACAGTTTAGGACGGTATATATACAAACAGAGGAAGATTCAGGTAGTAGCGGGAAAGGTGTTGTCGTAATGTCCCTCTGTTGACGAGCATAGGAAGTAGCCGCCACAAAATTAATTTCTATATTTCCCTTCGTGAATTTGTTGGTTATTTATAAGCAGCAAAACAAATTCTGCTGTCGATAATAATCTACATCAACTTTGGTATATGTATTCGTTTCATTTTATTGTGAATTGATATATTTATTTCATTCTCTTCATGAATTGTGATATATTTATTTCATTTCAGTTTTGACATATTTATTTCATTTTATTTAGTTTTCCATCAATTTCGATATATTTATTTCATTTTATCCGTCTCTCCATCAATTTTTACAAGTTTATTTAATTTCATAAATAGTTAATGACTCTTCTATTGAGTGGACAAAAGGTACATCTGGATCTCAAGACGAAGAGATCTTAAAATAAAGTTGTAAGTGGTTAGCTGTGAGGGCTACAATTAATTTGTACATGCAGCAAATGCCAATAATGTTGTTTATTTGGTAGAAGCGTATGTTTAATACCTAGATCGTCGTTTTGATCGCGCATGCGCGGACTGTGACTTTTATGCATTTATAACAAAAATCAAATGCAAGAAAACATTTAAAGAATTTTAAAATGCTGTTGTATTATTTCAAGCTTATTACAATCATTAAGAAAAGAATGGACGTCTGTGTGGCTCCTGTACCTTGAAACAAATGCAGACAATTTTTATTTTGAAATTAGAAGAATTGAATAAAGTTGGTATATCATTCTCGACTTATTAAAATTATTCCAAGAGAAAGTACACTATCATTTAACTTCTGTTCTTACAAATGACTTGGACAATTTTCATTTTGCATAAAGATCCGCAAATTTTAGTGATATGTACAATAAATTACTTAGGAATGTTATTTTAAATGGAAGAGCTTATTCACGATCGATGAAATGAAAGCTGATCCATCAAATTTGGTTTGGCATTCAAATATACTGAAAGGCGATTAATCGCTTTAACCAATGAATAAATCAGATAATTGTCGAATAAAGCAACTTTTCACGAATAATTTCCCCCAGTGGAATTTCCTTTTCCCCAACAAGTTTCTTTGCAGAAAAGTTCTCAAACTACAGAAGACAGTTTGCGCGTGAACACGTAAGGTTTCAAAGCCCCCGGTCCACGGGGGAAAAAATTGTTGATAACATTCTACTCCCCCAAAGGGTTGTCATCGAGTAAAGTCTCTCTGTATGTCGCATATTGGTCCCTTTCTATCCGAGCGAAGGTCTTTTATGAGCCGACGTAGGCCCATCAGCAGCTTTTCTAAAGCCTTCGCGAGGAAGAGGTTAATGAGGAAGTCCGGCGCAGTCAAAGATGTCTGCGGGATGACTTTGGTCGAAGCCAAGCCGCTAGATTGCTGGTATGAAAGCAGTCTAAAACAGAAAGAGCCCGGGCTACTAAAAAAGAATAGATTACTTTATAGTAAAAAGGGAGAAACACGAACGGGCAACACGGAAGTAACGTGAACGCTCGTTAGACTTTATCTAGGAAACTTTTCTGCGTAATTGGCGCATCGTGGACCCTCAAATATTACTAAAAATCTCCATAGAAAACATGAGTTCATCGTTGACACGCTGATTCGGGAATTTCTCCATGAAAGTTGCTGCTTGGGTCAGCTTTACAGAATCTGTACATGTTTCCAAGAAATATTTTACAACTATGGTTAACGCTAATGTATCCTTTTCAAATTTTCCATGCATAATCGCGAGACTTACAACTTACTACTGGAATAAACCCATCATGGAATTTGTAATGTAAATGTTGAAATAATCATCAGAGTTTGCTTCCAACGCGACAAAATGGTTTATTAAAGAATACAAAGTAGAAATTCGCGTATAAATGTTACTCGCCCGCACAGAACACAGAAATAACCTATACTTGACAATCATATCCCCATAAGAAAAAATCTAATGGTGTTAGATCGGGGGATCGAGGAGGCCATTGACGAGGTCCCCCACGACCTATCCATTTGTTCCCAAATTTTTCGTTCAAAAATTGCCTGGTGATGATTGCAAAATGTGGAGGAGCGCCGTCTTGTTGGAACCACATTTCTCTTCTAACGTGCAGTGGCACATCTTCCAAAAGCGCCGGCAAATGATTTTTTAATAAATCACAATAACTTGCAGACGTTACAGTTTCTTGAAAAAAATAAGGTTCAATCACAAAATCTCCTATTAGGCCACACCAAACATTTAAAGACCATCGATGCTGAAAGGGAACGCATCGCATCCAATTTGGATTTTCCGCGGCCCAATAATGCAGATTATGTCTATTTACATGCCCTGAGTTCATAAAAGTGGCCTCATCGGAAAAAAGTATTTTGCACAAAAAGTCATTTTCCACAACACCCTGCAGCCACTCACAAAATCTTACGCGGTGATCGTAATCTGCTATCGAAAGCTCTTGCGATAAAACCATGTGATATGGATGATACTTTTGCCGTTTCAAAATTCGTTGAATCGATGAGCGACTAATATGTGATGTTTGTGCAAGTTGAGCTATTCGTGAGGAATTATTAAATAGCTTTATAGAAATGATAAAATTGTATTTACTTAGATCTTCAACGATTTTTATTATAATATGTACACAAAAAAATAAATGTATTTAATAATTCCTCACGAATGCCTCCTTACACTCTTAATAATCGTAAATTAAAAATTTTTGAATCCGTCATTTTGACGGTCCCCGTAAATCTAGCGTTAAATAAATTCAATCTTCTAACTTCTATAAAGCGTTTTACTTTCACATATTTTGTGCTTGGTAGGTTTGGTGTTAAATAGATTTATTTTTTTGTGTACATATTACAATAAAAATCGTTGAAGATCTAAGTGATTACAATTTTATTATTTTTACGAAGCAATGTAAAATAATCAATTTTAGTGCCCCGTAAACCTAGTGTTAAAAAGAAAATCCCCGTCGATTGGCGAGTGGAGCAACGTGGAACAACGTCGAGACTGTTTTTTCGCAACAGTGTGCATTGCATTTCGGTAGACGACAGCTATTTCAGTGCCAGACCGAATCCATCCGCAGCAGATTGCATTCGATCGCGCGATTAATGCGATCCGCTGGCATCCTGTAATTAATCCGCCCCGGGAACGCCTACTTTGGAAATTATCGCCGAAACTGTCATCCGCAAACGTAACTATCGATCCGATACAAGACGTTCAACTATCAGGCGGATGCGGCGACGAGACAATCGGAATACAGGACGCGACCGTAACACATCCTTGTTCCTTCGGGAGGACCTCGTCGTTACGCAACGACGGGCTTTGCGTCATTCGACAACCGAGGATTTCTAGCATCCCGAAATTCCTGTTGTCGGCACGGAATTATCTCTTCCCTCGCGAATTATCGGTCGCAATCGCGTGAATCGAAAATGTACCGGCTCGTTCGATTCAATTCCACTGTCGTGCGGCCATGGAAAATAATTGACGAACTGGCGAAACTAGTTTGCTTAGTGACCGTCTAATTTTCTAGCGCAATTAGAGTGAAAATCTTCAGAAGTATTTCACAAAATGAAGAACATAATTGGACGCATAATTGCAGTTACTGGTTTTTTTTCAGTTGAAATAAGAAATCACTCTTTTCTAAACCTGTGAAGATTTTTTCGTACATTTTTTTTAAGAAGATAAATAAATTAGAATTGTAATTTATACTTCGGAGATGCGGAAGAAATTGCAGAAATGTATAATATAATAGAGTTTCACAAAAGTATGTGCTTGAAAGGGTTCCAATAAATTGATTGCTTTGAAATTATACGGACGCATAGTCAAAAAGACGCTTTATAACACAGTCTACTCAGAATTAGGCTAACTCATACCCACATTAAAATTCACTCGGGAAAACCAAGTGAATTTCAGAAGTGCAATGTTTCTTATAAAAGCACTCTCCTCCATTCTTAAAACTTCGCGAATAAATTTCAAACAGCTTATATAAAAAATCATGGCTGCATTAAAACAGACTGGCAGTATAACAATTTTTACAACCCTGGCTCACTTTGCTCTGGGTCGAAACAGACCCAGGCTAAAAGGAGATATCTTTCTCTCCAATCGCATTTCCAACACACATTCACAGTCGTGGCACGATTGTTGTTTTCCATCGTCGAAATTGATATCCAATACTTTTCAGCATCGCGTTTTATTCGTCATTGCATAAAACCGTTCGTCTACTAAAATAAAACAATTCAAAAACTACGAACCAGGTTGAGAAGAAGTCGCTGGGAGGGTTGCGCGGGGATGCGGGACGATGATAAACGGGTGCAGCTGCACTCGAGACCGCGTGCAGACGGTAAGGACCCCTTAAATTCGTTGGAGGTGCGCCGCAAAGAGTTTGTAGCCGCGTTTCTTTCTTCCCGCGGCGCCGCGTCGGGGAAAATTCTTGTAGTGGAGGAAACGCGTCGGGATCGCACGAAAAGATCCTCCACCGTAAATTCTACGCCCTTAAACCAACCCCCGGACGCAGTAAACTTGTTTTCTGTTCAAAATTGTTATCTTTACGTGCTCCGCGCGGACAAACGAGTATCGGGGAACAAGCTACAGCATCGATGCCTGCAAAAACATCGGCAAGATCGCAGATATCGGTTTCATTGTGGTTTCGGAGGACGTTCCCTAGGGAAAAAATAAATCCGCGCGTTCTTCTGGCACGTCGGTCGTACATTATTTTTTAAAGTAACTCTTGTAGATGGTACGGTAGATTTTAATTGAGACATAGAGAGATAAGCGAAATTGCAACATTCTACGATCGTGTAAACCTTTTTATGGGGAGGTGGATACTTTTGTGTAGACAACTGTGATCCTCTATGGCTGGAAGGATCACTATCATTTTTTCCCATTTCTTTAAGTATCTTTCTTTCTTTGGGGAACGCATTTCCTAAAGATTCTGAGTTCTTTCTTCTCGAAATAAATCGAGAGGAGCTCCAAACTTTGTCGAACGTGACTGTGTTGTTGGACCAATCTGTTTTTTTGGGGGGAATTAGCAATAATACAACAATAAGGAAGATCAGTTTCTGTTCTCTTAGTGACCCCGCGAAATCAGCGAAAAATTGCTGGCCGGTTGCCGAAATTCAGTCTTTTATCCCTTGAAACGGTTTAAATCCGAATTACATGCACGTGTCACCGGCAACCACGCTGCAGTATGTTTAATTATAACTCGTGGCGTATTATAACATCGGCCCTTTCGGAAAAAGTCCCGGTTTCATATTTTACGACGTTCCACTGGCGTATTCCATGTGTCCCGTGTGCTCAGGCTGCTGCATCGAATTAGGTTCCTCGTCTGGGAATAAGATAAGGATGCGTCGGCCATCTTCAGCTTCATCGCGGTTAACATTGCGAGGCTTGAGATACGTGAAACCCGAGGACAAGGTACAAAATTTCAAGTGAAATGCACAGTGAAACTGCGCAAAGTAATTATATTGCACGAGAATCTTTTGTAGATGTTCTTTTGCGACAGTAGTTTCACATACAGTATTTCATCGGTAATTGTCCCTGTTGGAAATAAAGTAGTCACATTGTAAGTAAAACATTGTAAACATATATATATATATATATATATATATATATATATATATATATATGTATATATATATTGCTTCCAGCTTATTAACATTGATAAAACAACCAAGTAATTTCTATGTGTTTTCTGTTGCTTGCAATTAATGCAAACAATTCTTGTTTTGCATAAAAATTCACAGTCTAATTATAACTTTGGAGAATCAGGAGAATGCAAAATGGCGGACTTCAGATTTTCTTTTTTTCTTGAGAAATTTTTTAATGTACTTCTTTATTCAAGTACATATCACCATAAAAATCCTATGAAATCTGAATAAATGGAATCGTGTTATTATTACGAATAGACTTCGGATTTTATGTACTTGTGGCGGCTACTTCCTATGCTCGTCAACAGAGGGACATTACGACAAGACCTTTCCCGCTACTACCTGAATCTTCCTCTGTTTGTATATATACCGTCCTAAACTGTCCTTACGATATCCCGCGTCTAAGGCACGGGTCCGCTAGATAGCCTTACCGACGAGTCCTCTAGAGGGCCTAGGACGAAACGCTTCCTTCTCCTTTTTCCTCCTCTCACACACTTTTCAGCCGCCATATACTTATGGTGAAAATGAATTAGTCAAATACAAGACTGTAAAAACATTAGATGAATTTAATAATGTTGGCATATTATGTCTGCTTCCTACAATTAACTTGGACAATTTTTATTTTACAGAAAGATCCGCAGTCTATACATCAGTCTCGTTCAGAGCTCGGTAGTTCCAGCTTTGAATAGAATTTTGTCCAAAAAGGAGTTTCATAAGAATAGATTTTATTTTTCTGTCAATCTCAACCTACTGGCCTAGCTGAACCTTTTATTAAATCACTATATAGCAGTATTCTACTTCTCGGTTAATTGTCAGTACTTTTCTCTTAAAGTTAACTGTTAAGAACTCGATTATATTGTCTATAACAAACTAAAATTCTTAAGAGAAGAAATGCAATTCATGCGCTAACTTTTTATTTTCTTATTTCGTAATTTTCCAATTCCCAGTGACAATTAATCAAATTAGTCCCGTTTTGTCCAGACTCGTAAAAAATTGTTTCATACAGTGCAAATTTTCCGGGAGCAGTGAACGTTCAAGAAAACCAATTTCCCAGGAAACAATTCCCTCCACGGTGACGTCGACAACAGATTGCGGGGGCGTTATCACGTCCCGCGAGATTTAAAAATATGATGATTCGGAACGGTGTCTACATTTTCCGGGTAGCTGATCCGCTGCAGTCGACAAAAAGGGTATTTTTCTTCGCGTTCCACGCTGACACGGGAAACTCGGTTGACCTCCGGGAAATACGGGCCGAAAATGGACAGGGGACGGAAACATTCCCGTGGAAACATTTTGCACAGGAGCCAGCTTTGTCTCGCGGCCGTTGTCGCCGAGCAAAGTACAGGAACAGGTGATAATCGTAATGTTAAAAACCGCAGGTTTTACTTCGCGATAGCGAGCGAGACCGCGCTCTTTTGTGGCCACGACACAAACATATAATTAATAGAATTGCATGCATGCTCAGGAATGCTAACGGATGCTCGCACACGAGCAATAGAATTCGGGATGCGAGGAAAACTCCCGAGTACAACGCGGAAACGACGCGCGACGGGGAATCGAATCGCGAGAATTAATAACACTGGCGAGAGTTCCGAGTGCGCCTTTCAAACGCATTTAAATGCATTTCTGGAGGCAGGGCGACGAGTTTAAGCGGTTGGAACCGTGGTCCGGCCGACCTCGTTCTGAATATTAATTTGACAGAGACCGTTTCGGATGGCGGTGTGGTGTGCTTGCAGAGACCGTTGTCGTGACTCTCGAGCAAAAATCGCGACAAACGCTTGGAATCCGGAAGCAGTCGTAAACTTTGATTTACCATTCCGGTTGAGGATCAAATATATAATCGTAGCTGGTTTGGGTTTCAAACGAGGGACGATATTAATACCCCAAAGACTAGTGATAGTAATGGAATTGCTCTGAAACATGGAAATTAAGATTTCTGGGTATCTCACACCGACGTGAAGTCGCAGATTAAAACTCTCTGTTACGGTGATTGCAATGATCAAATAGACATCGGTGTAATTTCTTTCGATCGAAATGAAGTATATTAATAAACTTTATGATTTCGGCGCAAGGTCCGATCCTATTGAAAAGCAGCAAATTTGCAATCAAATTATTCTCGACGTTTCGATCCTTGTGTGGATCATTTTCATAGAGGCTTCATCGCGTTTGCTGTGCCAACGGGTAAAATAAAACAAAAAAAGAAAAAATTATGAACAGAATATTAGGAGTTAGGAAAGTGATTTAACCCATGGTAACAGTTGCGTATCTGCCACCAGCAATGGACTCAAGCGCGTATAATTCCATAACGCTATTTCCGAGAGTTTCAAGTACCTACAACTCGAAACTTCAAACTGTTATATCTCATCATGGAAGTATCTGACAAAAAAATGTTTCAGACAAAATTGACTTGTTTTTTCCTGTAGAATCTAAATATGTAACATTTTATAGGGGGTTCCATTTAAAATTACAAAGGTACCTCCCCTCACCCGTTAAAGGGGAAGGGAGGCCACTTCAAGTTTATGTAGTCAGAAAGGCCCTTCAGTTCCATGCAATTTAAGACTAAGAACTTTAAAATCGATGGCATAGTTTTCGAGATATTGAGCTGTTCGGAGTTATGTGGGCCACCCTGTATATTTAGTTATAACACTGTACAAACGCATACTCGTGGATGTCTATAATCTAATGCAGACTTTGGCACAGTCGACCGAGCATTCGGCAAGCTGATATTTCACAATTGCGCACACAAAGTTCGCAAACGAGGCGAAGTCATTACCCCAGTCTCCGGGGCACAATGTCTCCTTTCTCCGTGGTGATACTTTAGTTCCCAACATCCACTGCAGCGGACATTTACTGGAGTTGAAACCGAAGCCACAGTGAAACGAACCTGAAATACGTCCGAGCTCGCATTCATTCGAACTAATAATTACGCTGGCGTCAATGTCGTCCTCTACGTTGTCGTTGTCGTCGTCGTCGTCTACATCGACATTATGATTGCTAATTATCGTGCATAATTGCATTTGCTCTGTTTGTCAAAAGATATACAGGAGGCAACAGCTTGGGGCGATAGAAAATCGATGACATCAATCGTCTGGATTCTTTTACTGGATTTGATTCTGTGAGATTGGAAACGATGCTCGATAGTTAGCTGGCTGTGTGTATTAATCAGCAATTCACCATTTGCTCGAAGAAAGTACTTTTTTATTTCTTCTTAGATGGTAGTAACAATTAGATCTGTAAATGTTACGAGGTTGGTGATATACAAGATAAAACAGCAGGGTAAGACTAATATACAGGATAATAATAAATTATTAGTCGGAGTAGATGCAAAATAAAATCAAGCATTGATTTAATTTTTTCGAAAATCAATTCAAGTTAAAGCATTATCTATTAGTTGACTACGGATTTTTATGGAAAATAAAAATTATCTTCATCAATTATAGAGTACTGGAATCAAATAAAAATA
This sequence comes from Sphecodes monilicornis, assembly GCA_913789915.3. Classification (NCBI taxonomy): domain Eukaryota; kingdom Metazoa; phylum Arthropoda; class Insecta; order Hymenoptera; family Halictidae; genus Sphecodes; species Sphecodes monilicornis. Next base: position 27,538,530 of record OU565290.1, on the reverse strand, counting down.
CTTTTCTTCCTTTAATCATTTTAATAAATTGATTATAATATATCCGTACCGTAAGCCAATTTTATCTTTTTACCTATTTTATGTCTCAACTTCTCATCTTTGTTATAAAAGCATGAAATCCGCAGTCTACCATACAATATATTCCCAATACCAACGCAATCAGTCAATAAAATAAATTCTCGGTTAAAAAATCACTACAGAAGATTGTGAACCAAGAACAGTAATAATGACAGCTCTTCTTTTATTCCATCGAACAACGCTAATATTTTTCCCGTCTAACAATATATTACGACGAACGAAAAACGTCCATCGAAAATGGCGCACAGTCCGGCAACGCGTTTTCGCGTGTTCCGTCCGATATCGTTCGATCTATCGACACCGTTCGCTTTTATGAAAAGCCGTCCGATAACAACGGCACCAGAATGGAAGAAACAATGAGACGAGTGGACCGAAGAACGATGGTATCCTTTTCCGCGACGGTTGTTTCGCCGATACGGCCCGTGCTCCAATTAAGGCTGAGAAAGTTATGAGTTGTTGGACAGCGAACAAAAACCGAGACAAGACGGACAAATAACTGGGGCGATGTCGCGAACGAGTCGACTCGCGAATTTACCCGCATATTTTTCAAAGTATATGGAGCGCGACTGCGCGTATCCGCCATTATTTCAAGGAACGCGACCGTATCAATTCTCTTTGGACTACTTATTGCGGCGTTCTCACAATTCATCGTGTGACTCCATTCGTTTGTTCTAATCGCGTAGAGTCGATTTGATTCTAAATCTGTGGACCTGGTGGATTATCCTTTCGTTCTTTTATAGTCATTCATATTTTAAATATCTTGTGCAAATTGTATAAATCATATATATATATATATATATATATATATATATATATATATATATATATATATATGGTATATATATATATATATATATATGGTATATGTTTAAAAACCAAAAACCAAAAACTTTTAGTCAAGCTTGCAGATCGGTAAAACACGTAGAAAAAAATTTTAATATTGACAAAAATATGATTAATATAATGTACATACCTTGCGTAACAATATCCATCACAAATTTCGCCACAAAGATCACTTACAAAATAAATATTATCACGAGAAACAGATGCGTACGAACGGAATGCTGCGAATAAACAGATGCCTATCGAACAAATGCTATGTTCTAAGCGCAGGCACGGATGACTATATGGGTAATCAATGATAAGGGGTGCACCACGTGATTGCATGTTTATGTATCCATTCTGGGACGCAAACACAACCCTGTACGTAAATATTTACAATTTTGATTTTTGGCCAGGTTTTCAGCCCAAATACCGCTCTGTGCGTCGGTCGGTGGCCGAGTCGCCGAGGCTTTATTAAACGAGTATTTAATTAATCATCGATTCGGTGATACTACCGGTGGGAAAGGAAACGCCCATGCCCGGTCGGGAATTCGTGCACCCGCGCCTTTAAACCATCGTCAATTAAAACAACGATGAGTCCCCTTAATCGTTTGCTCGGTTTATATCCCGATTTAATAGTTTCCCAGTGTTTCCCTATCAGCCTGGCAATTTTTCCCGCTTATCGACTCTGCTAACGGAAGGAGAAATAATAAACTCTAATCTAATGAAAACCGATTATGCGACAACGACAGAATTTTGAACACTCTGCGAGATGTTTGTCGAATAAATTTCCCAAATCTTACAAGCTCGATGATGGGAAACTTAGTTTGACTATTAGCGTCTTCCGGGAACAAAAATTAATGAAATCTTTGCGTGTTAACACTCTGTCTCGCAGATATGAAGCTTCATTGGTTTCTTCCGAACATTTAGACTAATTTAACAATTAATTCAATGTCTACGTGTCTCGCACGCATTGCACACGAGTTGAGATTTTATGTAAAATCGAATGTCAACGCTAAGTACAACAATAAACTAAGTACCACAAAGTACAATTTAATCAATATCTAATTCAATCTGATATTCAAGATATAAATGTCCCAATTTCCTGAACAGTGTACGTGGTATACGTTAAACGATATACCTCGAAGAGCTTTAGTAATATTTACCCAAAATCCAACTGCCTTGTTTGCTCAGGGTTCGGACAAGAAAACATTTGGACCTTGACGATGCACATCAAGTGCTGCCGTGTCTCTTGCAACATTTAACCCAGACTGGATAGTTGTGAATTTTGCATTCCAGCATCGTGCAGTTTCTTTCGAAAAAAAAGGGACAGAGAGACAAGGAAATGGTACATACGATGGTAGTCTCGTCTTCGAGGACACGTATTTCCTGTGACTGTGGATCCCAGACAAATACAATGAGCCAGTAAACAGCCGCGGAATTCGAAGCGTCCTGGGTGAATTGGCTTCTCGCTTTTGTCGTTTCCTCTCGAAAGTCCTCGGGGAAGAACGGCGGCGTGGCAGCGTAAAGGGATCAGTTACTAATCTTGCGAAACGACACGACGAGATACTCCGGTTAACGGGCATAGAGAACGATTCCCCTTTCTGCCGAGAGAAAGAAAATGAGAGTGAGTGTCAGAGAGAGATAGAGATAGAGATAGATATATACAATGTAGTGAGAGAGAGAGAGAGAGCTCGGTATACAGTAGGAAAAATCACACGGACTCGCTTCCACATAATGTCCTTGTAAAATGGAACATTCGGGATTCCTCGACAGCGGAGTTACTAGGAATCTGGATCGCGAGTATTTTATTTTGGTATTTTTTTCGTATATTAAGCATTTGAAGTCTCGCGCGAGATCTATTTCTGTTATTTTAAAATATTTGGTACCGTAGCTTATATACAGGGTGTCCCACATAAATGGGAACACCTAAATATCTGTCGTATTTACAGTCCTATCAGAAAACTTCAGAGGACAAAGTGACACTATTGCAGGGGGCAAATATAATGGTAAAGAAAAAAATTTTTTATTTCGTGTTTTTTAATGAAATTTCAAGGTCACCGATGTTTTTTTTAAATGGAATAGTATATTTTTTTTACGATAGCATGATAGACAATGTAAAACTGAATTTAGTGGATACCACCTTTTTGACCCTGAAATGACTTTGAGCAAGAATAATCATGTTGGAGAGGTTAAAATGTGGAAGTTTAAAACTTATGTGTTTCAGCAAAGATTACGCGTTGTTTACGGCGGCATATACTATTCCATTTAAAAAAAAACATCGGTGACCTTGAAATTTCATTAAAAAACACGACGTAAACATTTTTTTTCTTTACCATTATATTTTCCCCCTGCAATAGCGTCACTTTGAATAGCGTCCTCTGAAGTTTTCTGACAGGACTGTAAACACGACAGATATTTAGGTGTTCCCATTTATGTGGGACACCCTGTATACATAACTTTGAGTTCGCCGTACATCGTTCAGGCTTTTGGTCGTTGCCCTAAATTTTAAGTTTACAATTTTTGAAAAAGCTATGAATATATGTACAAGCCGGTACAAGGAGGGGCATGGAGGAACATGGTAGGTCCACCATGATCCACCAAGGTCTTCCAGGGGCGACCGGGGGCTACTATGATCCACCAAGGTCTATCATGGGCTACCACGATCCACCAGGATCAAGCAGTGTCTATCAGGCTCCTCCAGGGATCCGAAAAGATGCCTCTGGATCCGCAAAGGTCGACCTCTCCAGAATTCCTCCGAGCTCCCGAACAGGACCGTTCGCTTCGCAAGCTCCTGTCGTTACTTCCGACAGTCTTGTACGTCAAATGGAAGTCTCTGGTCGATATTAACCCTTAGCACTCGAGTGGTGACTCTGAGGCACCACTAAAAATTGCTATACCATTATTCAAGACATTGTTTACATTATTAAATTTATATTTGTGGCGGCTACTTCCTATGCTCGTCAACAGAGGGACATTACGACAACACCTTTCCCGCTACTACCTGAATCTTCCTCTGTTTGTATATATACCGTCCTAAACTGTCCTTACGACATCCCGCGTCTAAGGCACGGGTTCGCTAGATAGCCTTACCGATGAGTCCTCTAGCGGGCCTAGGACGAAACGCTTCCTTCTCCTTTTTCCTCCTCTCACACACATTTCAGCCGCCATATATTCAATACATTAGATACCAAACATTTATGTATTGTATGAGGTATTATATCAGTCTCATTTCTCCAAAATGAAAAAAAATCATATAGAATGGAAATATTCTTGATCGAAAAAAAAGTTTGGTTTTGAAGTTAAAATACTACCGAGTGCAAAGGGTTAATCAGTCGTCTCTGTCCCGGAACACAATGTTCTCGTTAACGATCTCCATATAAGTATAAAAAATCGTAGAAAGAGTACTTTGCGCAATGAATCTGACTCTACTACAACCTATCTGCAGCTCATTTCCTCCACAAGATAATTCAACACACATCTGTTAAAGTTGCGAGTATCGATTTTGAACATCTGTTGCGGCGGCCGATAGATAGTCGCTTTAAACTCCTATCCAAACCACTGACAATCTCAAAATCACAGCAACATCGTTGCCATAAATTAGTCACATTCGATTGGGATAAAATCAACGTCTCTTTGCTCACCACCATCGACTGTCGCAAGCCGTCGTGCTAATAACTTGTTAATAATTCGAAAACACACTTCCAAGGAACATTTTGTGAGACATCCTGTACGATCATTGTCGCATTGTCGTACGATCGATCGAAATCGGTCGGTTGGACGACAACGATCTTGACGTCGTACGACATCTAATCAGGACAAGGCGTTGCACAAGCAATTTATTTTGCATCGAAACGACGGGCCCGTAACGATACCTACGCCGCATCCGCGATTTTTTCCACGTACTCGATATCTTATCAGGGTACTAGTTCTGACGTATCGTTTTCGCGGGGAACTCTCTCGCCAATTTCACGATCCACAAAGAGAGCGAGAGAGGGAGAGAGAGTCAGAGAGAGAGAGAGAGAGAGAGGGATAGAGAGTTCGGCACGTTCTCGAGACACGTTCTCGGCGTGAAGGAACTTGCTTCGGTGCAGAGGAAATTCAGGACACTGCTCGTCGAACCTATGTGAAAATGCACTTCACGATAGACTTTTTGCACGCGCGAAAATTGTATTCGTGCGCGCCGGTGCGAAAATATTCGCCACGAGAATCGGAATTGCGATTCCTACTCCTCGTTCGAATTGAACAGCTGTCTTCGCACTTTGTCACTGTGGATTTTGTTGAACAGATTTCTATTACAATTCTTACTATCTTTTTCAATCAATCGTTCAATCACCTTCAAATTATAATGACTAGACTGTGGATTTTATATATTTATGAGAAAAATGAGGCGATGCAATTTAAAACAGTACAGAGAGATTCGAAAAATTTAAGAAGACGGATATATTATTTTCAATTTTTTAAAATCCGTAAGCTGAAGGAGAAACTTTAATCCGTTTACTGTTTCGTTGATGCAAACAATTTTTATTTTGCGCCATATATTATTTAAAAATAACTAGACATTTTGATGGACACATTCTTATTACTTCAATAAAGTAATGTAAAATAGTTGATCCCACAGTTATCCCGAGCTGAAGTATGCGATCTTTGAGCCCAGGAAAGAACCATAAACTCGGACAAATCCGAAGACTTCCGAAACAGGTTACACGCGCGATTTAATCAGAATTCGATCGATCGACGGCGAAGCTACCTTCCCGAGGATCCATCGATCCTTGTCGTTCCTCTTCCATCTACCCCGAAACAAAGCTCTCGTTACGAGAAATTTCGTGCCAAGAGAAACGACTGTCGAATAATTCCCTTTCTCTTTTCTTCTCTTTTTTATTTTACTGTTTGCTATTTCCCGGGCGAAGGCGCTCGAATAAACTCGGTTTACTTTCTGGAAAACGAAGAGATCCTTTCAAAGAAACGTTAGCCGTCCCGAGAATAGTCCGAGAAAGGATCCCAGAAAGATCTCGAGCTAGTGTTCCCCGTGGATGGTGCCGTGTTAACGAGATATAAAGAGAACATAATGATTCCCGAGCATAACGAAGCATTCCGTTGGAGGAGCCGAGATGTTTCCGCGAGTTTGCGAACTGGGGCGATTAGCACTTGAACCGTGTCGTAATCACTGCTCCTGAATTTTTTAATCCGTCGTCATTGAAGTTGCAAAGATGTATACTTGTAGCGAATTTGAAGAATATCATTATTAAACTGCGGATGTTTATGCAATTTTCAATTTCCGTCGGCCAATTTTAAAGAGACTTACAAATACATATAGTAATTCATTGGATCCGTTTACAGTCTTTTAAAATTTCACTTACCGTGGAATAAATATAAAGAATTAGTTTTTTTTTGTTCCATGTTCCTCTGTAATAATTTCCTTGCAAAACTCCACTCTAATGAAAGCTCGTTATGTCTTCAAGTTATTAAGGGTTATTATAATAGAGTTAAAAATAGAGCCATTCGGACTAATGACATATTAACCTTCTGCATAATTTCTTTTCGTAAGTATTCTAACTTAATTGAATCTGAAATTAATTTCAATATCTTTCGTTATGATTACAAAACGCTTGTTACCTCAATTTTGAACTTCAACATAATTTATCTTTAAATATGACTTCCATTATTATGTCACTGTTGTTCTTCTTCTCCTGTTCATTATTTCAAAATTCTGACAGTGTTTTATGAAATTTAAACAAATGCTTTAGCAAACATGTTGTTCGTTACTTAAAATTATATTTCACAGAAATTCTATAAAAATATATTTAGTATTTTGAGACTTTAACGGCAAAATCAGATAGGTGAATATTTTTCGACGCACTTTTATTTTCGTTTTTTATATGAGTACAATTTTAATACAATGCACACGGCTAGTTTTTTTATTCTTGGGTGTTTCAATGTATCAGTAAACCCGTCAGACTGGCGCCAATAAAAATGTCACTTAACAATTTATTGGATAAATCGAAAATCGAGTATTCTGTGCGAAAAATCGAAGAGTTGCTGTCGAGACTCGTTAGAAACTACCTGTGCAGAGTTGAATCGAGGCGCAAGGGCTTGTTGGTTCCCGTGCAACATCACGAGGACAATACTTTATTATGGGGAATCACTCTCGCCGTCGAGAAACCGATAAATTCTCCTTCCCGGCAGAATCCTATCCCATGCTAAAAGCTTTCGGCCCAATCCATTTGGCGCCTTCGCGATACAGCACATCGAACGCTGGCCATTAACGGAGAAAAAATTTTATTTACACGGATATTCGCAGTAGAAAAGTCCAAAAGTTGCTTCAACATTAAAATTTTGCTTGTCGAAAAATAATGGATATTTAAATTATTATATCTTCGTAAAAAAAAAATAGTACAAGAATAAATCTAGATTCATGTTAAAGCTCGAAGCTTTTACTTTCGTAACTCCTCATTCATTTTTGCCTGAAAATTTTTCTCACGATGTAGCAGGCGGAAAACTGAACACATGTTTCTTCTCGATCAAGGAGAGCATGAGTTAGATACAGCTATAAATTGAGGCATCTGTGGAAACATTAAAAAATTTTCTTCGCGAGTGAACCTTCCTCGGATTTGAAGATTAGAGCTTCCTCTTTCGAACAATGCCTTAAAAATTGATGTTTCATTTTTTCCGGCAATTTTATTCAACTTTGATCAGAAGGTGTACCGCTAACGATGTAGTCATACACAGTATACACTTGAAATTTGTTCCTCATTTTTATTTGACAAATCAGTTAATACAAATCGTACATCGATTCTTCTAAAATCATTACAAAAAGGAAGCTTCAATCTTCTAATTCGTGACAGATTCAGTTCTCCAAACAATTTTTTAACGTTTCCAGAAATTTTTGAACGTATCAATCCATAGAATTTTTAACACAGTAACATGTCTTCAATTTTTCATCTGCCATATCATAGAAAAATTGTTTAAGCAAAATTGAATGTTGATATACGCAAGTAGAAGTTTCAGCCTTTAAAATAAGTCCAGGTTCATTGCCGCGGGATTTGTTTTAACGAAATGATAATAATTTGAATATTGCCATTTTTCGAAAATTTAGGAAAGCGTTCAGACGTATTTTCGGTGGCTGGTAAACGTATTGGTGAAAGCAAAAGCGAAAGCGATCGAAGATGATACTTGCGATCATTATGGTGATTATGCTTCGTTTTCTGTTTCAGTTTTCCACCGAGGGAAATCATGACAGGAACATACCGAAGATCGGTGAGTACAGGTAGAGACTCGAACGTTTTTCATTTTTCTCACGACCCAGTTAACGCTGCACCGATCGGGAACGTTTCTGTGCACGACGTGTTTATTTGGACGTTTCCAGGAGACCGTTTGGGGAGCGACGGGAAATTTGTTCACGGAATTTTTCGCTATAAATAACCGACCGAGATATATTGCCGCAAAGAATATAAAAATGATGATAGTACACTACTACAAAGAAAAATCAATTTCGCTTCTTCACTGACAATAAGTCTCTGAACAGAATTAATTACTCTGTAAATTACTCTGTAAGAATTGTTTGAGTAGCATTTCCGGTCGAGGTTAAGGCAGGGAAAATTTTGAAGCTGAAAATGTGACTGTATTTGTTAAATTAAATTTCCGAAAAATTGGGGATGGTTTAAGGAGAGAGGATTGCGTCTGGTGGAAAGAAAAGGACTTTAATTTTGATATTACGGCCCGTGCAGATACGGATAGTCACGGAGGCGTGAAATTTTCGCCAGAGGCTCGGCGAAATTTATGGAGATTGAATGACACGAACAACCAAGTAATATTCGAAAAGGCTCCTTCGGCGATAAAGCGTCCGACGACTTCGTGAGTGGGCGTTCCCAGTGCATCGTGCAAATTTATTAGAATCGCTGGCCAGGGGTCTATGGCCGAGGAAAAAATCTATGCGAACGGCACGCGAGCCTAGAGTACTCGCGGAAAGCCGGTCTTCTTAAGCCTCTCGCCATCTTGTTTTGTTGCCTTCAAAATACTCGTGAGAAGTTCCAGTACACGGAAAATCAATTCTCTAATTTATATTCGATAAAAGAATAGTGTTATAGAATATAAAATAAAAATTGATTGTGGGTAATCCATGAACTAGGATTAGACCTAGATTGTAGGTCTAATGACCTTGACATTAGAAAAATGGTGCCTATCACGTTGGTGAGATTAAAATTTTTCATTTATCATTTTTGTAGAAACGCGTTTCTAGAGAAATAATCTACGAGTATATTTTCTTCGACATTTATGGTATAAACCGTGCAAGTTTTAACTATTACAGTCTTGCAATTTTTATAAATGCATATAACGAACTGAGGAGAATCAATAGTGCTCTATTATATATCTCAAAAATTTATATATTGCAAGGGCGTCGATTCTCGTGGTCCTCTCGCAGAAATTATCGATGGAAATTCGCACGCGGTTCTGTCAAGAGCGCCTCGCAAATTACTCGCTGACACGAACCGGCCGCCGGATAACGTTCCGAAATATTTTCAGGCTTTCTGCAAGAACTGAACAATCTGCTCCCCCCCTCTCCCTCTCTCTCTCTCTGTCTGTCTCTCGCGAATTTCTTGTTTCTTGTGTGCTGCTGCTTGCTGTTGTTGCAGCGATCTCGATTAGTCCAGATGGCACGGCGCCATGTTTGTGCGTTCCAGTAACTTTTATCTTCTTATTGTTGCTCGAACGTGGCCTTTTAATTAGCGAACACCGGCCAGGACTTAAAAAAGACGTCGCAAGAGATACCGTGCTGTTATAACGGAAGTTTTAATTGAATGCGAGCGTGTACGTTTTCGCGGAGACTCGCCGAGGCGATGGGTAATTAGACTGCGGATCTTTGCGCATTTATGGCGACTGCAGATTCCGGGACTGCACAAAAATATACCTTCGCAAAGACATTTTCAGCATGTTCCTGCTTTGCTTTTATTGCAAGCAGGGCTTTCAAGAAAGTCTTTTGTTCTTTCGATTGATTTGTGATTTGTATTACGCTTGCAGATTTGCGAAATACAAAAAATATATTAATGCATTGTCAAAATGTTTGACGTTACACTCGGCAAGATTAGAGAGGCTCTTGTTAGTCGAGGAAATAAGTTGTTTTTCATTTGCGATAGAGTGTCGTTAGTCATAGTAATAGGTAAACTACATATTCTCATGCCAGTATAAACTTTTATGATCTAACTCACAAAAACTGTACTCGAACAGATACTTCTTCCTGGTATTACGACTTCCTGCAACCCGAGAGTAATATGAAAACCACTTCAAACTTCAGTGAAATTGTCTCTAGTGCATCTAATAATAACTGCGGCTACGGCACCACATTATGCAGGCAAAGTAGACAAGAAAATTTTCTGTGCAATATTCCAAAGACATTCAACTTTTTTTAAGAAATGTATTTTAAAGAAGACTGCAAATCTGAAAGTGCAGTGAAATCATTTCAACTATCAATTTTGCATTGCACTATCGTACAGACAAATGTTGCATGAAACTTATCAATTATATTGTACTCGCATTGCCTATGATACAATTTTCGTGATCTCAATTATGCTTCAGCTTCGTCACGTCTTCGTAACCGTTCATAATTAAAATAATCGCTCACTTAAAATGTGAATTGCACTCGATTCGAGTGCAGGATTCATTGACATTGCACTGATGGGTATAAAACGGGGATGATCGACCTCATTCCTCCGATTTCGTATCGGTTGGTCGTCGAAAAAGCTTCGTCGGAAGGAAGGTGACGAGTTGCATGAATATTTGAAAGGTTTCGCGAGAAAATCGCTCGCCGAGCATCGTCGTGTGAACTAGCGGCGAAAAACGTTGCATATTCGATTCGCGAGGGACGCGATCGATAAAAGCGCGTTTTCCAGGGGGCACGTAACATTCTCATCGACTATACAACTATTACATTATAGATATATAGTATAGACTCGTTTGGCACACGCCGTTGATCACATCGAACGATCGTTCTCGCGAAGGGAAACGGCCGCCTTGCGGTAATATTTACGACAAGGGCATCGAAGAATCCACGACTCAGAAATACTTCAAGGTTTTCCGGCCTCCAACGGCTCCGTTTACGAAAACAGTCGATCATTCGCAAACGTACTGTTCTCGCTCGGTTGTCGATCATTGAAGAACCCTTACGGGGCGCTTCTCGTGTAACGCCAGTGGAAACAAGGGATTTTTAAGAATTGTTTTTAACACTATTCTTACCACGTCCGGTCAAATGACCGTTTTTCAAATTTTGATTAGAATTTCCTATGTACACTCCTGGACAAAAAGATAGCACAAGTGTGCTATCATTTAGTTTTCAAGGATAAGTCAAGAATTCTCTAAATTCTACAAATGGTACGTAAATATTCTCTTATGGTAATATATGTATTAAATAGCGATAAACTGGAACTAAGCTGTCCGTACTTGTATTTATTAACAAAAATCTCGTAGTGGAGGTCGGCGAAATGATAGCACATGTTAATATATGAAGCATTCATTTAACAAGAATTAAACATTTGTGTAACAAAAATTATATAAGCTGAAACAAGTATTTTATTTTTCAGTAGTGTGTAGGACCTCCCATATTTTCAATAACTTCGATCATCCTTTTTGGCAGAGATTTGAGTAATTTACGAATATAATTTTGTGACAATTTACTCCATTCATCCTTAAGACACTGTTTTAGCTCATTCATATTTTGAAATTGTCTGCTTTCCTTGTACATCATTCGAGCAAGCTGTCCCCAACAGTTCACGATTATATTTAAATCAGGGGAACACGCTGGCCAGTCAAGAAGCGAAATATTTTCTGATGAAAAATAATCTTTTACTATTTTAGCTTATGGCGGCTTTGAATTATGAAAAGATGGAAGAAGGAGAAGGAAGCGTTTCGTCCTAGGCCCGCTAGAGGACTCGTCGGTAAGGCTATCTAGCGGACCCGTGCCTTAGACGCGGGATGTCGTAAGGACAGTTTAGGACGGTATATATATATACAAACAGAGGAAGATTCAGGTAGTAGCGGGAAAGGTGTTGTCGTAATGTCCCTCTGTTGACGAGCATAGGAAGTAGCCGCCACAAGCTGTATGGACCGCGGCATTATCTTACTGAAATATAAAATTGCTACCAGCAATATGTACCGCACACTTGCTAATTCGTTGTCGTATTAAATCACGATAAGTAGTTGGCATTCATTCGGCTGTCAATAAATACCTAACCCAGGTGTATCGGGCAAGAAGCGTTATAAGAAAGTTTAACGAGCCCTAGCCGTGCAGTCGCGTGTCGAGGCGAGCGAAAAGATTTTGAACACTGTGTATCGCGAATATACTCTGTAACCGAATCGCGTTCCGCCATGGGACGATACCTTGTTTGCGTTGTTCTTTTCGCCAAGTGGTTTGCAAGTCATAACGCGTTGCGAACCATAAACCAGCAGCACGAAGCTAGCATTAATTTCGACGCGGAGCACTGAGATCCCGTCGCGATCTATATGCGCCGGCTTCGCAAAGACTGCGTTTCAATCTGGCACAGGGAACGGGACTCAGATTTTGGACCAACACACCGAAAGATAACGCACGAATGGATGCCGGAGTCTGTTTATCCGAACTTGCGTAGACCGTCGGTGTGTACACTCGGTGTTTCATTTAGTAAACCACTGCTCCGCGATACAAGTGTGCGTACACAAACACACACGCAGCTGCAAACAAGCGTGTACATGTGCATACTGTTAAGAACACGACTCTGTCGCGCGACCTTATCATTCGGGGCTAACAAACGCTATCGATTCCGTTGAACCCTCGCTCTTCGAACTCGACCGCATTGTTGTTTCGCTTTCTTCTTTCCTTTTTTGTTAACGATTAAGTACGTTTGAGAACGACACTGTTCGTTAAAAGGAAGACAGCAATGAACGAGATTTTCAAACGCTGCGAAGAATATGGGATTTCTAATTGATACCTTCGTTCACTTGCACTTTGTTTCTATTTGACTTTTTCATTTTTTTAAATTACCGAAACAGATTTTGTATTTTAACGTAGTCGAATTAACTGCGAAGTCATTAGCTGCCACGTATAATTATCACAACGACCAAAAGGAACATATTAGCACGAACCTCGCGATCTTCAAAAATTAGCTCGATCCGAGCACCAAATTAATTTATAAAAATTTATCCGAACAGAAATCCGGCTGGAAGCAGAACGTTCCAACCCCCGGGCAACAAATGAATCCAATAAATTTCTAAATTCATTTCCTCGATCGTCCCCCGCGTAATCAACAAGGACGTCTGATTAAATGACGAAGAGGGGTTGTTCGCAAGCCTGCCAGCACATTCTTGCGAAGAGAGAGAGAGAGAGAGAGAGAGAGAGAGAGAGAGAGAGAGAGAGAGATATGCTCCCTCGAAAACAAGCACCTGCTCGATACAGACTCGCACAATCTGTTTCAATGAAAATGCATTTCCCTGGTCGGAGGAGGATCCTAGAAATCTTCTCCACCCTTATTGTGAGAGCTCCAGCTACTATGCTTTTCTCATATAGTTTATCGAGTATGGCATCGTCTTCACCGTTGGTCTCCACCCATGAAGCACCCTGAGTGCACCAACAAATTATTTTACACCTACCTCTACCCCTTACTTATCACTCTATTCCAATAAATAAAAAAATGTTTATGTAGACAGCAAGTTCCATATTTGAGCTGTAATGTACTATTTTCATTTTTTAAATTGATTAACCCTTTACGCTCGGAAGTATTTTAACTCCATAACCAAACTTTTTTTTTCGATCAAGAATATTTCCATTCTATATGATTTTTTTCATTTTGAAGAAATGAAACAGTTCTAATACCTCATGAAATACTTAAATGTTTGGTAACTAATTTATTAAATATCGATTTAATAATGTAAACAATATTTTGAATAATGGTATAACAATTTTTAGTGGTGCCTCAGAGTCACCACTCGAGTGCAAAAAGGTTAATTTTTAATGTTGGTGCATGAGTGTGAATATACTTGAACATCAAAATGATTTGGAAGTAATGTTATCATTGATTCATTTATTGTTTTTCGAAGTGAAGTCATTTATTATCAAATTCAGTGTACTGGGTACGTGTTTAATTCCTTGGCCTTCAACAACGAGTGAAGCTCGTTTAAGAAATTTGGGCCAAAAACAATAATCACGAGCCTGGCTCGTTGTACTTCCTTCGGACCAAACGTAAACAACGCGAGCCTGGCTCGTTATACTTCGTTCGGACCAAACGTAAACAACGCGAGCCTGGCTCGTTATACTTCGTTCGGACCAAACGTAAACAACACGAGCCTGGTTCGTTGTACCTCGTTGGGACCAAACGTAAACAACGCGAGCCCGGCTAGTTGTACTTCGTTCGGACCAAACTTGAACAACGCGAACCTGGCTCGTGGTACTTCATTCGTGACAAACGTAAACAACACTAACGCGAAGATTACTAATTTTCTACGAGTTTTCTCAAAACGTTATTAATTTAAATGAAGTATTAATTTACAAATTGTTACCGATACATTATCCACTTTGAAATTATAAATCATTTTTGTTCACCGATGAATTGATCATAATTACTTCCCAGACATCTTAAAAGTATTAGTCGTGCCCGAACGTGTTTATCATTTCAAAAATTCCTTTCGTTTTGGCCGAAATATACATGCCATAAGACGCATACAATTTGCGCAAGTTCGAGCACACGGCAACACAGCTAAATGGCTCGACGCGCGACCGATCTTCTTGTTTATTATGGCCCGAGCAATCGGGAGTTAGCGGGTACGACAAGGGGTTAAATTACACTAATTTTTTATATTGTTGTCTACATTTTTTTGCGAGCGATACGAGCAACATTTAAAATTGTTGAATAGATTGAATAGATGCAATCTTGTGATTGTTACAAAACAATGTAGGTACATAATTTACATTTATATCGCCATGTAAAATTATTAAATTCTACGGTGTTGAATATAATTCCAGTGGCAAGAATTTTGGACTTCGCCGTGCATCATTTCGAGCCAGAAATGTTTCTGGAGTTAACCAACTTCTGGATCGAAGTCCGTAAGGAAGTACCTCGATATTGGCCACTAAGAGACGAACGAAATTCCCGGGAAAACCAACTAGATTATGCCGTTCCACCGCCCACCTCACCCTCTCTTCTTTCTCACTCCCGCGTTTCGGTTTCCGCTGTTCTCGGCCGGCGGGCAAATTAAATAAGCGCTGAAAGTTTCGCTGACGGACGTCACTTCCTTGTCCCTAATCCGCCCCTGATTTACCAACACCCCTAAATATTTATCCCTCGCGACTTTCAGATATCCCCCCTCCCCTAACGATCCACCACGACTCTTTGAATTTTCTCAGACTCCCTATTGTCTTTGATCCGCTTCCTCCAAGCTTCTATTAGCTTGAGAAAATTGGGAATCGAAGAGGGCGGGAGAAAGTTAATTCTTTGATTCGAAGATAATTACGATTTGTGTTTAAATGAGATTTTTGCTGCGTGTACAATAATTGTCAACTGATTGGATTTACAATTAGACTACGGAACTTTATGCAAAATAAAAACTTTCTCCCTGAATTGCAAGACGTTGGAGTCAAATAGAAAATTTCTTCTTTCTTTAATCAGAAGTTGAACATTATATATGTATACTGTAGACATCCTCTAATTCATTTACGACGGTTAAATGATCGATAATTTATTCTAAAATTACTAAAGTTATTAAATGAAAGAAGAAATTGAAATTGTAAAGAAACAATCCTTAAGAAATGCTAAATTAAGGAAAATGATATTGGCGCAAGGTTCGTTCTTTTTGAGAATTCAACAAATTTGCAATTTAAATAAAACCCAACCTTTCGATCCGTGTTTGGATCTTTTTCAAGGGAAACTTGCGTCTGAAAATTATATTAATTTAGTGTAAATACATCGTGATGTTAATATTTATCATCTTGATAAACCATTAAGAAATGCACAAGACAAATGTTTAAGTTTAAGATGATACTGGATTATAGAGGTTTAAATGCCAATTGTGGTGGTCAGGGTCGAAACAGACCCAGCCCAGGGTTAGACGACAAAAATGAAGGAACTTCCACGCGCATGGTGTCGTTCCACCAATAATGGAGGCGCCAATAATCCGCTATAGCGTGCGGCATCGAGCCGAGCAATCGTAAGTCGCACGACAGCTGCGAACCTGCCCATAGGCTTATTAGTTAATTGCCAAGTGATTATCGCCTAGCTAGCTACGCCGCGTAATGGCGTTCGCGCTCGATTAATCCTGCTTAACGGTAACAGCTTGCGTGGCACACATATTCCTACGATTCCCTTGAAATATTTTGGGGATTTTAATTACAGGAATTCCACCTTGTTCTTCAACACTTTTCCTCGACTGCCTAATTAACTTCTCGTTACTTCACCCGTTCACCCAACATAACTCTTCGAATATGCTGTAGAAATGAAAATCTTGTCGACTCTTACAAGTATAATTTCAGATCTGCAATCTAATTTTAATGAAAAGCAGCATTACACGTTTACATTCTTAATAACTGATTGTTGATTTCATGTACAATATTTATGAAAAAAATGAGTAGATCAAGTTGAAAGCAGTGAACACTTTTTGAGACGTTAGAAAGATTACTTTACTGACAAGAAAATCCTTTTTTGAAAACCACTATTAGTCGGAATTGCAGAGAGAAAAAAGCTAAAAGTTGTTTTTACAATTATTTTATTTGGGTCTACAATGAAAATTTAAAAAGTTTTGTCGTTGTTAATGTACAGCCCCATTGGAGAACATACAGGCGTACAATAGATATAAATGTTCGCATTCTTCTAGGAAATGATGAATTACAAAGAAGTTCTAATCACTGAAGCCGTGAAATAAATCGTAGGGAATTCACTTCAGCAGTTATCGAGATTGTATTTTAATTCGAACTCTCCGCTGAAGGAGGGTATTGTCATTCTCTTTGTTTTCTACGCCACGCCCTTTGAATACCTTTTTCGTTGGATGTAGCTAACTCAGTTTTTTAGAGAGTGGCAGAAAAAGTTTAGTAAGTGGATTGCAAAGCGCAAAGTGGATTGCTGTATCCTCGCGAAAGAGAATGGGTATTGTATTAGATCGTTGGCCAGGGAGATTAGAGTTTCTTTTTGGTGTTTGTTGAAAAGAGTTGGAATTGGTGTTCTTGAATTTTAACACTGGAACTACCGAGCCCGTGAAGATGGCGGACTTCAGATTATTTTCTTTTACAATTTCATTTGTGAAGTTATAGAAACATTTACTTGAGAAATGTTTTAGTAAACTTCTATATTCAAGTATCAAAATCCGATGAAAACTGAATAAATTCCAATCCTGTTATTATTGTAAAAGAATATACACCAGTTAACCCTTCGTATGCAGCCTGAGTCTTTTATCTTCGGAGAAAAATGACCTCAAAGGATTCGATCTTCAAGATCCTCTGAGAATGCAAAGTAAGAGAATTATCTGTGTGTAAATACAGAAGGCAACAATTCTCAAATATCCTAAATAAGTTTACGGGTTGGTTTCCCCACAATGCAAACTCAATTTCAGTACAACGAAAGATGCTCTCGAAAACCCACAACGTCCACAAAACTGCCACACGATCCACGGTTCACGAGGATGAACGAGTCCGTACCTCTTTCTGCACTCAAACCGCATCGTTTCGCGAGATGATCGCCGCCCATCGGTGTCTTCGGCAAACTACGCGACTTTCCCATTAGCCCAGGGATTCGGAGCTCGGGTTTCAAGGTATTTTCATCGTCCAGCCTATCCGGCATCCACTCGCGTCCTCGTTTTTTCTCACCGCATCGGTTACAGAAGCGACAGTTCTCTTTTGCGTCGCTCTCAAAAAAGCTCCGATCGCTCAAAACCGACCACAGTCATGGTCTCACGGGCCAATTTACCAAGGTTATCCGGCAGGATTCCGCAAATCCGAAGCAACGACCATAATTTCGGACGGCATTATGCGCTGCGATAAATCCGCGAGCTAATAAACGCGCGACAGAGGCGAGTCCGGCGCTCGCCGAACAGGAAATAATAATGATTAGGTAGAACGGGTCTGGAACAAGCCCGAGACCCGGTTCTGAGTTGGATTTGCCTCGGAAATATTACGAGCTCCCTGGAATTATGTTTCAGGAACATCAGCAATCACAGTTCTCAACGCGATATATCGTTGCTGTTTCGTAAAACGTTCCCCGAAATTCGTAATTACCCACGAATTTCATAAAAATTCTTATTATTTCTGCACCGTTGAATTCTACCATCAGATTTTATTTTACTTTGTTTTTGGATTAGATTAAATGATCAGAAAAAGAGAGCTTAATCGATTTTAGAATGAAATAAATTGATTTCAGCTGCTAGGGCGTCTAACTTTTTTTAAAAATGCAACATGGTATTTTGGCGGCGGGTTTTCGGAGTACGAAAAAGATGAAAAAAGAAAAAGGAAGCGTTTCGTCCTAGGCCCCGCCAGACGACTTATCGGTGAGGCTATATAGCAGGCCCTGCTTTAGACGCGGGATGCAGGACAGTTTACGACGGTATATACAGGATGAGTCACCTAACGTTTGCACCTCAAATATCTTTGTTGTTTCTAAAGATTCGTAAAATATGGTAAGGACGAAGTTGAATGGTACAATGGGACTGACACGATGCCAAAGAAAAATTTTGTTTTTATGTCATTTTCATTAGAGATATCAAGGTCACCTTGACTTTTTTAAATGGAACCACCCTTTTTTAGACGGCTGCAATGAAAGTCCCTTTCATTACGAATTCAGTGACTATAATTACTCAGGGTCATCTATGGTCACGGACAGAGATAACGTATAACATTTGTGGGATCAGGAACCCACAGACCACAAATACCGTAGGAAATTAGGAAGGAGGGGGGAGGGTTCCGTGGGTGAGCGCGTTAGTCGATCGACTACCAACACGAGGGCCCGGGTTCGATTCCCGGCGCTGTGCCTTTCTTTTTCCTGAGATCCTACACATTTAACATCGATACATGCCTGTAAACGGGCTTTGAAGGAATGTTGAACTCTGTCCGTGACCTTGAGTGACCTTGAGTAATTATAGTCACTGATCTCGTAATAAAACGGACTATCATTGTAGGTATTTAAAAAATGTGGTTCCATTTAAAAAAATGTCAAGGTGACCTTGATATCTCTAAAAAAATGACATAAAAACAAAATTTTTTTTTAGCATCGTGTCAGCCCCATTGTACCATTCAACGTTGTCATTACCATATTATACGTATCTTTAGAAACAACAAAGATATTTGAGGTGCAAACGTTAGGTGACTCGCCCTGTTTACAAACAGAGGAAGATTCAGGTAGTTGCGGGAAAGATGTTGTGGTAGTGTCCCTCTGTTGACGAGCATAGGAAGTAGCCGTCACAGTATTCTCGTAGTTTTTCCAATTAAAACGAATATTCAGCTTCTTTACAGTTATTGAGATTATGCAGACGTTTTTGAGATCACCCGTTCATCCAGACGTAAATATTTTGTCAAAAAGTTTGTGCAACGTCTCGGTAAATGCAGCCTCGTTATTTTTCTGAAACACGAATCAGTTGCTCCTAGAGCACGGTCCGTTGTTAAAAAGGGGTCTTAGTACTGCGAACGGTGTTTCGTTTCTTCGCTTAGCGTCGAGGCAGGATCGTGTTTCGCGACGATTTCTACGGGACAAAGAGCGTTTAAAGAACTGCCGTCACAATCGGCTTCCAGGCTTTTATCCTGCGTTTCTTTCGCTCGATGAACAACCAGCCGTGTAAGCTCTGCCTTGTGTTTGCCATTCTTGTTTACTTTGGAGCTATGGAAATAAGTCGTAGGCAAATATCAAACTATCCAATGTTGCAAATGGATTGTGCACCTTTTGTCTAATTCGTGTGGACAGTAGAACAACTTTTAACGAATTGACAAACAATATATGTATAGGCCAGGCTCAGTGATCTATTCCTGGAAGATTTGAAATCAAATATAAAATTTTCTTACCAGACTGCGGATCTTCATGCAAAATCAAAATTTACCAAGTCAATTTCAAGAAACGGAAGGCAGATGAGAGTGTGCTTCTCCGTTCAATAATTTTAATGAGCTGAAAGAGATGTACTTTTTTTTAAAATTCTATAATATTTTTACTTTTGCGATTGTCGAGATTGTTAAGATGCATCCACGAGAAATCATTCCACGAATATTATTTCTTTGTTTGTACATATATTATTGAAAACAATCGATGAAAATTTGAATAAACGCATCCTTGTTATTTTTATAAAGTAATGTAAAATAGTCACTTTTAGTGCTCCGTAAACCCAATGTTAAAAATCGTAGATCTTATAATATTTACTACAAGCTGCCGAATGAAGAATATTTAT
The DNA here is from genome assembly GCA_913789915.3 of Sphecodes monilicornis. Classification (NCBI taxonomy): domain Eukaryota; kingdom Metazoa; phylum Arthropoda; class Insecta; order Hymenoptera; family Halictidae; genus Sphecodes; species Sphecodes monilicornis. Next base: position 27,518,259 of record OU565290.1, on the reverse strand, counting down.
AAACTTATTTTCATAAATACAAATTTCAAACGCAGTAAAATGAAAGTATGATTACATAGAAGGAAGTAAATGTGGAAATATCTGTTTCGCGTTTTGAATTTCGTCCATCCAGATCAGCGATTTACATCTCCCCCTTGAAATATCATTTGGTTAGTCTAATCGTGCTAGATCTTTTCTCCTAAATCGCAAGATTCGCACCCATTTCTCAGTGCGTTTCCTGCTGCACCGTGCTGCATTCGGAACGCATTTGAAATTTTAAGTGGCAGCCGCCGCCGCCGCCTCCGCCTCCGCCTCCGGCGCAACGCGCACCGGTTTTTCTGTTTATTTGTTCTCTCCTTGCTCTCTCCCCTGGTTGCATATGCATTTGCACCGTGGGTATAAATGTGATATAAAAGCCGCGGCGTCATTAATCGTGTAAAAACGTATTCGCCAGGTAGCGGGTATAAGAACGCGTGTTCCGGAAAAAAGTCTGACGCGTGATATATTATACGTTTTGCGGCATTTTTACAATCGCCTAACGAAAGATTTAGTGACGGAGAAATATGGGTTAGGATACAGGGAAAGTATTTAATTTTGTTCCTTGCTGGAAAACAGGAATTTCATATATCCTACGGTAGGTAAGAATAATTAATTATTATTAGAATAGTTGACTTGTTGGGTCTTTTCACGTAGAACGTGAGCAATCAACATAGAATTATTTATTTTGGCAAAAAGTTATTCGCACGATGCGACAGAAAACCGATTCGAAGCCAAGTGTAATAATTAGGCTGCGGATGTTTATGCATTTACGAAGAAATTGGCTGGTTGAAATATAAAACGGTAAAATACTAAAAAAATTTAAGAATATTGTTATAATGTTTCCATTGTCAGAAATCTATTAAGGGATGAAATAAATTTTTATTAGACTCCGGCTACTCCTGATCGTTGCAAAACATTTTTATTTCGCATAAAAATCGGCAGTCTAATCAGCATAATCCTCGGAAGGTAACAGAACTGTGTTTGCTGTACAAATGCAATTGGGAAAAGAATGCCTGATGGAAAGGCGGCTTGAGGATCGAGTTTCGTGCCTATTGGACACGATCGGGGTGCACTCGGCTGTGTTCAACGGGTTCGGTTGAACCGTGCCGGATTCATTTTGTAAATTACAAGGCTCCCGGATGCTCTGCTCAAAGGGATGCTGTCCGCCGCGTTTCCCTCTCACGCGCATCCACCCTAGAATTTCCTGGTACGAGACGCGAGACTCCGGGAAACCGCTTATCACGTCGACCGACGTGGCTGTGCCAGCACGTGCCCCGAGGATCGCCGGGACGATAAAAGATGGAGATTGCGGCCTATGCTAATTGAGGTGAGAGCCGGTTGCATTTTTTATGCGGACGAACCGCGGTCGAAACGGACCGGCTTGAGAAACTAAACGTCTCGAGCACACTCGCCGTCGAGATGATCGCTTAAGTAGCCATCCAACTTTCTTTCGCCTTCTTCGTCTTCTTGGAGTAGCCTATTTGCTCATCGCATTTGTATACATCACTCTTCTCACCGGGACTGGTCCATTAAACTGACCTGGTTCTAGCTTTTTTTAATTGTGCGATACCGTGTTGCTCCTGTGTTCAGGATTCAAGCCATGGAATTCGACGGCTATTGTTCTACCGTCGACAATGTCGTCAAACGGTTATCGTACTTGTTTAGATACGCAGTTCAAACCGCGTGTTGTCTTTGCTGGACCGCGTAGCAACAGCAAGGTGTTTGTACCGCCCGAATTCCACTCCTGCGATCCTTCAAATGTAACGAATCAGAAGGATCTGTGGCTTTCGGTCGCCAACATCCTGTCTTATAATAAGACTGTCGATCGATAAATTAAGTTTCAAAATTGACGTTCCCAAACAGAAAATTTGAATGACCCGGCTCGAATGAAAAAGTTTGTACAGACAATTTTTTCTGATTTCGATGATTGTAGGAGGAGGAATGAAAAATAAACGATTAGATGGATTTCGGGTGATTCTCTAGTTAACGGATATAGGTGATCGATGTCTGGTGTCTAGTCGAAAGGATCGACAGACCGTCACGTTCGCCAAACAATCAGCGAACCGAGGAACGAAGACTCGAGACCTCTCCGAAGAGTGTCGGGTATGGTAATGGCACGGTGAATCTGGGTCAATCAGTTGATCGTCTTTAGTTAAGGGGATACGAAATAGTGCAATTAGGCTTACCTCCTCTGCAATTAGGCTTACGTCATGCGGGTGTCAGATCACGTTGTCCAACATAATCTTCCGTGATCCTTCCGCCCGACTACGGCCAATAAAAATTGCTTCGTTACGAGCGCCGCGCCGCGCCGTCGCGCGTCGTCCACGTCGTCGTCGACGTGAAACGTTATACCACCTGAATCGAAATTCGAGTCGGAAGCTAAAGGAAAACAAACACGGGGAAGATGGCATAGTATGGAGCAACTCTATTACAATTGTCTGTTCCGTGATTCTACTCAAAAGATGAACCAAAAGTAAAAGGAAACAGAGAGAGAGAGAGAGAGAGAGAGAGAGAGAGAGAGAAGATACTAATTTTGTTGCGATTCGCTTCTCTTTGAAATACTTCTGGTAAAATGAATTATGCAAACTTCAGAGACTTTCCATTCGTCAATACTGTCGTGTTTCCTGAAAATCGTGCGGTCCTCAAGAATTTTCGACTGCAAATAATTACCAAGATAATTTGAAACTCGAGTATGATAGAATTTCACTTGAAATTGATGAAGTATCGAATAACCATCATCGGAATCACGGTTTATCTTCGCGTGGTTGGTAATCCAAGCGATCGCAGTCTCCTAAATATTACAAGTATTGTCATACTACCTCATTTTCCCCAGTGAATATCTTTTGAAATCAAATGCACGCTTTTCCAGGAAAATTATCCGATTAACCGCGAGTCATTGCAACAAGATTTGTACATTCAGATTTTGCATCAAGTCCTAGGGAAAACGTCCGGGCTAATTTCGCAGCGGAGTCGCGGGAACACTAAATTTATTGCTGGGATAAGAACGGAATGGCTTAAAGGAACTACCTTGCGGCAACTTCGTTTTTGTGGCTGAAAGAACTCGCGCTGAAACGACGAAAATCGTGGACAGGGAAAGCGATGAAACTGGAACACGGAAAGCCAGTTTCGCAACGATACACGGAAGGCGTACACCCTCTAGAAATTTGAATCATCGGCCACGCTAATAGACTGCGGATCTATATGTATTTATTTATTGCAAGTTGCAATGTATATTAAGGAAATTAATAGTATTTTTTTTCTTCCTTTTTTTTAATAAAAACACTTTCTACAATAGTTAGCAAAATATATTTTTCACTCCGTCAGATTTTTCTCAAACAGCAAAACGCGTATGCCTAGGGCAGTTCCAACCAGTAGCTCCTATTCGAGGCATCTTCCCCGCTTAGGTTCTTCCCCCACTCTTAGACTTCATCGTTGTAATGTATAGTAGAGGGAAGCTCCCTTAGACCATATATACTAATAGACCCGGCATAGGTATAGTATGTGTATAGGAAAGCCGAGAGTTCAGTGAGGCAAAGACCACGGAAAGTGTGACTCATAAGACAAGTCTTTAGATAATTTCAAAATGGCTGACATAGCAGACCGCTATGTCAGGCTTACTAATAAAATTAGTAGCATTTAAGTATTGTAACTTGAGATTGTATCATATTGGGAAATGTACAGTAGAGCATAAGAAAATATGCAGTAAGTTAACAAAAGCAATTTTATTTTGTAATCAATAAATGTAATAAACTATATTGAACGTTATTTCTAGCAGAAATCATATATTGACATTTTCAATTTTTAAAATATTATATGCGAAAGTTGTTAATTATCAGAATCAAGTATCGGTTACTAAAATAGTTAATATATAATACTATTATTACTTCATACTTCATTGTAATACCTTAACAAAACATATAGAATAAACATTTTTATCTCAAATATTTATATATTGATTATTTCATGATAAAATGCCGAATCCTTTGAAATTATTCTTTCCATGGCGCACCCGCTGCCCCCCCCCCCCCCCTCACCAATCATATAAGTCAAGCGTAGGCACTGTCGACGAGCATAGCTTATACATCTTTCGAAAAGGTGAGTCACACTTTTAATCATCTTTCCCTCAGGGAAAATTATCTGTGCCGTGTCTATAGGTTTATATGGTTTAAGGAAGCTCCCACCACAAGAGCCGCGCGGCGCGCGCAGCACTCGCTAACTCTACGGCTGTAACGTAGTAGTGGGAAGAGGTTCGATGGTGGGGACCTTGCAGTTCTCGGAGAGGGAACAGGTTGGAACTCCCTGTCCTAGACGAAAGATCCGCGGAATAATTTGAGGATGTTTATGCGAAATAAAAATTGTTTTAATCGATTGTAAAAAACAGTAGCCAGATACAAATATCTTACAAATACGCTTTAAAAATTGTATACAGTTCAAAATCATATATTAACATCCTTAACACTAGAACTACCGAGCGCTAAACGCGACTGTTGTGTATTGTCTTCTAATAACGACAAGAATGCATTTATCCAACTTCCGTACAACTTTTGCTTAAATATGTACTCTAATAGAGAAGTTGACTAAAACATTACACCGGAAAACATTTTTATAATTTCAATATTCGTAAAAGAAAAATTTAGAAACCAATCATTTTGACTTGTCCGGTAGTTCTAGTGTTAAAGCATTGGAATTTCTTCATCGTTTGAAATTTCACCAACGCATCTCGTCATACACGCATGAAATCCTCGGTCTACTTATTCACCGGAAGTCGAATAATTAAATTTGATGCAGTGGCGCAAGAGACAGTATTATACCTAGCTCGAAAGAACATTGTTTAAGACAAAAAATCGCGCGATGCAGCAACTTCGACGATCAAAAAAAGTCTCCCAAGGCCCCGACAAATGCGGAAGTCCTGCTCTACATCAATCCCGAAGTCACGGGAGGAGGGCAACGCATTAAAGCACCGCGTCCTCGGAGTATAAAGGCTCGCGAGACTCATCGGACATAATAGAGCCGGCTGTCTTCGCTGGTAACTCAGCGGCGTTATCGGCGCAGTCGTCCGAAGATTTTGCTGGGAAATAATAAATTCCTCTCGAAAGTCGCGGAGAGGACGGGCAGGAGTAGAACCAAAGGGAAAATGGAACGCAGTAAACAGGGAACGGTATCCGAAGCCGGGGCAAGCTTCCACCATAAAGCTCCGTCGCTGCGATCGAGCCAATAAAATTTAACGGCCGCTGTCCTTAGCGCCTCCTCTTCCACGACGATCCTTGCTGACCCTCTCCTGGAACGGAAATCTACGCCATTACGTTCGCTCGTTTCTTCTGGCGGCGGTCGTGGTGCATCGAGGACATTTCGATTGCCAGCCAATCGAGTTTGAACACCCCGATGCTCGGCACCTTTCGAATCATACGTTTCTTATTTGCTTTCCTCGAGTTTGATCCCGTCCTTTCGCTTAAACCTCGAGAAACGTTTTGTTGCATGCTTTCGCAACTCGCAAAATTCTTTTATCGTTGTTTGGAAATTTTCTTGGGCTGTTAAGCTCGGTTTGGAACATTCGAAAAGGCTCCAATTGCCGTAACTACAATAGATTACAGATTTTTAATGCAAAATTGTCTGCATTATTTTCAAGCTACACATTCATTCCTCTTTTTTAATAATTGCAGAGTATTCAAATTCTTTAAGTTTGTAATGGCTTGCTGATTTAATTCACTGATATTTATCGTAAATGCATAAAATCTGCAGTCTAAACATTTGCATTTTTCAAGTCTGATCGATCGAAATTATTTCAATTTGACGTCGAAAATCATTGTTTTTATTAGCTTTTAATTGAACAATTTTTTATTGCCATTCTGCAGTGTCTGATGCATGACGTCTCACACGCATATTGGTAAAAACGTCATAAAAAGATCGTTAAAAACAAAATAGTTTTAATAAAGATACAAAACGATGCTTAACCTACGAATAACTCTTCAAATTTCTTCCAATTCGCAAAGGATTATAAAATTATGAAAATTGCTGTTAAACAAATGCAAAGTATACAACGTAATCCATGCATAAAAAGCGCTCACTATCTAATATTTTCCACTGGCAATTTCAGTTTGATGTTTGATGTAATCCGGAAGTGACGTGTCAGTGAACGCGACCAGCCACTAGTGATGTCCACGGTAGCAGACGCGGAGCTTCCGGTCATCGTATCGGCTGTCCTAATCGCGTCGTTCTCTTCGGCCGCTGCATCGACGTTTATGACGCTGTAATAATTATAATCGTTGCATGGCAGTGTGCTTTCGCGAGAGAATCGCGTTACCCGTGGGGTCCTCGGTGTAATTAATTTTCGAACTGATTAAATCTTTCAACGGCACGGCGGTGTCTCGTTTAACGACGACCCGACGACCTCGCTGTCATCCGGCCGCGTGCAAATGAATGGAGGGACTTCGTTAGCGACCGGGACAAATTGCGCGTTTAACACCCGAACACACATTTTTGGGCATCAGAGCCCCGAGCATGTATAGTCGGCGGATTCGGTGAATTTGTAACCCGCACAGCTGTCCAATCAAAAACGTTTCGGCCGCGGAAAAACACGAAAAATTTTCTGCTCAAGAGGCTCGTTGGACGAGCTCTTATTTCACTCCAGAGCATTCGATACTCGAATAAGTCAGACCGCTCAGCACTAACCCCAGAATCTTCGAAGGGAACGAGTCAAATCAAATTTCTAACATACCTATTCCTACATATCGTATAATACATTAAAAGTATTACCATAATTTTTCTTTCAAATAGGGAAAATATTACTCCTAAACCTTATTCACCAGAGGATAATCCGAAAGGTACATAATGGAGATTTCAGATTGAAGGAACAGGAAAATTGTAAAATAGGATTCCTTCGGTTAGGAAAATATGATGAAAGAATCAAAGGTGATGCGAACTTCGAAGAACGTAATCAAACTTGAAAAATGCAAATTTTATGGAGATTGCGATCTTTCTGACTGTTACGAAATATAGATGACAAGTTGAAGAAGCTCTAAAATTGTAATAAAAGAACGTTTCGGTTAAGATAGTGTAGAGCAGAGATGGGCAATTTTGCCTCGTCAACACCGTAGCGTCATCTGTCCCCTTCCAGCAAGCGCGGTACAATGGAGCAACGAAGACACGAGACATCAGCGTGCGCAACGAACGTGCGCGCTGCATGAAAGAGAGGTTGGTAGGAGAAGCAGGCATTTGAGGAGCTCCACCCGTGCCCACCACTGGTGTAGAGTTACAATAAAATATTCCGCCGTTTTCAAGGAGCAGAATCAGACTCGAAAAATGAAGATGTTAGGCGATTGGAACCTTTCTGAATATTACAAATGAAGATACATGTTTCTGGTTAAAATTGAGTCCGAACACGATAAAATCATGTTTACCTGTTTAATCGACGATTTAATGGAACCTCGATTATCCGAACCGATGATGTGTCAATTCTTCATTTAAATTCTTATTTAAACAGTTGAACCCAATGCGATTCATATGTAACTAGATCTATTACATAAATCAACGAAAAATTCTTATGAATAGACTGTGGATTTTTATGCAAAATGAAAATGTTCTACCCGAACTTCAACAAACTGGAGCGACATAGAAAGGTATTTTCTTTTTTAATGCGTTCAGTAGGCTCAAAATAATATAACAGTATTTTTTAATTTGTCTAATGGCTTTACTGTTTCAAATTACGACTACTCATTTTGATGATAAGTGCGCATAATCCGAAGCTCAATTATGAACATTCTTAAATTCCTTTAATATTTTTCCTCTTTTATGTCGCATCAATTCGTCGTCCATCGTAAATGCATAAAATTCGCAGTTGTCGGGCTGGTTGGCCATCGCGATAATAATACTTCGACTCTGTTTTAGATAATAATTTCACGTCGACGTTAAACATCCTTCGAGTTCGCAGTTTCGTGGTTTCATCGCGTGAATTCTGCGCGCTGTTTCATAGCTCCCCGGAATATCCAGTCGTTCCGTTCACAGTATAGAAATTGTAAAGTTACGCGAAATTGGGTAATAATATTAAACCGGAGATAGAAGCGCGCGCGGCCGCCGGAAATTCGACATCGAGAAATCCGTTGAAAAAAAAAAAGGGAAAGGAAATTTTTGGATAATTCCGTTTTGAAGTTTTTGCCTGACGCGCGTCGGTATTTACAGCAAGCGGAAACGGCGCGTCGTGGTCAGACCTGGACGCTCGCGTTCATTTAGCCGCGCGGCCGACGAACTTTCAAATTCGGTTATCTTGGAAACGAAGCATTGCACGAATAAAATTTATCCCGAGTTTTTGGTACAGCTTTTTTATGCGGATTCACCTGAATTTTGTTTTTTTACCCTTGCGATGCCGGCACGTTGATTAATACGCTTTTTTGGAGTCCATATGTACGAATGTACTGAAATATTGTGTAAATACGAACGATAGATTTAAAAGCGTGTGCAAAATTGACTGTTTAATTGATGAAATAAAGTCTGAACGATAGAACAATCTCTATAAAATAAGAATGATTCATTTCTTATCGTGTTAGGTTTTTATCCGTTATTCTTTGCCGAGATTAAAAATTATTTTCGTTACGAGATACAACAAAGATGAAAGAGCGTTCGCTATGATAAATGTGAACCCTGATTTCGTCAGTACTGAGAGTACGGAATGATCAAAGCGATTGGATTTTATTATATAAATTACGAAAGTGCGTTTATTGAGATTCCAATTGACTTTTGATGTAGTAGGTACGCGAATGAGTCAATCTATCGAATAAATGTATATAGGAGGACCTTTGTGGTTTTAATCATTGGAAAATCAGGAAACTATAGTCTATTTCCGAACTGCAGTTCTCTTGTAGTTCTAGTGTTACACGCTCTGCCAATAATTTTCCAAAATTATTGGAACAAGAACATATTAGTTTGAATTCACTAATATTATTAGAACTAGAACATATTAGTTTGAATTTACTAGAATGTTCAGAATTTCTGATCCTGCTTTCCGAAATCAGGAAATTTTAATTTTGCAAAAAAATCCACGGGCTAGTCACCTGTATAATTATCAAAGCTGTCTCCCGAGCGTTAACGAGAATGTTTTCAACAATTTTTTCCGTATTTCAACAAAGAAAAGAACGCAGCACTCGACGCGAAATTGAATGAAACGTCGATGCGCGAAACGAGCAACGAAAAGTGTTGCGAAATCAGGTTGAAGCTCGCTGTTAAAAGGTGTTGGGGAAATTCTGTCGAACTTTTCTAATTAAACGCAAGTGCACGGCCCGGCGAATGGGCTGGCCAATTATCAACGCGTTCAGCCGGTTTCGCCTGATTTTAAGATTAATTTAAGGCTCGCTCCTATCACGCAGCCCATCGATTGTTCTTCGGAAACGTATTCCAGAGATGAGAAACACTTTCGACGCCTTCCCCCATCTTTGATATCCAGTTTCCTTTTCTCCCGAAAGTGGTGGACAACCAAACGAATCGATCGTAGTACAGTTTTACCACCCGTCCATTTGTTTGCACGTCGCAACGCCGTGGGAAAAATATAACTACGATACATGCAACATTCGAAACCCACGAGCCCGATTTATGGAATATCGTTTCGCGGGATGACGGGAGAAATGCAAACCAGTAAATCAATCTAAAGAAATCAAAAATCGAGCTTGGCTGAAAGGGATGATCTTCAGAAATCTTTCTTCTTGATCGTCTCTATTCTTGCTGAATTTATCAGTTCTCTTTTGAAGGAATTGTATGAATCAGACATTTTTAATGGGAAACTTACGGCGTTATACAGGGTGGCCCACATAACTCTGAACAGCTCAATATCTCGAAAACTATGACATCGATTTTAACGTTCTTAGTCTTAAATTGCATGGAACTGAAGGGCCTTTCTGACTACATAAACGTGAAGTGGCCTCCCTCCCCTTTAACGAGGGGAGGGGAGGTACCTTTGTAATTTTAAATGGAACCCCCTATAAAATGTTACATATTTAGATTCTACAGGAAAAAACAAGTCAATTTTGTCTAAAACATTTTTTTGTCAGATACTTCCATGATGAGATATAACAGTTTGAAGTTTCGAGTTGTAGGTACTTGAAGCGCTCGGAAATAGCGTTATGGAATTATACGCGCTCGAGTCTTTTGCTTATTCGTGAATAAATAAAATGTACTTTAAATTAAATGTTCAAAATGTCCACCACGGGCTTGTAAACATTTATTTACTCGAAACATCAAAGTTGTTCTAACATTTTTTAACATTTCGGGAGTCACTGAAGCGCGAGCGTCGCGTATTCTTTGTTTCATATCCTCTTTTGTCGTCGGTGGTTCAAACATAACTTTGTCCTTTACATATCCCCATAAGAAAAAATCTAATGTTGTTAGATCGGGGGATCGAGGAGGCCATTGACGAGATCCCCCACGACCTATCCATTTGTTCCCAAATTTTTCGTTCAAAAATTGCCTGGTGATGATTGCAAAATGTGGAGGAGCGCCGTCTTGTTGGAACCACATTTCTCTTCTAACGTGCAGTGGCACATCTTCCAAAAGCTACAATATAAATAAAATGAAGCAACCTTACGATGATGAACCAAGTAGATCCTGTTGCCATCAAAGTATCCAGAGTCGATGTTCTAAATAAAAATTCATTTCCCACAGAAAATCCCGAAAAATTGAAAAAACAGGGGACCACCGTGGGAACGATGGAGGTCAGAAGCAACGCGTTTCCTCGTTGGCTTGTCGCCAGCACGCGATTCCGCTTTCCTGCACACGGACTGGTCACGCGGACGTTGCCAAGAAGTCGAAGACGCGTGAATACGTCCGCGCACGTAGAGATAACGTGAATATACGTTGGAAGGACGTCTCCGACAAGCCTACCCGTTCAGGAACTCTGTGGTCCTGCGGCTCGGTGAATCCGCATAACAGGGCAGTCGGAAGGAAGGGAGTTTGCGGTGTCTGACAGAATGCGAGCGGCTAATCGATGGCGGGGTCACATTTCCTGCCGGTGATAACGCGCCGATCAACGGTTCCCAAGAGAGAGAGAGAACGGTACAGGTGTGCGTATCCTCGCATCAATCCTCTCGATGATAAGCGGCTGTGAAATTCCTCGCGACCATTCACGCCTAATGCCTGGCGCAGCGATTGCTTCTCGGCCCGGTAGAATCCCTTCGAGACGGATGGTCTTGCGCCGAGAATACAGGGACGTTGCAGAGTAGTATGGGTCCCGGATGCGTTGCCGATGTGACTGGATAAATGTCATTTTTCCGGTTATCGTGGATCTTGCCATTTTTTCTTCAAAGGTACTGAAGAAGCCGGTGAAATTCCTCTCGATCGAAATGAAGTTTATTAATGTGGGATTAGGACCCCCCAGACCACAAATACCGCAGGAAATTAGGAAGAAGGCGGGTGGGTTCCGTGGGTGAGCGCGTTAGTCGATTGACTACCACCGCGAGGGCCCGGGTTCGATTCCCGGCGCGGTGCCTTCCTTTTTCCTGAGATCCTACATCAGGCATGTCCAGAAGTATATGCTACACCACGAGAGAACCGTACCGTTTCGTGCAGCTTTGACTCGTCGTGGAAGGCGCAGCGAACCTCTCATTGGGAAAGGGAGCGTACGGAGTGAGAATACCACCAATCAGGGCGAAGATGCGCCGCAACGAACGAAAATCGGTCTTCCCGCGGTACGGTTCTCTCGTGGTGCAGAGTATAGCTCACTTGGAGGCAAATTCGAGGGAGACGCCTACTTCTTCCGCCCGCGCGTCTCGCTCCCCGTGGCGGCTGTAGTCCTCCGAGCTCCCCAGACCAGTGATGCCAGAATCGTGGAACCGAGGAACTTGCCCCTCCGGTGGATCCTCCGGCTGGACCCCCCACTCTGACGTACCGTCGTCGCCTTACGTTGTTTCTTACTGCGCACGCGCTACACACAGCGTACCTCTAGTCTGCCCGTGTGAGCTGCCTATTCGACTCGACGGCGTCGAGGTACGCTTGTGTGTAGCGCGTGCGCAGTAAGAAACAACGTAAGGCGACGACGGTACGTCAGAGTGGGGGGTCCAGCCGGAGGATCTACCGGAGGGGCAAGTTCCTCGGTTCCACGATTCTGGCATCACTGCCTCAGACCCGTGCCTCAGTGATGGGAATTCTGTGGGCGCTGGACGTGAAAACTACCACCTCTCAGCCGTGTACCGTCTTCCCCTACTTTGCTATCACCGCGCATGCGCTACACACAAGCGTACCTCTACTCTGTCCAATTAAAACATATTATAAAACAAGGGGTTAATAAATATTCTTCAACGAAGAAAGGTCAGACGGAAATTTGTGTGAACTGCGTTGGCGCAACCTGTAGGATCATAAATCTACATTAAAGGAGCAGATAAACAATCTAGGGTAACATTTTTATTTTTCACTGAAACCTCCATTTCAGAGAAATACGACGATGAGACGGTATCTGATGCACACGTTTCTATTTTCATTTGCAATTCAGCTTTTCGCGTGCAGTCACTGTTTCTCTTTTTTCTGTTCCGCTGACATCGTGTATATGAATGTATGCGGATTGTCTGGTAATTAAGAGTGCAACCGTTTTTTAGAACTTTCCATTTGGGTAGGAAATTTTCTATTTTCACATTTGAATCTCTTCGATATACGTTATCGAGGTTTTCGATTTAAACTATTAACTCCTGCTTCATTTTACACATTTAAATTTTTGTCAACTAGATCATGGATTTTCTGACTTGTCAGCGTACCGATTCGGATCTATTTATTTCGATAATAAATTTTCTTAGATTTTAGACCTACAGATTCCAGACTCCCGATTATAGAATTTTGTTTGGGTTCTGTCGTTGCGTGAACGATCAGTTCTCCGGCCGGTCACCGGTGACCGTTGCCGTTAACGAGACCACCAACCTATGTTTGGCAACAGCAAATATCAATTGTTCTAACTAGAATTACGCGGCGGTGGCGTTGTCCGCAGACAAGGCACCCATAATTAATTAACGTGATCGCGTCGCGACAGACGCATTGACGCGATTCGAAACATTCCCGGCCCATTGCGGACGGCCGTTCCCGTCGAACGGTTTTCGAGGACGAGAGAGGGGAGAGAGAAAGGAGAGAAAAACGAGAGGGAGAGGAGAGAGGGAGAGGGGGGGGGGGGCTCTCCCGTTGTTTGGAGAGGCGAAACGAAATGGCCCTTGAAGTAATAACGAGGCCTCGTCGAGGCGATCACAATGAAACGCAATGTTCCGTGGTCCGATCGATGCCATCGGTGCGGAGCAACCACCGAGACGCTGCACAGTGAGCTAGAATCGCAAAAGTCCTAAATTCGCATCTCGGTCTATTGTACACTATTTATTACAAACAGAACAATTTTGTAGTCGCGATGCCTGGGGTAGTCGTACCTGCGTGGGACGAGTGCCCTTAAACGAACTGACACGAAATCGGTCGACGATGGCCGAAGAAAAAAGGAAGAAGACGGCCTCACGGCGGCCATGTCAGGATGGCTGCAATTAGTCCGTCACAACTCCTCTTATGGGCCTTATGTTTTTGTTAGAATATACAGGTTGAGTCACCTAACGTTCGTACCTCAAATATCTTTGTTGTTTCTAAAGATACGTAAAATATGGTAAGGACAAAGTTGAATGGTACAATGGGGCTGACACGATGCAAAAAAAAAATTTTGTTTTTATGTCAGTTTTTTAGAGATATCAAGGTCACCTTGATTTTTTTTAAATGGAACCACCCTTTTTTTAAACACCTACAATGATAGATCCCTTTCATTACGAATTCAGTGACTATAATTACACAAGGTTATTCAAGGTCGCGGACAGAGATAACGTATAAGATTTAACATCGATACATTCCTGTAAACGGGCTTTGAAGGAATGTTGCACTCTGTCCGCGACCTTGAATGACCTTGAGGAATTATAGTCACTGAATTCGTAATGAAAGGTGCTCTCATTGTAGGGTGAGGCAGTAACTATTGCCATCTCAAATATCTTTGTTGTCTTTAAAGATACGTCAATTGTCTGAAGGACAAAGTTGAATGGTTCAGTGGGACTCACTGGGTAGTTTCTCACTGAGTAGTGGAAAATGATCTCGTGTCCAAGTCAACTTCCACATCTTTCGTAGAACCTCCGGTCCCTTTATACTCTATAGGTCTTCATTGTCGCGCCCCATGAATTTCAACCGGTTCCGCGGTTGCATTTAAACCTGGGGACCGTGAGACAGCACAATGCAGTCGTAAAGATGGATTTATAGTTCCACTCGAGACTGCAACTCGACACGGTAGCTCTGTGAACTTTCTCTGCCGATCTTTCGGAGCGACATACGAGCGACTCGCGTTGCGTCTTAATTCTACCAGACTCGTGAATTGTTAACTATCGTATGTGTGAATTAAGTACCCGGTTGGCGGATCGCAGATGCCACTGGCAAATTATAAAAAATTCTCTTGGCGTAGTTCAAGGTGCACTTAGGCTTGAGTGTAGCCTCGCGAGAGGATTTATCGTGATGAATCTGCAGGTGCGAGAGAAAATGATGCCGATTTTAGAGAAGAAGAGGTATCTGTCCGATGGAGATCGTTTGCAGGAACGATCGATCATTTGTTTGCCACGGAAAATGCTTCAGTGATTTTTTAACATTTATTGGCTGGCATTATTGTTCCAAATTGTGCTCTTATTCTTCTTCAGCACTGAAAATCCAAAGTGTAAAAAATAATTTAATGTCGCTGTGCGTTTATCGCTCGATTTAAATTAATGCGATTGAAAAAGTTAAAATTAAAATTTTTCAAGACTAGTTTAGATCTGACCAATGGTGACAAAATACACCTTTTAAAGTTATAACTAAAAATTGATCGAGGCTGCAAAGATGCACAGGAGACTCTGCAAGTAGATACAGCCAACAAGACACAGACACGATTCTAATTACAGAAACGTCTTCCTCACATTTTCTTTTTGTACTCGTTTCATCTCAATTGCTTCCCACGCACTCTAAAACAAAAACTTCGATGCGGAGCAGGTTCCAATCAGATCTCGGAACAGTTCCGACCAGTTTCAAACCCGAATCGGGCTCAAGTGGCCGTCAACCCACTGCATTTCTCTGTCAAAGCGTTCGCAAACTTGTCGAAACTATCCGATCGCGTTCGAACCCAGTTTCGAGAGCGTTCGGCTCTTCCGTTTATTAGCTGGGTTAACAAGCAGCTCCCACCGAAAAACGATCGATCATTTTCACCTGGAAATGCAGAGGGAACCACGGTGAATCATGGACCTAAACGTTTCGGCGATTAGCGAACGACCGGGTGATAGATGCGGGAAAAAATCCCGACGATTCCCGAAAGCCGAGACTTTTGTTCGCCTCGTCGATGAGCCCTGTAGAAAGGTCAAGATGAAACGGCCCCTTTCCCTTCTTTTCACGTTTCTTTCCCTTCGTTTGTCACGGAAACAGCTCTGGCCAGAGCAATCTTTCTTGATCATAGCGGAAATGAACCAAAACAGTGATAAATGAAACAGGAACACCAGAAAAACAGCATCGGCTTTCAAAGATCAAATCGCAGGATTCTTGGAGACGGAAATAATCGTCTACCAGTTAATGTATCATCCCCTTGACTGGGTCTATTCTGACTGAGAATATTAACCCTTATCGGACGGAAATTATTTTTATCTTCTCGATGGATCAAATGTATTGTGGGAATTGGAAGTTTTTGGTGGAAATCAAGTTCGCCTATAAGATGAATGAGATAAAAGAATATATATATATATATAATTAAGGTCTAACAACGCTAAGTTAAACTAAACTATAATGTTTGTTTATTTAAAATATAAAATGGAAAGTATTGAATAGATAATATTGACGTCGGAAACAACTAGGTGATACAATTCTCGATCAACGCACACGTCCTTCACTCGCCGTAGTCAACGGAAAAAATCTCTCTTCCCTCCAAGAATGTCCTTTTTAAGTTCTCGTTCACACCCACACTCGCGCTCATCCCTTAATCTTATCTGTGTCTCAGAAAATCCCAGCCTACTCTTGGGCCTGGTTTTCGTCAGGGACACTTTCTCTCTTATGGCCCTCTTCCTTTGAGTCTGGCTTTCGTCAGGGCCTCGATGTTTTATGGCCCTCTTCCTGCCATCGAAGACCCAACGACATTCCGGCTAAATTTATGATACTACATATTATTATGGAAATTGCGAAAAATCTAAATACATTCAGTCTTATCATTTTAATAAAACATCACATACCAGACACGTTTTGTGGTTGGTACTGTTAGCGTTAAACGCATTTGCAGCGATCGCGGAAGGCGTAATTCTATATACGTCGTTTCGAAGTCGCAAAAAAGTATTCCCACGTCCAGAATAAAAATTCGACTCGTACAGGGATAATTACCGCGGCGTAATTTCTTTAACAAAAAGAAAAATCTGCTTTGAATTCAGCGGTATGCGTCGCATGAATTTCATGCAGCAACCTGCACAAACAGCACACTGTCCTCGAAGCGTAGCGCGGATCAGTCGCGTTTGTGCATAGAATAACACGTCTGTAAACGCCTCAAAGGAATGCCTAATTAATGTGGAATTGTGACGAACGCCATGGAAATACAGGAGCTATTGCATGATTAATGACGACCGTGCTCGTGTTACGAGCACAGAGTTGGGAGACGACGATGATTGATCCGCTTCCGGATCGCTTCGACCACTCGGCGAAAGCTTTCCGAAAGAGAAAGGGTGTCTATCGGCATTAGGATGATCTCGAAACGTCCGGGAGCCACGGAAGATGGATGACACAGGGTCCCACATACCCACGAAACCACGAGACAGCCCTTAACGATCGAGATTAAGTTCACGGTGCCGTATATCTGATCTTGTTTCCTCCAGACAGCAGCGTGTGTTACTCTCGCCGCTTTCTTTCACGAAACTCCAGACATTAAATTCTCGTTCCCACGGCTTACCGCACACCGTAACCAGCATCCTTTATTTCGAGACTGTTCTCGCAAGCCTACCTTCGCCTGCGCAGATAAACCAAATCGATTCCGGAACCGTACATTTTATTCTTGCTGGCTTTTCACTGTCGAGGAAATGTCGCTATTATTCTATTCCACGAACGTTTCGTTCGCGGTCGAACACTGGTGAACTAGTTTCAATGAATCTTGGTACGGAGGTTTCTTTGTTCTAACGTTCAGCTTCCTGATTAGCCGTGGAATTTTTTGGGCGAGTCAGACTTTCGGTTTTGTCAGCGGAAGAAGTAAGGATATTTGGGAAGCGTACTCCTCGTCCACGAAAAGATAGCACAGAGTAGGATTGAGCGATTCTGAATCGATTTTCTGAAAAATTGTTTTTTTTTCTAAGCGATTTTCAACTTTTTTTAACCGATTCTTGGATATTCGATTTTTAAAACTAGTCAATTTTTTTAGTTATGAATCGATCTTTGATTCCAAGGGGTGGCACGGTGGAGTTCGAGATTAAAAGTGGACGATTGGAAAACTTTGGTTAATAAATAAAGATTTAATATAGGTTAATAAATTATGATTCTTCCTTTCTTTTCAGATCCTAAATAAATAAATAAATATATCAATTTAATTTAAATGTTTATATACAGCAGTGGCGGGCACGGGTGGAGCCCCTCAAACGCTTGCTTCTCCCACCAACCTCTCTTTCATGCAGCGCGCACATTTGTTGCGTACGCTGATGTCTCGTGTCTTCGTTGCCTCATTTGTACGCTTGCTGGAAGGGGACAGAGGGCGCTGCGATGTGGACGGTTTTGCCTGAATCAAGGCAAAATTGCCCATCTTTGATATACAGTATTTCATCATGAGATACCTCGATGAGGTATACACTTAATTTTGAGCTATTTTTTAGGCGTAAAAAGTAGACTTCGAGAAAGACATAGTTCCGGCATTTGTCGCTACGAGCGCTGATATCTGTATTAGAAGTCTACTTTTTACGCCTAAAATACGTAAATAAATAACACAATAGACGTTTCATCAACATTGCATCCAGGTGTCTCTATAAGAACCCTAAATCTCCAGATACTTAAAGATTCAACATGCCGTGATGTCACGCGGCCTACAACGATTTCTGATGGGCAACATGCTGCCGAATATCCCAAAGTACGCCTCAATATCGCAAAAGTAGGCTGTCTCTATAGTCAAGCGCACTAGATTTATCTTTCATTTAGTGGACGTGTATACTCAAAACTCCTACTTTTGCGTTTTTTCGCCGTGAAAAGGGGCGCCGCCGGAACCTTGAAATAGCTTGAAATCTCGTACGAGTGTTCTCTCTGCTCGTATACGTATAGGCTAATCTAGCGGAGTGTGCGAGTGCCACACATTCTCATTCGAGCTTCCCCTAGCGGTCGCTTGGAGCGCTGCGCGCAGGAGTTCGCACCCTTAAACCACTTTCCGTTATAACTCCTAATATCTTAAAAAAAATTTTTTTTCTTTTTTTGTTTTATTGTACCCGTTGCACAGCAAGCAAGTGTGTGTTTTATTTTCTATTCCGTTTTCTTTGCTCTCTACACGAACCTTGCGCCGAAATCATAAGGTTTATCAATATTCGTCTTCAGGCTTCGCGTGGCGGTAGAATTGCGTTTGAAACTGCCCAAGGGTCGAGCAGAGGGATATTAAAACGTCCACAGCTATCGGGACAAATTTTCATGCAAATGGAATCTAATGGGCTCGCCGCGGCCGCCGGCTAGTTCGCAAAGGAGAGGCCAGCAACGGGGATAAGTATGGGTGCATTACGGAAATGCAGTTTCGCGGAGCGTGTACAGTGTGCAGTCATCGGACGCACCTCGCGGATATGCTTTCGAGTGCTTTTGCCAAAGACCCGGCGATATTAAACTGACCGAGGAAGCACTATTACGCGAGCACTAATCGTATTCTCTACCTGTTCTTTTTCCTGTTTCGTTGAGGGATGGATTATGGCTGGGAAGAACGTTCCTGTGCAGCTTCGTGGTTTTGCTAATTAATTTTCCCAAAATCGTTTCCTGGATCTGGAAAAATTCTTCCATTGTAGCGAATGAATTAATTTTCAGACTCTTTATATCTTTATGGCATGCGCCAGCTTGTGAATTAGTAGTTGCTCTATTTTATTTCTACTGTAAAAAGTCTTGTCAGTCGTCTGTGGATTTTCATGTAAAATAAAAATTGTTTGCATTAGTTTGTGCAATCGCGCAGATCATGCAGATATTTAATAATTCTAATGAGCTGAATTTATTTTTCAATTTTTATATTCCTATTTTCTTTATATATTTTCACTGTTTTTGAATTTCATCCAACTTCACTTTTGTCATAAATGCATAAAGTCCGCAGTCTGATCACCATCGAACCCTTTCACTCGCTTCAACCTATAAAATGCAATAAACTACACACCGTAATTAATGTTAACAGCCTCTCAATTTAATCTTTACAATAATCGACGAAATAAATTTCCATAAATGAGTTTACACATATATGATATATGAGAATTGCCATAGGAGTTCAGTAATTAATAACGATGCATACACATTATCGTCGTCTATGTTTGATTATGCGATTTAGTGATTCATCATAGAATTGTCACGGGATTCGCCAGCTCCGCGCATAATTGTCAGAGTTCTGTCCGCACCGGGTCTACAAAATCATAAGTTGCAGTTTGCAGCGACGAGTTACGGTAACGACATGCAGTACACCAAGTTACAGGAACAAGTTGCTACGGAAAGTTGAACATGTACACGCATTTGCATTTACAGAGCGAAGATGCACACGTAGTGTGTGCTGTATTCAGCACTCGCTGAATACACCGAAATTTGTTACCACGTGGATTTATGTTTGCGACGACGAGACACCGTGTCCAGAGCAAATTGCGGATTTTTCTGATTCAAATTTCGCGGAAACGAGCAAAGTTTGTCGTGGCACCGCTAAGCTTTCTCTTTCGCAAAATTGATAAATCACTTTTTCGGAAATAATTCGAGAAATTCATTTAGCCGTGCGCGTATTAAAATATCGGTCGAGCACAATTTTAGTTCTTGCAATTTTTATCAAACTGTACGTGTTTAGTAGGCGAGTTTTCGCCGGGCCGAGTCAATTACTGGTCTGTGAATTGACCACGCAAGGATAGCTGTTCTATCCTGAAAAGGACCAAAGTGAATGGGTGCAAAATTAACTTTTGTACATGGTTTAAAAAACAGTCCACTTTATTTGCGTGGTCGCGACGCGAACAGTGAACTTGTGCGGATTATTCGGTGTAAAAATGCACGCGCGAGAATAAGCGAAAGTACCACGTGGTGGTAATAGATTAAAGTTGAAAAAAGCTGACGGTCGATCTAGCTAACTAGAGAACGGGCGAACAACGAGAGCGAGTTGCTCGATCGCCGGTGTTTTATAAACCTTTGATTTTTGGCGATAGATCAACACCTATCGATGTAGCGCGCACGATTACTCATCGATAGATCGCTCGCGATTAAACGCATGCGCAATGCGGCCATGTGCCGCGATTACTTTTCGATAGATTGCTCGCGATTAAACGCATGCGCAATGCGGCCATGCGCCGCCACTAGCATGATCGGACGACACGACGCATTAGAATTCGAAACAGTACGAAGTAGTTACAAATTTTTATCTATTAGAATGAGATCGGTTAGGTGAAAATAATCCAGTAGAGACTCCGGAAGGAATAAACAGGCAAACAGAAGCAAATGAAAATGGTGTTTGGACGAATGCAAATTATTGTGATATTGTTTTCACAGAGATTAGAGTGAACGCGTGGAAAGAATTACTTGCGCTGTTAGAACGTATTAAAAACGTTCAACATTGTCACCACATATTATATACGTATTTCCTGAGTTCATCGTGGGATGAACGAGCAAACGAAAATGGTGTTCCAGCGAATGCAAATTGTTCTGATTCAGTTTCCACAGAAATTAGAGGCAATGCACGAAGTTAATTACGTTTCAAGTTAACAGTCAAACAGGATTACAAATTGACGATAAGTAATTGCGTATTTCCTGAATTTATGGAGAGAAGGTCGATTAACAGATGAAAACGATCCAGTACAGTTCCTCACGAACGTAAATAGATAAACTACCTTTTTTAAAACAGCGTACATACGCATAGAAATTTTTCTGATAGAATTTTCACAAAAATTAAAGTTCATACCGCGAGTTAACCGATTGGAAAATTGATGTATCGGAAAGGTTAAACATCGACGAGAAACAGAGAGCGTAATTCGCGAAACCGTGTGGATGAGGGCGGCAAAGTGCGAGCAATCCAGAGCAGATCCTCGCGGACCAAACAAGCAAACAAGCAAACAAGCAAACGAGCAAGCGAAACTGTCCATCGGAGCAGATCGAGCGTTGGCATTTTCCCTCGACTCGACATCCAGCATTATTTGTTTTTCCATCGTACGCCGTGGATGTCGTGCCGAGCCTTCGAGAAAGAAATATACGACAGCCCTCGAGCAGGTTCTTCGGCCATAAATCGAAGTCCGCCATGGGAACAATGGTTGTTCTCGTTGCGTAATAGATTCGCAAGCGTGTCCACGGCTTGAAAGATTAGCGATCTGACACTGGAAAAGAGGAGAGGATGAAGAAGAGAACACCGTTATTCTGGTAGAGAGGCATCGCAGGGAATTTTTATCCACGATGAAGAGAACTTCGTGTAAGATCACTTTGCTGACACTTTAATCATAATGCGAGAGAAAAATTCCCTGGGAAAGTAAATACATGTATGACGGCGGGTAGCAGCGTAATACGCTCCTACCAGGTCGTTTAAACTGACTGCTGATCTGGAGATCGTAAAAGTTCAGTAAAACGAGAGCTGTTTATTTTATCTCATTTATTTGGGATCGGTGCAATCTATTTTTGAAAAGATGAAAGGTTTCTTAAGGCTTCTCAAGAATTTTTAAAGGTTATGATCGAATGACGGATTTTTATACGAAATAAAACTTGACCGCATCAAGAAGCAGTCGAGGAGACGCGTCAATTTTCTTTTAATATTTTCGAGCTGAAATCTGTACTTTAAATGGCCTCTTATTTAATTTTCTACCTATTCATTTTGTGTCATATATAGGGTGCGGCGCCAATTCGTCCCCATGTTTTTTCAGCCTCTTGGGATGGTCGGACAAAAAAATGTTTCCTACCAATGTTAATCAGTATTTAACCGACAAGAAATTGCAGTTTTTAAAATTTAAAAAATATCGATTTTCAACAAAAAAGTCAATTTCAAATATTCTGGCAATTGATTCATGGCGATATTATCTTTCAAGGTCATCTGAAAGTCATTGTATAACAGGTCGTTGAATTCGTTTCGACGTTGCCTACAGTATTATGATGTTAAAAATACCCAGATCCATTAAAAGATATGACAGCGACCTTGATTTTTTTGTTGAAAACCCTTTTTTTTTTTAAATTTATGCTGATAAAACGTGGGGACTAATTGGCGCCGCACCCTGTATACGTACAGTCTCGTTATAATGATATTGATCTTCTATTTATTTCATCCAATTCATTCAGAATTGAAAACAATTATTCTGGAGAAGATGAATTTTTCTTCAGAATTTTCAAACGTTCAGACGCTTGATTATACCGTCGATGTTTAAGCGACATAAAAATGTTCTGTATCGACGGTAAGACTTGTAAAGAGGTGCGTACCCAAACTGCAATGATGGGACCACCGCGAGCCCGTAAAAAATTAGGTTCACCTGCTTGTAACGCTAATAGCGTTTCGACTGAAGATCGGCCTCGCGTGCAATGATTTTCTATGCGATCGAAAGCTGGGCCTGTCCGTTCTTCGCTCCGCTCGATCGAGCCCTGTTTCCTGTTGACCCATTTTCACAGGATCGCAGGAAAAACCAGCGGCGAAAAGCCGGCGAAATCGAGTTAAACAAGTCCACGGTTGCGCGAACCGCGGCTCGTAATAAAAATACAGAAATGGTTTTCAATTGCCGATCGCCGACCGTTCGGATTAAAACGGTGTCCGGCCACTGGAAATCCCGTTGCATCGCGTCGCATCTTGTTGCGCGCAGTTTCCCCGACTGCATTCGCGAACGCTTCGTCGAGCGTAAGAACCACCCGGGAGACACGACGACCCTCGTTTGCAAGCTTTCAATTTTCCGTTCGGTCCAATTATATAATCACTAGATCAGCGTGACTTTATGCGAAATCAAAATTGGTTTGCATCGACTGCACGACACGGGAGCCGAATAACAATTTCTTTTTTCTTTTAATCACCGTGACTTTGACAAATATCCGGGTACTCTTAAAAAGACGACGGTAGCGTTTTTAATATTGCCCCTCACGACTTGGAGATTTTTGAGAACTTAAAACAATTAGTGCAACACGTGAATTGGAAAAGAAATTTTTAGAAAATCGGTCAAAATACAGAGAAGACTATATGTGGGCCTATATGGAAAATTTGAAAAATCTGTGTCAACGATACGTACTCTGAAAATTTAATTAAAACTCTCTTTAATCATTTTAACAAGTTGAAAATAATTTAAATCATTTTAATCTCTCGTCTGTTTCAAACGCACCTACCCAATATTGTTATGAATGAAAAAAAATCGCAGTCTGTTAAACAGGTTTATAGTGTCCTTTTGAAACTTTAATAAAAAAAATCGATATACTCACGTCTTACTTGAACAATGTACTTGGCTATTCGACTCGATGTAACTAATTTTTTCCAATTTAATCGCGTTATATTTTTCAACTATTTTTCAGCTGTTATAGCGCGTGACAGCTAGTATAATATATAATACGGGCGGATTCCTCGCAAAAAGCTAGATCGAAACTATGGAATAACAATATTTCATCCCACCCATCATTTTCGAGATAATTAAGATTGAAGTTAATCCAGCGCGTCTGACTATGACTGACTGTTTCTACTTCGCGCGTATACTGGCACGCGCGCGTACGTCAAGCTTTTTCAAATTAAATTGTCTCGGAAACGGAGGATTAAACAAAACATCGTTATCCTACATTTTCAGCGTATTTCTTAATAACGAATCCATCCATATATTTCTTTGAAGAAATTGTAGCAGTGGTTACTATTAATTTAGGACTCGGTGGTTATAGTGTTAAAGTGATAAACTGACGTTTCATTAAAAATAATAAAATTGTCGTGTAACACAATCTTGAATAATATACAACAAAGAACGACACAATTCATGGAACAATTTAATAGACATTCGTTCCAACTGTTCAAGTATAATATTTCGCATCGTGAGCTGGTGGAAAGACAAATATGGCGAAAGAGCACAGAAATGCTGCAAAAATAATGCAAAAAGAATGCAAGAAGAATGCAAAAAGAATGCAGAGATGGTTGCGGAATAAATTTACGCAATCCTCGCAGGTTTTTTCTGGGAGCGGTGTCCTCGAAAGAAGGGAGTTTATCTTTTTCGAGGGTTCTCGGCGGTTTGCGGTATTCGCGGGCGCGCGAAAAAGCTGTTTAAGATAAAAGAGACATGAATCACTGGTCTCTCTGGTCGTTCCCAGAGTTTTCAGATACCACTATTCCGCGATAAGGTACGCCACAATGGACCGAGGACGTTCCGGTTAACGAACGTCTCTCGAACTTTCACGCTCGCGCGACTTCCGACGCGGAAATTTCGACGCTGTGATTTTCCGCGACGATGGAACATTCTTTCGGCTGCGAGCTGAAGGAGGCTGGATCGACGGCATGTAAGATAAATGTTCGTCGAAGGGGCGCCGTAACGATCCCCTTCCGGTTGATCGACGCGCTACGTGGAACGTGAGCGATGGAGCTTTCCTGGAGAACTTCGGTACTTGCTCTAAATTGTAGCTGGAAGAATCCGAGCGGACGAACTTTGCATTTCTCCGAGCATTAATAGCATTTTTCCGACTACTATTAGCAAGGTTCATCGGCCAATGATTTTAAATTTTCGCTTGCTTTCGCGTAATTAGCAGGAGATTTTTATAGACTCGTGCGTTGAGAGAAAATCTAAAGCAACGACGAAGTTGCAAATTTAACCATTTTTTTCTGCTTTGATCGTGAGAGCTATGTGAACGATTCTTATGTAGAATAATACTGTAGATTCTCCAGAACACTGGTACTGAAGTATTTTAGTATTTGAGTGTTTATATTGATTTATTTTAATATTTGAGTATTTGAAAGATTGAGAATTAAAATATTTGAATGCTTCAGAATTTGAATATTTGAACGTTTGGAAATTTGAATATTTACATATTTAAAGGTTTGAAAATATGAAAATTTGAATACTTGGAAGCTTGAGAATTTGAATATTTGAACGCACGAGAATTTAAATGTTTCAAAAATTTGAATATTTGGAACAGTGAGAATTTTAATATTTCAAAAATTTGAATATTTGGAAAAGTGAGAATTTAAATATTTGAATATTTGAAAAAGTGAGAATTTAAATATTTGAATATTTGAAAAAGTGAGAATTTAAATGTTTGAATATTTGAAAAAGTGAGGATTTAAATATTTGAATATTTGAAAAAGTGAGAATTTAAATGTTTGAATATTTGAAAAAGTGAGGATTTAAATATTTGAATATTTGAAAAAGTGAGAATTTAAATGTTTGAATATTTGAAAAAGTGAGAATTTAAATATTTGAATATTTGAAAAAGTGAGAATTTAAATATTTGAATATTTGAATATTTAGAAGCTTGAGAATTTAAATAGTTGAATATTTGGACACTTGAGAATTTAAAATTTGAATCTTTAGAAGCTTGAGTATTTGAATATTTGCATATTATGAAGTTTGAGTGTTTATTTAATTGAATATTTTTGAAGCTTGAAAATTTGATGGTTTTTAATCTTTGGAATGTGAATAACAAACATAGACCATAAAACGCATATAAAAATTTTCATTACAAGTTCAAATGAAACAGTTTCAAAAATCGTCGTTTTTATGTCGTCATGTAATTCTTACCAATCGCAATTTTTTCGAAATCTATTTCGCACGTAATTTAGTAAATCAGCGGTTTCTAATTGTTAAAGAAAGTCAAGTCTTTGGTCCTACTTATAAAAAAGTGATTCCCATTTAAAGGTCGTTCGTATACTTTCGTGAGCCACTGTACACTCGCACAGCCCTTCACAACCGCGTGTTTCTTTCAGTGAGAAAAATGTTTGCAAAACGACTCCACTGTACTCGTGCAGTTTCACTTAAAATCCGCAACTTTCTACGTCCGATTCCGCGTTTCATTTTTTCCCGCAGCATCAGCAAAAGCAGACACGTCAAAAGTATAATTGCGCCTTTTATGTAACTCCCGAGGAATGAAATCGCTCGTACAGTGACATTTTACCGTTGTTAAATATCGTTTATCCGCGAGATGGGAGTTTCGTTTGCGCGGCGAATGAGCCATATCTCGCGTCACTTCGTCGAGATCTGTTTCCCGTTTTTGTTTCCCGTCGTTCCTCTTTACGCGCCAAATATCCGTGTTCTTCCTCGACCAATGGGGCAATAATACCGCTCGTCACGTGACAGAACGGTGCCCCGTTAAATCCGTCGTTACCGATAAAATGGGCTCATTAACTCTGACGAATGTCGGCCGATAATTGACCGGAATGAATGTGATTCGCGGATTTTACGACCACGGATAAATAAACAATATATCGGGCACGTTAAAAAACGCTTACAGGGCTGGAGGAACCGTAATTTCGAAGGCTCGATAAATTATTATCGACCCCATGGAATCTGAAACTTTATGGTTTCCTCGTGCCTAGAGCCTTTAACCCGGGAAGGCCGATGTCTCGGCGTTTATAACGCTTTTCGCCGGGCTGGGCGCAATCAAAAACGCTGCTGTAAATCCTCTGATGCAGCTTTGGTGGTGCTATCTTTCTTACGATGTCGTAGTAACGTTCATAATACAGTACATAATATTAGTTAATGGGATAAGTTGCTACCGGAGTTAGAAGAACGAAATTGCGTTGGAAATGTTAGCTAGAGATAGTCGATTGAGCCACTATCTTTTTAGCTGCTAGCATTTATCAGTAATATCGATAAATCTGATTTCGGCGCAAGGTTCGATCCTATTGAAAATCAGCAAATTTGCAGTTAGATTATTCTCACAACGTTTCGATCCTTGTGCGGATCATTTTCAAGAGGTTTTAATGCGTTTGCTGTGCAACGGGTACACCAAAAGAAAAACAACATATTTTTATGAATAAGATAACCCATGGTGGCAGATACGTAACTTCTCTAACCTCTTGAAAATGACCCACACAAGGATCGAAGCGTTGAGAGAATAATCTTAACTTCAAATTTGCTGATTTTCAATAGGATCGAACCTTGCGCCGAAATCAGATTTATCAATATTGTTCGGCATCGACCGACGGTCGGAAACGCCTGAGGCCTGTTGATTACATCAAACATCAAACTGAAATTGTCAGTGGAAAATATTAGATAGTGAGCGCTCTTTATGCATGGATTACGTTGTATACTTTGCATTTGTTTAACAGCAATTTTCATAATTTTATAATCCTTTGCGAATTGGAAGAAATTTGAAGAGTTATTCGTAGGTTAAGCATCGTTTTGTATCTTTATTAAAACTATTTTGTTTTTAACGATCTTTTTATGACGCTTTTACCAATATGCGTGTGAGACGTCAGACATCAGACACTGCAAAATGGCAATAAAAAATTGTTCAATTAAAAGCTAATAAAAAACAATGATTCTCGACGTCAAATTGAAATAACTTCGATCGATCAGACTTGAAAAATGCAAATGTTTAGACTGCAGATTTTATGCATTTATGATAAATATCAGTGAATGTTCGGCGTCGAAACGCCTGAGGCCGGGACCGCTCAGATTTGAACGCACGAGGACGAGGGAAGATAAGGGAGAGAGAATTTACACCGTTTGGCGGGACACTGAACTTTTATTTTTTTTTCGTACTCACTACAACTCGCGAGAATCGCTCGCAGAGGCGAGAACGAGTGAGAATCGGCACGTAGCACGGGTTGCTAGCATGTGCGAGAGAGAACGCGCGAACGATACTTTCGCGAGCCGTCGGAAACGATACGGAAATCTTGCGCGTGCAAATTTCTGCCGTCGGATCGCGAGTCGGAAATCTTGAGCGACACGAAACGCGTGCCGCCGCGAGACGGAAATCTTCGACGCGAAACAACGGAGATCTTGGCGCGGGGCAGATTGCGCGTAACGCGGCGCGGAAAACCGAGAGTCCGAAGCGTCGAAAATGTCGCGTGAACGCGAAATTCTCAGAGCGAGAGAGACCGAGACTCGACTCGGCGCGAGAAGAGAGCGAAGGTATATAAAAGTGCGAAAGAGAACTGTAAGAGTAACTGGAGCGATTTTGAACGATTAAGAGAGACGCGT
Organism: Sphecodes monilicornis; assembly: GCA_913789915.3. Taxonomy (NCBI): domain Eukaryota; kingdom Metazoa; phylum Arthropoda; class Insecta; order Hymenoptera; family Halictidae; genus Sphecodes; species Sphecodes monilicornis. Next base: position 27,489,979 of record OU565290.1, on the reverse strand, counting down.
GAAGAGCGGTTAAGAGGTGTGAAGCGCGCGAAGAGAGCGAGAAGGCAGCGCAGGTGCCTTAAATAACAAAGACCGTCGAAACTAGAGCACCGTGATCGGTGCTCGCTAATCGGATGATCCTTGTTTTCGTAGATTCGAAGGATTCAAGCGGTGGAATTTGCCCAATGAGCGCGTGAACTGTGGCTACACGGCGTCGAGCAACGGCGACAAAAGGCATTGACGCGTATGGAAATACATAGCAAAAACCGTCTGACGATTCGGTTGCCATAAGAATAATAGAAGCCGAATTCCACAGCTTGAATCCTGAACAAATATAATTCATTTCGATCGAAAGAAATTACACTGATTTATCGGTAACATAGATTTCTCGTAATTGCAACTTACCGCAGAGATTATTGTCTTTGACAGGACATATTCGTCAACGAAAAGTCATCGAGCGTCCAACTCAGCATCCCCAGCGGCAAGATTTAGCATACAGTAACTCGCTCGATGATCGCAGCAGCTAAACCACGTTGTAAGAACACGCATAACTCTCGTAATAGTCAGAAACAGGGTAAGCCCCTCGCAAAAAGGGCTCGCGCTTCGCTGCCACGGTAAAGTGGAATACTTAATACGGCTCGAATCTGCATGCAAATGAAATTTCTCAGAAACCGGAAGCCGCCCGAACGTTCGAATGCTTTGAATATTTTTACTACCTCGGAAAATAAAGTGATCTTTAACCGGGTTAACAATCAACGAGCCTTGCGATTCTACGGTTATCGATGATAAATCTGAAAAATATTTGTGAAATATCTAGCCGTGAGTTTTCAGGAGTTTCCACGTCGTGGAAACGGAGAGAGATTAGGAAGAGAAGGACAGAGAATTAGGTAGATAGAGAAAGGTAGATTGAGGTAGGTAACTGTCAGGTGAAGAAAGGTGTAGCGAGAGATGTACGAAAATAAATACTGCATTGACTCGGAAATATATACAGAAGTGAAATGTACAGATAAATAGGTAAATACGTGAAAGAATAGAAATGAAAAGAGATGAAGTGAGACACGGATGATGCACAGTCGCGAAGCCCGCGAATGTGCGACAAGAATACTTCTGCGAAGCCCACAGAAGTTTAGAAAAATGTATGTAAAGCGCGTGATCAGTCGATCAAGAATTGTACCAGACAACGAGAGCGAGCGCTCGTCGTCGGCCTATTTATACTGCTTTTGGGCCATCGGTTAGGAACGGATAAGGAGTGGGAAGTTTGAAATTGCAAGGACGACAGCACCGACCGTTTGTTAGAGCACGAGGGCAATGCACTAACGGCCGGTTTGTCTGAGGAGACAATGGAAAATATTCAGTGGATTTGGCATATGAAAAGTAGGAACGATGGCCCGCTCCGTCGAGCGGTTTACAATCGTGGTCGTTCACCTGGATTTCGGCATCGAACAGCTGAGCACGGTGCGAGGCAGAAAAACTACCGTGGCTGTTGGTTCTTATGCCGAGACCCAGGTGTATCGGGCAAGAAGCGTTATAAGAAAATTCAACGAGAAATAGCCGTTGCAGTCGCGTGTCGAGGCGAACGAAAAGATTTTGAACAATATTCGAATCAGCGAATCACCGTTGACGGATTACCATTTACCATCGTCAACGGAACGCAATTTCCTACGTTTCTCGGGATGAGATATCGCCGTGGAATCTAGAAGAGCAGACGACGGAAATTACACGTGAACGCCGAACAAAAGAATTGTCCTTTACGAAACGATTCTACTCTTCGGTTCCCTTCGTCGCTTATCCTTATCCCCTTTCGACGCCAAAGCACCGAAAACATCAGAACGTGTCCGTTCACTTTTTATCATAGTTTTTTTTTCTATCCCCTTTTCTTAGCTCCATTGTGCTTTTATGATAGATTTCTGCCCCCCTATGATCTGGGGAACTCACTCTTGAGAAATGCGAACGTGTCGGCGTTGCTTTACCGCCCTGGTGGCTGACAAAACATTTCTGCGATAACAAAAGAGCGCTCTTTTTTACGAAGCAAGTATATTGGAAAATCGGAATTTATGCTGGTTGATTTTTTGAACCTTTTGGAATCTCGTAGATTTTGCCATGAAGTACTCGGAGTGTTGATAACGTTTCGAGGAAATTAGGCTAACTTTGCGATTTTTGTATCAGACCTTCGCCAGCTCTTTTGTCACCGTTTCAACCTAATTTACAAATTTTTTGGCAAGGAAGAGATCAAAATTGATTATGTTATTACACTTCGATTACATTGTTACATACGAATGAATCTGTGATCCGCTGCTGGGGACCAGCATTTCCAAAAGAACCTGTTCCGTCGCAAGGAGCCGTACAAAGGGTCTTTTCTTCAGATTTGTATAAGGCGTCTACGTGACTCTGAGGCCACTTTCAAGAATTAGGCGCTCGATACACATTTGGTGACCACTCGAGCCATCGCCTAACTTTCGTATTTGTTTCAACTCCTCAAGAGTTACGCGTCATAAATCTATCACTGACGAAGGATATTCCCGGCCGAGAAGTACGGTTCTCGGGTTACCTAGCTTCGCCCTCGGAGGGAGTCGGGTACGGTCCCACGCTTTCCTCGGGACAGGATCGCTTAGGGCCGATCTAAGAGTTATCAAGAATCCACTGATTGGGGCATGCAGAGCTCGGCCAGAACCAATCAGTGCACTTCTTCGGCATGGCAATGGGTGTCACCTCTTGACACCCCGAAATGGAGGACCGCCTTCACGATACAACGAAGGGTCCTCTCGAAATCGTGACATTCAGTTGGTCGCAATCAAACAGTCGAAGTGGAACCTTCGCTGGCATAGATCAATGAAAACGAACGAAGACACATTCGAATGGGACAAAGAGTCTATCGAAGTCGACGTCAAGTTCATTCAACGATCTCATACAATCGAATCGATCGAGATTCGTAAAATTCAAATGGAGTTGATCGTCGCGAACTCCCACGCGTATAAGACAGGGCCTGCTAGATTAGCCTTACTGTGGCGGCTACTTCCTATGCTCGTCAACAGAGGGACATTACGACAACACCTTTCCCGCTACTATCTGAATCTTCCTCTGTTTGTATATGTATAGTTAGTTCAAATTTCGAGAAAATAAAAGAGGTTATTTTTGGTTGGAAAAAAAAATTTTTTCTCGTTCGACCAACATAGAAGAATACAGTGAAACGTGACCTGCAACAACCCCTGAACCAGAAAAGTTTCATTTCCTTAAGAGAACGGCTGTGCTCTGGCAGGTTGGCTAAGCGTTTGATCCCCGGTAGAGAAATTATTAAGTATTCATCGCTGGACGGTGCATTCGTAGCAGGATCGTCTGAAATATTAATCATTTAATAAGCCAAAAGCGATTACCGAGTATCCTTGGGTTTTTCTCTCGCAGGATCCAGAGATTCTGGTTAGGCAGCCTTCTGAAAAATGCAAATTCCCAATCATCCCCGGTGCGGCTAAGTAAACCGAGTCGTAAAACTGATTAGGGCGAAGCTTAAGCCGAACGTATTTCTACGTTCAGGACAATCGGAGACGTTGGTCACGAAAGTTTTTTTTTACCTGGTTCGTCTATTTTATAGCCGAGAGAGCTAACAAATGGGCGGGCAAGTCGTCCAGGCAACGAATAAACAGAATGGGCGGATAGAGAGAATCGCTCGATACGTTTCACTTTAGATACGTTGACAGTGTTCGTTGTCGCAAGCACACGATCATCAATGGGATTCGCGTGTCGACTACGTCCGATGGTCAGTAGTCAATAAATGTCCGCTCGGAATTGAAATTCTGCCAGGCAAAAACCTCTGGGAACGAGGATGTTCCTGTTTTTTTTTGTCGGTGTCCTCCTTTCCAGATGCCATCTGCACCGCGCCACCTAATTTCCTTGCGCCAGAGTCCTTTTCGAAAATCCCCAAGAACGAATCCTCTTACCCAACGCTTTCAGGCTAATTTTGATGTATCCTCCTCCTAAAAGATTCGTCCTCTTCCATTCGAATTCGACGTCGAATTCGCAGAAATAAATTGAAGAATCTTTGTCGGTGTTAAAGTATCACGATAAACTTTACTTCTTATCAACCCTATGCTCTCGAAGCAGTTTTAACTCCAGAACCATGACGTTTCTTCCGAGCTAGAATGTTTCCATTGTACAATGTTTTATTTCCTCTTATGAATTTTGAACCAAAAAATGTTACTCCTCTTTTTCGATTTGTTTCTGCATGTAGCGTGTCCTTGTAACGTCGAAGCTGGAGATTCTGAAAGATTCGACTTCCTCTTCGTCTTCGAATTTGTCAGCGAATCGAAATAAATAAATTAGAGAATCTCCGTGGCTGATGCGACAGTTAACTTGTAATACAATGGGGATGGGAATGGCGTTTTGAATCGTCTTCCTTCGACTTCGCTAAAAACACGTTGACATTAACAAGTTTGTCAGAAGGAGAAGCGAAAACGGAGAGATTTATTGGGTTCAGGTTCTTTCTGTTTACCGAAAAAGTTCCTGTGGACTGTTCTGCTTAAACGTCGGGCAAACCGAGCAGTGAAAAAAAGTAGAACGGTCTGCGGATGGAGAAGAAGCAGAGCCATCCTCGTGCTAGTACGCTAAACGAAATTACTCTGGCGGGAGCATCGTACCGACGAGTGGCCAACGAGCAAGGACTACTTCAGGCCAACTTCTTTTGGGAGCATCGCGACGCTGCTCTCCTACCAATGAGACCCACCGGCGAATTCTATATAAGAGCTTCAAAAGGGTACCTTTGCGTCTATTCCGACCTCTGCTCTGGACATTTTTCATGTTCGCCGTTTCGAACTTTCAAATTTATGAGAATTCCAGGTTTTACATTTTTCAAACTTATGTGCGAGTTCGAGTTTTATCACTTGAACTCTGGACCTACGAACTTTCGTGGCTTTTAAGGGCTTTTTCAAGGTTCTGAAGTTTTAACGTTTCTGACTTTCGGCGATGAAGGACGCGAATTTTTACAGGTCAGTGCCGTAGAGCTTCAAATTATCAAGTATTCAAGTATTCCAATTCTCAAGCATTCAAATTCTCAAACTTCCAAATACTCAAATATTCAGATATTAGAATCTTTAAATTCTCAAGCTTTCCAATATTCAAATGTTTAAATTCTCTAGCTTTCCAATATTCAAATATTTATATTTTCAAGTTTTCAAAAATTCAAATATTTAAATTTTCAAACTTTCGAATATTCAAATATTTAAATTTTCAAACTTTCGAATATTCAAATATTTAAATCCTCAAACTTTCGGATATTCGAATATTCAAATATTTATATTTTCAAGTTTTCAAGTATTCAAAATTTCAAATATTTAAATTCTCAAACTTTCGAATATTCAAATATTCAAATATTTATATTTTCAAGTTTTCAAATATTCAAAAATTCAAATATTTAAATTCTCAAACTTTCGAATATTCAAATATTTAAATTTTCAAACTTTCGAACATTCAAATATTTAAATCCTGAAACTTTCGGATATTCAAATATTTAAATTTTCAAACTTTCGAACATTCAAATATTTAAATCCTCAAACCTTCGGATATTCAAATATTTAAATTCTCAAACTTTCGAATATTCAAATATTTAAATTTTCAAACTTTCGAATATTCAAATATTTAAATCCTCAAACTTTCGGATATTCGAATATTCAAATATTTATATTTTCAAGTTTTCAAGTATTCAAAAATTCAAATATTTAAATTCTCAAACTTTCGAATATTCAAATATTTAAATTTTCAAACTTTGAAATATTCAAAACCTCCAATTCTCATGCCTTTAAAAATTCAAATTCTGAAACATTCGAGTATTCAGGTATTAAAATACTCAGATTTTCAAAAATTCAACTATACAAATTTATAAATGCGCTACCAGTAATAACGTAGATAACAGAGATACGAATTTCATCGAGCTTTTGTCAGCTTTTGTTAAATTACCTATCGCGAGCTTTCTCTTCGAGCGCAGAGTTCAAAAGTAGAACAACTGTCAATCCATGTTAGAGTATGACTTTCAGGCTACTGCTCGTATGACAAGCGCGCGTTGATTTACGTGAATATCTTTGGTTTATTGGCGTCGTTCGCGGTACGAGTTCCGCTTTCAAGGGGCCCATAAAACGAAACCAACGCGGTTAACTGCGCTGCAGTCTGTTCCTTTCGCGCTGCCTTTGGAAATCAAATTGTTTCGTTGTTTGTTCGTTCTCTCGTTCGCTCGTTCGCTCGTCCGTCCGTCCGTGCATTCATACGTTCGTGTTCTCCATGGTGGCGATAGACGTTTACGGTCATACGGGGTCAAAATTTCTCGAGGTCAAAATAAAACGAGCACGCTTCCTTTGTTCGGCTTTGGATGACCGACGACACGGTGTTCCCCGCTCATCCTTGGAATACCAAAATCATTCTCCGAGAGTGCCTCGCCTGGAATTCAACGAGAGCGTCGTCTATTTTGCTGTACGTATTGTTGGACGTACTCATATTCCGGGGGAAAAGACTCTTCTTTTGTCGTATTCGTCTCGATTTCGAATGATCTCGCGTCCGTGTTCATGCAAGCTTCGAGAATGACCTTATTGAACCGAATTTTGTGCCTTGTAAATGATCACTAGTTTGCGAAAACTATTGAAGATCGCACAAGATTATGTGCCTTCATTTTTAACAATACAGTATTTCATCGATAATTGTCCACAACACTGGTCTGCGGAGGGACAATTATGCGCGAGGGTTATCATTGTTTGAGGTTTGCCGAACGTAAGGAAGGACAGCCGAGCTCGAGAGGCCTCGGTCACCGAGAAATGTAAACACACCTTTTTTTTTTTTTCTTTTTATTGAGAAAATCTCATAAGAGATTTAATACAACGTTAGGTCGACATATGAGTAAAACATATACAACAAATAAACTCTACAAACTAAATATGAGGGAACGCAGCCGTTAAGGTTAACCTTAAACACATAAATTACAGTTTTTTAAAAACAACAGAATGTAATGACAGGCTTTCACATTAGGCCCAGCCAGAAACATAGAAGCTTCCAGAGGCAACTGAAATTTCAACTTAAACAGGTTTTTCAACAATGATGCACTTTGCGAATCATACAAACTACACTGCCAGAGGACGTGATTAAGAGTTTCACATTCGGAGTTGCATCTGCACATAGGGTTATCAATAATGCCAATCCGAGCAAGAGAGCCGGCAAGGTGATAATGATCAGCTCTGCTTCTGTTTATGGAGACAATAAAATGACGAGATAGATTTAAACCATTGAACCAAGGAAGGCGATTATCTTTATAATAATTAAGAAAGTAAAATCTGCCCTTGCGTAGTCCTTGATTTTGGATTATCGTGGAGGTGTTGCGGAAGGCTTTTTTCATGAAATTTTCAAACAAATCAGTATAAGGAATTCTTGTAATACTCAGGGAGTAGAAAGTGGTAGCAGTTTTAGCTAAGTCATCGGCAACCTCATTTCCCCAGATCCCGGAATGAGACGGAACCCAGAAAAATTGGATGAAATGTTTATTGATATCCAAAATATGTAAACATACCTAATCCGAATTTCCATACGCTATCCCACCTCGCGCCCGAAACTTTAATCGTCGATTACACAAGTAAATATCATCGGAATTATATCATATTTGGTATCATTTTTATTATAAAAATTCCACAAATATGGCCATCGAAGTATCATAAAAAAATAATGAATAATAAAGAAGTTGACAATTCGGATTAGTGTGGTCACACCGATATACCCGAGCCGCATGGTATCTCGGCGACCGAGGCCTCTCGAGCTTCACGGCCCCTCAAGGGGGTACACCCCGCACTAATGGGGATATCTCAAGGACAATTATGTCGGAGACATTTGGGACAATTACCGATGAAATTATGACCTCTTCTGTCCAACTCAATTTTCCGTTTTTTAAGCAATTGCTAGTTTGCAGAACCTTTTGGAAATCATTTTTTACAAAAAATCATATTCGTCCTCGTTTTCAATGTTCGTCCCTCAAATTCATCAAAACTTTAAGAATCCTTCTGTCCGAATCATTTTTCAATTTTCAGTCTTGCATTTCAATTTTGAAGCACAGCAGTGTATTCTCATCATGTTCCACTTTTAACGACTGTTCTAGAAAACGTTCGTCATGCATGTACAATAGATTCGCTAATTGAAAACGATCAAACCAGACTGAAACCTCAACCAATCGCATCGCAAATATCAAGAGATTCTTTTATCGAATCCGACTATGCGACGGAAACTGAAATGCTCGATACACAGAGGCCAAGTCCCTCGAAATGCTATAATTTATTCGTCCGTACGCGTGTCAGCGAAACTTCTGTGTCCGCGTTTCGTCGAAGGGGAAATTATTATTCCGCGAACATAGGCTCGAGTTACGAACTTGCAAATGAACCTGCGCGTCGCGACGTGTCGTCTGCAGCGTCCGCAATAAAGTTCTCCGCGGAATCTTTGATCAACGAATGCTGTGATTCTACAAAATGATAGATTGAATAATCCTCGGGGATGATCTCGAGAGTACGGGACTCGTAAAATAGAGGAAGAGGAAGAGCAGTGCCGGATTAAGCCCTTTAGAGGCCCTAAGCGCATCAAAGATTTCGAAGCACCCTCGTACAGGAACACTGTATGCGAAAGATGTAAAATTCATGAAATTTCTATATGTACAGTGGCCGAAATAATGACAGGTTCATTTTAATTTGTTAACACAAACATGCGTTTTATATAGTATTTTTGAATTTATTTATTATTATTTATTCTTTCTAATATAATTTACAAAATACATAATTCAAACGAATAACATAATATAATTCGTGTCAATTACAAATTTTTTATTGGAAACCGTAAAATTTATGTACGAAATACAGATAGGTTCGTTATATATTTTTACATAAAAAATATAATAACAAAAGAAATAAAAATAGTTTAATATTAAGTTGAACTTCCTTTGTTTTTTATCACTTCAAATATTCTGCGTGGCATAGTTTCAATTAATTTTTATAAAGTTTCTAATTCAATTGTAGACCACGCCTCTCTAATCCCATTTTTTAATCCGGAAACGGTGCAATATTGTTTTCCATTGGCGTATACCTTTCGTGCTAAAATTCCCCAAAGATTTTCAATGGGATTTAAGTCCGGACTCTTTGATGACCAGGGTAAAACTTCAACTTTCACCCTCTGAAACCAATTTTGAATTGTTTTTTCACGATGTATCGCTGCATTATCGTGTTGGAATATTAAATTAGACCCACCAATCTCGTCGCCATATTAATCCAGTACGTATTCTAGTAGTTCCTGATATTTTTCAGCATTGGCTTTTGGCAGGGACCACATTATCGGAGTCTTACCGTTATTGCCGAATGCAGCCCAAACCATTACGCATCCTCCTCCGTGGACTCTTGTCATTTTCACATGTATTTGATTACGCAGATCGTGCCAGTAATATTGAAACCCGTCTGGGCCATCCAAATTAAATTTCTTTTTATCAGAAAACTTATCGTTTTCCATTTTTCAGTCCATGACATATGATTTTCTGCTAACTTTAACCTTTCCTCTTTGTAGAATTTAGTTAGCGGTGGTTTTTTCGCCTTTTTAGTATATTTAAATGTTCCACTCGATCTCAGAACTTGCTGCACACGTCGAACACCAACTGGCAAGTCTAATTTTGTTTTTATTTTAGAAGCATCAAGTTTATTTTTCCGCTCTTCTTGAAAAATTTTCCCTTTTGTCCCTCTGTGTTAATATTTTTAAACGGCCTGTAGATTTTTTACTACCGTATTTTTCATTTAATTTAAAAAAATTGTTTATAACGTTTGAAAATCTTTTAATTCTCCTTGCACTTTCTTTGTTAGAGAGACCCATATTGTGAAAGGCAATAATTTAGCCCTTTTCGTTATCGTTTAACGATTTCCCCGTGCCATTGTGCTTCAAAAATATTAAACGAACATAAAATATTTTTTATAATTTCTAAACTTTATTAATCTGTGTACTTACCGTACAAAAAAACGTTCAAAAAATTGCACTATCAATAGTATTTTTCATATATCTCACCGTGAACCTAAGATTATATCGTATGTTGTACCCGAGAGTTTTTAAAGTGTTTTGAAAGAAGCACGTCTTCGCACTAACGCTTTTAATATTCGACTGACTGCTCATATAGTGTGTAGGGCACATTCTTGCGGAATAATAACAAACACCACAGTACACTTTCGATAATGTAAACAAAAGTAGAAGCAGTAGACCAGCCGACGCGACTAGCGAACCTATCATTATTTCGGCCACTGTACCTCCCCTCCCCACCCTTTTCCTGATGCCCCAAAGAATGTGCTTGGTATGCTTATTGGTTGATCCAGCACCGGGGAAGAGGAAGGGGAACAGAGGAATAGAGGAAGAGGGCGGTCGATTGGTTCTCCATCATCTTCACGGGGTTGGAAATTCGCGGACACGTAGAACGGGTTTCCAGTATTGCATGCGAGAAAATTGGCACGGCGAGCATATTCGTTCGTGCGCGATTCGCCGGACTAAATTCGCCTGTAATTATGCGATCGTGTGCGCGAGCGAGCCGACCGCGGCCGCATGCGGAAAATGAGGGTCGTCGCGCGGGCACGCGAACCAATGCCATAATGCCAGGCACGAAACAAGCGTAATCGCGATGCGCTCGCGACCGCACGCCGCGCCGGCCTAATTGCGATAATTCGACCGTTTCTTTTTGTTTCGACAATTCGCTACGCGAACCGATGCCACACAGGGTGTTTGCGAAATCGTGGTACAACCGGCAAGCTAATGATTCCCCGCATAAAATCTAGTCAAAAATAAGGAATATACTTTTTTCACACGGGGCTTCATTTACGAGAAAATCGAGTTTGAAAATTCAGCGAATACGCGTACCATTAGATGGAAATCTGGCTGTAGCGTTTTTGTGAAATTTTAAGTTAGGCGCAAATTTGTTTCTATCCAAATTTATCACATACAATGGACCAGTATTTGTTAATCTTTTTAGTGATCCTTTGGCACCTCTTTGAATTATATTTTCAAACTTTCGAATATTCAAATATTTAAATTTTCAAGTTTTCAAAAATTCAAATATTTAAATTTTCAAACTTTCGAATATTCAAATATTTTAATCCTCAAACTTTCGGATATTCGAATATTCAAATATTTATATTTTCAAGTTTTCAAGTATTCAAAAATTCAAATATTTAAATTTACAAACTTTCGAATATTCAAATATTTAAATCCTCAAACTTTCGGATATTCGAATATTCAAATATTTATATTTTCAAGTTTTCAAGTATTCAAAAATTCAAATATTTAAATTCTCAAACTTTCGAATATTCAAATATTTAAATTTTCAAACTTTCGTATATTCGAATATTCAAATATTTATATTTTCAAGTTTTCAAGTATTCAAAAATTCAAATATTTAAATCCTCAAACTTTCGAATATTCAAATATTAAAATTTTCAAACTTTCGAACATTCAAATATTTAAATCCTCAAACTTTCGTATATTCAAATATTTAAATTATCAAACTTTCGAATATTTAAATTCTCAAGTTTTCAAGCATTCAAATATTCAAATTCTAAAACTTTGAAATATTCAAAACTTCCAATTCTCGTGCTTTTAAAAATTCAAATTCTGAAACATTCAAGTACTCAAATATTAAAATACTCAGATTTTTAAAAATTCAATTATACAAATTTCTAAATGCGCTACCAGTGATAACGTAGATAACAGAGATACGAATTTTATCGAGCTTTTGTCAGCTTTTGTTAAATTACCTATCGCGTATTTGCATGTGATAAATTTGGATAGAAACAAATTTGCGCTTAACTTAAAATTTCACAAAAACGCTACAGCCAGATTTCTATCTAATGGTACGCGTATTCGCTGAATCTTCAAACTCGATTTCCTCGAAAATGAAGCCCCGTATAAGAAAACTATATTCCTTATTCTTGACCAGTGGTTGTTAATCTTTTTAGTGATCCTTTGACACCCCTTTGAATTTAAAAATAACTTCTCCCACTCCATTGAAATATATGCTTCTATTTCTCTATTTAAGAAATTTCATCTATTGCATGATGATTTATTCATTGAAAAATAGACACATACATTTACATATACATTACGTACACGTTGTTATGCGTACACATGACAGGCGCATGGGCAAGCTTCTAGGAAACGATTCGCCGCACAGGGGTACGCCACGGCGCGGCGGTGGCGGCGGCGCGGCGATGCAACAAATGCAACAGGTGCAACGTAGGCTCGACTGCCGCATAAACCGACCTGCAGTTCCGTCCTGGATCGCTCCCGATCTGCCTATTAACCGACAGATTTCGTTGGTCCCGCGGCTCCATTATCCACTCGAACACTTTCAAACACTCTCGAAAACTGTCGAACACTCGAAATCGGTCGATCTATCGATCCCGCCTGGCAAAATTGCCGGCAGTAACGTCTTCCACTTGCCAGGAGGATCGTAACCGAGATTTAATGGAGGCGTAAAGGAGGTTATTAAAATGACCAACAGCGACGCGCACGCTCCGAGCGGCGATTGTTATGCTCCCCCGAAATGATCGGCAGCTTTATAATCGGGATATCCATATACTTCGTAATTGTTATTGTAGTTTTCAGTTTGTTGGCTTTGGGGTAACCATTAGGTATCGTGCAGCTTGATCGAGAACGATGTTTACAACATAATATTGCCGGCTCAATGTTCCCTCGGCTATCGAATTATGGTTTTCTCTCCTCCTTACGCATTGTTTCTCTTTGTCTTTATAGTTCTCCTTCGAACAACGTACCATTCTTTCGATCGTATAATTCATGACGTTTTGGATTATTTAACGAATTATACATAAGCTTTTTAAAATTTATTTGTGGAGCTACTTCTTGCAGGTCTTTCTTTCGTTTCTAATGTAACGGTTGTTCATTAAGTTAATCAGTTAGCTGTTGCGACCTCTTTGATAAGTGGCTACCTAAAATGTGTCGCAAAAAGTAAGCGAACTACTTTGTGCACACTGTATACAGTTTTTTCATAATAATTATTTGTATTTTCGTATTTGTGTTGTGTTGAGAATATAGTTTAGTTTTTAGTAAAATTGCAATGTGAACAGAAAATTGTAGCTACTTTTTACGCAAAACGAGTATATTCGTCATAATAAAAAACTGCCGTTTCTTCATGACGTCGAAAACAGCTAACGCGCATTTTTATGCATTCATGTGCATTTATGGGTAAAATTGGTGGGTGTAATTTCAAACAAAAAGATTACAAGAATTTAAGAGCATCAATTCATTTCACTTACAACTTAACAGAGCCACCGAAGAGAGAAATAAATTCCTATTTGTCACTAAAGCTATAAAACAGACAAGAAAGGAACGGAAACACTTAATTTCATAAATGATTCCATGCATATCGACGTCCAACAAAACTGCACCTTTTTTCTAAAAAAAAAAGCAGTTCTCTGAACATTCATACGTATGAAAAACATCATTGCATTATTTCGGAGCAATTTTTCTCTGAATTTACACTATTCGCTGCATCAGTATCGCAATTACACATCCTGCGTACGCGGTAATTAAATCGAAAACGTTGATTCTTTAAAGCGGAACCATATCCACGGCAAAACTGGAGCATTTAATCATTGTGTACAATAACGATACAACATTAACAACGATGATAACGATGATATTAACAACGTCGATATTATAGCGCGTTTTCTGTTTATTCGCAACATTTCGAACGAGAATTTCGTAAATTATTCCTGGTGCATTATCGAAGAAGATCGTTTGCTGATACCGCATCCCATTCCCGAAGATTATAGTCGCCCCAGCCCTTACGTAACCACGAAATTGAAAGACTTATGGGATTTCCGCCCCTCGCCGGGAATTTTACAGTCGATGTACCCGTTGACAATATTACCGTGTCCACCGTGACAGAAACTTATCGTTTTTTCTCTGTTCAATGCGCACGCGTTTTTCTAGACAATTTATTGCTGGAATAAATTCAAACTCGATAAAAATTGCCCGTTGCCGAACATCATCCCCCGAACTTCTCACAAAATCGAAGCAATCTAATCGGTGATAACAAAACTAGAAAATTTTTAAAAATCGGGTATCAATAATAATAATAATAACAACAACAACAATAATAATGATAATAATAACAATGATAATGATAATAATAATAATAACAATGATAATAATGATAATAATAATAATAATAATAACAATGATAATGATAATAATAATAATAACAATGATAATAATGATAATAATAATAATAACCACAACAATAATAATAATGATAATAATAACAATGATAATGATAATAATAATAATAATAACAATAATAATAATGATAATAATAATAATGATGATGATAATGATAATAATGATAATAATGATAATAATGATAATAATGATAATAATGATAATAATGATAATAATGATAATAATGATAATAATGATAATAATAATAATTATAATAATGATAATAATAATAATAATCAAAATCTAAGGTATAATAAACATTCGTAAGGAAGGCTACTTTATTACTTAACCCTTCTGCATTGAAAAATTCCTAATCAAATTCGGTTTATTCGAATACCTAACGAAACGTCTATTTTCTTGGACAACGAAGAGATACTTCATCTAGAAACAGAAAATTTTAAATATGATGCTAGTTTAACCCTTCTAAATTCTAGAGATTCTAATAAAATTCTATAAATGTTCGAATACGAAACAAAATTTCAATTTTTTTGAACAACGAAGGCGTACTTTATTTAAAAAGAGTGCTGGTAATATAAATATATACAGTGGCTCACAAAAGTATTCGTACGCCACTTAAATCAGAATAACTTTCTTAAAATTTGACCAAACCACTTGACATTCTTTGAGCACTTAGAAGCATTGATTTACTAAATCACGCGCAAAAAAATATTTTTAAAAAATTGCAATTACTAGGAATTACATGAAAATAAGAATGGCACTTTTTAAAACTTCTCTATTTTAGCCCATAATGAAAATTTAAAATATGCCTTTTGGAGATCTATGTTAGTTATACATATGTTGAAAATTTCATCGAAATTGGTTGACGCAGAAAAAAACAGAAAAAAACGAAGCACATCGAAAGATGTAAGAAACTATGGATTTTAAGCAGACTCAGACCAAAAGTCGTAAAAAACTGCGATTATCACCGCAATCAACCGCTTGAGGCTCATGTGTTCGTTAACTGATTTCGATGCAATTGTCAGCATAATAATAATAATAATAGGTAAATTCATAATAAGAATAATTGGGTAAATAACATCTACAAAACATATATTTTGAATTATCATTACAGGCTGAAATAAAAAAGTTTTAAAAAAGTGCCATTTCTATTTTTTCATGCAATTCCTATTCAAATTTCTTCAAAATCTTTTTTGCTCATTTTAAAAGTAAATCAATGCTTCTAATTGCTCGAATAAATCAAGTGGTTCGGTCGAGTTTGAAGAAAGTTATTCTGATTTAAAGACTGTACGAATACTTTAGTGTGCCACTGTATATATTGTATGACTAAATTGCATCAGTTCAATATGCATAAATTGAAAAAGATTACACGAGATGGAAATACTCTGGGTCGGAATAAATATTTGTCTTTTTAGTTATAATAGCTCCAAGCGCAAAATGGTTAAGATCAAAGATTTTTGGCACGTTCGGTTATCTCCTCACCACGGTCAGGTGGCGGTCAAAATGTTAATTCGAACGCAACGAATTAGGGGAAGATCGCCAAAGACAACAGGACGCGCGGAGCATAGGCAAAAATGTTGAAGGGTCCTATTCGGTGGACGCTTATCTTCGTGGTTCCCTGAGCATCGGAACTACGACCGGGCATGCCACGGGTCGTTGAGCTTGCCGCGAATCGCGTGTTTCGAGCCGGAGCGGAGCTTAGATCGATAAAGTCGTGTGTGAATGAGCACACACCGGGGCACCAAATATTGTAGATGAGTTTCGTGAACCGGGCAGCGCGCACCGGGTCTATCGGCGCAAAAATAATCGCGGATAGTCTTTATTGCTTCGCGCGCCACTGCCGACGACCGCGCCCACGAATAATAAGAATCTCACGCTTCGAATTTGACTTCGGTTTCCGGATTCGATATTACAACGATCCATTTCGGTTCTCTGAGATCCTCGAATTCACAAACAACTCTCGGCATACCATTTCAATAATTTCAATCTCCACAGAAATATTTTGAGATCCTCCATTTCAAATATGAAGTACAAAGATTTATTTCTCACAGTCATTTGAAGTTTGAAATAATTTATTAATTGTGTACGTCGCTATAACCATTTTATAAATTAGATGTGTTTTTCGATCGAAATTTTAGACTAATTGTGTGAATGATTTCGGCGCACAGGTTCGATCAGCGATGCAAAACTGCTATTTTTGTATCACTGATCGAACCTGTGCGCCGAAATCATTCACACAATTAGGCTATGACCATTTGTTTCGTTGGCTATTTCCATTGGTCATTGGTAACCTGCGTTATAGACTTACTTGAATAATCAATATAAAATCCCAATGAATGGTAATACTCTTTCTGCTCACGGTGGATTTTATCAGGAGAATATCAAATCGAATTGTCTTCAGTTTTCTTCTTTTCTCCTCCACTAGGAATGCTCTTAATGTACTTAATGTACTGCTATCTTCTGATAATTAAATATATTTCCTTTAATTGCACTTTAGCTTCGGTACAATTTAATCCAGACGATGGTATGCTATTTTATTCGCTACAGCCTGACACTTATTAATTTATAGTAATAGAGTCATGGGTAGACTAAAAAAAGAGAGGTATAAGAGGTTTTCTGCGGGGACGGAGATAGTTTGAAGTAGTGATCGGAATTTTTACAAGCATTTTTATAAGAAATGCTCAGAATTGTAGTAGTGAATATAAGCCACCTTAAAGTGGGTGGTTTCTGAACGCCCGTCTTTAACGCGATCTTTGTAAATTTATTTCCCGGGAACTATTAGGTTCTGACAAAAGAGGTTTCGGAAAAATGTTGCGATATTATTCAAGTACTGCTCGGAATTTTTACAAGCATTTTTATAATAAATGCTCAGAATTGTGACATTGAATATAAGCCTCCTTAAAGTGCGTGGTTTCTGAACGCCCGTCATTAATGCGAGCTTTGTAAATTTATTTCCGGGGAACTATTAGGTTCTGACAAAAGAGGTTGCGGGAAAATGTTAAGGTATTATTCAAGTACTGCTCGGAATTTTTACAAGAACCATTTACCGAAAGGCTAAGCAGCTTTCGACAATTCCGGTTTGCCATCACCACGCGGAAAACATAAGAAGCGCTTAATACTCGGCGGACGTTCACCGGAAGTCGTCCGTTGGTCCGTGTACTTTCTGCGAGAAGAGACAGGCTTCTTAAGTATGTAGAAAAAGTTCTCCGAGGTTAGGTCTTAATGCACCCGAACAAAACGCAGTCCAGCCAACTGTGCTCTCGAGTTGCATGTTCCATTCGGCATCGGAACAAAGAAACTTCTCCTCGCCAGAAAGAACTTTCTAAATACCCTCGAAATCGTTCGATGCAATTTTTGTGCAACCCGGTGCCCGTAAAGTGTGCTTCATCGCGGAAAAAGGATGCCAGCTTCTGGACAGACGTGAGATTATTTGTTTCCGATTTTTGAGTATATCCGTTCGCGCCAAATTCATTTATACAAACAGTACAGCCATAAGTCTGGGTTTCGTTATAAAGCTCAAAAGCTTCTACTTTGGCAGACCATTATTAATTTTGCTCAAATAGATAGTTTCTCATGATATAAAAAATAGGAAACCGAAGACCCATTTTCCTAAAAAATGCTGCAACTTCAAACGTCTCTAAAATCTTTCAAAAATTTTTCTCGTTAACGAAACTGCCATAGATTCGTAGATTGAAGTCTCTTCTTTGCAATGACTTTTTAAAAATTGATGTGCAATTTTTTTCACTGCTTTATGGAAAAAAAACACGGAACATATCTCGTCGTGTAAAATCCCTATTATGTAAATTACACCTCTCATTCAAATCTGAATAAAACGACTAGAAAAAATCGTACATCAATTTTTAAGATCTTGTTGGAAAGAAGAAGCTTCAGTCTTTAAATCTATGGTAGTTTCAGTTCCGAAAAAAATTTTTCAATGTTTCCACAGATGTTTGAAAGTATAGCATTTTTGTGCAAAAATGCGTCTTCAGTTTCTCGTCTGATACATCGTGAAAAAAATCTTAGAATAAAATGAACGATGGACTGTGAAACTAGAAGCTTTTACCTTTAAGATGAGTTCAAGTTTATTGTCGTACGATCATTTTTTACGAAATTATCGCAGTTTATAGGCAATTTTTCCAGTATCGTGTATTTAGTGTTAGAATACTGCTTGGATCAGTTGTATAGTACACAGTATTTTCAAGTACATGTAGTATATAACATGTTAAAATACAGTGCACAATATTTTCAAATATATGTACTATATAATATTCTAAAATATAGTGCAAACAGTTGTTCGATCAATTTGCATACTTCAGCAAGAAAATTTTCAATTTCAGTTGAAAATCGGCGACTCTCTGGTTCTGATTTGCTGGGACAGCGTGCAACGGTTGAATTATATTCTTTAAACATTGAATTTGACGTGCACTAATTTTGACACAGTCGATTTTCCGAGCGTTTCGCACAATCAGAGCCAGGTCGCGAATGCTCATGATCATCTTCTATTCAAAGAAAACTTCCGCCTCCGACCACGGATCTGATCCGCGTGAAATATGGTACGCGTACACAACACCTTATGTAAATCATCGTGGTCTAACGATCTCGTTACGTAACCCGGCCACAATGGCGCGACGCTCGATAAACTAATGATGGAACGTTGCCGTTCTCGTGATATGTACACACTTACCCTTGAGATTAATGGTCTCTGAAGAAAAAACCCGTTTGATCTCCTCGGCTTGGTTGGGTGGAGGAACGCATTTTTGTCCTCGTCGAAAAATCGATGGTACGAAACGCTGCCGGAAGAAAACGAGGTTTCGACGTGGTACAAAAGAAAGTCGGTTCAATAAGGTGTCAAAGAAAATAAGAATGGTGCGGAGAAAAATAAGAACGAGAGACCGAGGAATAGGTTAGAACAATGGGGTACAGGAACGGAGGAAACTGGAAATAGTAACATGCAAAAGGGTAGAACAGTAGAAGGTAGACAGAGAAGAAAAAAAAGAAAGAAAAGAGATGGCACCTTTGTGGAACGTAACACTTTATAGGACTCCAGGTTTTGAAGAATGAGAACGTTTCTTCTGTTAAACGCTACTTGGTTTTGGTCCTTGGTAAAAATTAAGTGGCTGGATCCTACCTTCAGAAACTTTTAGACAAGAGATGCTAATTTAACGCAGCAACAATGTGAGTAGTAGACTGCGGAATTTATGAATAGAAGAAACATTGCATGAATTTAATGTGAAAAAAAGTTGTATGTGAAACTGTTGGAAAAATCGAAAAATTTGTGTTCGAATAATTCTTAGACCCTACATAGATCGACTGAAATCTGAAGTTGACATTCCAACGAAGAAATTATAAAACACCGAGGTGTAAATGGCGGTTCCGTGTCCAGATTCTAGGATACTGGTTGGACAGTTTCGGAAGGTTAATGGCCGGTCCAGTGGTCCAGGAAACGAAAGGTTGGGGGTTCGATTGGCACCCCATCACCCGTTTCTTTTTCTCCTATAACCATTTCAACTTTCTTCGAATGGAAACTCATCGAAGTATCGGAAAGAGGCGAGCTCGACGTAGAGAGCGAGCGAGGCGAGACGAAAGAAAGATTATTTGCTTCCGCTTTTTAAAAGCGGACAATCGAACCGTGGCTCTCTCTCTCTCTCTCTCTCTCTCTCTCTCTCTCTCTCTCTCTAACGGCAAATGGATCGGAAGAATTGGAGGATCTGTTGTTAACGACCGTTCGGCGGAAGTACTGAAAGCAGAATGTATATTCCCTTGGCTAGGAACGATCGATTTGCGCCGCGGCACGAAACAACATAATTCAAAATAATTTAAAATAAATTCTTGCACGGTTTACAATACTTCGTCGAATGGGAGCAATATGGAAATTCTCGCACTGGTTCGTCTACGTCTCGCCGAAGGGCGTTGGCGTGTTCGAGTATTGGGTGACTTCGAAAGTTAATTTAATTGCTCTTTCGTGATGCAACTTTGTGATAAAACCCGCGATTGTTCGTTCCAAGATTGCATACAGATTGTTGTATGTCATTCGAGTGGGTTGGGATCTGTATCGACATGTTTTAATGTTGATCAATAGTGTAGGTTGTGTTTAAAAAGAATGATCTTATTCAGTTTTTAAAGAATCATTTTTTGGAATGTATCTTTTAGTTTGCCTCGAAAGAATGGGTAGTTTTTGAAACATTGAAAATAGTTTCAGTAATGTGTTATGTTCGCATAATATTTTACAAAAACAATATTATATGTATTCGATAAACAAAACAGAAATA
This sequence comes from Sphecodes monilicornis, assembly GCA_913789915.3. NCBI lineage: Eukaryota > Metazoa > Arthropoda > Insecta > Hymenoptera > Halictidae > Sphecodes > Sphecodes monilicornis. The sequence goes on along the minus strand of OU565290.1, from coordinate 27,469,514 downwards.
AAATAGCTAAAGTGCTTCGTATTTTCTAGGACATTATTCATTCAACATTTTTGTTCACAAATGGTTTTCTTATGTTTCTGTTAACTCCATGAATAATTGCACAGAGAAGTTACAGTTTGGAATTACTTCGTACAAAGAGAATAGTTTCAAACATAATTTATGGTATAATTTTGCCGGAAAGAAGTCTTACCGCGAAGTTTTTGACGCTTTCAAGACACGAGCAATGGAATCTCCAAAAATGGCGTCGTAAGACGTAGCTGAAAGTTTCCTCCGCTGTTATGTTTGCGCATTACCAATAAGGGAGAGTGTATCCCGCGATCCATCATATTTTTCGACCAGCGGTAGGGTGTATTCGGTTTCGATCTACGTCTTCGTCGTTCCACTTGCTCGAAGCAAATGAACCTTTTAAGGTTAGACAAATAAACTGATCCATACATTGGAATTTCTCGAGAAACGATATAGTTGTTTTATTCTAAGAACAAATATATGCTTTCTTTGGAAAGAGTACGACGCGTTGCATAAAACAGAGTTCGATAACAGTACTATTAGATGATTAAAAATTCCAATAATAGCACAATGTATGTTGTAATTGGAAGTTTTTGGTGGAAATCAAGTTCGCGTATGAGATGAATGAGATAAAAGAATAGATATATACAGGGTGCGGCGCCAATTAGTCCCCGCGTTTTTTCAGCCCGTTCAGATGGTCGGACAGAAAAATATTTCCTACCAAAGTTAATCAGTATTTAACCGACAAGAAATTGCAGTTTTTAAAATTTTTAAAAAATCGATTTTCAACAAAAAAGTCAAGGTCGCTGTCATATCTTTTAATGGAACTGGGTATTTGTAACTTCATAATATTGTAGGCAACGTCGAAACGAATTCAACGACCTGCTATACAATGACTTTCAGATGACCTTGAAAGATAATATCGCCATGAATCAATTACTGCCTCACCCTACAATGAGAGCACCTTTCATTACGAATTCAGTGACTATAATTACTCAAGGTCATTCAAGGTCACGGACAGAGTGCAACATTCCTTCAAATCCCGTTTACAGGCATGTATCGATGTTAAATCTTATACGTTATCTATGTCCGCAACCTTGAATGACCTTGTGTAATTATAGTACAAAAATCCTTAATACTAGGTTGGCTAAAACGTGAAATACATCTACGAGAAGCGAAAGGATTCTTTATCCAATTTTAAATTTTTTGATTTTATCAATTTTTGTAAAATTGTCGATATTTAAATTGCGATAGTTTCGTAAAAACAAATAGTACAGCCACAAGCCTGGATCAAAATAAGAACGAAGGTTCTAATAAGAAAAGCGTGTACTATACACATTGCGCAACTAACTGAAATCGTCGAATAAGAAACGTCGCGAGCAGGTTTCGATACAAGTTTCTCGTTGATTTTCCATCGCATCAAACTCGGCGATATTTACCCCCGCGAATCAAGAAACTCTCTCCTTCTCCGTTGGTCTAAGAGTCGAATAGTAATCAAAGTTTCCGGTCGGGCTGTTTCAGAAAGCGCGTACGAAGATGAGGAGCAAGTCGCCAGGGGCGCGAGATCCCCCGGTGAAACAGACGGAGCCGACGACGAAATTGCTGGTGCTCACGGGCAGGGTCACAAGAACTTGCACTCGCACACCGTGAGCATGGGCACCAACGCGACGAGGGCCTGGAACTCGAGCCTCGGCGGCGGCTTTTTACGCGGTGCCGGGCATCGGGTCACCTTCGACCCCGAGGCGCCGCCGCTGCCGCCGTCCGATGCGGCCCACCAGCAAACCATGAACCTTCTCGAGAAGCCCAAGGAGGACTACAAGGTCAAGGTAAGATCCAAAAGCCTACAGTACGCCAATCATGACTGCTGGACATGAATACGAATGAAAAAGAATCTCTTTAACACTATTCCTACCAACACTTCACGTATACCTATTCCTACCGCGACCGGTCGAATGACCGGTCTTTAGCACAACTTCTATTTTTTAATGTAGAATGAAGATAATAGCCAATTTGACAGTATAAAAATATAGTTTCTTTTATTCAGAATTATATATAAATTATATATGTTTCGTTTTATTCATTTCCTGGAGAATGTACTATGGTATATGCGTTAAAATGTGTTGGACAACCCCGTATATGTTGGTTTCCATAGAACTGATATGTTTGCAATATTTGAATGATGTATGTACACGTCTTCAGTTCACTGCATGTTCTAGTTCTTGTAATTTGTATCTATTGAATGCAAATATATTATATCTAATTATTCTAAATATTTTATTGTGCAAATCTCTGTCACACATTTAATTTGAATATTGAAAAATGTAAAATATATAAAATATAAAAATATTGAAAAATACATATATTTGAGGCAAAGTCGTGAAGTTTAAAGACTATTCAATTAAGTTGTATATAGGAAATTCTAATAGAAATTTTAAAAACGGTCATTTGACCGGTCGTGGTAGGAATAGTGTTAGTGCTTCATTTAATGTGTTACCACCCAAACCTCGTTTGAAAATAACAAAAAAAAATTAAAATTAACTTAACTTCAAACATGAAATTAAAAAAAAATAACCCTCTACTAAGAATTAAAAAAAAATAACCCTCTACTAAAAAAAAAATAAAATATAATTTACAAATAATTGTTTTATGTTTATTATGACGTGTCTGCTTTGAATAGAATCTATTCGATGCTTTATTTAATACGTTACCAAATGAGTTATCTATTATATGTACATTATAGTAATCTAAATATTTCGTTTGAGATATTACAATGTAAAAGAAGACTTTTAAGGATCCTTTTAGTACAGCACAACTATTGAATATCCGATTAATAGGCTTCCGGTAGATAAAATTGTCAGCGCGTTGAGTGTCAATCCATCAACCTCCAAAATTCCATTAAATCGAAATGATATATTTAATGAAATAAAAATTGATAAGGTGAAATATACGAGACTGGCATGAGCAGTCCTTCGTCTTCTTACATTTTCTGAATATTAATGAAATTCGGTGCAACGAATATATCAACGTAAAAATTGATTTTGAAATCCGAATAAATAATTCCGTCACCCGTCTATTGCTAATATGGCAGACAACGTGTTAAACGAACGAAGAAATTCTCGAGTGGCTTCTTTTTCTTGCAATAGATGCAATGAAATTTTTAGTTTGCATGAAGATCCGTCGTCTAGTTATTACGAACCACCCGTGAATCGAATCGGCGTTGCGATAAGCCATGATACGCGTAAAATTTCGCGAGAAGAATGGAGGAGAGGCGGTCGAACGATAACCGCGTTACGGACTTCGATCCAATTTGCGGAAGTCGCCATAGCTAGAACTTTTTCCTCAGCGTTCGTCCTTTTTATCGATTCCTTGAAACTTCTCTCTCTCTCTCTCTGCCGGCGGACGATTATCCTGCGATCCAGGGGATCTTGGATGATGAAGCGAACTGTCTGGAGACGATGCCCGCACCGTCGGAATGGCTTAACTATATTTCGATAATCACGGTAATTTGATTCGACCGGTCGATCGTTGATTTAAGGGAATGAAAATTGAAGAAACCGCATCGAAACGTGATGTTTTCGAATTTTTCCTGGAAACATCAGCGCAGTGTTTTTCTAAACGAGTATCTTGTTTAAAACTACATATATTGAACAACTTATAATAGTTTTTTCATTGAGATATCTTGGAAATTGGCCGAGTTACAGCCTCATTCCCACTATCTGTATTTTAGAAATGCTTTGTTGGAGAGTTTCTCCAAATTTCTTGAAGATGGATTATCTGAAATGAAAAATTCATGAAGATTCTGTTAGTATATGATTTTATCTGGTAAATGACCGCAGGGATTAGCAAAAGGTTGATTTCCAACAAAATCGCAGTCGTTTAACGCAGAACTGAATTTCCTTACGATTTAGCAACATTTAACGTCTTCTCATTTTTCTTGAATGAGGAACAGGGTTTTCTTTAAATTATAAAATATTCTATTCATTCTACTGGATAAAACCATATATATTAACAAAATATTGATTTCCAACAAAATCGCAGTCGCTTAACGCAGAACTGAATTTCCTTACGATTTAGCAACATTTAACGTCTTCTCATTTTTCTTGAATGAGGAACAGGGTTTTCTTAAAAATATAAAATACTCTATTCATTCTACTGGATAAAAGCATGTATATTAACAAAATATTGATTTCCAACAAAACCGCAGTCGTTTAACGCAGGACTGAATTTCCTTACGATTTAGCAACATTTAACGTCTTCTCATTTTTCTTGAATGAAGAACAGAGTTTTCTTTAAATTATAAAATATTCTATTCATTCTACTGGATAAAACTGAATTTCCTTACGATTTAGCAACATTTAACGTCTTCTCATTTTTCTTGAATGAGGAACAAGGTTTTCTTAAAAATATAAAATATTCTATTCATTCTACTGGATAAAAGCATATATATTAATAAAATACTCATAAGTTTTTACGAGCATCCGGTAGAAAGGCTGCTTCTCCGGCATTCTTAAAGATATTGCTATGAAAAAAAATTGCTATAATCAGTCCAGTATATGTACTTTTAAGTAGGATGCTTATTTAAAAGAAGGTCCACCGAGATTGCCCAGAAATAAATTCCCGAACATCGCGTTCTATGCCAGCTTGTTAACCATGGCTTTTCCATCGAGAATCGTATACTGTTCGAGATAATTGTCTCTGGAGATAGGCAGAGGAAATTGTTTTTTTTTCGATTTGCTTGTCGGTCGTGGTAGACCGTGGTATCAGGGTGAAGAGAACGCACTTTTACGAGCTCACAGGGATGCTTCCATTTTTAGAGCACCGTAAAATCCAGCAGGATCGATCTCTCGGCACGTGGAACGACAGAACTGTCCTGGTTAGGCAAACCGAAGCCAAACGTGAGATTCCTTGGGCCACAATTTTTCCTTTTCTCATAAAAGCGATTATCACGTCTTGTGCATCGATGCTGTACCTAAAAGATGTACCCAATTATGCTATGTGATATTATTACAGTTTAATGTTTATGCACTGTTTGGGAAATCTAGACTTTTATGTTCTTAAAATTCAATAGAGCCAAATAGTGAAAGGCAGCACTAAATGATGTCGTATCAAGTTCCGAAGTAAAAGAGAGGGGATACATCGATCCATAAAAGTTTAACGCTAAACCCTACCACGGTTAAACGACCGGTTATCTATTTCACATTTACTGAAATTATAGAAACGCTTTTTCATAGGAAATTACTAAATTGACTACCTTATTTAACACTAGGTTTACGGAGCACTAAAATCGATTATTTTACATTGCTTTATAAAAATAATAAAATTGTATTTACTCAGATCTTCAGCGATTTTTATTGTAATATGTACACAAAAAAACAAATCTATTTAATAATTCCTCACGAATGCCTCCTTACACTCTTAATAATAGTAAATTAAAAATGTTTGAATCCGTCATTTTGACGGGCCCCGTAAATCTAGTGTTAAGCACATATTATAATGAAATCCGTAAAAAGTTTAAGTAAATTCAATCTTTTAAGTTGTATTAAGCGTTTCACTTTCATACGTTTTCTAGTTGGTAGGTTTAGCGTTAAGGAAGCATTTTGTCTGATCACAGGCTGGCTCGATCTCCTGCCACAAATACGCGCGCGTTAAAATCAGCGTTTAATTCGTTGGCGGATGAAAAGCCACGGTGTGCCCGCCCCCCCTCATTGCCTCGTAAACGTCCTCGACGAAACGGTTCTGCGCCCGGCTGTCAATTGCAGCCGCGACACCGCGGTTTCATTCAGTCCGATTCAATCTTTCTGCCTGCGTCGCTCGCGTCTGCGTCACGCGCATTTCCTTTTGTTTCGCGGGACAGTTTGATTCACGGGACGCATCAAAATCTCCTGGCCGCCTATGGATGCATACAGGGTCCCGTCCCAATGAATACGAAACCGACGATGCAGCTTAATCTCACGCTTTTTGCACAATCGTTTGGGTTTTTTGATCGTCCGTTCGACGATAAGTCAAATCTTTTAGAAAATACAATTCTTTCGCTTGTGTCTGGTCTGTGTAGTGTGTTGCAATGGGTCTTTAACACGTTGACTGCCAGGCGCATTTTCCATGGTTTGCCGAAGGCACCAACGTGAATTTTTCATTATGCATATTATGTTGAAATATTATTTGCAGCAAATAAAGTGAGTTATAAAATTATGCTTGAAGCATTTTTCGTGCATTAATTTCTTCAAACCATTATAGTAACAATGGTATTATTGAAAAACTTATCAGTATCCATATTTACTCTAATTTAGTATTATTTGCTGCGTCGCCGGTCACCGGTGACCCCCACGGCGCTGTAGCCAAGTCGAGTGCCGGTCACCGGTGACCCCCATGCCAGTCAACGTGTTAATCATTTTTCTGCCTTAGCAGATGAATTTTTTTCATCAATGAAATGAACAAAAGTGCATAAATTCTTAGAAAATCGTGATGACGAAAGACGCTCTTTTTTCAATTTTCTGACATACTCTCAATTTAATAGCTAGTTCATTATATCAATTTGATATCCATTTACAACCTCCATACAAAGTTAGAACAACTTATTAAAATTACGAATTGAAAGAACAGAGTTCAAATATAAGAATTGTTCTAGTATAGCTAATTTATCTGGGTTTCAGCGAATTTTTGGAAATATTGAATTTAAAATCGAGAGTAGATCAGATAGCTCTTCAAGGTTGGCTTCAAGCGTCCCAAAAATCAGTTAGCCAATTCCCGCGCGCGATCCAATGTGCATTAGCTGGTTGGAGGCGTTTATCGCGATTATTTTCCTGTCATAACTTTCTCGCGATGATCGATGAATCAATCCAGCGCGCGGGTCGTTGATCAAGCCACGACGAAACCGGAATGCAATCTCATCACCAGTTGAGCATGCCAACCTATATGCGGGTGTTGTTGCGTCGTGAACGCGGCAATATGAATCGGGCTTTAAGGACACATTCCAGTCTCCCAATCTCCAGTCGATCAAATTCTTTCAGCCTTATCGAACATTGTCAAAAACTTGGGATTTTCTCTTCATCTTCAAAGTCTTCCTGACTACCAGCTCCAGCAACAATTCGATTCCCAAAAATGGAAGACCGAATTATTTCTCCAGATTTAAAAATATATTCATTAAAATTCAGTCAGAATTCAGTCAGAATCTGCCAAATTTAAAAGTTTGAAGAAGTACTCGGCGTTACGCGTCTCGAGCTTTCAACCCTTATTACTACGGACTGCGGATTCGATGCATTTATCACAAAAATGTGTAAAGCAAATGAGGATCGGTAAAAAAAAACATTCAGGCCAATTTAGAACTGTTATTGTACTATTCTCAATTCTTGAAAACTATTAACCCCTTGGCTACCACCGACGAGATATCTCGCGCTTCAGTGTTGTTTATGCAACGTCAAGGACGAGATATCCCGCGAAGTAATGCCGTTCGTACGACGCCACGGACGAGATATCACGCAAGTCTGTTTTTCTATGTTTACGGTTAAATGTTATTTACAGAACAGTAGGGGCAATGTATTTCTTACCTGCGTGGAAGATATTTTTAGTTCAGAACTTTTTACTTCACCATATATCTCGTCGGTGGTAGCCAAGGGGTTAAGAAATGAAACGAATATTTACACGTAGCTCCTGCATGGGGCAATTAATGCAGACAATTTCTATGCTAATTAGCACGTACTGAAAGTGTTAAATGGTTTTGCATGTAATTGTTCATTCTAACCTGAACCAAGCTGAGACTAGACACCGTGGAACGATGAAATGTACGAGCTTGTATTCTTCCGCGGCTGAAGATGTAGCAGAGAAGATCGCGGAAGTAAATTCGCTGTCGGTGAAAGCGTAGAAGACTCGAAAATACTAAGATCGGACGGTGGGTGTAAGAGTGTAGAGGTGTCTGGGTTAGGTCTGTAGTCGAAGTGTCGTCGACGACGGTGCTCAAGAGCTCGAGGAACACTCGCGAGCCCGTGGAATACGTGCGAGCTCGCGATTAGCCCTCTCGGCGTTCAAGAAGATGACATACTGTGCCAAGGGCCGGCACTGACAGGGAACGAGTGTTTGCCCGGGCGCACCCTAATTGTCGAGCCGCCACACCCTCTGCAAACACTGTCCATCATCCACCGCCTGCCTATAGATACCTCTATTCGCGCTCTCTCTTTCTCTCTCTCTTTTTCTCTCTCCTTCCGTCAGTCTCTCCCCTCTCCGCAGTTCCTATTGCCCCCACCAACCACTGTTTTCCACCGGGACCAGATATATGTACATACGCGACGTCCTTGCGCCGAAAGGACGCGAACAGTTCTATGATTAGAGTCGCGAGGGTCGCTTAATTGATGCGGAACAGGGCTCGCGATGTCTCTCGACTCGCCTTCGCAGAAAGATTTCGTTTCTGGATCAATTGTGATTAACAACTGTTGCTCGGAGAGACGAAGTCTGGTCTGAATTTTTACAGGATCTTATAATCCGCAAGACTTTGAAGTCGAACACAATGTAGCGGCCAGCTTCGGGCGATGTTTTATGAGGGGCCATCGCTATTGTGTCTTAGAGTCGGTACGCGGCTCATTGCAATCTGGCTACGGCATGGGACTTTAGGAAATAGTGCGGTAAGGTTTTAATAAAATGTTTGTATGGGGAAAATAACAAATTATTTATTCACCCAATAAGACGCGTAACAAATAAACAATAAACAAGGAACAAGGAACAAGGAACACGGAACACGGAACACGGAACACGGAACACGGAACACGGAACAAGGAACAAGGAACAAGGAACAAGGAACAAGGAACAAGGAACAAGGAACAAGGAACAAGGAACAAGGAACAAGGAACAAGGAACAAGGAACAAGGAACAAGGAACAAGGAACAAGGAACAAGGAACAAGGAACAAGGAACAAGGAACAAGGAACAAGGAACAAGGAACAAGGAACAAGGAACAAGGAACAAGGAACAAGGAACAAGGAACAAGGAACAAGGAACAAGGAACAAGGAACAAGGAACAAGGAACAAACAACGAATAACAATAAACAAACAACGAATAACAATAAACGCGAGAACAAACACAACGATAATAAATAGTGTACAAGCACGAATGTACAGCGGCTTGGATAATAACCAAATAGTCCGTAACGTACTCGTAAGCGATGTTCACTGTACTCGAGCTCGTGTCTTTCTGGCGTTCTCTGGCCGGTGGTTTTCGTCATCCGAGGAGGACCCCCCAAATCGTCGTTTGGGAAAATTCCTCGAGGGTATGGGAAAGTTTCTTCTAAAATTACCCTCGAGGAAAACACGCAATCGGGGACTCCATGAGGTCCGGGCCAGGGTTCTGGCAATCGTCAACTTTATTGCACAGTCTTTAGGCCCGGCCTCCTACAGCGAGCACTTGAGGAAAGAGAGGATCTCCGCGTCCGAAGATCCTTTCTTACCCACGCTCGGAGTCCGCTACAGGCCTGTCACCGTTTTCTTTTGTTAGGGGAATTTGCCGCTCCGACCTAGGGCACAAGATGGTTGTTCCGTACCGATCGCAAGCGAGGCGTCGACAGCCCGTCGACGTCGAGGGCAACGACCGGCCGACCGAGAGGACCGCCGAGGTCCTCAAAACAAGCGGGCGCGACCGCCAAGCGTTCGCCCGCAACGGCGGTTTTCAAATCGGACCCGCGATTCTCGCCGCCGAACCGCTCGGTAACCCGCGCACAGAGTGGTATTTGGGCTGAAAACCAGGATAAAAATCGAAATTGTAAATATTTACATACAGGGTTGTGTTTGCGTCCCAGAATAGATACATAAACATGCAATCACGTGGTGCACCCCTTATCATTGATTACCCATACAGTCATCCGTGCCTGCGCTCCATAACGCTATTTCCGAGAGCTTCAAGTACCTACAACTCGAAACTTCAAACTGTTATATCTCATCATGAAAGTATCTGACAAAAAAATGTTTCAGACAAAATTGACTTGTTTTTTCCGGTAGAATCTAAATATGTAACATTTTATAGGGGGTTCCATTTAAAATTACAAAGGTACCACGCCTCCCCCGTTAAAGGGGAAGGGAGGCCCTTCAGTTCCATGCAATTTAAGACTAAGAACTTTAAAATCGATGGCATAGTTTTCGAGATATTGAGCTGTTCAAAGTTATGTGGGCCACCCTGTATACTTTTCTCCGCTAACGGAATAAACCTGCGGAGCCTTCGACGAACAAGAGACAACGTTGGATGGGTCGTCCTCTATTCAATTATCCCGTTCGAGTCGCGAGGCCACGACCGAACGGTTCGCTGGGTAATTTGCCGTTTGACTTGGTGCCGATTCTGGTTGCCAGTACAAATACGATATACTTACTTTGGCACGGGCCTCCGGATGGTTGGTTTGAGGACGCGTCTAGTTGTTGATCCTGCAAATTAACCCCTTCGCGACGATACCGCGCGAGATACGATGTTATCGCTCGAATATTGCCTACCGCAGGCAATCCTGACCTAATAGGAACTGATTCGAGGTTTGTGAATCTTGTGTGCAAAAGGAGCTTGAAGATATTTTGGAATTAGACGCATGAACAATCAGATTTTGAATCTGGAGGCAGAATTCTACGTTCTCGACGACGCCAACGTTCGGCGGGTTTGGGACGATCGTGGCTCTTCGGATCTTACGAGGCTGTGGAACTTTGAGAATGCACGAGGAGAATCTTGGAGCAATTTCTAGATTACATACCTGAACAATCAGACTTTGAATCTGAAGATAATAGTCGAAGGTATGTAATGCAGATGTATTCTGATAGCGGAGGAAAGTATGCGAGCATAAAGGTTAATTCCGCCTTTGAATACCTTTGGATCTCTTCTACCGTTCATTGTTCCTCCTTCGAGCTTGATCTTCACGTGTTGCGCTCGCAAGGATGATTCTTTTTCTCCACTGGCCGTAATATCAAGCGTAACGAGAACTTTTCGCAACGGATGCTTTCCACGAGCGAACAATGGACCGGCTATCCGAATCGTTAATTTCTCGCCTCGTTCCATCCCACGATCGTCCCATTTTCAGCCTTCGATCCAGCCGCGCAAGCCTCTCCAAAGAAATCCTGTCCTTTTTTCCGCGATGGTTCCACGCGATTGGTTGAAACGTGCCGGCGAGACTGTTCGAGAGACGAGGCTCGAGGATTCTTTTGTTCGTCGAATTGTTGCATCCTAAAATGGAGAGCTGTTAGGAACGAAGTCCTTGGAGTACTTTGTTACGTTTTGTGCTGATCGATGCTTTTACGATGTCTCTTCTCTTGCTTCAATCGGTAACTGCTTCGTCGATAAATTGTTAGTGGAGGAGGAGGTGGTGTTTGAACGAGTTGTAACTCTGTTAGAAAAAATCGGACGGATTAACCTCATTTAACAGGGCAAAGTCTCTATTTTCTCACTGGTGAATTGTTTTACTTTATTAAACATCTGTTTGTGTTAAGATTTAGGGGAGAAAGCGAAGATTGATCTTTTTTTGGATGAAAAAAGTACTTTCTTTGCAGAATTTAAAAAATTTTTCGCTCAACTCGTATTACGGGACCACGTCAGGATTGAAGGATCTTCTTCACAACGATATTAAGAAAATTAACGTACGATTTTTTATTAGCGTTTTATGGCACTTTGAACGATAGACGATACCTCGTTATCGATTTATCATTGGAAGGAAACAGTTTGTGCTAGATTCTGAATTTCGCATGTGGGAACGATTAAACAGAATTTGACACTGCGAAGCTTCGGTTAGAAATTAGGGCAAGGTAACGGGTCTCTTACGATCGTTGATCGATTTCGTTGCACGCTGAGAGGGATCGCAAACGCGGCGGTTGATCCGGCAGCGTCTAACACCGATCTAAGCCCCGGGTGTGTTGCTCGAATTTCCCGCGTCGAAATAGACCGCGTTGTTTATCGGCCGGCCGTAATTGCCTTAAAGTTATTTGAATAACGCCGATGGGAGCGAGAACGATGGGCGATTCCGCGAACGGGGTCGTTAAAGCATGTTATTTGCTCCTCATTCCCGCCGCTGAAAGGGACCGTGCGTTCGATCGATCGAACTTTAGGGGCCGCCTCGATTTTCGTTCCTCCGTTCCTCCGTTCCTCCGTTCCTCCGTTCCTCCGTTCCTCCGTTCCTCCGTTCCTCCGTTCCTCCGTTCCTCCTTTCCTTTCGCGAAGATATCAAAATGGAATATGGTCCAGCCATCGAAATTGTAATCATTGGCGAACTGTAGAAATGGCTACCGCTGTTTCTATAGTTTTCTGTTCTTCAAGCCTTTTTTCATTTTTGGATCAACACGTTTCTGTTAACAGAGTTACGTGCTTCAGGTGCATCCTTCAATTTCCATTTGCAAGCTTCATTATTCAGTTTTTCAGCTACAAATTTCAGACACAATCTTAAACCTTCAGTTGCAATCTTAAACCTTCAGTCGCAATCTTAAACCTTCAGTCGCAATCTTGAACCTTCTGTCACAATCTTAAACCTTCAGTCACAATCTTAAACCTTCAGTCACAATCTTAGACCTTCAGTCACAATCTTAGACCTTCAGTCGCAATCTTAAACCTTCAGCCACAATCTTAGACCTTCAGTCGCAATCTTAAACCTTCAGTCACAATCTTAGACCTTCAGACGCAATCTTAGACCTTCAGTCACAATCTTAAACCTTCAGTTGCAATCTTCAATCGTAATTTGCACTCTGCATGACCAGGTTAAATCTTCGCATGATTCATTGCAAGTATTATTAATTGGCTTATTACTGTGGCTGCAATCTTCATTACAAACTGCAGATGTATGCTCAAATCTTCAGTTGGGGATCTTCAGGATGTTCAGGATCTTCATTGCGAACTTCATTTACAAGCCTAAACTTTCAGTTCCAATCTTCATTGCAAACTGCAGGTGCAAGCTTAAACTTTCAGATGCAATCTTCATCTGCAAGCTTTAATCTTCACTACTTTATTCTGTGCAAGCTATCCCGTTGGGGAAATAACCAAACAAATTTGTTAAAAAAAAAGACATACATTTCATCAATAATTTGGGGTAATGGCATACTTAAAAAAAAAAAATTTGCTTCATTTTCTCAAAGCACATACAAATTTCATAAATATTGCAGACATTTTTGAAATTCATTCGAAAAACTTTCTGCACTCTCAGCACCGATAAAATTTGTCTCTTCTTGCACTTTAGTCAGACGCAGTTTCTATAAATTTCCAAAGATGCAGCCATAAATAAACTTGTTACTCTACTTTACAGAGTGCCAGGGTCATTTCTCAAACACTTTGCACAATTCCCCACAATTTCCACAGAGCACATAAAAATCCTTAAAAATTGCGAATATCCTCAACGATGTACTACATACAACGAGCTTATCCCCTCCTCATCGGCATCGAAGCAACATCCAGAATTTCGACGTCATAGGCGACGTCGAGACCCGACGACGCGCTACGGTCCCTTGACAACCCCTTTTTCAACCGTGTTGCGAGAGCTTTCGCGAGACGCGCTGAAAGCCGCGTGCTTAAGCGGCTGAAGTGGTCTCTCCGGCACATTTATCATCCTAATTTCAGTCATCTTTCACCGAAGTTTCATCCCCTCGATCGATAGAATGTTCCCCAAACAAATGGTTGTTTTTGAAAAATCGATGATCCGTTCGCGAAACGTTGCGTAACCTCTCGCAACAATGTCCTTGTATTAATCCAGTTGTCGGGGCTCGATAGCGACAGTCTGTGCGTCCTTCGGAGACCACCTGGTCACATTCAATAGCCACTATCGACGGCATACAGCGTTCTATAACTGTCCATTGTCGATCGGACCCTTTGTACAGTCTCTAGAGGCTAGCCCGGGATCCCTCGAAGTCAATTATTCCCCTTTATTTCCTTCGAGGGACTTCCAAGTACTACCCGAGTCATTATAAACCCATCTACTGACCCACCGCTGCTTCAGAGATCGTCCTGGACCCTTTACAAACTCGTTTCTTCCCCTTTCTCCGTTTCAGCGATCTCCGAAATCTGGTCTAGAGCCATCTTCCGACTGTCTGTGCCATCAATTGACAATTGGGGATTAGTTATACTCTTCTGCAGGCACAGGATCGACTTCCTTCAATCTAGAAGCTTCTAAAATCCATCCGATTCTAAAGCCTCCTCATTGTTTTTCAGTGTTATTTAAATAATTTTTTAATTCAGGATTGGATAGGTAAATCGAATGAATGTGACAACTCTTTATAATAAACGTTAGTTTATTAGTCGAAACAACACATGGAATCACGTGTATCGAGTGTGAATAATACTTGCACGTAACACAAAGTGACTCTATATAAAAAACGGAAAGAAAGTGTTCACGGACTGTGACCTGCTCGGTAGGTTAGTTCGGACCGACTGACGACGATTTGTCCTATGGCTCCTTAGGCCTCTCAGTGCTGAAACAGAAAACGTGGCACTAGACGTGCAATAAAACGCAAGTCAAAAAAGACCTTCCTATTTCCACTACACTCGTGCATTTCGGTGTACACTCCAACACTTCAAAATAATCCTGAGTGGTCCTAAAACCTGTTCATTAATTTGCAGCATTATCTAAATTCATTTTTCAATCAGAGATTGTTTTTAACGCAGTGATTCGCTGTTATTTTGTTCTGGGGATCGTCATCAGCGATCTAAGGTACCCCGATGCTCTGGAAGGATTCTTGGTCTTTTCCGATGATCATCGAGCCCATGAAAAAGATTTGAGGGATTCGAAGATGGTGTGTAGATCAAAGAAGGTGCAGAGATGATCTAAGACGGCCTTACGGTTCGAGGGTTGAACCTTTCGAGCGGATGAATCCAGATCAATGGGAGGCTAGGATGTTTGAAAATAGCAATAGAGTTAGCGAAAGGCTACCTGGAGATGTTGGGTTAGTCGTGGAGGTTGGCAGAGTTCCGTGAATAGATTTACCGTAACCTAGAGGTTCACGGAATTCTCAGATTCTGCGTAAAAGCTTTTCAAATCTGTTACATTAATTGAATCATGAATTATTCTCACCGCATTCAGGAGATTAGATTGTAACACCGACCGATGTGAAAGCAGGAGAGCCCCGTTTCTCGAGACAGTAACGATCGATTCACCACGTGACGAGGATTTACTATGATTTCAGAGGCACAGTATCCATGGGATGAACGAGGAGGAGAACGTGGTGAGGCCACACCAGGAGATGGCCAGCCTGTCCTGCCATGAGAAGAAATATCTTCTTGCGGTGGAGCGCGGCGATGTGGCCTCCGTCAGACGGTGAGCCTTCCAATTTTAACATTTCAGAAATAAATATCGTCTCCGATTGTTGGACACTCTGAAAATGAATAAAGACTTCAGAAATAAATACCATCTTCGTCTACAATTGTCCAATTTGTCTTAACACTGAACCTACCACGGTCAATTGACCGGTTCTCTATTTCACAATTATTGAAATTATGAAAACGCTTTCGTAGGAAATGATTGAACTGTCTTCTTTATTTAAACACAGATTATATTGAAAACCGTAACAAGTTAAAGTAAATGCAATCTTTTCACTTCTACAGGGCATTTTACTTTTGTATGTTTTGTGCTTGGTAGGTTTAGTGTTAAAAGTACACGTAATTATGAAAAGAGAAACGTAGAGTTCATTGTCTGCATAAATGCAAGTACATACTACTTTGCATATACATACTCCGCGCGCTAACCAATGTATTAACACTGAACCCACCACCGCCTGTCAGACCGGTTTCAAATTTTCTATTTTGCAATTATTGAAATTATAAACGTGCTTACATTGGACATAATTATACAAGCATCTTTAGTCAAGCATGCATTACAATAAAAATCGTTCAATGTCCAAATAAATTCAATTGTGTCGTTTTTACAAAGCAACGTTTTTAACACTAGGTTTACGGGACCCGTCAAAATGACGGGTTCTAATATTTTGAATTTACGATTGTTTAGATTGTAAAGATGCATCAATGAGAAATTAGTTAACAAATTTATTTCTTTGGGTATATATTCTTTAAAAAATGGCTAAAAATTTCGGTAAACTTATTCTTGTTATTTTTAGATAGTTATGTAAAATATCACTTTTAATGCTCCGTAAACCTAGTTAAGAATTTATAAAATAAAGTATAGAGTTCGCTGTCTGCTTAAATACAGGTAAACACTACTGTGCATATAATAAAAATCGTTTGGATCAATTGTAAGTAGCAAAAGACACATTCAAATTTCGTTTCTTCTTTAATGAACTGAATAGATTGAAAATAATATATTTACGTTCTGACACTGCTTTAATTTCTTTACTGTTTGAAATTGCAAGCAATATATCAAGATTAATATGTCAAGCTCAATATATAACATGCTCAATATATATCAAGCTCAATATATAACATGCTCAATATATATCAAGCTCAATATATATCAAGCTCAATATATATCAAGCTCAATATATATCAAGCTCAATGTATATCAAGCTCAATGTATATCAAGCTCAATGTATATCAAGCTCAATATATATCAAGCTCAATATATATCAAGCTCAATATATATCAAGCTCAATATATATCAAGCTCAATGTATATCAAGCTCAATGTATATCAAGCTCAATGTATATGAAGCTCAATGTATACCAAGTTCAATGTATATCAAGCTCAATGTATATCAAGCTCAATGTATATCAAGCTCAATGTATATCAAACTCAATGTATATCAAACTCAATGTATATCAAACTCAATGTATATCAAGCTCAATATATATCAAGCTCAATGTATATCAAGCTCAATGTATATCAAGCTCAATGTATATGAAGCTCAATGTATACCAAGTTCAATGTATATCAAGCTCAATGTATATCAAACTCAATGTATATCAAACTCAATGTATATCAAGCTCAATGTATATCAAGCTCAATGTATATCAAGCTCAATGTATATCAAGCTCAATATATACCAAGTTCAATGTATATCAAGCTCAATGTATATCAAACTCAATGTATATCAAACTCAATGTATATCAAGCTCAATGTATATCAAGCTCAATGTATATCAAGCTCAATGTATATCAAGCTCAATATATCAAGATCACTATGCCAAGCAATTATAAAAGTGAATACAAAGATTATCGTCTGTCTAAAATATACAAGCAGTTACAGAAAGCAACAACGCTTAAGAAGGACTATTTGCATTAATTTTAATTTTGTGCTTCGAGTGATAATTTATACTTTTATCTACTCAAGAAAAAGCAGTCTGCTGAAAGATCACGCTAGTATTCCTACACGTGCCGATCTTTCCGCTAAAGATTCTTCGCAGAAGAAACACGCCTGATTGCTCGTTATACTGCGTTCTCAGACGGATAAGATCAGGCCTGCGTTTAATCATTCGCGAACGAGACCCACGTGCGTCCGTTCACCGTATGTTTCCCTCGTTACCGCCATTTGTGGGCGAACACGTGTCCGCCGAATATAGCAAACGTGACATGCAGCAGAAAATAGCCTCTTCAAAAAATGATATCAACAGAAAATTTTTGTTCTCTTACCAGTATAGCTAAAAGCTTTTAACCCAATCCTTCTGATTCTTCTCAGCACGCGTCTCTTCTCG
This sequence comes from Sphecodes monilicornis, assembly GCA_913789915.3. Classification (NCBI taxonomy): domain Eukaryota; kingdom Metazoa; phylum Arthropoda; class Insecta; order Hymenoptera; family Halictidae; genus Sphecodes; species Sphecodes monilicornis. Next base: position 27,451,948 of record OU565290.1, on the reverse strand, counting down.
AGAGCCGAGCCCTGTTACGTGAGAATTTTTTCATTATTCTCTTTCGACCAAATATCATTGACGAATTATTCCATTTCTGGATCGAAGCAATGTAAAGTAGTCTTCATTTTGTTATTCATTTAGAAACAAATAAAACATATTCTCAAAAATAAACCATCATTTTCTATACATCTTCGCTGTCTCACAACTAATTAATAACACCGCGAAAATATTTAAGAAGTCAGACAAATTCAATCAATTACAATGGATTAATTTTCGAGGGCCATGCATTAATTTGTACATTCAAGATCATAATTTTATATACGTTTACACTGTCCCACAACTAATTTATAAATCCAGTAAAAATTTAAGAATCCAGAGAAATTAAATCAATTACAAATCATTTTTTAAGTCCACGAATTTATTCGTGCATTTGAGAGAATAGTGAATACTCATAGGTAACTTGTAAACCTAGTGCAAAATTTAAGAATCCAGAAGCATTGAATCGATTACAATTAACTTTTGAGAGTCACGAATTAATTTGAATATTTAAGAAATAGTATATTAAATTTCGAAAAATTGTTTGCCAGTTCAGAGTCTATCAGTTTCTCTATGAACCCGAACTTGCGCACGAAGAAAAAGACAGCGTTAACTTTCATACGATTTATAGTCGCGCAGGAAGCAGCGAAAGTTAGTGAAATGATAGAACGTCGCTGAAGTATGTCGCTTATCCGAGGTCGTCCGTGTTACAGGTCCTTGCAAATGTGCTTTCACTGTACCACGGGTCCCGTAGACTGTAAATTTCCATCCGGCGAAAAGTACCGAAAATTAGAGTACCGTTTTCATTGTTTTCAAGCGCATTGTACTAGTCCGGTGACAAAGGGCAGGCGAGAGAGCACGCGGTATCGTTGTTTCTATGCAAACGAGCACGCCGGATGCATCAGCTCGATGCATGTACACTCTGCTGTTCGGAAATATGCACTCACTTTCTTAATTAAAATTCTCTGAAAATAATTTCGAAATCACTGGCGAATTTCCTTAGAAACTTATTCGTAACCTATTCGTAACATATTCGTAACCTATTCGTAACCTATTCGTAACCTATTCGTAACCTATTCGTAACCTATTCGTAACCTATTCGTAACCTATTCGTAACCTATTCGTAACCTATTCGTAACCTATTCGTAACCTATTCGTAACCTATTCGTAACCTATTCGTAACCTATTCGTAACCTATTCGTAACATTTTCCATTATTCTAGCAACAAACATCATCCAGAATTTAATATCTCATTAATAATAGTGTGCAATTATTTTTTGTTGCACATTTACGAATGCACTTTCCGCGAATCTGTAAGTGGTTGCTACCATCTTTAATTGTTTAGAAAATTAATTTTCAAAGTAAAGTAAACGTGAACGTTCAGTTTTTAAAATTTTTTCTGAGCGAACCGTAAAAGTTATGTAAACGATTCCAGCGTAGAAAATTTCTATAAACTTTTCCAAATATGACGAGATCATTTTTTAATAACATCATGACCACTGGAACAATGTTTATCACTAAATAATATATAAAGAGATCTTTTCAAAATTTATTTCGAAAGTTAGGAGGCTGAGACAAAATCTGACTGCACTATATGATAGAACAGAGCTTCTTCCTTTGGTAACTATACAGAAAAGTTCGAATGCAAATGTAGTTTCCAATTTTTTAAATTAATTAGATGTAGTGTTGCTAGGACGGATACATTTGTCAGAGGATGAAACCGTCCATATCGTTCGATAATATTAATCTATCGGATGGATTGACGAGTAATTGGAGTTGTCTGGCAAGTTTTGAACGGTGGCGTAGATCTGGACGAGTTAAAGAGGCCGGGAAATCCCGCGAGAGAAGGTCAAAGGCGCGGCGCGGATGTCCCAGTAGCGCGTCGACAAAGGATCTAATTATCCAACGAGCGATCCGAGCGGTCCCGAAACTTCCTGGAATTCTTACCGGCTAGGTGCTCCTGACGCAATTAATGCCGATTGCGATGCACGGGAAAGTTTCAGCGGCCGTGGAATTCTCATTTGGCTCGAGTCTCTCTCTCGCAGGCCGAAATACGTTTGCCAAGCCGATTTGTCGTCCTCGTACCGGCAAGTAATACTGGAACCAGCGTTGTCCATGACAAAATCCGCGCGGACCGATCCCCGATGCAATAAGCTTCGAGATTTGTAGCCGTCCGCCATATTCCTTGAGATTAGGAAGCCGCCAAACACTACGCCCCGAACATCGAGCTCGAATTTTCCTTGCCAAAATAAATTTAACTGCTAGAATTCCATTCCGCTAGTCTCTTTTCAATTAGAACTTGACAGGTAGTTTTGAGAGACTGCAGAGGACAGCTTGAAATTTTCGTAGCGATAGATTGAATGTGGGAATTGTTGTACGTGTTGTTAGCAGATTTTTCTATGCAATTTTAATTTTTTGAAAGCGAGCTTTGCTAATGTTTAACACTAGATTTACGGGGTCCGTCAAAATGACGGACTCAAAATTTTTTAATTTACGATTATTAAGAGTGTAAGGAGGCATTCGTGAGAAATTATTAAATAGATTCATTTTTTTGTGTACATATTACAATAAACATCGCTGAAGATCTAAGTAAATACAATTTTATTATTTTTATATAGCAATGTAAAGTAATCAATTTTAGTGCTCCGTAAACCTAGTGTTAATGATGATAGTGTATACAAAATAATACAAAAATTGTAGAAATCTTGGTACAAAATATATTTACTTCACTGAAGTGTGTCTCGGAATATTCTTAGATGTTTCGTCCTCGAGAACATTATTTTTATGTCGAATCATGGTTGGACACATCTACTTTCTTGTCAATTTCGTTATTGAGCGAATTAACAATTTCAAGGTATTAAATTGATAAGAATGTATCACTGCATTGCTACAAGGGCAGTGGAATGAGTCGATATTGGTCAGACACATTACCCAGACAGTAAAACAGTGTCCCACATTTCCATTTGGTTTTGTTCGTGGAATCGTATCTCCCTTGGTTGCGCTACTAATTACTGAACAGTTCATATATAACTTCATATGCTCATTTTTTACGATGTTGCATGTTCCTCGTAATCCTGAAAACCGTCTACACAGAAACCCGTAAAATTTAATCTCTGAGGTGATTACTGAAATTATAGTCGTTAATTATTTAGAGAGTGTGTCTCGTGTGTTATTCATGAACCGAGGATTTTGCACATTTATGACACTCTCTTGATATAAAACGCTGTAGAACGACACGATTTACAAAGTTTAATGAGATTTTTATCTTCGTTGCAACGTGGAAGAACCTGTGATAATAGGGTGAAGAAATTTTTTCTCGATTCCCATTTCGATAAGCGGTCCTGTGTCAACTTCTAGTCGCATGAACGTTCAATATCTACTGGAGTCTTTGATCCTGTATCTTAATAGTTCCTCTTACGAATAATTCATATATAAATATAATAAATAAAGTGACGATATTTTCAACGTTTTATAAAAAAATTCAATAGAAAAATAGAATTTTTCACAATAGGAACGTTCATCGTTGGCGAAGGATAAATTGTTCTTGTGAAGGGATTATGGTTACCGGTTGAGCAGATCGTTCATAGTGTCCAGAGGCCTCCGGGTAACTTCGCCAAAAAGGACTTTTAATAAAATTGCTATATCTTCGCGAATTCTAAATATTTCTTGGCAAAAATTTTCTGAGAAATACTTAAAAGTACACTCTTTCGAACTCAGAAAGAATTTTCCTTGCAGGCTTATTAGTTTTTAAATGAAAAATGTCAGAATTTACGGTATTTTCGCTCTTTCGAACTCGAGCGTAACTTCATCGGAAAGGACCTCCATTAAAGCGTCATATCTAATTAAATTCTAATAATTTTTGAACAAAACTTTGACGAGTTCCACTTGAAAGTACACTCTTTTGAACACGCAAAGAATTTTCCTTGCAGGTTTATTAGTTTCTAAATGAAAAATGTCAGAATTTACGGCATTTTCGCTCTTTCGAACTCGAGCGTAACTTCATCGGAAAAGGACCTCCATTAAAATCGTCATATCTAATTAAATTCTAAATATTTTTGTACAAAACTTTGCCGACTTCTACTTGAAAGTACACTCTTTTGAACACGCAAAGAATTTTCCTTGTAGTTTTACGGATTACCAAAATGAAAAATTGCAGAATAGAAATATTCTTCGTTTACGAAGGATAAATTGTTCTTGTGGATAGATTACCGGTTCAGAAGATCATTTATAGCGTTGAGAAGCCTTCGAGGTTAGATTATCGGGTACTAACGAAACGATGATTGCCAATGACCATAATCTGGTTGTTTCAGGATGCTGCAGGGCGCGCAGGATACCGAGATGAACATCAATTGCGTGGATCCTCTGGGACGGTCAGCCCTTCTGATGGCGATCGATAACGAAAACCTGGAGATGCTGGAGCTGTTGCTGGAGCACAAGGTCGACACCAAGGACGCGCTTCTTCATGCCATCTCCGAGCAGTTCGTCGAAGCGGTGGAGGTCCTTTTGGAACACGAAGAGACCCTTCACAGAAACGGGGAGCGTCACGTTAGTCGCCTTCGCAAATTGCGCAGATGTTAAGCGATTACCCTTGTCCACGTTGCTACTATCTCTTCAGCATCTGTTTCCCTTTATTGGAGCACCCATTCAGCCAGTTTAGCGACGGACGTGACTCGTAATTATGACGCGATTGCGTTCGACCCAATCTCGTTTCACTTATCGAAATTCCTGCTTGGAGCTCGGGTGCTAACGCGAGAAGATTTATATTGTCGATAGTCAGAAAATTATCCAATTTTGGGGACGCGTAGAGAATACTGAGGTGCACATTACGCAATTTTTCTTTGATCCAAAAATTCACTCTAACAGGTTGGAATTAATCTTTGAAATCGCTATTGATTCAACAAAAGGGGACTCTGGTAGAATCGTCATAACTTCCACATTGCTGAATATTTTTAAATAAAAATTTTCTGAGAACTTCTAGAAATTACACTCTTTTTGATACGGACATAGTTTTTCTTGTAGGCTTACAGGTTCCCAAATCAAAAATTTCAGAATTTACTTTGTTTTTCACTTTTTACAACTCGAGCGTAACTTCATGAAAAAGAACCTCCAATAAACTCATCGCAACTTCGATAATTGTAAATATTTCTGGACAAAACTTTAACGAAAACTACTTAAAAGTACACACTCTCGAACGCGAAAAGCATTTTTCTGATAGGTTCGCGGGTTTAGAAATAAAAAATTGCAGAAATTAAGGTTTCTGTACGGTGTTTTCAACTCGTAACTTCTTAATCGGAGAAAAAGTAGGAGATTTCCTGGCGAGTGAGCAGAATCCGATGGAATAGCTAGCCGGCCTCATCTTCGGCGAAGCTTGGAAACGTGTCCGAGCTTTGGCATTCGGAATAGATGTGGGGAAATGAATAAAAAAAAAAAGAAGGCGCAAAGAGACTCGGGATCCGATGGGTTTAATTTAATCGGCTTTCGCTGGGAACCAGTTTACGCGGAACTGTGGGAATAATTGTTGAAACCGACCTCCCGCTCGACGAGATGTTTGTTGCATTGGCCCCGCGAAAAATAAAGCTTCTCGTTAACGACGTTCTCGCTTTTCGAGCCGTCTTGAACATTTCATTCGTCTATACCTACAATTTTTTCCATTATTCGTTTTAAGCGGATCCTGTGCTCTACTTTTGTGTTAACAGGACGCTGCCCAGAATTTTTAGGTCGTTACTGGACTGTGGACACTTGTCCGCACGTAGTAATATATAATTTAATATCTCTATTTAATTTTAAGATTTTTAAAAATATTCAAATTCATTTCTAATATAGTATAGTCGCATATGTAATTCCGCAATTTGGTTATTGAAATTTTGTTAGGTTCAATTTCTCGTTTCTACAAATAGCCGAGGCTTTGTTATTAAAATTGCTTTAAATCCAGTTACCAGATGCAAAAGAATATTTTAGCACGTCGTTTAGATATTAACAATAAATTCTTTACCACGTAACCTCGTTTGAGCAGTTTGCTTACTAAAATTCTCTAAAATCCAATTCTCGTATGCACACGAATATGCAACACAATAAAGAATACAAGTAAAAATCGCAGCGTTTAACCCTTTGCACTCGAAGCAATTTTAATTCCAAAATAAAGGTATTTATTTCAATCTAGAACATTTTTATCTTATCTTTTTTTATATTGTGTGCTTGAAAGTAAACCTGTTTTCTAATAAAACATTTGAATTTTTAGCAATTTATAGAATAGAGACGAATTTAATAATATGAAAACGTGTTGCATTAACAGAAGTATTGCAATTTTTACTGGTCACTCCGAGTCACCATTCAAGTGCAAGAGCTTAATATAGAGAAAACAAACAATTTACCCCGATAATTTGTCAAGGCAAACGCAGGATTAGTTTTTCACAGACTCGATGGTGCTCGTGTTAGCAGCTCAGCCGATAGTATTCCGATTCAAAATAATTATCGAGAGCCGACTCTCGTCGAGTGCTCGCAACGGATAAATTTTAATCCTTTGTGCTCGGAGCGCGAACCTGGTTGGCCCCGAACGGTAGCGTTCCGCTTCGCGTGCCAATTCAATTGGCACTGACAACGAGACCGTGCTGTTCTGTATTTTAATACGTTGTCTAAAAATTATTCGTTCGTCTCAGAGAGCGAGAAGCGTGGTTCGTCGGGAAACGGGAGAGGAAATTGTTCGAGGCAACGCGAGGCGCTCATTTGCCAAATCGATTAGCTGCACAACATAAAAAGTATCGAACATTGATGAAACTGCACACCTTTATTTATGGGTGGATATAAAAGTTCATTTCTTTAGCCCTCTGGCTATGCAAGAGAACTCGATTGTATAATTATTGATGATGGTACCTTGCACTTTCGTTCGTAAAGAGAAAAAAGTAACAATCATTTTGTACTGCAGTGACGAATTACAATTGCAGGATTTGATGGACGAATGAGTGCGTGTATGCGTGTAAATGCGTGAATGCTAGAGAATTCTACAGCGTGAGTGAGAGAGCATGAGCGAGAGAAAGACGGAGAGCGTGAGTGAGAGAGCATGAGCTAGAGAAAGACGGAGAGCGTGAGTGAGAGAGCATGAGCTAGAGAAAGACGGAGAGCGTGAGTGAGAGAGCGTGAGCGAGAGAGCGTGAGCGAGAGAGCCTGAGTGAGAGAGCATGAGCGAGAGAAAGACGGAGAGCGTCAAGAAACAAATGAAGCGGACGACCGCGGTGTGGATGCGTGCGAGAATGAGTCGAATTATGAACGTATAAAGAACCACACGAAATTATTTTTAAATATACATCTTTTCTTTTGGTTTTCTTTTTATTATATCAGCAGTTTCTTATTTCACCCGATTCTAATCCCACACAATTATTGAACTGCGGATATTATGCATTTATGATAAAAATGGGTGGGTTTAATTTGAAACAGTAGAAAGACCAAAAGAAGTATCGGCACATTATTTGCAACTTAACCCCTTGCACTATGATTTATTTTACGGTTACAGTGATTAGAACTTGATTGTCGTCCATTACTTCTTAGAATAAAAACAAAATCTAAATTTATTATATGCTTGTATATTCCCCAATGGCTATACAGGGTGAGTCACCTAACGTTTCTACCTCAAATATCTTTGTTGTTTCTAAAGATACGTAAAATATGGTAAGGACAAAGTTGAATGGTACAATGGGGCTGACACGATGCAAAAAAAAATTTTGATTTTAGGTCATTTTTTTAGAGATATCAAGGTCACCTTGACTTTTTTTTAAATGGAACCACCCTTTTTTAAACACCTACAATGATAGTCCCTTTCATTACGAATTCAGTGACTATAATTACACAAGGTCATTCAAGGTTGCGGACATAGATAACGTGTAAGATTTAACATCGATACATGCCTGTAAACGGGCTTTGAAGGAATGTTGCACTCTGTCCGTGACCTTGAATGACCTTGAGTAATTATAGTCACTGAATTTGTAATGAAAAGGACTATCATTGTAGGTGTTTAAAAAAGTGTGGTACCATTTAAAAAAGTCAAGGTGACCTTGAAGATCTAAAAAAATGACAAAAACAAATATTTTTTTTTTGCATCGTGTCAGCCCCATTGTACCATTCAACTTTGTCGTTACCATATTTTACGTATCTTTAGAAACAACAAAGATATTTGAGGTACAAACGTTAGGTAACTCACCCTGTATATCGACAGCAACAAAATAAAATTTTATTTCGCTTCAAAGGAAGTTAATGATTTACATGTTTAGTAGATGTTGTTCGAAATTCTTATCACGAGTCTGACTCGTCATTATAGTGCAAGGGGTTAATGAAACTACAAAAGAGAGAAATAAATTCCTATATAGTTCTTGGATCGACAATCTATCTTAACAATTTCTTACTGCTAGAAAAGAAAGCACATTTATATTTAACGGATGTCCTCATTTATTTCAATGTTTAGATTCTAATAGCACCATAACAGGATTTTATTTCGACTTAAAGACAAAAAATAATATTCGTATCTAATAGATTATGTTTGGAATTTTCTGAGCGAGTCTGGCTTGATCGGAAATGACGCTTTGTTTCAAATAGATAAAGTTGGGACTTGATCTAGGGATTTACGAATAAAATGTCGACAAACCATAAAGCTGGTTAATCGCTTTGTCCTGTGAGCGGCTGGCAATATCGCTCGCAGTACATGTAAAAGGAAATTATGCTTAACCCTTTCAGAGTTGGGAAGCCGTGCCACCAGACACAGCCACCTTCACGCCTGACATCACACCCCTAATTTTGTCCGCTCATAGGGACAATTACGAGATTATTAAGATCCTCCTGGATCGCGGATCGACGCTGCCCATGCCTCACGATGTCCGTTGTGGGTGAGCGATTTTTATCGACCGGCATTTAAACGACCCGCCTATTTTGTCAACAATATTTTTTCTGTTATCTTTAAATTAATCGTCCGAGGATCACCAATAATTTTTCAACCTACCACCATATACATTTTTTAACTTACTAATTATACAATTATTGAAACTATAGAGTTTTTCTATGGAAAATGATTGAATATAAATTTCTTTATTCAAGTACGTATTATTAATGAATTAAATAAATTCAATTTTATCATGTGTCAGACAATTCTAATATTTCGTATTCAATACTTTATTACGTTAAATAAATTATTTTGATTATACAGAACGTTTGATCAAATATAAAAATGAAATATAAACTGTCATGATAAAAACCAAAATGTTGAAACGTACGATATAATAACACGTAACATTAAAAATCTAAGTAGAATAATCAAACTTAAACTACAAAATTATATGTACTCCAGTTGGCCTGTTCTAATTCTATTCTCTATATAAAAATAAAAGAAGATGCTTGAAAGCTTCATTTTCAAGGAAGGACAAAATTGTAAATACTCGAGATAGAAGGAAAGAGCCTATTAAATTGCAAAGGATAATTAAAAATGGTGTTATATATACGACACCGACAGGCAGATAAATTTTGGATTTTAACTACGTATTTTACGAACGGTGATATTATACCTATAAATAAAGCAAGGGAAGCATAGGCGTGGAGGGTTACAATCGCTTGTTAGATATACCATTTCAGTCCGATTAATTCCCCCGTCCTGGTTTAGCACCTTGCCCTTGCAATCTTCGGAGCATCCCCCGCGTAAACTAATTAAGTTAGGGTAAATGCACTGCGAAAGAGCTACCCTATCACGGTGAAATTTCACCCCGCGAATTAAATTATTGGATTTGTCGCCTACGATAAACCTATACCCTCAACGAGATTGCACATTATTATTATAATCGGTCGTGGTCTTCACTTAGAGCAGTAAACATTAATTAAACACGCCATGTGGAAACGAGAGGAGTCTTCACCGAAGAGTCTTCATTAAAAAAGTCTTAATGAAAGACTCTCGGATAAAATCTTTATTAAAGACTTTCTAAAAATCATTTTCATTAAAGAATGTTTGAAGAACATCTTTATTAATGACTTTTTTAAAGAACATGTTTATTAAAACAGATCTGAAATGTCTTATATAAGAAAATGTATTTAAATGATTATGACAAGTAGAACATATGGTTACTAAGCTAAAAATCTCCAGACATTTATGGCATTTACAAACTTGTAGAAAACAAGAAAAAATTGTTTTACCGAATATTAATAGCATCTCTATTTTATCTTTGTCATAACGAATTTTTTAGTCATACAGATTTCCTCTATTTTCATATTTATACAGTGATTGATGGACAGTGAAATTTGCAAATTGCTCAAGTATAGTAATTAGTTATATATAAACGAGTATGTGTATATAAAAATAAAGTAATAGAGCTACAATAAAATACAAAATTTAAAGAAGAAAATATAGGATATAGCTAATAATGATAAAGCAAGAAGAATAAAATAAAGTCTACAGTATAAAGTACAAAATATAAAATAATGTATACCATACGTTATTAATGTATGAACAAAGAATTCATTTCAACAAAAATCAGGATTAAAAATCTTGATTTGTATCGAATAATGAAAAATGGAAACGGATACTTACCAAGTAACGGTCCTTCTTTTGCGGCGTACACTTCCTGCGTCGCAATAATACAGGACACGACACGACACTACACAACACGACACTACACAACACGACACTACACAACACGACACTACACAACACGACACTACACAACACGACACGACACTACACAACACGACACTACACAACACGACACTACACAACACGACACGATACGACGCGATTCACAAGGACAGACGGTGGTAGTTACCAGATAAAGAAACGCACGTCCGTTCACTTTGACTGTGGCGATTGTTATGAATAGCGGCCGAGTCGTTGGGACCGCTGGTGGGGAGAGGGCCAGGGGTACGGTGATGGAGTGTTAGAGGACGCCAATAGAAAATTTTTTGCCACCGCTTTCGGCCCGGTACGGCGCGAAGGTGCGCAGAAACCCCTCCGAGGCAATACACGATGACGCCGCGTTCTTAGAACTGTCCCACCAACACAATATAACGAAAGACACACGGTACACAATTTGTAAATACGTAATATTAGATACGTGTACTATGGCGAGTAAATTTTGGGAAATCTGGCTATCGCGCTTTTTCCATTTCTCAATAACACGCAGAAGCCATCTACTTTTTGCGTTAAATTACAGGAGAGATATCGTACACATATCCAATATTATGTATTTACAAATTCTCTACCGAACGTCTTCCTCTATTTTGCATTGGTGGGCCAGTTCTAAGAACTCGACGTAATCGTGTGTTGCCTCGGGGGGGGGGGGGGGGGGGGTGCGCACCTTCCCGCCGGGCCGCGCCGCGCCGATCTGAAATCGGGGGCAATCGCCGATCGTCGGGGATAATCGTTGCGACATATTTTCTATTGGGCTCCTATAACACCCCATCACCATACCCCCGGCACTCTCCCCACCCGCGGTCCCAACGATTCGACCGCGACTCATTACAATCGCAACAGTCAAAGTGATCGGATCCGCGTTTCTCTATACCACCCTCTATCGCTGTCAACCGCGTCGTGTCGTGTCCAGTCGTGTCGTGTGCAGTCGTGTGCAGTCGTGTCCAGTCGTGTTCTGTCGTGTTCTGTCGTGTTCAGTCGTAGCGTGTCGTGTCTTGTGTTATTGCGATGCAAAACAAGGACCGTTACTTGGTGAGTACCCATTTCTGTTTTTCAATATTCGATAGAAATCAATATTTTTGATCTTGAATTTGTTAAAATTAATTCTTCTTATTCAAACACCTGTTATTACTACTCTTTTCACTTGCCCCGACCATTATTTCACGGAAGAGGCAGTTGTTCTCCAACTTCACCGAAATATAAATATACTCAGAAACTGCGCAGCTAATAGAAAAAATTCATACGACATAAATTGTTAGAAATTCAATTTCCTACAAAAAAGGTCTCTTAATATTTTGCCATATCTCGCATAGTTTCCGAGATATTTGCAGTTTTATGAAAAACAAGAAATCTACTTTACCGGCTAAACGGAGCCCATTGGATACTTGTTATATACACATTTTTTTCTTAAAATGATCCCAGGAACACAAATATAACCTTCAAAGTAGGGGCCACGGTTATCGTAATCGTGCCGAATAATGTCTACAATAAAGTGTCAAACTATAAAATATTAACCAAAATATGAAGTACAAAGGACTAAAGATAAAATAAAGTCCGCAGTATAAAGTGTTAATTATAACATAAAGTCTAAAGTATAAAATAGGAAACGTAAATCAAAAATGGCGGTATAGAGTTCATAATATAAAATTACATATGACGTGTAATGTGTAATATTTAAAGTACAAAGTATAAAATAGCTGAAAAGATTGTAAATATAAAATATACAATAAAAATTAGCAAGTAACATGTGGAGTAGGGAACACGAAATAAAATGTAAAACATGAAATATATGAAATATGGAATAGCACGAAGGTTGGAGAATTGAAATTGAGTTGCAAGCGGAAGGTGGGGAGGTTCGATAACTGACGCGCAGTTATTGGAGGGTGGGGGGAAGTGATGAGAGATACTCGTAGCTTATTTTTGTTTCTGTCGTTGGCAGTTGCGACGAATGCGTGACGTCCAGAAAGGACGATTCCCTGAAGCATTCCAGAAGCCGAATCAACGCCTACAGGGCGCTGGCTTCGCCGTCCTTGATCGCTCTATCCTCAAAGGACCCTATTCTGACCGCGTTTGAATTGTCCTGGGAACTTCGGAGGCTTTCATTCCTCGAGCACGAGTTCAAATGCGAGTACCAGGTAAGAGCTGAAATAGAAACCTGTTGTTGAGACTAAGTTTACGCTTACTAAGGAAGCGCTACAATATTTTTAATTTACGATTATTGATATTGCAAAGATGCATCCACGAGGAATATTTAACAAATTTCATTTATCACAAATTTGATTTCTTTGATGAACCATTAGTTTGGAAGGTGTTTAATTTTTTATATAACGAAATGCTATTACTACTACAGTGTTTACAATCGATGCTGGAATAGAGTACTCTCTTGTAACAAAAATTAAAATATCTCCTATATTAACGGTTTTTTCGGTATAAATAAGTTAATAATTTTTTACAGGGAACGAGAAGCTGCATCTATTAATGCACTTAAAAACTTATGGTTTCATTAAAAAAAAAAATGAAGTTAACTTTCGTATGTTTTTTATGCCTACATTTATGAAAAAACTATTGACATCAACTTACGTCCTCTTCGGTACCAATTAAATGTGTTTATCGATCGAAAATTTTTGATTGTGTTTTGAATTTCGGCGCACAGGTTCGATCATTAATACAAATAGCAATTTTGCAAATTATAAACCTCTAAGGAACCTCAACGTTTCGACCCAGATGTGGGTCTTTCTCAAGAGATGAGATTTTTTGCGTCTGTAATATAATTTAATTGTAATAACGTATTTAGTGTAACACTAGGTGTGCTGATTTCAGAAGAGAAATGAACTTTTTCATACTTGCTATAGCGGAAACTTAATAATTGGAATTTATCGAAAAAGCATGCTGGCTACATGCCGGCAGAAACTGAACTGGAACTTTTGAAGGTTATAATGTAAACATAACATGCATAGGAAACGACACATTTAAAATAGACCAATCAGAACCAAGTGATTCATGGACCCAGGGTCGATAATAGGCGGTAAATTCAAATGCTATTTAAACTGTTTTCCACTCAACACACAATGCAATTGTACCCAACCTGCTGTTATGGTACTGAAGAAAATTGACATTCAATTCATTTGACAGAGAAACGAATTATAGCTGAATCCAGATTATGGAAAGGATTGTTTTTAATAAAAAAAATCATCAAAAATAAGAAACTTTTCGATACCATTCGACTTTTGTTTGTAACATTTCCCGGAATCATAAATAATTTGTAAGATATTCGTGGGTATTTATTTAAATGGGAAAAATGATTTTCGTTATTTTTATAAAGTAAAATAGTCAGTTTTAATGCTTCGCAAGCCTTGTGTTAAAAACCGACGAACAATACATTCTCGTCATTCAAGCTCAACAGTTTCATTTCCCAGACTGCGGGACAGCACGCAAACTGGCACTGTTGTACGATAATTGCTGGATGCTGTACACGAATAAAATTTTATCTGCTCCGGTGCATCAACCGTAAAACGAAACCGAACGAAATTTGATTACACTCTGCACTTTACGCGCTATAAATGCATAAAGATCTAGCAGCTTTCCGAGCAGCCTTATCGCAGCTTTTAGCAGTACGACGGCGCCATACTGTAACAGAAATAATTATAAATAGACTGCGGATCTTTGTGCACAAGACAAATTGTCTGCATTTTTTACGAGATATAGAAACCAAATAGAATATTATTTCTTCTCTTAATAATTTTAATGGATGAAAAATAATATAGCGACATCTTTAAATGTTTTATATTTTCCTACAATTTATACAATTTAAAGTTAACAAATCCATAAAATGAGTAGGAGAAATTTGAAACGGTAAAAAGATTAGAAGAATTAGAGTATATTAATATTTAATTTTCAACTTCACAACAGTGTTTAAGAAAGAAGTAAATTTTTATTCAATTCCTATGGCTTGCAATTGATGGAGACAATTTTTCTGTTGCATAAAGATTCACAGATTGCTAATTGTAAATAAATCGGTATGTATACCGAAGAATGGTGGAATGTTATTGACTGGTTAAAGATCCGTAGATGGGATTACATTGAACGAGGCGAGTCTGTTTAATTCTGTTTAAGCGAGAGAACAGTTCTTGGCCGCGACGGTAGCTTCATAAATATTTCGAGAGACACAACTCTTCCGTTATTCCAGTTGAAAAGTTCATTTTCTTGGCAACGGGGAGGGGTCAAAGACCCAGAAACCGCCTCGAATATTAAGTTTCACCCTCGGACAGCCAGATCCTTCTTGCTGTTCACCTGGTGGGCTACAGTAACTTCTGATTTATACAAGAATAAATCATCGAACAGTGCATTCGCGACATGCTGGCCGATGCTTCTTTCTCCTGTCTCCTTTTTCGAGTCTCCTCGGGTTTCATTGTCTGGCAAAAATCCAAAAAAATGATTGTTTTCCCCTCCGCGATGGCTGTTCGCATGTCGAACAACGAGATCGCTAAAATATCAATGTATAGTGTCGCGTATAAGGGGTATACAAATTAAAAATAGCTAGCTTAAGATCCTCTTCATTTCTAATAATCTAAAATATATTTTATATACAATTTGAATGTACAATTAAAACAGTGACAGAGAACAATCACTCTCTTTCATTGTCATCCCTTAAATACAATTTAAATTAACCCACAGTCTGCAACTCAATTTTTAATGTCGTCTTTTGTATACAGAGTTGTTTATGTTTTCGGAATGTTTCATTAGGTTTTGTGTCTTGAAAAATTCCAAAAAATTCTTGAATACTCTTCTATCTTTCTAGAATATCATACTATTTTTTTTATTGCCATATGTTACCCTGATTTTTATGAGTAATGCAAAATATAAAGAAAGGTATGGCCAGATATATTACTTTGATGTTTAGAATCAGTTATTAAACATTTTAATTATTACAACGAAATTATGGGACCGATATAAAATAGTCAAATGACCAATAAAAAAGAGCCTAGTAACCAACAAAAGCTTTAAGGATTTACAATTTGTCTGACCTCTTTTTGAAGGACGTCTTTGGTCAATTAGGGGACCACGTTGAATTTGAGTCCGCCGAGCACACGTTTCGTGGTTGGTAACGATAACTCCGCCGTAAGTAATCCCGGTGACGTCGGAAAACATACCGCGAAATTCAATTTGCTCGGAGGAACGTGATCCCGGTTCGAAAAAGTGTCTGCGAACCCATCGGAGGAAAATATGAAACAACCTCTGAACTTCGCAGTCTCGGTTCTTCTGTGCTTGTCCTACTTTCCTTTCTATCTCGCTCCGATTGCGTTTTTTTTTGTGATCCTGGATCCAGTGTAGATCCTCGAAACGAAGTAAAAATGGCGGAGGATCTGGGAAATTACTTGGGACGTTCGAAGGGCTTGTCATAACGTTATTTTCATTTATTCATCCATCTGGAGAGAGATTTTTGTTCTTCACCGTCTTCTCAACTTTGATGTTTGATAAATATCCTGCTAAAGTTCCAAATGTGATAAAGAATTTGATAGAAGTAATTAATGATGTACGTAGCTAGTGTTGGACTTACACTCCCTTTAGCGGCTAGTGCGTTCACAAATTTTAATATATCTGAAGCAAGCTTTCAGGAAATTTACTTCGATATATATATGGTAAAATATGTAAAATACGGTAAGGACAAAGTTGAATGGTACAATGGGGCTGACACGATGCAAAAAAAAAATTTTGTTTTTATGTCATTTTTTTAGAGATATCATGGTCACCTTGACTTTTTTAAATGGAACCACCCTTTATTAAACACCTACGATGATAGTCGCTTTCATTAGGAATTCAGTGACTATAATTGGTCCAAGGTCATTCAAGGTCAAGGACAGAGAAAACGTATAAGATTTAACATCGATACATGCTTGTAAACGGGCTTTGAAGGAATGTTGCACTTTGTCCGCGACCTTGAATGACCTTGAGTAATTATAGTCACTGAATTTGAAATATATATATAATAAGATGGACACAAAGACATTTTACAAAAGATTCCTCAACACTAAACGTACCAAGCACAAAACATATAAAAGTGAAATGCCCTATAGAAGTGAAAAGAATGAATTTACTTTAACTTTTTACGGATTTCATTATAATCTGTGTTTAAATAAAGAAGTCAGATGAATCATTTCCTATGAAAGCGATTTATACTTTCAATAATTGTGAAATAGAGAACCGGTCATTTGACTATTGTTTTTCAACCCTTCGGAAATATCCCGAGAAAAGTCGAGATAAATATGAAATAAAAAATAAAATACTTGCATACAACGAATCCTTAATAAAAACGATGGCATAGTGAGCGATTTCGGCAGGATTTCGATTTCATCCGCGGCTCTGCTTGTTTCTCACGGACGACTTTGTTGATACATGGAGTCGCGCGAACGCGCTCGTTGTTAGTCCCGCGTAAACGAAAGGCGCACGTAGATCTCGCGTCGGAAAACGTTTCCCGAAATACAACGATTGTCTTTCGCTGCGGGGACGGGATCCATCGAACGTGGTACAGAGAGAGCTATTGTTCGATGGTTTCACGGTCACACGGCAATATTTAACGTCTCGTTAAACTTCGGTGGTCGCGAGAAGTACGCTGCCACTCCGTGATATTAGCAAAACATCCCTGGTCGTTCGGTGTATCGCTTTGATGTCGTAAATATTTGATTTGGCACCGAGCCGTGACCTCGTTCTGATCTTTCACACCACACACCGCTGTTCTCTCTCATTTCTCACCTGGAGGAAAAATCCAAAAGAGTGGCGATTCGTGTCAATGTTTAATTTGTTGGATTTTCTTAATGTCACCGGTGACCGCCATTGCAAGATTGGGACATAAATTCCTCGGTTCTACTATGTATTATTACTATTTTTAAATTTTGAATATATTTATCGCGTGAAATTATATTGCAGTTTCTCGAGGTGCAATATTTATGTATTAGTTGTAACAAGATTCAAGTAAAATTTTCCTAATTTTCCTTTTCTAAATAGTTTGAGTGGATAATAAGTATTTAACTCTTTGCGGTCGCGTGTCTGCAGACAGTCGCCCAAGTAAAATTGCTAATCCGTGACTGTAAATCATTTTTTATAAAATTATTACTCTCAAAAAACATGAAACAAATTTTTACTAAACACAACACTTGCTTTTTCATTTAATTCTTATAGTTAGCTGTCAGCACAATTTCATTTCATAAGGAAAATTTGTTCATTCGATCTGTCGATAAGTATGCTAAAAATAATTCTCGTCCGCAAAGGGTTAAATTCATATAAAGAGAGCAATAAACTAGCAGATCTTCAAAGTACAATATTTACCAATTAATGATCCCAAAATTTGACTAAAATCATTTTAAACTGCAAAAATGAATATCGTTACAAAGAAGAGTTTTCAGAAATTTCGACCGAAGCAGACGAGCCACACGATCGATTGCAGAAATCATAAGTCCAAACAGTCGAACCCAGACATACGGGTCGATGGTGCTTTAAATAACGAATAAAAGGAGCTTCTGAAGTTCTCCCGATTTTCAAAGCTCAGCGAGTTTCCTGCAAGATGTCTGGAACGTATCCGGGGGGGGGGGGGTGCGTGGTGGAGGGGGGGGGGCGGCAGGAATACGTCTTTCTCCGGCAAAAGCACAAAATAAATGCCGAGTATATTTGGAAAGACGGAAGAAAGGCCTACGCGTTCAGTCGCTCGTTTTTCCCGGGGATTCTCAGAGACATGATCGTCTCTCCTTCTTTCTCTCTCCCTCTCTCTCAATCTTTTTAATACCCGCAAGGGAAACCACTGCGTCTCGGGAAATGCACCTTTTCCAGTGAATCAGCGCGATTCGTTATCAATGCTGTCCAAAGACAACTGAATTCTTTTCATACTCGAAGCGGATAAGTGTCTCGAGTTTTCCGTAACACAAAAATGAATTTCTATCTTTACAGACAGAGATAGAATGTACAATATACCATCTGTATAATCATTTATAAAAATGAAACAGATTTGCGGAACACGACTGAATCGGTCAAATTGAATTATAAATGGAAGATAAATTAGAATCACAAGGATTTCTTCTGTGCAATCATTTTCTAGTACCGTATGAAGTTCACTAAGGAGTTAATTTTTTAAAATCAGACTGATCGACTTAACTATTCTTTTTTTTTTTGAGAAATTAAGAGTGAAAGAAAAAGATGTTAAGCCATGTATCTTATTTGGCAGTCTTTTCCAGCAATTTTTCTCACCGCGTTATATGGGAACCTATAGCACATTGTCGCATAAAATATGCACATGTACAATCGTTCCAAAAAGTTTTCAAGTCACATTATAACATAATCCACTGTGTCTAAAATTTACCTGTTAAATCTTCCAATTTATCGCCTCGTCGACAAAGAAATCCACTTTCCACCATTTTCTGCTCCGCTTTCTTACAACGAATTCTCCCAGAAAATCGCAAATAAATTGAGCAGTCGACTTCCCGGCTCGCCGATCCTCGCAGATAAACAATAGCCAAAGATTCATCCCATTCTCGATCTCTGGACCACGGATAATCTTTTCAGAGTCGTTCTCCGAGCAGAAAATCGTTGATCCTTCAGTGCAGAAATTAAAAGAGAGCAATCGAAGACCTTTAAAATTCCACTCGTCGTCGCAACCTCGCCAAAGACGGACAAGGATGATCCTCGACCATTTGGACTCTTCATTCAGAGCGACTCTTCTAGAAAAATCGTCCCACTTTATCCACCGTTTTGTACACGAATTGACCAACAAGACCGGAGAGAGCGAGAGAGAGGGAGAGAGGGAGAGAGGGGAGAGGGGTGAGGGGGTGAGGGAGAGAGAGGGAGAGAGGGAGAGAGGGAGAGAGGGAGAGAGGGAGAAAGGGAGAGAGGGAGAGAGGGAGAGAGGGAGAGACAGAGTGGGGGAGAGAGAGAGAGAGGGAGAGTGAGAGAGTGGGAGAGTGGGAGAGTGGGAGAGTGGGAGAGTGGGAGAGAGGGAGAGAGGGAGAGAGAGAGGCAGAGGGAGAGAGGGAGGCAGAGGGAGAGTGGGAGAGAAGGAGAGAGGGAGGGAGAAAGAGAGAGAGAGAGTTTAAAGATTTCATCGTCCATCGGGAGAGACTTTCACGTCGAAAATCAAATCGGTTAAACACGACGTCGCACAGTATAATGAGTACATAGGTAAAAATAAATCAAAAATCAATTTTCCATTAAAACAGTCGTATTTTAATGCTATTCTCCCATGAAAACATACATGAAATTTTAGTTTTCAATTTTTTTATTTTCGAACACGAACCGTTACACTGTGCGTCGACAAAATAAATCATCCCTGATAGCAAATTGATTTAGCCTGTCGAGGGATCGGCAAACGATTAACGAGAATAGATTACAGCAGGCCGAGCGTCGTCCGTCTTCTACTTTTAACGGAGAAAAAAGCAGCCCTCGTGTCACTATGGTCCTGTTTTTACAGAATGATGGTCCATTTCAGCATCTTGACATCTTTATGGAACCGCCTGTCCCTGGAACACGCGTCCTCTAAAATACTATTACCTTTTTTTAATAAGTTTCTTCTTTGATCCGCTGCGTTTCCTCTTTGATTCTTTTTACATATCATCTGCGAATTAACTCTGTCATGGATTTTTAAAAAAATTGAAAACGTTGTTGGTGAAGTCTGTAGATTTTTATTTAAACGCTACTGTACCGTAGTATAGTGTGACTTGAAATACAATTTTTTAAAATGAACAGAACAATATCCGAGAAAAATGTAATCTCAACTGTGTTCGTTTCAAACATTATTTAAACATAAACGTAATTTCTTTCGATCGAAATGGATTATATTGTTAAAACTGATTTCGGCGCAAAGGTTCGATCTTATTGAAATTCAGCAAATTTTGCAATTTTATTATTATCCCAACGTTTCGATCCGTATGCGGATCATTCTCAAGAGATTTTATGCGTTTGCTGTGCACTAGTTACAATAAAAGCAGAACAAACAATTTTTTTAAGTACGAGTTACGATGGCACGTGGTTGAAACCATCGTGGCAGATACGTAACTGATGGTTTCAACCACGTGCCATCGTAACTCGTACTTAAAAAAATTGTTTGTTCTGCTTTTATTGTAACTAGTGCACAGCAAACGCATAAAATCTCTTGAGAATGATCCGCATACGGATCGAAACGTTGGGATAATAATAAAATTGCAAATTTGCTGAATTTCAATAAGATCGAACCTTTGCGCCGAAATCAGTTTTAACAATATTATTTCAACAAGCGTGTACGATTACAAGCGTACACAAAGTATACCGTTCTATTAAGGAGAGTCTAAAGAATCCTTCAATGTAACAAATATTTGCAGATCTTTTATAGTTACTGCACAAAAAGTTTCTAAAGTCAAAAATCGCCTGTGCAGTATGCCCAAACTTATTGCACGGTTGTTTCCTGGCAAATCTCTTTTAATAAATAACTTTCCCGTAAAAATTGCACAATTTAAAAAAAAAATGAGGTATACAGTATAAGGTCAGTAGATTGTAGAGGGTTTAAAAGGGTCGACCCTTCGATCGAGTGGAGCCCTCCAACTCCCTTCGAAGGCAATAAATCGCGAGGAGCAGCAAATTGCGAGGATCGTAAACCTTCCAGGTGATTGGCGAGCATCGGAGGGGAATAAACAGTAGTGCAATCTTCCAGGCGTTTTGCATCCAAGATCAAATTTTCTCCTGGATTACATCTTTCTCTGTTTTGTTGCATCGTTTATCCCCCCCCCCCCCCTCCCATAATCAATCAAGAATCTTTTCAAAACCCGTTCGAGAAAGAAACGCCGTTTTTACGGGCTCGAAAAGAAAAGAACTTTTCGTGTAAAAAGTTCGATCGACCCCGAGGGAACGACATCTACAATCTACAAGTTACTCCATTGCACCTGCTTTCGAGGCGAGAAGCACTATCGGTGAAAGTTTTAAGCTCGGGATTTCAAAGAACGATAGTTTCCGTGACTTGGCGTTGTTGTGGAATGACGAGACGTTATTTACGAGCTTCTAATTCGATGGCACGATGATGTTGCGATTACAGGAGCTTAGGAGACAGTGCCAGGACTTTGCCACTGCCTTGCTGGATCATACAAGGAGCTCCAAGGAGCTGGAGATCCTCCTGAATCATGATCCTACAGGACCAGCGTTCGAACACGGAGAGAGGATGCACCTGAACCGTCTCAAGCTCGCTATCAAATTCAGACAAAAGAAGGTCAGTGGAAAAATTTCCATTGTTGTTTCCAAGAATTTCCACTGTGTAATTTCTGGACGCGCGAGACTCTTTCTAAAGGATATTTTATCACGCTGGAATTATTGTCGCAGGATTTTTGGACACTTTCTTTTTATTTTTACATGATTTTTTGACACCAATTTATATTGACACGATTCTTCGACACGTTTGATTTATTTCTACATAATTTTGTGACATGCTTTTTAATTCCTGAATCTATCTTTATCTATTCTTGAGAAAACTAACCCTAGAAAAATCGTCAACTAAAATCGCCAACCAACGAACAAAAGAAAACAGTCCAAAAAATCAAATCTACCTCTATCTATTCTTAATAAATACTTCCCTATAAAAATTACCAACAAAAATCGCCAACGAAAGAACAAAAACGCACAGTCCAAAAACAAACATCACCACCAAAACCACAGAAACAAAGTACTTCCAAAAATAATCACACTCATGAAAATCCTGAAAAAGACCACCACCGTACCTCACAAAGAACACATCGCAACCCCTTACGGTGGGTGTAAAAAGTGTTCGTACGCCTTTAAAAATCGAATAACTTTCTTATAATTGAATCAACCGACTTCAATATTTTTGAGATGTTAGAAGGATTAGTTTACTAGGTAATGTGTAAATAATTTTTTCTGAAAATTGCTATTGCTCGAAATTGTGACGAAAAAAGTAAAAATCACAATTTTTAACTTTTTTATCTGTGCCTGCAATGCAAATTTAAAATCTGCCTTTTGTAGGGCTATGTTACATATCCATACGTACAAAGTTTCATCTTGTATTTATTGTAGCTCATATTAACATTAACCGTCTTCGATGAAACTTTGTGCATGTATATAGCTTTCATAGATCTACAAAAGGCATACTTTACATGAAAATAGTGAAAAATTTAAAAATTGTGACATTTACTTTTTCCTATACAATTTCGATCAACAGCAAATTTAAAAAAAAATTATTTACACATTACCTAGTAAAATAATCCCTCTAATATCTCGAAAAAAAAACTGAAGTCGTTTGGTCCAATTTTGAAAAAGTTATTCGATTTTTATATGTGTAGGAATATTTGTTACACCCACTGTGTATACCCACGGCTCCCAATCACGTGACAAGCCTGTCAGAACATTTCCGAACTATGGTCGCCAAACTCTGCGTCAGTATACCGTCCGTTTCCGTTCGGAGCCACCGTAAATATTTGATTCGCTGGTGGTTTGAAGGAATCTCGTATTCGAAAGTTCAATCGTATCGTTCCTTGGGGAATCAAATAGCTCGGTGGTCGAAGGGACAGATGGAGTATCGACGTGATCGCGTTAGCGTGAACCTTGAAGGTATCTGGGAGCCTCGCGACTGGTCCTAACTCCGGGATTAGACCGTGATAAGTCGAATTTGCCGGCGACATGACCGGAAACTGTCGGCCGATATTAGATTATCTTTGGAATTTCCAGTTCGTGGCGCATCCTAACGTGCAGCAGCTCCTCGCATCGATTTGGTACGAGGGCCTGCCGGGTTTCCGTCGGAAAAACATGGTCCTGCAAGCGGTGGATATCGTCAGGATCGGTGTCCTTTTCCCGTTCTACAGCGCGGCGTACATCATCGCGCCCCACAGCGGCATCGGGCAAACCATGAGGAAACCGTTCATCAAGTTCATCTGTCACTCGGCATCCTACTTCACTTTTCTCTGTGAGTATCGAATCTGCCCTCGTTATCCCTCTTTTCTAGATTCTAAATCGATTTTTCTATTAGTTTATTTATTCCTTTTTCTATGATATCTAGGACGAGACATCCAATTCGCACTTTGAGTGCCACGTTCGTCATTTATACTAAATAAATATTTCCCACAATAATTACATTAAAAGTATAGAAGCACAATAAAACATTGTTCCTCCTCTTAATAATTTTAATAACTTGGGAGAAATAGAACTACTAGAAATATAACTAGTAATCACTTATATAAAGAACATCAATGTTTAGATGAATTTTTTCTTTGGGTATTTTTTTCTTGAAAAAATATTTTCTATTTAAATATTTCAATACATATACAAAGAACATCAATGTTTAGATGAATTTTTTTCTTGAAAAAATATTTTCTATTTAAATATTTAAATACATATACAAAGAAGATCAATGTTTAGATGAATTTTTTCTTTGTGAACTTTTTTCTTGAAAAAATATTTTCTATTTTAATATTTCAATGCATATACAAAAAGAAGATCAATGTTTAGATGAATTTTTCCTTTGTGAATTCTTTTCTTGAAACCTGGCATCTCGATTAAGATAAATCCTTTCGCGTTTAAAAGAGCAGATTTTCAAATAATTGGCGCTCGCCTTTGGACATGATTATACTAGGTTCCCGCCCAGAAACTAATGCTTATATTTCTTTAATAAAAAGATATCACCAATTTCCGGGGATACATTGACTTTTCAGAAGGTCCTTTCTGCGATGTCGTGTAGATAAATTTTTGTCAGTGAATAGAGAATAGAAAGAAGCATCTAACATAATGTTCCAATAAGAACAAACATCTATGTCCCCATTTCAACAGCTCACATTAAAATTACCCCTCGAAACGACCCACGGAATCTGGTTTAAAATCGTAATTTCTGGATCTCGTGTCGTCCCACAGAGTTGGAGCACTTAATGATAAATGTCTAGAGGGAATCCCCGAGTAAAGAATGACGGATGCAAGAGCAGGTACAGGCTCAATTTCTGAAAATCTCTAAATCCTCCCGAAACGAAGTCCCGATCCCGCGGTCCGACGGAACGGTTGCGGGAAATTTCCAGGCAGATTAGCGGCGTGAAATCAAGGCAACGTCAACGATCGCTGGCGTAAAACGTGGTTCCCGACGTCTACACGAGCACGGCCGCGTTCCAATGCCTCTGGGATTAACCGGGCTTGTTCCCGAATAATCTCCTGAAATTCTGGGCGTCCTCGAGGAGCGTATTACCTCCGCGAGCCGCGTAACTCGCCGCCTCAAAATATCGTTAGTCTAACTTCCGGGTCAATTACGCTTTTCGAGGATGTCGTGAGCCGCGGGGGTTCACTAGCAACTCCATTCAGTGATGTTCACGAGGTCGCTCGCGAGAGAAGTCGAAGACAAGCGGGTTGCCAGCCGGCGTGGCGTCGCGTAGCGTCGCATCGGGATAAAGAGATGTTGTTAGTGGAGGGGAGAGATGAATGCCGTCTTTGTGAATTATTTTCTCGAAAACTGGCAAATCTTTCACGATCAATCTTTTTGTGTCTGAAAGAGCATACCTTCAAGTAATAGTCACAATTTTTGCATTGAAAAATATTAATAATTGTCCAAGATACATTGTTTTCTCCGAAGGTCCTTTTTAGAATCGTCGCGTCGCATCGGGATAACGAGATGTTGTTGGTCGAAGGGGGGGATGAATGTCGTCTTTGTGAATTTTTTTCTCGAAAACTGGCAAATATTTCACGATCAATATTTTTGTGTCTGAAAGAGCACACCTTCAAGTAATAGTGACAATTTTTGCATTGAAAAATATTAATAATTGTCCAACATACATTGTTCTCAACGGAAGTCCTTTTTAGAATCGTCGCGTCGCATTGGGATAAAGAGATGTTGTTGGTCGAGGGCAGCGATGAATGTCGTCTTTGTGAATTTTTTTCTCGAAAAAAATTTTGTGTCTGAAAGAGCACACCTTCAAGTAATAGTCACAATTTTTGCATTGAAAAATATTAATAATTGTCCAAGATACATTGTTTTCAACGAAGGTCCTTTTTAGAATCTCCGCGTCTCGTCGCATCGGGATAAAGAGATGTTGTTGGTCGAGGGCAGCGATGAATGCCGTTTTTGTGATTTTTTTTCTCGAAAACTGGCAACTCGTTCACGATCAATCTTTTTGTGTCTGAAAGAGCATATCTTCAAGTAATAGTGACAATTTTTGCATTGAAAAATATTAATAATTGTCCAACATACATTGTTCTCAACGAAAGTCCTTTTTAGAATCGTCGCGTCGCATTGGGATAAAGAGATGTTGTTGGTCGAGGGCAGCGATGAATGTCGTCTTTGTGAATTTTTTTCTCGAAAAAAATTTTGTGTCTGAAAGAGCACACCTTCAAGTAATAGTCACAATTTTTGCATTGAAAAATATTAATAATTGTCCAAGATACATTGTTTTCAACGAAGGTCCTTTTTAGAATCTCCGCGTCTCGTCGCATCGGGATAAAGAGATGTTGTTGGTCGAGGGCAGCGATGAATGCCGTTTTTGTGATTTTTTTTCTCGAAAACTGGCAACTCGTTCACGATCAATCTTTTTGTGTCTGAAAGAGCATATCTTCAAGTAATAGTCACAATTTTTGCATTGAAAAATATTAATAATTGTCCAACATACATTATTTTCCCCGAAGGCCCTGTTTTAGAATCGCATTGTCATGGATTATTTGAGTTCCGAGACTCGACAACATTTAGTTCTCATATTAAATTGGCCAATCTTTGAACGAACCATTGAATTACCTCTAAACGACAATCACTAAAAACCAACATGTTCCTTTTTATTTAAAACAAGCGTGGGACTTCCATAAATAAAAAAAAATTCTAAAAATGTCGCTCAACCAAACTTCAAATTATTTAAGCTTCATAAATATATTAGAAGGATCAATTTTAAATTTTCAGAATATGTTACCAAGAACTTATACTTGATAAAAAAAATCGCTTTCAAAAAAATTTGTCGACCTCTCCGACCGAAAACAATTCCCCAAAGTCGCATAGTCGCTCCCTCGGGACAGTCCCGCGGCATTCCCGTAAAATGGGCCAATCGAACCGCGATAAAAACTGCAAAACTGCAACGATAGCTCGTAATAGGAAACGCGAGGCGCATTCAGGAAGTCAAGGGAATTCCGTTCATAGGATTCCATCGACGGATCCGATAAAAGGGAACCGGTTGTTCGTGGACGTTTCTACTCTCGCAGCCGCGTCTGACATGTTTATCGTCCCGCCGCGCCGGTGATCGTGGCTGATGACTCAAATTTAGAGCATTACCGCGGGCTCTGGCTATTATTGGTAGCGAGAGAAAGGTATTCGTAAACCCCGCCACCATTGAGAGGTATTTGTAAACTGTTTAGAGCACGAGACCCGCGATGTTTGACTCGCCGACGCGCGACGTGCCGAATGGTAAAATACGTCGCAGGAAACGAGGCCGGTCGAATTCGCTAAACTTGCTGGCGAAATGAGGGTGGAATGTAAACGCGGCTTTTTTTTCATATCATTCATCTGGCGAGGCAGGCCACAATTGCTCTGTCAACATTTCCGATTTTGTACTTTGGGGATTATTTTTTGGACGATAAAACAGGACTAAAGACGAGTTCTAAAAGAGTTGATAAGAAAATCGTCATCAGGCAGCCATTTGTAACGTTCAGGTAGATTCATCCAATTAGAAAGACGCTTATAAAGGCGTTTTCAGTTTATAAAAATTTTAGAATACCGGAAAATGTGGTCAACAAAGCACTTTACATATGCTTCATTTTCTACTTTATTAAATGGGACTAATATTGTGGAATTTCTGGGAGTATCACGGAAGCAACAATATTGCTTAAATAAATTTAACAGAGTCACAAATACCATAATGACGAATAGACTGCAGATTTGATGTATTTCTGACAAAAGATGGTAGGTTCAATTTAAGACAGTAAAAGAATTAAGCGAATTGTATTATTTTCAATCGATTAGGACTATTATGCATAGAATGGAATTGTTAGTTAGTCCCCGTTTGAAATAAGTGAGAAATTCGGTTTGTTTAAGTAGTAGGTAGTTTACTAACGAGCTAATCACTCGTTCATGGTTATTTGGCGTTGAGAGAGGGTTTAATCAGTTCGGAAACGAACTCGAAAAGAGTAAATATTAATAGCTATTAAGACAGCTCGGTAATGAGCAAGATATAGCAGTGGCTGTCGACAAGAGCTAACGGTGACGCGTTCTGTCCACAGTCATGTTGATTCTAGCTAGTCAAAGGATAGAGAGCGTGATTGGCAACTGGATGGGACATGATGTCGTGGAGGACGAACCGGCGCCGACAAAACGGGGTGCAGCGCCCACGATCGTCGAGTGGTAAGACAATATTTTCAACCCCTTTTCAACCCCTTTTCAACCCCTTTTCAATCCCTTTTCAACTCCTTTTCCATCTCACGGAAGAAAAACTTGAATGAGATCACAAATCTCGGCTTTTCATAGCTTGGCATCGCACAATTTCCACCTGGAATCGAAACACCCCAATTGGTCGGTATTGCAGAGAAAATACTAAAAGTTGTGTTTTACAATTTTTTTATGTGGCTTATGTTGAAAATTTAAAACATCCATTTTGCAGATCTGTATCAATTGTATACATTTTCAAATTTTTATCCAATTTGGATTACGTGGAAAACAGCGACAGGCATCCAATGACGTAAGAATCCTTCGATTTATTACAGTTTAAGGCCGAAAATTGTGAAAAGCTGCAATTTTTACAATCTTCAAACAGTTGTAGCTCATTGCAACGTTTGCCGATTTTGGTGAAATATTCAGAGTGTATACAGTTGACACAGATCTACAAAACGTATTTGTTGAATTTTCAATATGGACACACATAAAACAGTTATAAACAACAACTTTTAGCATTTTCTTCGTAATTCCGACCAATTACAATTTTTTCAAAATTTCTTTTTTTCAACGTGTAGTAAATTGTTCTAACTTCTCAAAAAAAAAAATCCAAGTCACATGATCCAATATTAAAAACGTGATCGTCTTTTAGAGTTTACGAATATTAATGGGAGTGACTGTATGTGCTATAGTGTCTCCCAAATTTCTAAGAGACGTCACGGAATCGCTTCATTCGACGATCCCAAAGGGCCGGTAGAATGGCAGTAAACATGTTTTGTCGAGAAACGACGGAAGACGATTGAAAAGCAGTCCGTCCCCGATACTTCCTTCAAGTCGATATAAATCTCTCTATCCTATTGTGTACATCGCGAAAAGAGAGTTTCTCCCAGTGACAAATAGAAATAAACAAGATCCGCATGGCGTCCGTGCGCGCGCATCGAACAATTTTGACGTCCGCGATTTTTCCCTTTTACATTGTGCACAAAAGTTCGACGACGTAGTTTATGTGAGAGAGAGAGAGAGAGAATTTATCTTGTTTTGCGGCTGATAGAACTTTTAATGGGCTGTACAAATTTCTGCTTGATTACCGCTCGCGTGAAATGGCTCGTGAAGAACCATTTCGTATACTCTTGCGAACAACCGTTAATATACTTTCGATGAAATTTTCTTTTGCAAACAAACAACTCTACCGGTACACTGCACTTGGGAATTTTTAGTGGCTGTATTGTTTTGTTGGTTGAAATTGTTTAGTTTGATTTGTTGTGAAGGGTGGTTTTCTGTCGATTCGAGGGTCCCTAACTTTCCAACTGTAGATTCGAGCGGGTGTTGAGAGCAGTTACTGTCAAGTGACAATGACGATCCCAGTCTAACGAGTTGTAGTAAAATGTTCTCATCTTCGAACGATTTTTTAAAATAATTTTTTTATAGAAGTAGTAATACCATTGAAAATTGATTTCTGTTGGATCGAGTCTCGGAAGACGAACATTATTAACTTTGATGAACTCTGTGTACAGCTAGTGGTGCTGAGGTCTTTTAAAAACATTTTCTAAACATGTTAAAGAATACATGTCTATAAATATTCGAATTCAAATAAATTTTGTAGGATCTTAGGAAAAATGAGGAATTCCGCGCCGGGAATCGAACCCGGGACCCTCGCGGTTATAGCTGATCAACTCTTACACATACCCACGGGACCCTCCTACTTTTCCTAATCTCCATACAGTATTTGGTCTGGGAAGGTCCTGATCCCACAATTTTATACGATTGTTTAATCTGATTTACGATTTCATAGGGCGCTTAATCGAATAAATTGATTTCTATTTAACCATTCGAGTATATTAATATAATTATTCACATTACAAAAGTTATAACATATTTCTCTCCTTTCTCAACATTGAAAACCTTAATACACGATACAGTTCGATGAGAAAGATATTTTCAGCAGTTTACGAAATCCTCGTTCACAAAGGGTCAATTTAATTTTAATTTCAATGAATTGGTTCACAAATTGTTACATTTGACTAAACACGCGCGGTCCAAAAACACGTAACCAAAAATTCCAAAAAATTCTTAGGGTACCGGAGAGACCTGTGGGCCGATTGTAATGAAAAGCAAGCAACGTAGGTCATCGCCATCGTCTTACAGACCCCGAGAACCTCGAGGGCACGATCCGCAAAACCTGGTTCCAGTCAAATAGAGTGATCCGTCTTCTGAAAAGTGAAAACTCCATCCAATTCCGCGATGTTTCCATTCCCCGTGATACGCTCGAGATCTCTTCCACTCGAATCGAAGACGGCTGGGAAACGTTCTCGGTTCGAAATTGCATTTCTCGAGGACCTCGACGTTACGGGGCGCGATCTCACGATGATGGGAACGACGTCGAGTCAGAACCAAACCAACCAAACCGACGACGACGACACTGTCGCACAGAGTGGTATTTGAGCTGAAAACCAGGCCAAAAATCAAAATTGTAAATATTTACATACAGGGTTATGTTTGCGTCCCAGAATAGATACATAAACATGCAATCACGTGGTGCACCCCTTATCATTGATTACCCATACAGTCATCCGTGCCTGCGCTTAGAACATAGCATTTGTTCGATAGGCATCTGTTTATTCGCAGCATTCCGTTCGTACGCATCTGTTTCTCGTGATAATATTTATTTTGTAAGTGATCTTTGTGGCGAAATTTGTGATGGATATTGTTACGCAAGGTATGTACATTATATTAATCATATTTTTGTCAATATTAAAATTTTTTTCTACGTGTTTTTACCGATCTGCAAGCTTGACTAAAAGTTCTTGGATTTTCATGACTTTTTTGCATATATTAGTGTTTTTAAACATATACCACTCATCGCCACAGCATAAATGTTACGTGTTGTTAAACTTCAGGATGTCTAGAATTAGTATACCGCAAAAAAGTTTTCACACGTCTTCACGTTACAAAAAAATAATGCTCCAAATACAACCCCTTTTGGCTGAGATGGACTTAAGAGGACTAAAAAATTAAGTTAGAGCGTTTCCAAATTGGATATTGGTAGGGTCTACTGTTGAGCGCATGCGCAGGATAGATGGTGGGAGTTCAGCGCATATGATAAACAAACATCCAATAGGCGGGGCGGTGTTCTAACTTCTTCTAAATTCTTGCCAGGTTAGTAAATTTAATTAGTTAATATCCAATTTGGCAACGCTCTAACCTGTAAAAAACGCTTAAAATTGCTCGTGTTTACACGTGTATAACTTTTCAACCGGTGAACTCCGGTAACCAAAACCTGATTCGTATAGCATCGCACACGGAAAACTTGAAAATTGTTAATCCTCTTAAGTCCATTTCAGCCAAAAGGGGTTATATTTGGAGCATTATTTTTTTGTAATGCGAAGACTTGTGAAAACTTTTTTGCGGTATACTAATTCTAGATATCCTGAAGTTTAACAACACGTAACATTTATGCTGTGTCGATGAGTGGTATATATTTAAAAACACTAATATATGCAAAAAAGTCATGAAAATCCAAGAACTTTTAGTCAAGCTTGCAGATCGGTAAAAACACGTAGAAAAGAATTTTAATATTGACAAAAATATGGTTAATATAATGTACATATCTTGCGTAACAATATCCATCACAAATTTCGCCACAAAGATCACTTACAAAATAAACATTATCACGAGACACAGATGCGTACTGTAATGTATCGAGGCGATAAGCCAGCCATCGTCGTTACCGACGGGACAGACGCGTTCGTCGCGTATCGGTTATTACGCGCCAGTCTCGACCGTGCGTTTTACCCAGTCACATATGTAATAGTTGTACTCACTTTCGCTAACTAATAAACTGTTATAATTACAACCTTACTGGAGTATATAACACGTACGAACGGAATGCTGCGAATAAACAGATGCCTATCGAACAAATGCTATGTTCTAAGCGCAGGCACGGATGACTGTATGGGTAATCAATGATAAGGGGTGCACCACGTGATTGCATGTTTATGTATCTATTCTGGGACGCAAACACAACCCTGTATGTAAATATTTACAATTTTGATTTTTGGCCAGGTTTTCAGCTCAAATACCACTCTGTGCGTCGTCTACAGAGTGTTCTCTCTCGTTTTCTCTCTCTCTCTCTTTTTCTCTCGCAGGTTTATCCTGGCCTGGGTGTCCGGTTTGATTTGGTCCGAGGTGAAGCAGTTGTGGGACGTGGGACTTGAAGAGTACGTGAACGACATGTGGAACGTGATCGACTTTGTCACGAACTCGTTGTACGTCGCGACCGTCGCGCTTAGGGTCGTCGCTTACTATAGGGTGCAGAAGGAGATCGAAGGACAAGAAGCTGAGTTGCAGAGGGAACAATGGGACACGTGGGATCCTATGCTCATCTCTGAGGGACTCTTCTCCGCTGCCAATATTTTCAGGTTCATTTTCATTTTTAAACTGTTCTTTAGAAGATTAGTGTTTTTAGAATAATATTGACCCGATGCTTCGCGAAGGGTTCGTGCGGAAGAAAAGAGATGGTGAATCGTGCAGTTACGCTCGGAAAATGAAAATTTATTTTTCAATTGAAAAATCGTACATACAATTTGCTACCTAAAAGAAGAATTGACTTTTAATACTAAACCTACCACGGTCAAAATGACCGGTTTTTCTATTTCACGATTATTTAACCCCTTGCCTTACGATTTATTTTACGATTTCTATGATTATGACTTCTTTGTAGTTCAAAACTTCCTAGACGAATGAGAAAATGTTTATCTATTGTATGTCTATATGTTCTCCAATGGTTGTACATTAACAACAACTGAATAGAATTTTACTTCGGTTTAATGGAAATTAATAACATACAAATTTATTAGACTCTGTTCAGAATCTTCATCACGTCTATCAAACGCTATTGTAAGGCAAGGGGTTAAATTAGAAAAACGATTTCATAGGAAACGACAGAATTGACATCTTTATTTAAACACGTATTGTAATGGTAGCGGTACAAACTTTAAATAAATTCAATCGTCTCGCTTCTTTAAGGTGTTTTACTTTTATGTGTTTTGTGCTTGGTAGGTTTAGTGTTAATCAACTTCTCCGTAACGTTGACTTCTCACCACAGTGTAAATGTAACGCCAAAGTACAAAGTGGAGTTTGAAAATGAGGTGCGGCGTTAAATAATGCATGAATTATTCACGTTCTCTGACAATTCGCGATCAGTTCTCAAAGGTTCTCGGTCAAATACACATTGCCGCATGTTTTCCGTTCAAGCAGCGCTCGCTTCGGTTTTAATTAAACGATTAATTACTCATTTCTCTATTCTCGAAACGCGGTTAGCGCCGAGCGAATCCGTCTCGCGGATAATTACGGGGTTCTCTTCAGCGTTAATTTCGACCTGCTTAACTCTTTGGGGCACGCTGGGATTAAAAGTATCCCACCTTTCTGATGCGCCGTAACGCATGGTGGGACATTTTTAGTCCCACCTCGAAATATTGCAATAGCTGCATGCGGATAGGTTTATACAGGGTGTCCCAAAAATGTCTGAGTTCCTTTAAAGGGGAGGTTCCTGAGGCCATTTGAAGCGACATTTTCCTTTGCAAAAATGGCCGTTTCGGCTTTGTTAAGGAGTTATTAACGAAAAACACGGACCAATCAGAGCGCGACCTAGAGGCGTGTTGGCAGAGACGGCCGCGCGCGACAGAAGTCGAGCGATGGTGATACACCGCGGTCGAAAGCAAGGAACAAACAAGAGAAGAAAATTTTTCGAGTCCTATGTCGGATAGTTCAAATTTGAATATGTTGTAGTCTTTAGTAGCCTCTGAAGGAATCTCGAAGGATTTTTCGAAATCTTAAAAATTGTTGGTTTTACAGACGTGTAAAGAATTTGTTTTCATTAAATTATAACACTAGAACTAACGTACCGAGGAAAATGAGTTTTGAGGAGCTTGTAGTGAACACGTAAGAGTATCTATTGAAAATATTTCGATTTGGAATAAATGGTTTTTTCACCATTTATTTTGCAAATGTTTTAAACAAATCCAATTTTCCTATAGCCGGGACTGTTTTAAAAATTCGAAAAAAAACGTGATGACAGCTTCAAGTCTCCTCTTTACGGACCTATTTTTTAAAAAGGCAGGCGCTTTAAAATTGACTGAATTAGAATTATTTAAAGCGAACGCTGCACCGCGATATTGCGGAGGCGCGCGGCACGAACAGCTGTTAGATACGCGACAAGCAAGAGAAGAAAATTTTTCGAATCCTATGTCGGATAGTTCAAATTTGAATATGTTGTAGTCTTTAGTAGCCTATGAACGAATCTCGAAGGATTTTTCGAAATCTTGAAAAATGTTGGATTTGCAGACGTGTAAAGAAAAGTGGTAACTTTTCTTCAATAAATTATAACACTAGAACTAACGTACCGAGGAAAATGAGATTTTAGGAGCTTATAGTGAACACAGAAGAATATCTATTGAAAATATTTCGATTTGGAAAAAATGATTTTTTCACCATTTACTTTGAAAAAGTTTTAAACAAATGCAATTTTCTTATAGCCGGAACTGTTTTAAAAATTCGGAAAAAACGAGGTAACAGCTCCAAGTCTCCTCTTTACGGACCTATTTTTTAAAAGGCAGTCGCTTTAAAATTGACGGAATTAGAATTATTTTAAAACCTTGCTTACCTTGGTACTCCTGTAGAGCCCCAGCGAGGTGAAAATGATTCCTGTATTCACAAATTATTCTGCGTGAAACACTGAACCTGCCCACTCGTTAAATTCACAAGAGCATTTTAATTATTCGCTCTATGAAATTATCGAGCAGAAGGGGTCAATGTCCTTTCACTGCACGATCCGGCCCACATTGTTGATTTATTCACGATCACAATAAAACTATTCACATATATCCATTGGGTCCACAAACGTTGAAAGAAATCCACACAAATGATTCACAGAAATCCACATATCACGCACAACTAGTTCACATTTGATGCACGTAAATCGATCGTTTCGACTAGCCGGTCCGCGAAAAACTGTCCATGAAATCTGTCTGTCTATGCTGACGATCGTAGGAAGACTAGTTCAGAACAGCTGACGAGGTTAACGGCCTTTCAACAGCACACTGCCGATTTTCATTTCAGCAACTGTTCGATGGAACCGTGTTTTCAAATGGAATGGGAAGAGTAAATGACCGCCCCTCTTCAAATCGGGGGTCATTCAGGTATGCTTCTACCACCGAGCGTGGCCATAAACCAGCGCCTTGTGTCGAAGCTCAACCTTGACGATGGCTCGACTTCTGGTTACCAAATGTGTACAATAGGTCAATAAAATGCTAAAAGTTTTAACGAAGAGTAACGGCTTTTTGGGAATATTGCTACTAGCCTCCCCGAGTGACGCACGCGGGGGATCCGCGTGTCCCAGAGAGGTGTTGTCGTAAGGTAATAAACGAAGAAAGCGCCTTGACTTCTTCGTGAAAACGTTTAGCATTTTATTGACCTACTGCACACATTTGGTAAACATAAGTCGAGCCATCGTCGAGTTCTTTATTTCCGCATCCTTCGTTCAAGTCAAGGGGATACAATCGAACCTCCACCGTACCTGGGACGGTTCCATCAAAATTCCATCGATGGCCATAAACGATGGCATATTTTGGAAAACGTGCAGAGCACGTGGGGCATCGAATGAGCCCAATCGCCTTGCTTACGGTTCGCAAATTCTGTCTAACCGTCCGGAAATTTTTTTATATGCAGCTAATTGTAATTTCTTCTCGAGAGACAATTCTTTTTCGATATTAACATCAACATCATCTTCAACGAATTCTTCTGGATAGGTTTGTGTTTGCTTTTTATAAATGTTTTTGCGGAAATTGACGACGAACTTAATTAAATTTGACCTTGTTATTTTCTTTTCTTCCTTTTCGTTTTCTTTATTAAAGTCGTTATATACAGAAAAATTAATTTGTAAATTTCAAATAATAGTAGATGCCCTAAAAAATATTTATTATTTATAGCTAATACCGAAAATACCAGTATTTTACCTTAGCAAATACCGGTTTCACGAAATTGCAAATTAGCACAAAATACCGGTATTCCGTATACCGGTGTAAGAAAGGCTAGTAGCAATATTCCCAAAAAGCCGTTACTCTTCGTTAAAACTTTTAGCATTTTATTGACCTATTGTACACATTTGGTAACCAGAAGTCGAGCCATCGTCAAGGTTGAGCTTCGACACAAGGCGCTGGTTTATGGCCACGCTCGGTGGTGGAAGCATACCTGAATGACCCCCGATTTGAAGAGGGGCGGTCATTTACTCTTCCCATTCCATTTGAAAACACGGTTCCATCGAACAGTTGCTGAAATGAAAATCGGCAGTGTGCTGTTGAAAGGCCGTTAACCTCGTCAGCTGTTCTGAACTAGTCTTCCTACGATCGTCAGCATAGACAGACAGATTTCATGGACAGTTTTTCGCGGACCGGCTAGTCGAAACGATCGATTTACGTGCATCAAATGTGAACTAGTTGTGCGTGATATGTGGATTTCTGTGAATCATTTGTGTGGATTTCTTTCAACGTTTGTGGACCCAATGGATATATGTGAATAGTTTTATTGTGATCGTGAATAAATCAACAATGTGGGCCGGATCGTGCAGTGAAAGGACATTGACCCCTTCTGCTCGATAATTTCATAGAGCGAATAATTAAAATGCTCTTGTGAATTTAACGAGTGGGCAGGTTCAGTGTTTCACGCAGAATAATTTGTGAATACAGGAATCATTTTCACCTCGCTGGGGCTCTACAGGAATACCAAGGTAAGCAAGGTTTTAAAATAATTCTAATTCCGTCAATTTTAAAGCGACTGCCTTTTAAAAAATAGGTCCGTAAAGAGGAGACTTGGAGCTGTTACCTCGTTTTCTTTCGAATTTTTAAAACAGTTCCGGCTATAAGAAAATTGCATTTGTTTAAAACTTTTTCAAAGTAAATGGCGAAAAAATCATTTTTTCCAAATCGAAATATTTTCAATAGATATTCTTCTGTGTTCACTATAAGCTCCTAAAATCTCATTTTCCTCGGTACGTTAGTTCTAGTGTTATAATTTATTGAAGAAAAGTTGCCACTTTTCTTTACACGTCTGCAAATCCAACATTTTTCAAGATTTCGAAAAATCCTTCGAGATTCGTTCATAGGCTACTAAAGACTACAACATATTCAAATTTGAACTATCCGACATAAGACTCGAAAAATTTTCTTCTCTTGCTTGTCGCGTATCTAACAGCTGTTCGTGCCGCGCGCCTCCGTAATATCGCGGTGCAGCGTTCGCTTTAAATAATTCTAATTCAGTCAATTTTAAAGCGCCTGCCTTTTAAAAAATAGGTCCGTAAAGAGGAGACTTGAAGCTGTCATCACGTTTTTTTTCGAATTTTTAAAACAGTCCCGGCTATAGGAAAATTGGATTTGTTTAAAACATTTGCAAAATAAATGGTGAAAAAACCATTTATTCCAAATCGAAATATTTTCAATAGATACTCTTACGTGTTCACTACAAGCTCCTCAAAACTCATTTTCCTCGGTACGTTAGTTCTAGTGTTATAATTTAATGGAAACAAATTCTTTACACGTCTGTAAAACCAACATTTTTTAAGATTTCGAAAAATCCTTCGAGATTCCTTCATAGGCTACTAAAGACTACAACATATTCAAATTTGAACTATCCGACATAGGACTCGAAAAATTTTCTTCTCCTGTTTGTTCCTTGCTTTCGACCGCGGTGTATCACCATCGCTCGACTTCTGTCGCGCGCGGCCGTCTCTGCCAACACGCCTCTAGGTCGCGCTCTGATTGGTCCGTGTTTTTCGTTAATAACTCCTTAACAAAGCCGAAACGGCCATTTTTGCAAAGGAAAATGTCGCTTCAAATGGCCTCAGGAACCTCCCCTTTAAAGGAACTCAGACATTTTTGGGACACCCTGTATTTCGTCTTATTTACGTAAAGCAAT
Organism: Sphecodes monilicornis; assembly: GCA_913789915.3. Taxonomy (NCBI): domain Eukaryota; kingdom Metazoa; phylum Arthropoda; class Insecta; order Hymenoptera; family Halictidae; genus Sphecodes; species Sphecodes monilicornis. The sequence continues at coordinate 27,413,981 of OU565290.1, read as the reverse complement.
TGGTAATATCTTCAACAAATGTTACAAATGTATTTACTTGTGTTGGCAACATTCAACATGCCAATACAGGTTCATCAATTGTTGCAAGTGGAGGGGTTTATTGCGACAATATTTATTTCCTGGTTTTATGTGAGAAATCGTAGAAGTAAGTTAATTTTTATAAAAATTAGTTCAATATAAGCAAGTGAAGAGTTTTATAATAAAACCGAAAGCTTAAATTTGTTTGTAAATGATGAAAGTATGGTGCGATGTTATTTGTCCCATCATGCAACTTGGGGAGTAATACAAAAAAATATATTTTTATTTATTGTTTATGTTTTAATATTCTTAAAGGTCAATGTGCCGAAGGATTTATTAGTCAAACATTAATAGATAATAACGTACCAACTGAATCTAACAATAAGTCATTATCAATCCAAGTAAGCAAACACAAACGTAACGTTTCATTAGAAATAAAAAGACAAGATTCAAAACCTCTACCAGAACGTCCGTCTCGTAAACGATGTGCGCTTTGTAGTACAAAAAAAAAAAAGAAAGTTCGAACACTATGGTCTTCTACTGTGTGCAAAGTGGCTCTGTGCTTAGGAAAAAGGATGTGCTTTAATAAGTACCATTCACGAATCTATGTGGCACGGTGGGACTATTTGAGTCCCACCCTATAACAACAAATTTAATTAAACTATTACTATTTTTTTATGTTTTTACATTATATGATACCTTTATTAACAAAAATATACCAATTTTGTTTCATTTAAAACGCAATAGAATTTCTATGCAACATGGGTCTATTTTATTATCTGAAATCCTGTGCCGCAAAGAGTTAAAACGCAGTCCGCCGCTTACCTCGCGCACACACATACACAGCCGTACATACAGAACACAGAGATTTATTAAGCGCAGTTGAACAGAGACGTTATAAAGACGTCTTCTTTATTTTTACAGCTCATTGAAACTCGTCTACATTTTCTCGGTGAATCCTCACCTCGGGCCTCTGCAAGTCTCTCTGTCGAGGATGGTTATGGACATTATGAAATTCTTCTTCCTCTACGTGTTGGTGCTGTTCGCATTCTCCTGCGGTAAACTGATTAGAATACTACTCTAGTTGCGCGTGGAATAATCTCGGATGGGGAAACTCAATTTGTCGAGGACTTGACGTTGTTTTCTGTGACAGGTCTGAACCAACTGCTCTGGTATTACGCTGACATGGAGAAGAAACGGTGCCCGTCTGCCATGTCTTATGCTCCTAACGCTAGCACTGTAGCGCCTGACTCCAATGCCTGCATCGTCTGGCGACGTTTCGCCAAGTACGTGACAATTACTATACGGAGACACTTAATCTTTTGCCGGGGGATCGCCCTCTGTTCCTGAATGGGACATGATTGCTCTCGAATGTTTGTGCAAAACAAATTTTCGATAGACACGACATATCTTTCTTAACCCATTTATATTATTGGTATTGGCTCATTATAGATGACGTTCTTTCTGGACTAAATTTTCGTTCATTCTTGTATTAAATTTTCATTAATTCTTATATTAAACTTTCATTCGATACGACAGAATTTCTTTACATAGAGGAAATATTGGATAACCTAATAGCTTTAAAAGGACTTTAAAAGCTCGCAAAAGGACGGAATCGCAGGCTCCTGATCTATCAAAACACACTGATTTTACGCTTCAGCCTGTTCGAGACAGCGCAAACGCTCTTCTGGGCGGTGTTCGGTCTGGTTGACCTTGAGAGCTTCGAACTGGACGGGATCAAGCCGTTCACCAGGTTCTGGGGCATGCTGATGTTCGGGACTTACTCTGTGATCAACATCGTGGTGTTGCTGAACCTGTTAATCGCCATGATGAATCACTCCTATCAGCTGATCTCTGTGAGTGATAGCCAGTCTGAATTAACCCTGCATATGATTTCCAATCGCAAACTACGTAGCTACCACTGTACAGGGTGCGGCGGCAATTAGTCCCCACGTTTTTTCAGCCCGTTCGGATGGTCGGACAGAAAAATGTTTCCTACCAAAGTTAATCAGTATTTAACCGACAAGAAATTGCAGTTTTTAAAATTTTGAAAAAATCGATTTTCAACAAAAAAGTCAAGGTCGCTGGCATATCTTTTAATGGAACTGGGTATTTTTAACTTCATAATATTGTAGGCAACGTCGAAACGAATTCAACGACCTGCTATACAATGACTTTCAGATGACCTTGAAAGATAATATCGCCATCTTTCAAAAAGATCGAACCTTGCGCCAATATCATTTTCCTTAATGTAGCTAGCACTGTTCAGTAAATTTTTCCAGAATTTATAAAATGTCCCTAAGATCCCCAACTAAAGCCCCAGATGCTTCGTAGTCTGCAGAAACGCGATACTCAACTTTTAACACTAGAATTACCGAGCAGTGATGCCAGAAACAACCAGAACTGGTTGTTTTTTCCTCTCCTCCTTTTCCCCTTCCACTATCCCATTCCACTACCACGAGCACACTCCAACGTCCCCCACTAAGACCGTAGACTGGTCACGTGACGTGCCGCGGAACGTATCGCGTACTACTCTGGTCATCAGAGAGGTGGTAAACTGTATTCCCCTCGATTTAAACGATCTGTCATCACTGCTACCGAGTAATAAATGCGACTGATGTATATTGCTCTGTAATAACGACAAAATTGCATCTATTTAAACTGCATTTATTTAAACTGCATCTATTTAAACTGCATCTATTTAAACTGCATTTATTTAAACTGCATCTATTTAAACTGCATCTATTTAAACTGCATCTATTTAAACTGCATTTATTTAAACTGCATCTATTTAAACTGCATCTATTTAAACTGCATCTATTTAAACTGCATCTATTTAAACTGCATCTATTTAAACTGCATCTATTTAAACTGCATAGAATTTTAATTGTGATCTTTCATTCAATAAAGAAGTTCATTCGAAAATTTCTGATGAAAAAAATTTTTATAATTTCAGTAATCGCGAAAGAAACTATTAGAAATCAGTCATTTTACTGGTTCGGTAGTTCTAGTGTTAAGTGGTATGTTCATCGCGAAAAATCGGTGGAGGGAGTTGAAGAGATTAGGGTTGTTCTGTAACGATCGCTTTCTGATTCGCATCAGGAACGCGCGGACGTCGAATGGAAGTTCGCCAGGAGCAAATTGTGGATCAGCTATTTCGAGGAAGGTGGAACAGTGCCGCCGCCGTTCAACATAATCCCGACACCGAAAAGCGTCTGGTACATGGGCCAATGGATGTACCGGAAGCTTTGCGGCCACAGCCGGGCTGCCAAGAAAGAGCACATGCGGACCATCAGGGTGAGATTACTTCTAATTGAACGTCTACTGTATCCGCCGCGAAGTTATTGAATTCTCTTGAATAGATCTCTTTCTCCTTTCTCGAATACCAGAAGATTATTAAGAACTCGGTAGGTATTAGCTACTATCTTCTAGATTACCCCATTAGACACCTTTTCCAGCTAACCCCCTTAGAGATTAGACAGTTTCTTTGCTTTTGGTCGTAGGAATTAGAACGTTCTAGCTGTTAATAGGAATTTTAGATAACCTTTGTAGACGATAGATAATGGCTTTCTGGCTATCCTTGTTGCTACTCTAACGATTAAGGCTGTTTTTTTTTTAGGTAATATTTTAGAAATTCGCAGCTAAAAGCTTAGCTACCCTTCGAGGGAATAGGAATTTTTCATACAGCTGGCATTTTAGGTATTAGGCTCTGCAGCTTCCCTTTTAAAAAATAGGTAATTTAACTATCCATGAGTTAGGGATACAGACTGTTCTTTTAACTACCTAAAATTTAATTTAGAATGTGGACACCCTTTTCCTAAATATTGTCTTGGGTAGCAGAAACTTTTCTTCTGATTATCATTCTAGGAATTAGATGCCTAGCACTCCCTAATTGGAGACGTGGAAATCATCCTAGAATCTAGATACCCTCCTAGAAACTGATAATTATCCCCCTAACTACCCTCAGTGGGTACAAGAAATAGTAACTATCCTCACCAGGAACTAGATATTATTTTTCTAGCTGATCTCTTAGAAAATAGAAAGAACTCTTCTAGAATTTTAGACAGTCTTTTGAAATGTTACAACTTTTATAATTTTCGGAAATGTCTGAATTGTTTATACCACCTTCTAGAATTAGAAGTTCCTCTTCTTGCCTCGAGGGACTATTAAATCTTCTCCGTCCTTTTGTTGCCCTTGTAGGAATCAAATCTTTTTTTAGCTACTCTTCGAATACCGGTAATACCTGCCTAACATCTAGCATCCTCAAATATGTATAAGTTTTAGAAGATTAACAAACACAGCAAACTTTTCTCTTTCAATATGCTGCTGTCTATTTAGCCAATAACTAGACAGCGGATTTGATGTATTTATTGCAAAAATGTATAGATCGAGTACCAAACACGGTAAAAACATTTTAAAAAATTGAAAAATGTCGATGCGTTATTTTCAACCGATTGAAACGATTAAGGAAAGAAATAATTACATATAATTTCGCATAAAAATCCGCCGTCTACTAATGAAAATAATTCGGCTTTACCGTCCCAGATTCGAATGAAAGAATATGCAAAACCAAAATTAGCAATTCAGGCTCCTGCAGCTGGGGATCTACAGGGTGTCTCAAAAAATGTCGGTGCTTGATGTTATTTAAAAATTACACAAAATCAAAGCAATATATTTAATAAAACAAAAACTAAGAAGTTTAATTTTGTGATATTAATTACTGTTTCAAACCTCTTCTATTCCTCAGATCATAAGGAAATTTTGTACACTCGATCTACCAACGTAAAAATTAATTTTCAATTCTGTATAAATAATTCCGTCACCCAGATATAGGTGACATGGCGCTGAACGTGTTAACAAAGCCGAGGAGGTGGTAATTTTTGCAATGGAGAAAGTAACTCTGAATAACCTCGGTAACTGTCCATGTTGAGGATGTACAACATTTTTGAGACATCCTGTATACTACCTTCCAACCCCCAGAATAACAACAGACACGCCTTTATGATCCCTGCTTGCAGAGGAAGGCGAAACAGGCGTCGGAGAGGGACTATCGTTATCAAAGCATCATGAGGAACCTGGTGAGAAGGTACGTCACCGTCGAGCAAAGAAAAGCAGAGAGCGAAGGTGTAACAGAGGATGACGTGAACGAGATCAAACAGGACATCAGCGCGTTTCGTTACGAGCTGATCGAGATCCTGAAGAATTCTGGGATGAACACGTCGACAGCAAGCGGGGCAGGGACTGGTGAGCTTGATTATCCACAGAAAACCAATCATATTATCACAGCACAATTGTTTTTCATTTCTGTGTAGTATTCTTCGTTAGATACGCTTCTTAGATATACAGCATTTCACCGGTAATTGTCCCAAATGTCTCGCACATAATTGTCCCTGAGATATCCCCACTAGTGCGCGGTTGTACCCCCTTGAGGGGCCAAGAAGCTTGAGAGGCATCGGTCGCCGAGAAATATGACACCATGCGGCTCGGGTAATATCGGTGAGACCACACTAATCCGAATTACCAACTTCTTTATTATTCATTATTTTTTTATGGGACTTCAATGGCCATATTTGTGGCATTTTTCTAATAAAAATCATACCAAATATGATGTAATTCCGATGATATTTACTTGTGTAATACACGATTAACCCTTTGCGCTCCGAAGTATTTTAATTCCATAACCAAACTTTTTTTTTCGATCAAGAATATTTCCATTCTATGATATCCTTCCTCGCGCCCGAAACTTTAATTGTCGATTACACAAGTAAATATCATCGGAATTATATCATATTCGGTATCATTTTTATTAGAAAAATGCCACAAATATGGTCATCGAAGTCCCATAAAAAAAGAATGATTAATAAAGAAGTTGGAAATTCGGATTAGGTATGTTTACATTTCTCGGTGATCGAGGCCTCTCGACCTCGGCTGTCCTTCTCCACGTTCGGCAAACCTCAAACAATGATATCCATCCGGCATAATTGTCCCTCCGCAGATCCGTGTTGTGGACAATTATCGGTGAAATACTGTATGCGATAGTTGTGCTATTGATCCTTCTGGCCTTGCCTGGCGAACGCAGGGTCCGTTCTGACCCTACATCTATCTACATAATTCCTTGAACTCCGTCAACGGATATATCAACTTATTTATTTTTTAATACAAACGGAATCGTCTAGAGTGGTACTTTTCAGAATAAAAAGTAATCGTTGTTACGTTGTTATATTGAAAAACTAGACAGCATAGAATGGCATAATTTTTATCAGAAGCATGAAGTTGCATATAAAATTATAATTAGAATAATAATGTAATCATTTGTTAAAAAAAAGTGGTCCAGACATACAATTCATCTGACAATAAATATAGTACATTGCGACCACTGTTTCATCGAATTAATTGAACACCATTTATTTTTCAATAGAAACGAAATCGTCTAATACCGTTACTTTTCAAAATAAAAATCAAATCGTACTTCATGTAATTTTCACGTTTTTATATCAAAAACTGGACGATACAGAATGAAATAATTTTCCCCATATGAAAAATTGAAGATGCAAACCTCCATATAAAATTCCATATACTCATTTCACCTAATTTACCACTCTTATTGCCACTGCTTCGTTAAACTTGCATATCGAATTTAACTTAGACATTGAACGTAGCAGAAATCTCTGGCAAGAAACATGATTGGCCAAGTACTATGTTATCGAATCAACCCTGTATGTATAATTCACACACATCGATGGTGAACATCCCCCGAAGCTGAACGTCCAACCGACACGAATACAAAATCTTCGGGGGTGGATCTATGCGGGCTCGATCCCCGTAAATGAAAGTTCCGAAGTTCCGTACCCCGGCTGCGCTATTAATCATCCGACGAGCTACGGGGGGCTAATTAATGCAATTAGGGATCGTCTGCCCTGGATATTACGTAGTCGTTAACGGTTCAACTAGGAATTAAGAAGTCCGCGCAAGTTCTCGCCTCCGAAAGCCAACCAACCCCACGTGATCGGGTTACAGATGGTGGTCTAATTTCACCTGTTGGCTAGGTTTTGCGCAATTGACAACACTTATCACGGTACATAATTATAATACGCATATAAATTTATTTTTTAAAACATTTCTACAGGCTGTCACCTGAGATCTCCGCCTAAATCATCTCTGTTACTTTTAGTTGTACAACATTCCATTCCATGGTGTTCATAATCAAATTATACATGGTTGAATTTGTCTTTTTAATCCATCATAATATTGTACTAATTAATGCGGATTTCATGTATTTACGACAAAAATGTTAGGAGAAATTCAAAACCCTGGAAACATTTAAAATATTTAAAAATCTGATTGTATTAGTTTGTTGTGATTAAAATTATTGGAACAATCAATATATGTCCATGTTGCTCAGAGACGAGTTTAATATTCTATGGCGGCTGAAAAGTGTGTGAGAGGAGGAAAAAGGAGAAGGAAGCGTTTCGTCCTAGGCCCGCTAGAGGACTCGTCGGTAAGGCTATCTAGCTGACCCGTGCCTTAGACGCGGGATGTCGTAAGGACAGTTTAGGACGGTATATATACAAACAGAGGAAGATTCAGGTAGTAGCGGGAAAGGTGTTGTCGTAATCTCCCTCTGTTGACGAGCAAAGGAAGTAGCCGCTACAATTCCATAAAAATCCGCAGTCTACTAATCATGATTAGTACTTCCATTTAAAAACAAAAGATGACGAGAACATTCAGAATTTTGAAAAATGTGACCTTAAGAAAAAATTTCTTTTACCATAATAATTATACTTTTGAGCGAAACATTCTCTTGAACCATTAAAAAGAACGAAGATATCTTATATGAAGTTTTTGAGTGACTCGCCCTGAATAAAATAAACTAGAAAAAAACCGATAATCTTGAAGTCTTCCGGAGAAAAAAAGGAGCGCCTGCAGGACACTGACTGCGTGACTCAACTTTCAAATTACTTAGAAAGTATCTTTCGCGTCTCGACAATTAAGATAGGTGGCCACACTTAAATGAGATAACCTGTATAACAGTGGTGGGCACGGGTGGAGCCCCTCAAACGCCTGCTTCTCCCACCAACCTCTCTTTCATGCAGAGCGTACGTTCGTTGCGTACGCTGATGTCTCGTGCCTTCGTTGCCCCATTGTACCGCGCTTGTTGGAAGGGGGCAGAGGGCGCTACGGTGTGGACGGTTTTGCCTCAATTGAGGCAAAATTGCCCATCCCTGTTGTATACAATCAACTCATTTGATATTTCGCAATTGTCATCTGCTAATCGCCACAATGCTTCATGCCCTTAACACATTATCTACCGGAGATAATTTACAATTTTTGAAAGTCTATAATTCACGGCACGAGATTCAATGATAAATCTTTCAAGAGCAATAGCAATTTCAATCATAAACCAGCAAGTCATCCGCTTAAAAATTGAAAAAGTTTTCAACCTTTAGCACTCTAATGGCGGCTCTGAAGCGCCACTAAAAATTGCTGTACCATTATCCAAAATAACACTATTAAATTTAATTGTGTGTAATCAATCGCTATACATTTAATATAGTCATCATAGCATAGTCATAGTAAGAAACGTTTGGCTTTCGAGTTAAAATAACTCCGAGTGCAAAAGGTTATGATACTTTTGAATAAAACACAATTATATAAAATCCTAGTACAACAAGATCAAAATGCTAGACTTCCGGTAGATAAAGTGCCAATTCCCCAAAGCAATTCTTTTTTTTTTGTAGCAGCTTGAGCATAGTCCTTGGTTTCTTTGTCTGTCCCATACAGACGGTAGCCTTAAAGAGCTGTCCATAGGTGCTGGCGGCAAGAAGAACCGTCAGAAGGAGCGACGGTTGATGAAGGGCTTCAACATCGGTCCTCAACCAGGTGGAAGCGGAAGTTTGCCGCCGGTGGACGAGTTCGTTGCGTTACAGCAGCAGGTGCAGCACCAGAACTCTCAGGACTTTGGGTCTACCTTGAGTGGACTGTTCGGGCCTGGTACCACTCCCAAAAAGAGTCCCCATAGCACCAGCACCAACAGCGTACCCGGATTATCGTGTCAGCAGGCTAGGATGAGAAATGGCTCCAGGAAAAAGGGTTGGGGCAACATCATCGAGTCTGCTAGGAGCAGCAAGATGTCCAGACTCATCAGTAAGTTACAAACACTTTAGGAGACACACGATGATTTCACGAGAATTATTTGCGGCACATTGAAATTAGAAATTGAACGACTAGGCATCGGATTTTATGCGTTTACGATCAAAATGAGCAGGTGTGATTTGAAAACAGAAGAAGCATTGGAAGAATTTAAAAATATTGTTATATTATTTCCAACTCTCTGAAAATATTAAGAAACAATTGTTTGTATAGCTCCGCCTGTATCTTAATGCAGGCCATTTTTATGTTGCATAGAGATCGGCAGTCTAATCATTTGTATATGTAAAAATTTCTCATTAATTCAAATGTAAGAATTTAAGTATCACAAATAGAAAATATTCTAAGTGTAAAGAAACTGTTCTACAATTTCTTCCAAACAGTTAACAACGAGCAACTTTTTCTTACTGCAACGTATTTCTTCAAAAAAAAAAATATCAGACTCCATCATTTGATCGTTCTCAGCTTAGCTAACAAGCCTAATTTCTCTAGATAGATCTCGTTCGGAGGATTCAGTGTACTCCCCAGGCTCCGAAGACGGTGGTTCAAGGTCAGAAGGATCGACAGACTCGAAATCATCCTTGGAGACTGGTGGGCACGAGGTCCAGTCCCATCCACACAGGTCCCATCATCATCACGATCCTCGCCAAATGCTAGCTCAAGGTCTAGGCGCCCTGGCGACTCTCAGGAAGAAACCAGTGCACACAATAGCTTCTTCGTTCGCGTCCAAGGTCACGAAGAGGCAACAACTGTGCAGGGCCAGCAGCGTGCCCACCAGGGGCCCGGAACTAAATCAGCAAGTGATCGCGCCGAGGAGACACGATGGCACGCAGAGTCAACAGCCTAGTTTGGACAATCCTGATGGCGCCAGCGTCAGCGAACAACCTGGTGAGTTACTTCGCGTAGGTCAATCGCATTTGCTTAGAACAGGGTTTGATTTTATTTGCTCGCGAGGACCGTTTTCCGAGGGCTACGCCTTCTCGACCCGGCCGCGCGTCTCGCTCCCCGTGGTCGCCTACGTGCTCGGACGGGCTCAGGCGCGATCATAACGGACAGATGAACGTGGCGCATAAGGGGCGACACTCGTTTCAATAGGTTTCCACATTACCATCGAGGTACTATTGTCAATGCGTTTTTTTTTATTAGTGGTATCTCCTGTATACCTATTCCACTATGTCACACGATAATTTCGGACAATAGCTGTAGAAAATGAATTAAAAAAATAAATTCATAAGATAAATTTTAAAAATAGTTTTTAATTCTATTGTTTAAATTTTAATACGGTCCGGAACAACTTGATCTTCGTGCACGTTTAGACGTGCTTGGCAAATTGTTAAGGTCCATGGAAAGTTTGGACGTGGATATTCGCATCGCCGACGCAAGCGAAGAATCATTTAAACGTGTACGGTGATCCGATTTAATATAGCACAAATAAGTTGATCCAAACATTGAGAATATTCGGGTCGCAAAATTTCGAAGAATAGGGTACTTTGATTCTTCCAGCGTTTTGAAGAATTCGGCTCGTTTTTCTTCCCACGTTTTCAGAGAGATGTCGTGTTGAAGATCGCACATTTCTCGTTGAAACTCGAGGGTTTGATCTGCAATTTTGACAGTGAGGGGATTCTCGAAGAGAATTAGATCATTTCTAAACGAGTCGAAGTCGCTGAAATTATCGTGTGACATAGTGGAATAGGCCTACAGGGGATACCACTAATAATAAAAACGCATTGACAATAGTACCTCGATGGTAATGTGGAAACCTATTGAAACGAGTGTCGCCCCTTATGCGCCACGTTCATCTGTCTGTTATGATCGCGCCTGAGCCCGTCCGTGCACGTTGGCGATCACGGGGAGCGAGACGCGCGGCCGGGTCGAGGAGGCGTAGCCCTCGGAAGACGGTCCTCGCGAGCAAATAAAGTCAAACCCTGGCTTAGAACGTTGGTGATGTCTTTCAGCTTTCGTTTGAGGATCCAGGTATGCTAGAACTAGAGATAGAGATTTTTGCTATGATAATACAACAATCTGCAAAATAGTACTCTCTAGTACGATTTCCCAGCACTGTAATGTAATGACCAGATTGCGGATTTGATGCATTCGTGTCAAAAACAGTAAACGCTTTGAAAAAATTCATAAATACCGATGCATTTAATCGAACTGATCAAAACTATAAAAAATAATAAATGATGTCCACGTGGCTCCTGTAGCTTGCAATTAATTGTGCGAATGATTTCGGCGCACAAGTTCGATCAGTGATACAAAAATAGCAGTTTTGCAAATTAGAAACCTCTTAGGAAACTCGATGTTTCGACCCAGATGTGGGTCATTCTCAAGAGTGAGGTTTTTTTGCGTTTGCTATGACAGGAAAACAATATAAGTGAAATTTATTGAGAACGAAACTGACTACATGCCGGCAGAAACTGAACTGAGAATGACCCACATCTGGGTCGAAACGTCGAGTTTCCTAAGAGGTTTCTAATTTGCAAAACTGCTATTTTTGTATCACTGATCGAACCCGTGCGCCGAAATCATTCACACAATTAGTCTAAAATTTCGATCGGAAAACACATCTAATTTATAGCTTGCAATTAATGCAGACAATTTTAACCCTTAGCACTCGAATGGCGACTCAGAGGCGCCACTACAAATTGTTATACCATTATTCAATATACAGGGTGCGGCGCTAATTAGTCCCCACGTTTTATCATACCACGTTCGGATGGTCGGACAGAAAAATGATTCGTACCAAAGTTAATCAGTATTTAACCGACAAGAAATTGCAATTTTTAAAATTTAAAAAAAATCGATTTTCAACAAAAAAATCAAGGTCGCTGTCATATCTTTTAATGGATCTGGGTAGTTTTAACTTCATAATACTGTAGGCAACGTCGAAACGAATTCAACGACCTGCTATACAATGACTTTCAGATGACCTTGAAAGATAATATCGCCATGTATCAATTGCCAGAATATTTGAAATATTTCGATCCAGCTCATAATGCTGCAATTGTAAAAACATACTTAACTACAGTTTTTGGGGATCAGTGGATCGGAACACATGGTCCAATTCGCTGGCCAGCTCGCTCGCCGGATATGACCCCTTTAGATTTTTATCTTTGGGGATATTTATAATCGATTGTGTATGAAAGACCTGTGGATAATATGGAAAGTCTTAAAGAACGCATAATTCAAGCGTGTAGAAATGTAAAAAGAAGTTCTCTCATGGAAGCTACACATAAGACTTTGTTACATAGAGCAGAACTTTGCGTTACACAAGATGGGATGCAGTTCGAAAATTTAATTTAATTATTAATTAATTACATGTACACGTTTAACATTTGCGTTTTCAATGTGGCTCCGTATAAATTTGGTTTTTTGTGAGTTAAGTTCTGAAGCAATGTTAACGTTCATTTGTTTACCTCTAAATGCGAGGCGTTACTATTACGCACCGTCGAAATATTTCAAATATTCTGGCAATTGATTCATGGCGATATTATCTTTCAAGGTCATCTGAAAGTCATTGTATAGCAGGTCGTTGAATTCGTTTCGACGTTGCCTACAATATTATGAAGTTAAAAATACCCAGTTCCATTAAAAGATATGCCAGCGACCTTGACTTTTTTGTTGAAAATCGATTTTTTTTAAATTTTAAAAATTGCAATTTCTTGTCGGTTAAATACTGATTAACTTTGGTAGGAAACATTTCACTCTCCGACCATCCGAACAGGCTGAAAAAACGTGGGGACTAATTGCCGCCGCACACTGTATTGTGTACGTTATTAAATTTGTTTATATTTCATAAATTACTAAACATTTAAATATTGTATCAGGTACTATATCAGTTTCATAAGCATAAAATGAAAATAATTATGTACAATAGAAATATTCTAGGTCAGAAGAAATGTTTGATTTTTGAGTTGAAATAGCTCCGAGTGCAAAGGGTTAATTTTGCATTAAAAACCGCAGTCTAGTAAGCAGTCTTACGAAGAATTGAATGAACCAGCAAGATTATTAGAAAGTTGTTAAATTGTTCTTCCACGAACATCCAGAATGACGAACATCCTCAGTGAAAGAATGACGGGGTAACGACGACGACGACGACGACGACTGAAGATAGATTTGCGCTTGGTTTTTGTTAGCAGTGGTTACGGCAATCCCGCTGACACCTTCCACCACCGAGGAGAGCGTTGTAGCCAGTGGTTCCCTGTCGGTGACCTTGAAGAGGAACGGCTCTGCGACGCAGCTCCAACGGCTTCCAGGGATCGAACCGATATCCGGTCACGACGTTACCGGTGGCTGGCTCTGAGACGATCCCCTAGTCGCGGTTAGGCGACGTCTCAGCTAGCAAACAAACCTGGGCAAACTCGGAGGAGAAGTACGTCGACGAGTTTCGCTTTGTAGACCACCAAGGAAACAGCCTCCGAAGTATTGGGGACGACGACATCGAGCGGTGGATAACGGTGATCATGAGCGATCGATTGCCGAAGATCGTGAGTCGTCGTCGTCGTCGTCGGCACACGCACAACGATGCCTTTCTCGCGACGACGCACCTCGCCGAGACTAAACACAGAAAGAAACTATATTATATTATATATATATATAGTTATATATATATTATATTATATTATACCGTACGTAAGATGCGACTGTCGAACACGAACCCGTAAAGTCGACTCACGTTTACGGGACCCTTTCCTTTCATACCGGTAATTCGCGATGGTTTCATGGTGGCAGTTATTGCGCCATTTGAACGATTTACAGACGTGGTGGTTCATTGATTTTTAATATTTTTATTCGGCTGGTTTTAATCTCTTTTTTTATGAAGTTAGTATATTGAGAATGCCTCTAATACATTTTTATCGGACGATTTTTAATCGATAGATTGAGGATCTACGATTGTTCTAACTCATTTTTATTTTACGATTCTTAATCGGTATATTGAGGATGTTCACTGGTTCCAATACATTTTTATTGGACGATTTTCAATGAATAGATTGGGGATTTACAATTGTTCTAACTTTTTTTTATTTTGCGATTTTTAATAGGTATATTCAGGATGTTCAGTGACTTTAACACATTTTTTTGGGACGACTTTTAGTCATTGAATTTAGGATTTACATTGGTTTTAGCTAATTTATACAGGAAGATTTGTAATCAGTAGATTGAGAATTTACACCAGTTCTAACTCACTTTTGTAGAACGATTTTTAATTAATATAATCAAGATCTTCAAGCAGAAGAAAAATCTTCTGCGAAGACTATGATAGGCAGAAGATAAGTATCCATTTATTTTTCCACGTCTTTTTGTGAATGACTCTCATGAAACCCTCGCGACTTTGATACGAATGACGTTCCTCGATCACACGCGAACTCCCCTACCTCTTTTCAGCGAAGATCAGCTTTCGTTCTCGAAGGCGTTTCCACGTAACGACCAGGGAGTTTCTTAAACGGCGCTTTACGACACGGATTCTTCTTCTTCTTTTTATCCTTGAGAGAAAGAGAGAGAGAAAATCGTGTTGAGATCCTGGGACGACCGAACTTCCGGCAGGCTCATCGATTTCCCTTGTCGCGGACAGGTTTACTCGGTCTCTCCCTCTTTCGGGATCTGCTGTTAACCCTTATGTCAATACCATCCAAACACTTATTCTCAATTCATCCCCCAAATTTGATATATCTTCTCTTTGGTCATAAACAAAATTGCAAATAAACAAATCATCTCTCAGAATCTACTTTCAGAATTTCTTTTCAAAATTTGTTGTATATTCTCGACGACAAATATCACAATTGTCATAAACTCCAAGTTTCTTAGATAATTAGAAATAAATTTGATACATAAAAAGACAGTGGAACCTCGGCAATTCGAATTTCAATGAAAGAGCTAAAATCTTCGAGTTAAAGAAATTCGAATTGTGAAACGTTCGAATGTTGAACGTTGTAGAAAATTGTTGGTATTGCCGTAAGGGTTTAAGGGATTTAGTTGTTACTTCTAAGTAGAGAGATTTTTGAGAGGGGAGGAGCGTTAAGGATCGGAAAGGGGTCGAAACGTTTCCGGTTACACGGCCAGGTGATCGAGGGACGGCGATCGTGGTTAGAAACGATTTTTATCTATTCCGTGACATCCTACGATCTACTACTGCTACTACTGCCAGAACGGAAGGGGCGGGCGAGTGGGTCGACAACCGCTAGCCTAGTCAGCACTAGTCGGACGATCTCGTACCAATGAAAACGAGAATGGTTGTGTTGGTTTGGACTTGGCTGGGTTTGCAGATCGCTTTCTTGGATTAGAGGGAAACGAATAATTCTGTACCCCGACGATAACAAATCCCATTCATTCAGCTATAATAAGAAATATTCGCTACCGGACAAACAATCGTTTGTTCCGATCTCGTTCTGTGTGAGCTTAGATCTTTAGTGAAACGAAACATTGATAGACCTTGTCTTATATCACACAATTGTCAAGTTTGTTACGTGTTTTATATATTTATTTAGCTAGTAAATGGTAAATATTTTTTAGAATTTAGCACAGATTTTTGTTTCCTTGGATTTTATTGCGAAACGTTTGTTTCCATAGGAAACAAGAAACAAGAATATTTAGCAACCTGAGATATACTTTTTTGCATTCTGTTTTTTGAACGTTCGCCAAATATTTTTGCTGTAATGAGTAGACTGTGGATTTGATGCATTTATGGCAATAATGGGTGGGTTATGGCAATAATTTCAAACAGTAGTATGATCACAAGAATTTAAGAGTGCCAATACATGTCTTACAACTTTATAGAACCACTAAAAAGAGAAATAAAATGCCTGTTTGGTTCCTATGTCTTGCAATTAATGCAAACAATTTTTATTTTGCACAAAGATTCCGCAGTCTTGTAATGAGACACTTATTGAACGGGGTCTATTCATCTCGTGTCTATCGCAATTTGGAGAATATTTTGCGGCAATACATATATGGTTTAGTACTCGTGCGAGTTAGTTAGGAATAAATCACAATGTCGGGGCTGGTTATCATGCTCTCCATTTTCAAGCCATTCTCTCCGGGATCTATTTTATCTCGTAAATCGTTGACTTTTATGAGATACGCTAGTATCTCGAAGACGATAAAATGCAAAGTTGAATGAAGTTATTCTTCATCCCAGATGTTGTTGGATAAATTCTTGAATAAAAGATATAAACTCTACAGAAAAAAATTCGTTAATTTTAATGTTCCATAATATTTTACAAATTAGCAGCTGCCATAAATCAAATCCACGGTTTATTAATAACATATGAATCGAATAGTCTGAAATAAGCACAAATGAAAATCCAATACAAAAATCGAACAGCTAAATTCTATTAACCCTCTATTTCTAGGATGATCGTTCAGATCCTTCAGATGATCTCAATGAACCAGCCATGTTGAATCCAATCGCAACATTTTCCCCGCGTTAACTCGTAAGAGTCAGTGACTACTATAAATAATAAAAGAAAGGATTGTTATCGTCGTTTTAGCGGAGTCGCGTACACGTCGAATTTATCTTATAGTTAGCCGCTTCAGGAAGCTGGTCTACTGAAGATCGGGGCGTTTCTATCGCCAG
The DNA here is from genome assembly GCA_913789915.3 of Sphecodes monilicornis. Taxonomy (NCBI): domain Eukaryota; kingdom Metazoa; phylum Arthropoda; class Insecta; order Hymenoptera; family Halictidae; genus Sphecodes; species Sphecodes monilicornis. The sequence goes on along the minus strand of OU565290.1, from coordinate 27,397,243 downwards.
CCGGGCTCGACGAGGCGTTTCATACTTTTTTATTTGCCCGTTGAACGAAGTCTAGTCAAATCACTCAATCAAATGATTCTCTTCTTTCAGTCCGCCACTGGACCTCGATCAATTCGAGATCTCTGATCAATAGGCCACGGATCTCTATGCAAAATGCAAAATGTTCCTTAAACTTTTTAATGAGTCCAAAATAATACAACAGTATTTATAAATGCTTCGAGTATCCCCACTAATATGAATTTGAGCCACTTATTTTTGTTATAAATACATAACCTTTTTAGTAAGTCCAAAATAATACAACAGCATTTATAAATGCTTCGCGTATTTCCACTAATATGAATTTGAGCCACTTATTTTTTTCATAAGTACATAACCTTTTTAATAAGTCCAAAATAATACAACAGTATTTATAAATGATTCGAGTATCCCCACTAATATGAATTTGAGCCACTTATTTTTTTCATAAATACATAACCTTTTTAATAAGTCCAAAATAATACAACAGTATTTATAAATGCTTCGAGTATCCCCACTAATATGAATTTGAGCCACTTATTTTTTTCATACGTACATAACCTTTTTAATAAGTCCAAAATAATAGAACAGTATTTATAAATGCTTCGCGTATTTTCTCTAATATGAATTTGAGCCACTTATTTTTTTCATAAGTACATAACCTTTTTAATAAGTCCAACATAATACAACAGTATTTATAAATGCTTCGCGTATTTTCACTAATATGAATTTGAGCCACTTATTTTTTTCATAAGTACATAACCTTTTTAATAAGTCCAAAATAATAGAACAGTATTTATAAATGCTTATTTTTGTTATAAATACATAAAATACGCAGACCAGCGGCAATTATTAAAAGACACGATTAAAATCGTATTTTAATTTTTGCATTGTTTACCAGTTAGAATCGAACTGAAATATTCTAACAATTGAAATCTAACTCACTTGGCAAACACTCTAACAGCTAGAATGTTGAACAATTAGAATCCAACGGCAATGTTTTATTCTTGTAGGTTCAAAAACAATTTTGATACCGGGTAGTTTTTTATCCCAGTAAAAAGCCGCAACGCCAAAATAGAATTCTATGAATCAGACATTTTGTGAAAGTGGTTTGTTTCAAATGAATAGCGTACAATTAACAAAGATACGAATAATTGTTCATGCTTTTGAGGAAATTGAGGTCCCAATTAGTTCGAGGTGCACTCGCCGACTGAAAGGAGCAGAAAGGTGGTTCTCATGGTTGGGAACGAGGGCGTCGCGTTCTTCGATCGCGTCGTAGAAATGGTCGGCTCGAATTTGCTGACTGAGGGGGAGACAAAGGATCGAGGAGGATCCCCCTTAATTTTGAAGGAGGTTCAGCGAAGACTTCCAGGTTTCTTTGGTTCTATTTGGTTGGATTTCCGAGATTGTTCTCTGATGGAAAATTGAGGCGCAGGTGTCACGACCAAAGAACGAGCCGAGTAGCTTAGAGTAGAGGCCTAAAACAGACAAAGATCCGTACTACTTCCTAGATATTACGTGTACGTATGATAATAACAAGTACCATTAATGTTAATACATCGTCGAACTCGCGAAACGATCAGAGGAACAATCACAATTAAATCGCGCGTACATTCAAACTCCAGTCTTTCTTTTTATGATTTTATTTTTGAAAATGTGAAAATTCGAGTCTTCCTATTTTCAATTCTATTTTATAATTCTTCGGATAGTTGATCGCGAGTTTGACAGATCGTAATAGTCACAGCGTACCGCCTACGTGTATTATTTATGGAGATTATTATTGTAAATGTAAAGTTAGCTGTCCACTTGGCAAACGTCGTAGTGAATGTTACATTCTGAGCGGTCATTAATTGTAAAAATAAGGAAATATTGTGGACGATGTGAGAGACGAGAATGGGAGGATCAACGATGATAACAAAAAGAGAGAAAACATGGAAATAATGGAACAAGAATACAAAACCATGGAACCAACTGTTTTATTAACGAAATAAGCCGGCGAACATAATTAATTATAGAATCGTATACCTACCGTTCGAAACGTGAATTATAGTTGTACGAACGTAGCGGAATTTTTTCACGAGACTCGACAGTTTAATATCGTTTCTGACTGCATACTTCACCGAAGCACGAACGTCTTGCGGATCAAAAAAGGATCGCGCCTGTCTGGGACAGGATCCGGTCGTGTCGAAGAACGGTTATTATAGTTGAAATCATAGTGAACTGTTCTGTTGACGCTTTACTCCGTTGGAAACGGTTTTGTAGATCGTTTTGGCACTGGAAGTATCGAGCAGCGAATTTAGTTGACAAATTGCAGGAATTAATTGATTTTAATTGCACTGTGAATACATTTGCAGTTTCGGTATTTGCAAATTTTATAAATGGAAAATAATATTCTCATCGATGCACATTAATCGGTGTTTTAATTCGTTTTTGGATCGAGGAGTTTTCTAGTGAGCAAATTATATTTTTCTCTTTTTTAGGATGTTTGTAGACTGAATTCTGAAAATGGATATTTACAATGATGTTATAATACGCAGTGGAATAAATAAATTTATTTGATAATGTGCCAGAAAAATATTCTATAATTCCAATAACTGGATGCAGAGAAAATTCGAAATGTGGAATGAAGGGAAATATAACAGATTGAAAATTGTAAAGTTGAAAATGTGAAGTAGGATGAAATGGGAGAAACTTTGAAAATAGTCAAATTAAAAATTTGAGCTGAAACAATATGGAAGAAGTATTCGAAAAATTATGAAACTGAAAATTAGAAATTAGAGAAGACGGAAAAACAGATAAAACTTTTGAAATTAGAAATATAGAATGTAATAAAATCACAGAAAATCTAAAAATAGTAAAGTTTAGACTTCCAAATGGAAATAAACTGAGAAATATTTAAATATCGTAAATTTGAAAGTGTGAGATGAAAGAATATCAAAGAATGTCTTTAAAAATTGCGCAGAACTAAAAGTCTACAATGAAGAAAATTGCCAAAAATTTAAAAATCGTGTAATTAGAAATTCAAAATAAATGTTCGGTTGTCGGATACTTCTAGTGTCGAAACGACAATGAACGCAATTAGCAAATAGCAAATTCTACGACATTCGTACAGTGATCAGGGTAACGTTATCAGCTACTACAATTGTTTAACTAACGATTTACCTTATCCATACATCTGCATAACAGTATAATTCCTTGGGTTCACGGCCACTCGTTCGTTTGGCGAACTATGTTGTGGCGCGAGATTCGAACGCAATAAGGCAGAACAGCTCGGTTATGTTCGTTTGCCACGTGTTTTCGATAATTCGACCGGGAGTAGGAAGATCACGATTGACCATTAATAAAATACCATTTATTCTGATACATCGGTTTATTTCGTACCCATCATGTTTCTTGTAGAAAAGTTTACAGATTCTTGCACTCGAAGTTGATTTACAGTCAACAACTTTAACATCCATTCCTTGTGAACGTGAAAACATATCAGGAAATTATAATACCCACAAGATTCAACAATTTTGTTACATAAAACATGTATCCATGAAATTTCAAGACAAATTACATTTATTCTCAATCTTACACTAAAAACTCACACCGTCAAATGACTCTTTAACTTCTTTATTGGATTATTTCTTAAAAATCCTATTCGTAATTTGAGAATGTTTGACGTTATTAGGCAACATGAACGTACATATATAAATTGTAAGAACGTCTTTTTGTTAATGTTTCGTATTATTCCGTAAGCTTTGATTTATTTCATCGTTCTTTAGTTGACAAGACTATCATGTGCCATTTGCTAGAAAACAAAATCAACTTTCGGGAAAATTCAATATTTTACAATTCTTATCGCAGTAATTATGACATTTTCATGAAAAATATTGCTTTCGATTTCATTATTAATGCATTCGAATTAAATCTTTTAATTTTCAGTGCTCGGTAGATTTAACGTTCAATTGAGCAATTGTCTCTGTAAGTTCCGAAATCAAGGAATTTGACAAAGTTGGTGGCAATATGGATGATTTTAGGAAAGTTAGGAGAGTCGCAAAGAGTCGAACGGATTGCACGACACTTATGGAAAAGTAAAAATAAAAAAACAAACGCATTCCCAGGTTTCTCTGTTTGCTGTTTTAGCGCCGCGGCGGTCTCGGATCGAGTTTATTTGGAAGTGTTACTCGCACGGCGCGAGCTGGCATCTTGAACGACGTTGCAGCTTCTTGGGACAAGGACGCCCGCCGTTCTGCGGCTCTTGCTGAAAATTCGCAGACTTTTATGCATGTTGCAGCGAGAATCGTTAGCTGTGACTTATTAATGAGCCGCCGGCAGTTCGCGGCAACCATCTATATCTACAAACAAGCTTGCATATTTTACAAGCTATGTTGTTTGAACTAGAGACTGGTTTCTCAACCCTTTATGCCCAATGCAGATCTCATGCATTTTAGGACCGTACAAAGTAATTACTTTTTGGTAATCATATTAGAAACGATTAATAATTCTATTATAATTAGAATATAATATAGTAGAAACAGAAATAAATCCCTGCCCCACAGAGGGTCGTGAAGGCCTGCAGAAATCCAGTCCGTGTTTCTAAAAATTATGTTGTAGAGATTGCTCGATGCTAAATCCTCTTACCTTAATGGTCCTGAAGCTAGTGACGCGACCGGTGCCGCAAGAGACGCTGCACGTGGTCCAAGGTGACCAATGGGAGACAAGACAGTCGACTGGAGCAGCAAACTGAGACGTTTGCTGTGGACTGGTAGCATTCACTGGCTGGCCAGTGAGAATCGCTCTCACCTGAACAAAATTTCCACGTTAATTCCGCTAATGATCCTTGTACCCATTTCTTTACATAATATCCGCAGTCTAGTAATTACTGTGACATAGTGTCTTATACCTATACCCTAATTGAAAGAGTGTACTAACGATTCCACAGGTGTTGTTGCACTCCTCGGCAGTCAAGAAGTTGTTCCTATTGCCACGACAGCCACCGTAACCGAACGGCACGCACATCAGCTTCTGGGGAACGAACGTCCATCTTTGAAAGTAGCCTCTGCAAGGTCCGGGGTCTGCTTCTTCCATGCAGACCACTGGAAAATTAAAAACATATTCGAACAAGTGTTGAAAGAAGATTTCAGACAGCTCCTTTCTGATGCAGCAATGTCGCTCGGGAGCTTGAGCCCTCGAAGAAGGAGAAGAGCCTTGAAGAAAATAGACCTTTAAAAAGGAGGTCCTTGAAGAAAATAGACCTTTAAAAAGGAGGACCTTGAAGAAAATAGGAGGACCTTTAAAACGGAGGACCTTGAAGAAAATAGGAGAACCTTTAAAAAGGAGGACCTTGAAGAAAATAGGAGGACCTTTAAAAAGGAGGACCTTGAAGAAAATAGGAGGACCTTTAAAAAGGAGGACCTTGAAGAAAATAGACCTTTAAAAAGGAGGATCTTTAAAAAGGACGACCTTGAATAAAATAGACCTTTAAAAAGGAGGACCTTGAAGAAGAAGAAGAAGAAGAAGAAGAAGGACTTCAAAAAAGAAGAACTTTGAGGAAGGAGAACCTTGAAGAAGAAGTATTTTAACAAAAGGAGGATCTCAGAGAAGGAGGCCGTTGCAAAAGGAAACCTTGAAGAAGATGAGCAATCCTAAAATATCGAAAATTACCTTTCGCAGTAGCCATGTCGAAGGTGCAGTCAGCCTGTTCCAAACAAGGTCGTTGCTGAAGTAGCTCCATCTTGGAGGAGCATTTGTGTTGTTCGGAAGGTTCGACCATCAACAACCTGGTTCTCAACTTCACTCCCTTTCCACAAGACGCGCTGCAAGGCGACCAATCGGACCACTCTGTCACCTAGAAAAGAAGAAGAAAATTTGGTGACTATCGAATCAAGCTAGGAACTGATGGAGGTGTCGGAAGAGTGGGAGATACCTTGCAAGTAGGATCAATTTGTTCCTCAACGCCACCCTGGCAGGGTGGCTCCATGCATTTCTCTTTCTCAACGAGGGTGACGTGAGGACATCGTTTGCGACCCATGCGGTCCTTGAACCTTCTTGTTCGCAATTTCATCCCGATTCCGCAAGACGAGGAACACTCGGACCATTCACCCCATTCGGTCGTCTCGCAGAATGGATTGTTGAGCACTGGCAAATCATCTGCTTCAGTTTCCTCTTCGCCTCTAATAACGAGCACAGTTTTCAAACTGAGTTGGTAATATCGGTATAATTTCTTTCGATCGAAATGAAGTATATTGATAAATCTTATGATTTCGGAGCAAGGTTCGATCCTTTTCAGTTATTTTTGCTAAGCCAACCTCAACGGAGGCAATGAATTTGGGCGAGGTGATGAATTTGTTAGGTACTTCCAATGCATATTTGGGGCCTAGGTCAAGTACTTTTTTTACATTTGTTGGGACTTCAATATTTGTTAAATTTTTAAACCATGAATTGTTGTTGATGTCTGTTGAATCATTGTTAGTGAGTTTGTCATCAATGGATTCATCCATTTCATAGTCTCTGTCATTCACTCTCAACAGGTTGTTGAATTTTTTTATGCTACGTTTTTTGTGTTCTTTGAAGAGTTTCAAAAATTTTTTATTTTCAAATCTGTAGAATTTTTCTAGAATATGTTGGGGAATAAGAAACTGTGATTCTTCGTTTAGTTCAGAGATATTGTTGAGTAATTTACTGTGTAAATTGTGTGTAAATTGAGTTGGTAATCTTGTGCAAAACCATCGCTAATTCACTGTATTATGCTAACTCGATATTTTTATTGTTACAGGTTGTTCAAACTTGGACCACCAAATATGGAAGCCCTGAAGAAGTTGCATAGATCTCTTCTACTTCAAAATGCAATTTTAACACTTCTAAGATATGTTGTCTATTTTACTACTATTTTGACATGGCATTTAAATAAAAGATCAAAGGATATCTAACTGAAGAACCATTAAAGATATTTTTTGAAAATTTGGTGAACTCCGTCTAAGTTTGTTCCGTCTAGTCTTTCGGCCTACTCACGAGCATTCCGGGATCGATGCGACGCACATTTCCTTCGAGACCAGCTGTCTGTTGCACTGGAACATGGCAGCCTTCTCAGGCATTAAATAGGACCTGGTTCGCATCCTCAATCCTTTACCGCAAGTCACCGAGCAAGTTGACCAGGCTGAGTACTCCGTGGTCTGACATTCAGCTTCATTAAAAAATCACAGGAAAATATTACAAAATTGTCCTTCTCTAAAAATACTAGCGGAGATTGCACCAGCGCCTAAGTTGGACACAATTTATTGATCATAGTGAACTAGTACCACTGGTAATACTGATAGTTTCATATATTTTTCTTTTTAAGGAGATACAGTATTTCATCGATAATTGCCATGGAAGTCTGACAAAAAAATGTTTCAGACAAAATTGACTTGTTTTTTCCTGTAGAATCTAAATATGTAACATTTTATAGGGGGTTCCATTTAAAATTACAAAGGTACCTCCCCTCCCCCGTTAAAAGGGAAGGGAGGCCACTTCACGTTTATGTAGTCAGAAAGGCCCTTCAGTTCCATGCAATTTAAGACTAAGAACTTTAAAATCGATGGCATCGTTTTCGAGATATTGAGCTGTTCAGAGTTATGTGGGCCACCCTGTATACAGAGTGCGTTGCGAATTCGGTACTGTCTTGTATTGAGCGATGTTAGCGATTTCTAGGTAGCGGTTTCAAAGTACCAGTTACAAGTATAGAAAATTCGGTACCAGTCCGTGGGGTTTCTGCGTCTGCTGTCGAGTTGTAAATCGCGCGGCCTAAGCCGCTGTACGGTGGTTTCGGCACGCGCCGTTCCTCGTTGTTGCGATCCGCAACATTTATTATTCATTATTTTTTTATGGGACTTCGATGACCATGTTTGTGGCATTTTTCTAATAAAAATCATACCGAATATTATATAATTCCGATGATATTTGCTTGTGTAATAGACGATTAAAGTTCCGGGCGCGAGGAAGCATTGTGAGGACGCGCGAGCCTTTGAACTGTGCCGCCGACTGCGACTCTTCGCGTCTCTTTCTTTCCCATACGCTATCCTTCCTCGCGCTCGAAACTTTAACCCTTAGCACTCCGGTGGTGACTCTGAGGCACCACGAAAAATTACTATACCATTATTCAAAATATTGTTCACATTATTAAATTGATATTCAATAAATTCTTTACCAAACATTTAAGTATTCTATGAAGTATTATATCAGCTCCATTTCTTCAAAATGATAAAAATCATATAGAATGGAAATATTCTTGATCGAAAAAAAAGTTTGGTTATGGAATTAAAATACTTCGGAGCGCAAAGGGTTAATTACACAAGTAAATATCATCGGAATTATATCATATTTCATATCATTTTTATTAGAAAAATGCCACAAATATGGTCATCGATGTCCTATAAAAAAATAATGAATAATAAAGAAGTTGAGAATTCGGATTAGTGTGGTCTCACCGATATACCCGAGCCGCATGGTGTCATATTTCTCGGCGACCGAGGCCTCTCGAGCTTCTTGGCCCCTCAAGGGGGTACACCCCGCACTAGTGGGGATATCTCAGGGACAATTATGTCGGAGACATTTGGGACAATTACCGATGAAATACTGTATAGCTAAACCAGAGTCAAAGCATATTCATTCTAATCAATCAATAGTATTACTAACTTTTGAAATATTTTACATTCTCAAAATACATGGTGGTTCAACCAAGGTGTTTGCACAAAATTAGGCTACTCTCCCCTACGTATTCTTACGTCTGGAAGTGTCCTCAGTGTTCTCAGCAACCTCCAGCTGTGCCACCTGCTGCTGAAGAATGTCCTCGTTGCAGCTCCTAGGAATCAGCTTCTCTCTATTCAAATATAACCTAGCTAAAGGCAGCATGGGTCTACCAGTCGGATCATAGAAAGGCGATCTAGGATCTTCCGGGTACAAAGTAGTTATCGGCTTCATCTTCTCTCGCGGTTTCGTTTCAGAGTTAGGCGACATGTAGGTGATTCCATTGTCCGTGCCCGCATCCCAAGGGTAGAGATCGATTATCTCACTTTTTGTCCAGGTGCAGTCTTTTCTGCAGAGGTTCAACTTGCTGACTCCAACTACCCAGTCCGGCGACGGACCCAGCATCGAGGACACCGAAAGCAGGGGGTGGTTTCTGTCTACTCTAAAGAATAATCGATTTCAGTATTTCAGTAAGAAACACTTCCAAGTTTCCGAAACATTCGGGAAAATCAATTTCAAGTGAACGAACATGAGACTTCTCCAAAACGTTCCACAAGTTTTTCGATCTCCGGTATATTTCTTTATCCGATCAGATCGGTGGAGTGACTCTCAAATAAATCAAGAAGGATAAAACAATAACCTGAAGCTAGTAGTGGTGTTGCTGTTTACGTGAGGATACCACAGGCCTGCGGACTTAATCAAGGTCCTCAGTTTATTCGAATTAGCCCTGAGCTCGGCTTCGACCCCCGTCGCCGAGCCCCATTCAGCCAGTTGACGGAAACCATCGGTCGCAATGTGGTCTTTGCCCCAGAAGGAGAACCCAGGAACGTGGGTAGCTCCGATCACGTCGCTGAAGTGGGTCAACCACGCCGAGAACGGGAAGTCCTTCGGGTGGGTCACGTTCGACCAGATTCCCTCCATAATTAGCTGCGACAGTCGGCCGATCGAGTCATTCGTATACTGGCAACTTTGCGATTATTGGATTAAATGGAGCACGGTGTTTGAATAACAAACGCATTCGAAAAGAAGTGCATTCAGATTACGGAAAATTGAGACGGAAACGTTCTCTAAAATTATTCTATCCCTTCTACTGTTTCAAATCCCCCCCCCCCCATTCTTCTTATTATCGCACGAAATCCACGGTTTATTTAAAATCCGAGAAAACAATACCAATAAGAATCGCGATCCTCAGGATTGATAAAACGACTTACAAATATGATCAAAATCAATTAGGGTTCATAAAATCCAAGAAAACAACACCAATAAGAACTACAGTCCTCAGGATCGATAAAACGGGTTACAAATATGATCAAAATCAATTAGAAACGTTTCTTAAAATCTTTTAAGGAACGTTTTTTAAAATCTTTTAAGGAACGTTTTTTAAAATCTTTTAAGGAACGTTTTTTAAAATCTTTTAAGGAACGTTTTTTAAAATTTTTTATGGAACGTTTTTTAAAATCTTTTAAGGAACGTTTATTAAAATCTTTTAAGGAACGTTCTTTAAAATCTTTTGAAGAAAAAGGTCCTAATTTGTCCAAGTGATTTGTTCATAAAGTCCAAGAAAACAATACTAATAAGAACCACAGTCCTCAGGATCGATAAAACGAGTTACAAATATGATCAAATTCAATTAGGAACGTTTTCTAAAATCTTTTTTAGAAAACGTCCTAATGTGTCCAAATGATTTGTTCATAAATCCAAGAAACCAATACCAATAAGAACCACAGTCCTCAGGATCGTTAAAACGAGTTACAAATATGATCAAAATCAATCAAGGTTCATAAAATCCAAAAAAACAACACCAATAAGAACCACGATCCTCAGGATCGATAAAACGAGTTACAAATATGATCAAAATCAATTAGGAACGTTTTTTAAAATCTTTTAAGGGAAACGTCATAATTTGTCCAAGTGATTTGTTCATAAAATCCAACAATAAGAACAATACCAATAAGAACCACGATCCTCAGGATCGATAAAACGAGTTACAAATATGATAAAAATCAATTAGGAACGTTTTCTAAAATCTTTTAAGGAAAACGTCCTAATGTGTCCAAGTGATTTGTTCATAAAATCCATTGGCTACCAAGTTTGTCAAGATGTGCAAACAATGATGAATCTTACAGAGTATTTTGCCTCATCGCAGGCACAGCATCTGTCAACCTCGAGGACCTCGACCTCCCTAGGGCTAACCTCGCAGAAGGTTTTCGTTAAAGCACCGTCTTCGGCATACCACCGCACGTTATTCTCCAGAACCATGGCCGTGAAGATAACGCATCCTGATCCGGTCGGCGGTGCCCTCCACATTACTTGGACCTGCGCCAACGGTAAGAAACATTATAGTGTCTCGTTTTGCGGGAACCCGCGAGCACTGGCCACGATAATGCCGAGGCATCAAACACCATCGATGCTTGGACACTGGCCAGAGAACCTGGACATATATCCCGTGATCAGGATTCTGTCGATCTTTATTGTACACGTCGCGTCCGGTGCACCGGAGATTCAGGAGAAAGAAAAACAAACTGTGAGAAATTGAGCGAGTTACGGTCTTCGAAATTGTTCTTCTTTGATACTTCCTCCGTTTTATACTTCTCTTGGTACTATATTTTGCTACTGTCATTGGCTGTCATTATCCTATATTCTTGGTTTCGTATGCTCAGCTTCTTTTCATTTATTTAAAAGTAATAGCTCTTTTATTTTGGGAATAAAACTATTTTACTTGCGGGGAAATAATTTTTTGTTTCACGAACTATAAAGTGTTGTAATAAAAATGGTGCAGTCTGATGAAAATGTAAAAATTGTTCACAGTAGAAAAATGACAACTTCTGAATTAGTAAGAAATAGTTATGTTTAGGTTCTCCAGATCTTATTTGTGGAGCGCCATTTTTATTTATAACAAAGAATTGTTGTAGGAAGAAAATGGTACAATTACAAAGAATGATATGTCATAAAAAGAGCTATTAAAAAATATGAAGTTTCTCATGTAAGAAGACAATGTGCAGCTACGTGAGCTGCATATTGTCTGTGTCTGGTCATTGCAGTCTGTTTTTACTTACTCGATTGCTGCACTTACTCGTACGATTATTCTTTCATAATTCTTCTGAGAATCTTCAATTCTTAATCAATGTGTATCTGTGCAATAATTCTTTTACATTTCCAAGTTAATTTAATATTTTACATATTTCTTTAATATACAAGCAAAATAAAACCATAAACAAGTTTGCAGAATTTTGTGAACATGAAGCATTCGTAAAATAAATCCCAAAATAAAAGAATAACTAAAAGTAAATGTTAAAAGTCAGCAATTTTACCGAAATGTTTCTAATAAAAACCAACATTTTTAAAAACCGAAACTTTTTAAAAAATTTTCAAAATACCTCAGACCATTTAAAACACGGAATCAAACATCACAACTTCAACGCTAACTTTAAACATTATTTCACACTCGTATAAGCAGCATAAAATTTAAAAAAATTCACACAGACACGCGCCACATGAGCAAACATATTCCCCACTATAAATCTGTGGTTGCAATGAAAAATGTCGCATGTCACAATTTAAAAAAATTTGAGTTTATGCATTAATTGAGCTTTATAGTATAGGATTTACATATTTACAAGGAAAAAAGTCATGAAAACAAATTCGAAAGGACCAAAAAAATAATGCAATTTAACCGATGTCCTATGTCAAAGCATTAGTGATCAAATCTTTAAACGGCAATACAGTAAATCCTCTATAAACGCATAAAAGCTATAACGCTGTCCTTCTCTACGTTCGGCTCGGTCTTTGAACCTCGAAAAATAGCTACCCGTAACGGATAAACGCATAGCTATCCCCCCGAGGTTTATGCGTTTGTGGCGGCTACTTCCTATGCTCGTCAACAGAGGGACATTACGACAACACCTTTCCCGCTACTACCTAAATCTTCCTCTGTTTGTATATACATATACCGTCCTAAATTGTCCTTACGACATGCCGCGTCTAAGTCACGGGTCCGCTAGATAGCCTTACCGACGAGTCCTCTAGCGGGCATAGGACGAAACGCTTCCTTCTCCTTTTTCCATCTTTTCATAATTTTCAGCCGCCATACGTTTATAGAGGATTTACTGTATCTCAAAAGTGAAAGTATGCGACATGCGGCGTTCTTCCTGACAACCACAGAAATAATTTCGCGGTTTTTCTACCTCGGTTTTCGGGAAGTCCGACGCCTCCGAGATGGTGTTCACGCAGTCTTCGTTAAAGGTAGTTAACGAGTCCGGGAATAATTGAAAATAGCCGACCCGTGCGGCGGGATTGCTCGGTGAATGCTGTGAGTGAACGGACAGCGTGAATCGTGTAAATTGTTGCAGCCTTTCGTGCGTTCTCGAGCCTGAAATCAGCGGGATTAATTCGTGCATATGACATTAGTTGTTCCGACTACGGAAGTCTCATCAAAATTCATGGCCCGTTACCGACAGTGCGGTTGGAAATGTTTTCTCTTGAATTATCCAGAGATCCGCGAAAGGGATCGTTTGCAAACGGAATAATTGTAGTCCTGTAAACAGGAAATATAGGAGGTTACCTTGCAAACTGATTGTATAGACTGCGTTGGGGATGTACTTGTCCCCTTCTCCGCTAATGAGAATCCTGTAGCCGCCGTCGCCAGTGGTCCTAGAGGCAGTAGTTTGTTCCGAGGTGGGCCTCATGGGACATCCGGCCTGCACCGTGATGCACAGGCATGCTGCCACGGTCAGGAACAACATTCTGTTGCCTGAAACGATCGATATCACCGTGAATCAATTGTCTATTGTCGAGGATCATAGATTCGTTAGGTGTAAGAAATGCACGTTCGTTCACAAGCGGCACAGATGGCCTCTCGACACTTTAGCGTATTTTAAGAAGAGGCCTTCCCTTTTTCCATCATTTCCAAATGACTTCGGGAAAGGGGGTCATAAAGTGGCACGCGAAGGCCCGGAACGGCCAGAGTGGGTCCTGCAACACGTGCAAGTTATCCAGGCATTTGGCACTACGCTTGGCCTGCGTCAGGTCGAGAGGCTATAAATTAAGGGGCCCCACTTAGGGGCACTGTGAACGCGCTGCTTCGGGGGTCATACGTTTTAGAAATTCACTAAGACGACTCGAGGGAGTGACTTTTCTCCTCCACGGATCAGGAAGACCCTCCTCCCTCAATGTCGTCTAGCAAATAGGGTGATCTTTCCCCCGTTAGCGGATACCTCCGCCCAGTTTTTTCCGCATTAAATAGAGCTGACCCAGGGGCAGAAGGGGGATTCCAGTACAGAGTTTACGGGTGCGGACTCAGAGTTCTAGATTTTTCTGCGAGACATACATATATTTTATTTGTCTCGTCAACGCTTACGTTGAATTTACGAATAAACTCCAACACACTGTAATAACGACAAGAATGCATTTATTCAACTTCCGTACAACTTTTGTTTAAATATGTGCTCTAATAGAGAAGTTGACTGAAACATTACTCCGGAAAACATTTTTATAATTTCAATATTTGTAAAAGAAAAATTTAGGAACCAGTCATTTTGACTTGTCCGGTAGTTCTAGTGTTAAGAGTCGAAAACTAAGAGTCGTGAATTATCTGTCGTTATTATATCGTCTCTTTTATACCGTCTTTCACATTCAGTTTATTAAAGTTACTTAGTTATCCGAAACCCGATTATCTCTTTATTTAATTTACCTCTCTTTGAGGTGTGTATCTCGGCGGCTCACAAATTACTATTTGAACACTGACACGACACAACAATTATGATTATGGGGAACTTTAGAGGATCTGGGTTGTTTTAATAGTTCGTAGAGAATTCCTTAAAAAATTGTATTAATGGGAGAAATTGTCTACATCGAATCTATGTCAACTTTAGAGCAAGAAAGACTTGTAAATGATAGAAGGAAAATGTTTAATTATTGCTTAATTAGGGTTATGGGGGACTTTAGAGGATCTGGATTGTTTTAATAGTTCGTAGAGAATTCCTAATAAAATTGTATCAATGGGAGAAATTGTCTACATCGAGTCTAGGTCAACTGTAGAGCAAGAAAGACTTGTAGATGATAGAAGGAAAATGTTTTTAGTACTGTCTCATTTATTTTCCATTACAAACGCACAAAATCCGCAGTCTACATAAAAACCATTGTGAATCGCAACACAGTCTACGGGCAACTTATGAGGAATCTCGGAGTCAGTCGAGATCGTGCAATTCGTCGATCGCGGGGTTGATCGATGGGGGGGGGGGGGGGACGAGCGAGAGGATCAGGATCCATCGTCGCGATCGAGAGCTTCCGAGCTGATGATCCAGTTTCGGAGGATCCCAAGGCGTTCTGGGGTCGATGGAAGTTTCTCCGATGGTCTCCATCGATCAAACAGAGTCTCTCGTTGCAACACGATCATCGTCTTTCCACGGAACGTGATGTAACGCGGACGAAGTTACGAGGCGATGTAACTGACCGTGACGAGAACGCCGAGAAACTTTAACGCTCGCCGGCTCGTAAGCGTGGCCATTGATAAATGGCCCCGGCTACGGCTACTCTCTGATCCCGATTTATCGAGCAGAGAAACTTGTCGACGAACTCTCTGACCGGCTGGCAAACGCTAATCCGATTGCTCCGTAACGACGGAAAATGGCGTTCCGATCATAACTTCTGGAATCGGTCTCTTTGCGATCGTTGATCTTCGTTTCGGATCGTTGATCTTCGTTTGGTGGTCGAGATTTGATTACCGGGGATTCGTACTTTAGGACAGACCTGGGCAAAGCCCAGACCAAATTGATCTTTGCTCACACCGTAAGACAGGGACCCTCAAAATAAAACCCTGCGTGGCAAGTTTCAGGTCGGTACCCCGACTACAAGGGTAGTTACAGGGTGAACACTGCTCTAATGAATTATGCTCTATTTCTTCTGTTCTGCTCAATGAAATATTACGAAACAATGCACGGTCTGGGTTAGGTCTGGCTGCGTGGCAAGTTTCAGGTCGGTACCTCCGCAGCAAGGGTAGTTATAGGGTGCACATTGTTTTAATGAATTATGCTCTATATCTTCTGTTCTGCTCAACCAAATATTACGAAAAAATGCACGGTCTGGGTTAGGTGTGGGTTAGGTCTGGCTGCGTGGCAAGTTTCAGGTCGGTACCCCCACCACAAGGGTAGTTGTAGGGTGAACGCTGTTCTAATGAATTATGCTCTATTTCTTCTGTTCTGCTCAATGAAATATTACGAAAAAATGCACGGTATTTCTTTTAAAAATTTTTTGGATTAGGCAAACGTGTTTAAAAAATTCAAAAAACTGCATATATTTCATAGACGTTTTAGAGATACCAGTTTTATAAAAATTCAGTGGTGAGATATTGTTGGAAGCATTGTCCTCAATATTTTTCAAATTTTTTTTTTCATAAAGAGCATTAAAATGTTAGTGAAATAAAAAATCGAGTATCGCATTTGCTTATGCACGGGCGTAGTTTTGCATTTTATATGAAAAGTGAAATGGGAAGCGAGAGAAAGTAAGCTCCGCGTTTAACGTGTTAATAGTATCATTTTTTATTACTGTTGCTGTCTAATTACATTATGTTTCGTTGGACAATGAGTCTGAAGAACTTTTTTATGCTACTGATCGAGGATTCAAGGATACAAAGATTCCTGTTGGTCAAGAGTCCTGGATACAAGTCGGATCAGGACGCTTTATACCCATTGATAATATCATGAAGGTAATTTGCTTGAAGATTGGCTTACGTTACAGCTCTTGAATCATTATCTTGCGTTCAAGATGCAAGATAGCTTTGTGATGAACAAGGTTGAAAGTATTAATCGAACTTGAAAGGAGGTTGTTGCTATTCAATGGAGCATTTTCATAATTATACAGGATGTTGTAATCTGTGTACGTGCATATATCAACTGCTGATTGGATCGATTCTCACTCAAAAAACTATCCAATTAAATTACATTAATATACTACAGACTGGTCGCTAAAGATACTACAAAGTTTATTAAAAAGTAACATGGATACAGACAACAAAGAAAATTAAGTGTGTAAAATAGAGGTTGCACCATGGGGATCAACAGTGGAATAAATGCGTCAGCTTCATATGTTGTATAAAAATATTATCAAAAAGAAAAGAAAATCTAATAGATAAAGTAGAGATTAAATTGAATAAAATACAGCAAATAAAATATAGATCTAAAAATAATGATATAAAGGGAATAAAATAGAAATTAAAAAGAACAAATTAAAGTAAATAAAATGAACATAACAAAGAATGAAATGGAGCAAATAAAATACAGATTTAAAAATAATGATATAAAGGGAACAAAATAGAAATTAAAAAGAACAAATTAAAGTAAATAAAATGGACATAAAAAAGAATGAAATGGAGCAAATGAAATACAGATTTAAAAATAATGATATAAAGGGAACAAAATAGAAATTAAAAAGAACAAATTATAGTAAATAAAATGGACATAGAAAAGAATGAAATGGAGCAAATGAAATACAGATTTAAAAAAAATAAAGTAATGCAAATAAAATAGAAATTAAAAAGAATAAAATAGAGATGGAAAAGAATGAAATGGAGCAAATGAAATGGAGATTGCGCCATGGGGATCAACGGTTCCGGCACGCAGGATCACTCTACCATCAACAGACATGGATCAACAAGAGAAATTGATCTTGCAGAGTGCGGGCGCCTCTCTCCGCGAAATCTGTGGAATAATAAACGTGACCAAGCGGCTAATAATCGAGGGTAACTAGAGATGCATCGGATTATACGCGTATCCAACTATCCAGCAAGTGGGTCGGGAGCATGAACCGGCTCTCGAGAATCGCCGCTCTCGGCATGTAGGTGTAGGTTTCTAGAACGCCTGGTGTCTCGACGGAGATCATCAGAATCAGGGACACGAAGTGCACCGCAACGGGAGACACGCATATGTATGTACCGAGGACCGGAAATTGCACGGATTCGAATCAATTTTCGCACACCTTTGGTCCCGGAGTCGTGACCACCCAAGGATTTCATCGGACGCGTCTTAAACGGCGAAATTCAGAATTTAGAACAGCGTTTGCAATGTTTATCGGTGAATCTTTATGCAAACAACGATTTTCACAAAAGGAGTTGCATATTATTGCCATACATGAATTATTCGTTGCATGCAAAATGTTCGAAACTATAAAAATTCCTTCGCGTTCGGAATTAAAATTTAAATGAAAAGTGAAGTTTCTTGTAACGGTCGTTTTGCGATATTTATTGTACGTTATTTAACTGTGCAAATCTGCAGTCTATTAGTATTGGAAAATTTTTTACAATAAAAAATAATATGTTTATTTGAACGAACACATTCTGCATTTCTATTGCAAGATTAAAATTAAGATTAATATTATATTGTACGATAAGATATTTACCGGGGAATTACAATTAAAAATCGTATGTTTATTCGAACGAAGATAATTTAAATTCCTGATGGAGGATCATAGTATTTGAGACGTACCTACGCGAAGCTTGCCTTCAACTATTATCCCCATTACGCTTCTGGTCCTCGATCCAGTGTGTTCGCGCTCATTTCGAAAGTAGACTGCGGATCTTCTTGCAAAATAAAAATTGTTTGTATCTAGTGCAAGAAACAGAAGGCAAATAGAAATTTCTTTGTTCCTTTATTGTTTTTAATAAGTTCAGACTAATGCATTGGCACTGTGGAATTCTTTTAATCGGTCTATTGTTTTCAATTGCATCCGCTCATTTTTGTGTGAATTTATCAAATCCGCAGTCTAGTGATCAAAATGGAAAAGATTAGAGATCCTGTTGAGATCGATGAGACACTTGCACGATTCTAGGCTTTTCAGCCTAACCCAGACCTAGTCCAGAGCTTAAACTGGCGTTCCTACATTCGTGGTTTCATGCCACCGACTGTTCTCTCGTGACTCACAACGCTCGGTGATTGCAAGCAATTAAAAGTAATGACTCGTTGACTGACCTACCGAGGAATATTCATGAAACAAAGTTTGAACGACTTTTGTCGCATCGACGGTGAGTTTGCTATAGGGAATGGGGAAACTATTCTGCGAACGATCGCGGAGTCAATGACATTGGGTAATTTACTTGTTAATTAAAATGGGGCAAGGCTGCAGTTTTCTTCATCGGGATTGATTTCCTTTTTTTTTAAATTGAGAAGATTTGGGTCAGTCAAGACAGGAATCTTGGGTGTCTTTTTGAATATTCAGTGCGATTTAAATTCTGATACGAAATCAAATCATTTTGATGAGAAATCGGTTCTAACGGGTATCAGCTGCTCGGAATATGTGGCATGTTTTGAAATACTGTAGTATAGTACGTTTGTGGTTGTAAAACTAAATGAAACGAAGCACGTCATGCATATTTTTATTTTGAGAGATCACGGTTCAAAGTTTCACATATCGTTCGCTACTAACCTAAAGAAAACAATTTTTCTAAAAATATAAGTTGGTGTTCAAGGATCGATGTAATCATCAATTTCGCAATGTATCAACTTACAGTCACAAATACTAAAAATATAAATTTCTTTTCGTAAGGAATAAGAAAACTCTGCACTCTGATCTTACAAAAATTAAGAAGAAATTACAGCATCGAACTTAGATGCAAGTTTTTAAATAAATCACCCACGTAGCGCGTAACTTTCCAACCGCAATAATTAAAAATACGATATACCGTTTTTCTCATGTAAAGAACAAAAATAACTCAACCATAAATCAATTTCCTCTTGAGAAGGGGCCATAAATATGATTTGCAGGCCCGGATATTAAGAACACTAGATAAGAAACATCTCCAGCAAATCTCAAGCAGAAAAATGGGACACAATCGATCGTAAGAATAGAAAGCACACTCCAATTCGCAAAGAGAATCCTCCATGGCACAAAAATCGCGACGAACGTCTCAATTACCGTCTTCCCGAGCGTCGGAGAACGATTCAACTTCTCAAAGATTTCTCACAAATGATCATAACAATTGCACTCTCTTTTATTTTCGCACACACTGTTCCCACTTTTGTCCCACAAGTGAACCATTCACGGGCCAAATCGACTAACCACCTTTCCACGATGCTTTACTTTCTACATTTCAAACAAATTTTCATAATAATCAGACACGACGATGGAGGCACTAATTACTGGCAAAAGTTGGGAGAACTTCTGTAGATTGTCTAGGAACTACTTTAAAAATTTCTTCAAATTTTTAGAATTCAAAAGGATTCGAATTGAAATTGTTTAAAATTTTTAGGATCGGAAAGATTCGAATCGAAATGTTTTTAGACTTTTAGGACATAAAACAGTAGAATTGGAATTTCTTTATATTTTTAGAGCCGAAAGGGGGCAAATTGTAATTTTTTAAGATTTTTAGGGTTTAAAAGAGTCGAATTAGAACTTCTTTAAATTTTTAGGATTCAAATAGAAATTGTTTAAAATTTTTAGGATCGGAAAGATTCGAATCGAAATGTTTTTAAACTTTTAGGACATAAAACAGTAGAATTGGAATTTCTTTATATTTTTAGAGCCGAAAGGGGGCAAATTGTAATTTTTTAAGATTTTTAGGGTTTAAAAGAGTCGAATTAGAACTTCTTTAAATTTTTAGGATTCAAATAGAAATTGTTTAAAATTTTTAGGATCGGAAAGATTCGAATCGAAATGTTTTTAGACTTTTGGACATAAAACAGTAGAATTGGAATTTCTTTATATTTTTAGAGCCGAAAGGGGGCAAATTGTAATTTTTTAAGATTTTTAGGGTTTAAAAGAGTCGAATTAGAACTTCTTTAAATTTTTAGGATTCAAATAGAAATTGTTTAAAATTTTTAGGATCGGAAAGATTCGAATCGAAATGTTTTTAAACTTTTAGGACATAAAACAGTAGAATTGGAATTTCTTTATATTTTTAGAGCCGAAAGGGGGCAAATTGTAATTTTTTAAGATTTTTAGGGTTTAAAAGAGTCGAATTAGAACTTCTTTAAATTTTTAGGATTCAAATAGAAATTGTTTAAAATTTTTAGGATCGGAAAGATTCGAATCGAAATGTTTTTAGACTTTTGGACATGAAACAGTAGAATTGGAATTTCTTTATATTTTTAGAGCCGAAAGGGGGCAAATTGTAATTTTTTAAGATCATTAGGGTTTAAAAGAATCAAATTACAAGTTCTTCAAATTTTTATGATTCAAATTGAACATTTTTTTTAAATTTTAAATTTTTTTTTTAAATTTAGAATTGAATATTTTTTTGAATTTTCAGAGTTCAAAGCATTAGAATTTCAATTTATTGAAATTTTCAGGATTGAAAGGATTCAAATTGAAATTGTTTAGATCTTTAGGACCCGAAGAACTCAAATTACAGCTTCATTAAATAATTAAGATTGAAAGGAAAGATTACAATTCGTAAATTGTTAAGATGCAATATTCTCCACTTTGAATTGAAATTGTTTAGATGTTTAGGACCTGAAGAACTCAAATTACAGCTTCATTAAACAATTAAGATTGAAAAGAAAGATTACAATTTGTAAATTGTTAAGATGCAATATTCTCCACTTTCAATTGAAATAGTTTAGATGTTTAGGACCTGAAGAACTCAAATTACAGTTTCATTAAATAATTAAGATTGAAAAGAAAGATTACAATTTGTAAATTGTTAAGATGCAATATTCTCCACTTTGAATTGAAATTGTTTAGATGTTTAGGACCTGAAGAGCTCAAATTACAGTTTCATTAAATAATTAAGATTGAAAAGAAAGATTACAATTTGTAAATTGTTAAGATGCAATATTCTCCACTTTGAATTGAAATTGTTTAGATGTTTAGGACCTGAAGAGCTCAAATTACAGTTTCATTAAATAATTAAGATTGAAAAGAAAGATTACAATTTGTAAATTGTTAAGATGCAATATTCTCCACTTTGAATTGAAATTGTTTAGATGTTTAGGACCTGAAGAACTCAAATTACAGCTGCATTAAACAATTAAGATTGAAAAGAAAGATTACAATTTGTAAATCCTTAAGATGCAATGTTCTCCACTTTTCACTTTAGCTAAACGATTCGACAACCGAGCGTCGGACTTGGAATGAGAGAGGGCTGCGGCAGCGGTGGATAAATTCGCGCGTACTGCCGGTGCACCGACGCACGCGGCTTCTTTTATTAGAAAGATCGCCCTTTCACGAGCTCTTGATTCGACTGCTTCGGGGTGTATATCGCTCGCGGCCAAATTCGAAGCGGTTTACATTTGCGAAGCCGATTACTTAACGGCTGCGAGTCAGCGGTAAAAATCGTCATAGAAATCGCGAACTTTCGCAATCTCGCTCGCGAGACTCTCTCACCCTCGGCGAACGACGGAAATCGTGGAAATCGGTTAACCATATTACACACACGCATACGCGATATTCTTAGTCGAGCAACGCGGGTCTTTGAAACCCTGTTGAAAAATCGTGCAAAACCTGTTCGAAACTCGTAAACCCGTCCCGGGTGGACGATTCGGTCCGCTGTTTGTTAGTCGGCTGGCGATTTCTTGATTAATCGGTCGGATTGGAAACTGCACTGGCACTTATACCGAGATAAACGATCGCGCTGATTTCCTTCGCGAACACTGCCAACGGAATGGCAGTGAGCTAGACCAACCGGGATGTTGAGCAAGACGTGGGAACGATCGTCCGCGACTAAACGAGATGACGAACCGGACTATCGGCACTGCCTGCCGAGGCGGTTCAAAACTTACTGACAGGGAGACTTTCCCGCCCATCATTCTTCCGGGGAATGCGTAACACTCGTCCAGATAGAATAGTTTTTCTTACAGCGCTAATTAATAGCGTAATTTTCGATTAAAATGGCTCGTTCTAAGCTTAGATACCTGCGAATGTTGTAACGTTGCTTTTTGCCTTATATGGTGCACATGGTTAGCTCAGAGATTTTTTGGAAAACTCTCTACACTCGTCTTGCACTCTTTTATTAATCTTTACTTTGTCAAATGATCTGTAATCTCAAATATACCCTCTTATGCATTTTTCTGCTGCCTATAAATTTTCAACGATATGCACTTGATTCTGCAGTTCTGTACCGTTTAATTAATTTTTAATGACCTAGAGATTTTCCATAATAAAAATGCAAAATATAGAGTTCCTTTCTCCTAAAGGAAATCCGAAATACAGAGTAGGTATCTTTTAATACAAATTCACACATTACGAGATTAGAAAAATATTCTAATAAGTAGTAGTATTTTCTTTAAGAGCTCGCTCTATATTTTTGTAATTATGTACAAAGAATAGAGGATAAGAATTGCATTAAAAGATAAGGTCGGATAGGATTGAACTGATCGGGGAGTCGAACATGGGGATCAATTAAAGATTTTTGGAGTTCGAAGAGCACGGCTGTGAAATTTTGTTTGGCAGCGTATATCCGCGCGTACAGTCCGCTGTCAAGTTGGCCAGCCACGGGATGATTATCTTGTGTCACGAGGTCAGTTTCAGGTCATCCTATCTCCCTGGAAGCGGCTCCGTCTTCCAAGATAACACGGACGCGATAAACACCCACGTCCACGTTCACCAATGGTGGTCTCATTTCACGAACATAATTTATTACAACGTCAACATCAAAACAGGAACCTGCATTCATGTTCATGGGGATTCGGATATGGGTTGGGAGCAATTTCACCGTTTCTATTACTGAGTTTGCGAGTACTATCTTGGATGGACATGGAGGTTAGAAATTGAGAGCGAAAGGATTGAAAAAATAGTTGTGCTAATCATGAATCCTAGTGGACGTTCCACAGAAGGATATCTTCAAGGACTTTATTATAAACCAACAACCAACAACTTTCAGCTCCATATCAAAGTACATTGATTATATAGGATAAAAATGAATGGGTTGAAGAAACTTGGGTTGGAACGTGTTCATTAAATAATTTATCTCGGAGAGCAGACTACTAAACTCGATCGCGTCTCAGCAACTTCTGCGTTTTCCGCGAATACTAAGGAAAATACTGCAGGGCGGTTCCTCGACTGAAAAATTCGCTAATTGGACAGCGTCGATGACAATCGCAGCCCAATCAGCTTGCTTGCTAGGGCCAGTACACCCCTACTATTCCTTGCGCTCGAGGCGCGCTTTTTCGGGGATGCTAGATGCGACTGTGGAGGTTTTATGATATCGCGGGTTTTCCTTCGGTTCCGCGAGGCACATATCGAGGCCGTCATCAGTAGAGCTGTCGGAAAGACTGAAAATTCAAGCCGGTCTCAAGCCGAGTCAAGCCGAAACCCGATTTCCTAGCCGAGCCGAGTACTTGAGAGAACCGAGCGGCTTGAAAGATTCAAGCTACCCGAAAGAAACCAAGTAACCCGAATGTTTCAAGCTACCCGAATGAAACCGAGCCGCTCGAAGAAACCGAGTAGACCGGAAGAATCGGGTAACCCGAAACAGTTTCAAGCTTTCCCGAGCACAACCGAGACTCGACGCCGGGCTACCATGAGTCATAAAAAAAACCAGCAGAACTAAACCCAAACGAAGTCGATTCTCATTTTCCGTATTTCTCGTCGGATCTTAACCCCTTGTGGCGGCTACTTCCTATGCTCGTCAACAGAGGGACAATACGACAACACCTTTCCCGCTACTACCTGAATCTTCCTCTGTTTGTATACAGAGTGGCCCACATAACTCTGAACAGCTCAATATCTCGAAAACTATGCCATCGATTTTAAAGTTCTCAGTCTTAAAATGCATGGAACCGAAGGGCCTTTCTGGCTACATAAACGTGAAGTGGCCTCCCTTCCCCTTTAACGGGGGAGGGGAGGTACCTTTGTAATTTTAAATGGAACCCCCTATAAAATGTTACATATTTAGATTCTACCGGAAAAAACAAGTCAATTTTGTCTGAAACATTTTTTTGTCAGATACTTCCATGATGAGATATAACAGTTTGAAGTTTCGAGTTGTAGGTACTTGAAGCGCTCGGATATAGCGTTATGGAATTATACGCGCTTGAGTCCTTCCGACTCGCGTCCTTCTCCTTTTTCCTCCTGTCACACACTATTCAGCCGCCATAATTGGTGACCCCGACAAACGAACAACAACGCTACCTTCTGAGCAGAGGAGACGACAACATCAACAAACCACGGACAACATCAGGAGGACTGGAAGGTGACTACTCTGTCACTGCCTTGCCTGAACTACTGCCCGACCAACAGCGAGGACTTCTCCCTACTATCCGCTTCTGACGTCATCTTCGCAGCATCGTTTGGGTCTAGTTCTGTTTGTTTTCTTTTATGACTCATGGTAGCCCGGCGTCGAGTCTCGGTTGCGCTCGGGAAAGCTTGAAACATTCGGGTTGCTTGGTTTCTTTCGGGTAGCTTGAATCTTTCAAGCCGCTCGGTTCTCTCAAGTACTCGGCTCGGCTTGTGACTTCAAGCCGAGCCTGACTCGGCTTGGTTTTTTTCGGGTACTTGAACAGCTCTACAGAGACCACCTACAGTATCCAACATGTCCAACCAAATCCTGCAACTCAAACAATCTTCCCTAAATGAAATCAGCTTTCTCAAACCACCTTCCTCGAATCAAGCATCCCCATAAAAACAATCCTGTCAATCACTGATCCCAGTCGGTGCCAACAGGATCCTCTCCATTGATATCAGAAAAGCCCATTCGAAAACTGCGCGTGTGGCGCGAGCAGACAGAAGCTCAGGACACGCATGCGCGGCTTTATCGAGCGGCATAGCATGAGCGGAGGCAGTCGCCGAGTCGAGTCGACTGATCGCATCGGCTCTCCGGCGAGACTCTCCGTTCGTCGTGGAAACTTTGACCGACCAGTGAAGGTAGTGAGCGCGACCGCGTCGTTATGGCCGCCTCGGTACCTCTCCGATAAAGCAGCTCGTCGTCAACGTTGTCATCCCGTCGGAGGAATCATTCGAGAGAAGAAGAGGAAGAAGAAGAAGAATGCCGGCGGACGGTCCGCGATGACCCCAGGTCACCTCGGCTCCATCATCGTCATCATCTTGTCGTACGCGATCTTCGTTGGCCGAGCGTGATTCTGACAGACGCGACGACGCTCGCGATCAGGTGCGTCGTTGTGCGGCGACAGGTGGGTCCGAGGCCCGTTCAGGATCACGGCCTAGAAGAGACACAACGATATCGTCTTCGTCATCCTGGGCCAGCCTGCTGGGCATGGCTACGCTCGCGGGCAGCTCGACCTCGGGCCTCGCCAGGCCACCGACCATGCTCGAACAACTCCTCGAGGAAATTAACTTCCAGAGGACCAAGGAGCTCAGGCAGATGCTCAAGGATGGTGAGTATCGTTGCGTTGGGTACTCTCCCTCTTGGTCTACGATTCGCATGAAATTTTTTAAAGAATTTACGAGAAGAATGAACGAGAGACATTTTGAACAAAAGACTAGATGAATTCGAATAATTTTCAGCTTCTTAACGCTTTACCGACCGGTAGCGGTTCAACATCCTACGCACTTCTCACCTGCCACTCGGCCGCAGATCTTCGAAGCTACCGGTCGGTGAGCGTTGGAGACAAAAAGCCGATTAATCGGCTACCGGTCGGTAATGTGTTAAGATTATTCAAGGAAATTTTTGTGCAAGGCTCCATTGCCTTGCAAATTGTTGGAGACTATTTTTACTTTCATTGAGATCCGCTGTCTTAGAAAGTTTGACGGAACGGTTCGATTCTTGGAGAATTTTGACTCGGATAGTTGCAGAGTGGTGGTTTATATTGATAGGATGCGGAGTGTAGGGGATGAGAATCGTTAGGTTATCATTTCGTGAGAGGTTCCATCCTGAAGGGTGGAATGGGATATTCAGTGCTGGAAGTTTGGAAGATCCTGGATGAATGCGTGGAGCGTTTGTGTACTAATAAGGTTAGGGCGTAGAGTTTACGGGTTCAGACTACTTAGGTTTTCATTTTTGATAAATTTTTATTAATATTGGTGGATGTTGTGGGTATTTTGTGTTGGGAGGTTTGATCCCGGAGGAATGATTGATGGGGTGTATTGTTTAGGGGATGAGAATCTTTGGATCTGCATCTTTAGTGAGTCTGCATTTAAGTCTGGAGGATTGCATGTATATATTTTTAGAGTGCCATGAGGTTACAATCCTAGAAGAATTTATTTCAGAAGACCATAGGATATTTTATATACTGCTAGGGTTACTATATACAGGGTATCCCACATAAATGGGAACACCTAAATATCTGTCGTATTTACAGTACTATCAGAAAACTTCAGAGGACAAAGCGACAGTATTGAAGGCGGCAAATATGATGGTAAAGAAAAAAAAATTTTATCTCGTGTTTTTAAATGAAATTTCAAGGTCACCGATGTTTTTTTAAATGGAATAGTATATTTTTTTACGATAGTATGATAGACAATAAAAAAACTGAATTTAGTGGATACCACCTTTTTGACCTTGAAATGACCTTGAGCAAGAATAATCATGTTGGAGCGGATAAAATGTGGAAATTTAAAATTTACATGTTTCAACAAAGATTACGCGTTGTTTACGGCGGGTTGACCTTTACGTATCATAATAAATGTTCGAAATGTTGACCGTCCTCATTTATGCAATATTCTGCAATCTTGCATTAAATGATCTGTAGGCATTGTCGATTTCTTGAGACGTAATTGAAGCACATGCTGCAGTAATCCTTTGCCGCATATCCTCTGGCCAGATTGCAATATTGCATAAATGAGGATGGTCAATATTTCGAACATTTATTATTATACGTAAAGGTCAACCCGCCGTAAACAACGCGTAACCTTTGCTGAAACACGTAACTTTTAAACTTCCACATTTTATCCGCTTCAACATGCTTATTCTTGCTCAAGGTCATTTCAAGGTCAAAAAGGTGGTATCCACTAAATTCAGTATTTTATTGTCTATCATGCTATCGTAAAAAAAAATATACTATTCCATTTAAAAAAACATCGGTGACCTTGAAATTTCATTAAAAAACACGACATGAAAAATTTTTTTCTTTACCATTATATTTGCCCCCTGCAATAGTGTCACTTTGTCCTCTGAAGTTTTCTGATAGGACTGTAAATACGACAGATATTTAGGTGTTCCCATTTATGTAGGACACCCTGTATATAAAGTTTAGAGCATGCGAATCTTTCACAAGTTTATTTTAATGCTGGAGGATGGCCTAGGTATTTAGAGTGCTGAGAGGTTCTAATCCTGTAAGCGTTCACGGGCTGGTTTTTCACCACCGATTGGGTGAGGCTATGCTAATTTTTTATTGTTCTCTATATCTAAATGAACTTTGTTTCATCCCTCTAAAGAATAGCTTGTAAAGAGTGTATATTTAATGGTTTAAGGTTTTAACTTTTAACCCTAGGAATATTCTGCAAAACTACAGGGTGACTAATAAAGTTAGGGTGCAGCATTGTAACATTAGGGGTACGCGAATCTTCTGATTTTTATCGAATTTGTTTTACCCTTATGGGAAGTTTGTGTAGGGTGAATACTTAGTCCACGAGGGTTGTAACCATAGGAGGAATTTAGTTTTCAAAGCAACAGAGTGATAGTCTACTCACAATGTTGGGGTACGTAGTTAGAGTAGTATTGAAGGGTCTGTCTCTCCTAAATTTCAATGAGACCTTTTATCATCCAGGAGAAGCGTTGAAGAGATTAGTGGCTTTGCGAATTTAGAAGAATTGAGGACACTGTTCCTTCTGGTTGATGTTTTAATTAAGTTCTCGAGAGCAAACAATTTTATTGTACAAATCTGAAGTCTAGAACGAGGTCGTCGCCGAATGCTTCCACCGCAAGATTCGATTAAAATGATGATGGCGCGATCTATACTGGTCGGTATCCTCGATATTGGTTTGCATTCTTCTCATTTCCGAACGGGGGTGGAAGGAATAAAAGCGAGAAGTCTGAGATAGAACGTTGATCGACCATAAACTTGATTGCTCCAACGTAGGAAATATTAAAACTATGATCAATGTTTAATCATTGTTTAACCCTTTGCACTCGAGTGGTGATTCTGAGGCACCGCTAAAAATTACTATACCATTATTCAAAATATTGTTTACATTATTAAATTGATATTCAATAAATTAGTTACCAAAAACATTTAAGTATTCTACGAGGTATTATATCAGTTTCATTTCTTCAGAATGAAAAACAAATCATATAGAATGGAAATATTCTTGATCGAAAAAAAACGTTTGGTTATAGAGTTAAAATACTTCCGAGCGCAAAGGGTTAATACTTGTCCATCCACATAACTCGAGAAACAGCGTTCATTAAGGTTCATACAGACTTTATGATTGATCATAAAATGCAATTGAAGCTCGTATTGGTATGTATTATTCATACATGCCTCATTAACATTAAATTAATATCAATTGTCTGAATAGACGTTCCAGTGTCAAAGAATTTTATTGAAAATGTCGCGGTCTTAACAAGTCTTTGCATCAATTAAAAATTCCATCAAGACCAGGATTAAGTATCACGTTCTCGAAGATGATCCACATAATCCGTTTAATATTAATCATCTACTCCAGTCGCGTGGAACGAACTTTCCTCTAATCTACACGCACACGTTTCATTTACATACCTATTAATTACCCACTCGTAGCAACATGCACAGATGTCGTGAACATTTGTCAAAAAATTGAAAAATAAATATTACTTATGATTTAATATTATTACTTAATGATTTAATAGCTAATTAGATGCAAATTTCGGGGGACGAAAATTGTTCGGAAAGAAACTGTTTAAGCCAGGACTCGTCGTCGAGTTCCGGAAGAGCGAGGCATTAAGTCTACTTAGCCCGAATACAAAAACCCTTCTACTTCTCGCAGAAGGATTTAAGCGCGGTTAAGTTCGCTTACCGCTTTCCGGGGGTGAGTCGAGGGTGAGCTGCGAGTGCGAGAGGGTGTGTTTCTGGGGGTCTGGACTGGGGCTTTTGTTTTGAAGACGCGAGAGTGAACTGCAAGGGTGATCTCGCGATCGATGTGTCGAGGGTGAAATGAGCGACGATTGGTTTGTGCATGCGTCGCTTTTGCAGTTGCGTTTCTTTTTCAGTTTCGTTGAAACCTCCACCAAATAATTCTCCACTATTCGCATCACTATCGTCTGTACCCTCTACGATGATCATAAAATTAGTTAACACGTTTCTACTCGATTTTTCATTCAAACTATAAATTTCATGTGTATTTCGATCGAAATTTTAGACTAATTGTGTGAATGATTTCGGCGCACAGGTTCGATCAGTGATAATATATCACAATATATCAAATATATGTAGACAATTTTTATTTTGCATAAAGATCCGAAGTGTAACGATAATTATAATAGTTTATAATTGGAACGTCAAATAGTTTGAATGAAAATTGTGTGAATGATTTCGGCGCACAAGTTCGATCAGTGATAATATATCACAATATATCAAATATATCACTGATCGCTTTGGGAATTTATTTATCTTTTATTTATCAGTAATTTGATCGTCAATTTGTACTGCGTATAATTTCCCTTCATTTTTCAATTTTATTGCTACTTGGTTCTAATTTCTTGCAATTGATGTAGACAATTTTTATTTTGCATATATTAAAAATGCCTAGAGCCCAAAACGAGTATAAGATCTTTAACAAAATTGGGAAATGTGTTACCAATTACAAGTTGACGAAGTTAAACCTAGTTAAAATTCCCATTAGAAAGAGAACACGACATCCTTGTAATATGAATCGTGACAGAGAAGAAACGAAGGAACAAGGGGTGGCTGATGGGATGACGAGAAAAGTGCCTAGGGCTACAAGCACCATGACACACCCCTGGCATATCTTGCTTAGCTGATTGGAGACTGTGTTTACCAACACAGAAAGGGACGGTTTCTCGCCTGTGCCCGCAGTGATTAACGGGAATACATTTCCATCGATTTGCGTACCTAATTAGCCGCGTCGCGAGCTCGAATACACGTTACGAATCGTCTTAACGACTATGATGTCGGTCCACCCAACGCACAGCGAGGCGATGCCTTGTACTCCTTTCAATTAGTTGATCCTTTTGTTTTCTATTCGCAGTGATTATCCAGGCCAACGCTTCTCCTTCGAGCATCGCGGATCGCGGATGCCTGCTACTCCATCGAGCATGAAATTTCCGGTCTTGCTCTTTCGCTATCTCGAAATTGAAAGTGATTTCTGTGGCTGCGAGCTGATACCAGCTGAGTCGCGATTTCAGAAAGGATTTTACTTTCAGATGGAATGTTTAGTAGCATTTTTTAGCTAGAGGTCCCAAACCTTTAAACTTCAATTCTAACTTAACCCTTAGCACTCGAGCGGTGACTCTGAGGCACCACTAAAAATTGCTATACCATTATTAAAAATATTGTTTACATTATTAAATTGATATTCAATAAATTAGTTACCAAACATGTCAGTCTCATTTCTTCAAAATGAAAAAAATCATATAGAATGGAAATATTCTTGATCGAAAAAGAAAGTTTGGTTATGGAGTTAAAATACTTCCGAGCGCAAGGGTTAATTGTTTTTCTGATGTCCTATTTAAGTTTCAGAGAGTTCAGAATTTTTCTGGAACTTTGTATTCGAAATTTATTAACTCCAAAGCTTTTGAGGTTTTCATTCATGTCTGAATTATAGACTATTCGAACTCTTGGAATTCCATCGTCGAAATTAAATTTAAACACATGGTTGTGCAACTTTCTATTTGAATTTCACCGCACAGTTGGATTGCAGACTTCGAGAATTCTACTCGAGCACACTTAGAAATCGAACCTTTACATTTATTTCCAAGATTTATTTAGCAGCAGTCTCTTAATTATATTTCATTTGTTGAAAGACTTACTTATTATATTGCTTGCAATTTAGTTACTATACAATGTGATTGATCAAATTTTTAAACTGAGAACTGTAAGATTTCTGACAACTTAATGATCCTATGCAACAGCTAAAATTACTAACAGTATAGCCAGTAATAAACTGCGGATTTTCATGCAAGATAATAATTGCCTGCATTAATTACACAAGGTAGGAGCTACGTAGATATTTATTTCTTTCCTGTTAAGGAAAACATTTTTTTTACTAAAATTATTAAAATTTAATAATTTGAAAATAACACAGCAGTATCATTAAATTCTGTAAATGTTATATCTATTTTGTATTTAAACGACTAATCTTTATCATAAAGACTTAACAAGCCTAGTGATTAGATATGTCGGTAAACAAAACGCCACGTCTGCTGTGAAATAAAACATGGACTCCCGGCACTTGAGACTCGAAAGCACGCGACTCTTGTTGTTCATGCTCCCAAGTACAGATTTCTGTTTATTATTAAACCCTATATCGTGCGGTCTCGTTAACTACCGGTTCGCAGAGCCGAGCGTCTGTGATTGCACCTATGCAAACGAAAAGCGTTGATAAATGCGACGACGAATCACTGTAAACACGCTCGTTCTATAAACGCAACGTGACGTAACCTCGTGTGGCTGCACAATTAACCGAGCCACGTTTCACTATACCGGTAGCGTGTGTCGTCGCGTGTGTCCACAATTGTCTTCCACAACGATACGCAGCGAGGTTTCCGTACCGATGACTAATATCTTCGAATGCCTCCATTTTCACACGTTACGCTCGTTCCAACATGGCCGCTTCCCTTCCTTTCCTCAAAAGATTGATTCTTTGCCACAGGGCAAAAAAACTTTTACCAACACTTACTGTATATACAATTCTCTATTTTTATGTTCATCGAATTTTATTAGTATTTGTAGGATCTGAAAAAGTTGAAGATATTGTGCTGAGCTTCAACTCTGGAATTGTTGTTTTGTGAATTAAATTTCTTTGATTCTGTTAGATTTTTTATTTCATTGGACTGTAATAGGTGGGACTGTGGATTTTTAGGTAAAATAGAAAATATTTCAAATAGAGTCAAATAGAAAATCATTCCTTTTACTAGGTTGAAAATGATTTGTATTAATTCTTTTATTCTTTCTTCAGCTGGTCCTTAGCAGAGGCAGCAATTAAATCGTAGAGGAACGTCGTCCCCGAATATTGCTATCGATTATCTCGGCCCCACCCTGAGGAAGATTTGTTCCCCTTTCTCTCCCTCTCTCCCTTAAGCATTCTGCGTTTCTCGAACATGGGAGAATATTCACTCGAATGCACGGCAATCCACGGAAATGCGAAGGCGAACCGGGAATTCGTATTTTTATCGATGACCTTCGAACCTATGACGCGTTCCTCTATTTTTCTCGTTCCCTGTTAATAAAAAGATAAAAGTGGACGGTTGCATGTCTGAAATCGGTGTTGCATCGTGTTGGGAAACTTTTTGGATGATGTTGCTTTCGATGGAGATGGTTTATAGAATCTTATGTTCCGTTTGTCTCGGGTTGACGACACTCTTTGCCATTTTATGAGGGGGAAAGTGCAATGGGGTGTTTTATTTAAGGGTTAATTGCCTCGTTGGTTTATTGAAATTAATGGACTCCCTGAGGTACTTCTAATGTCACTGTTCCGGAAATAGAAGAGACATTTTGAGAAAGTGAAGGAGAAAGCGATTTTATTCAATCGTTTGAAGAAAACAATTCTATTTAATCGTGTAAACGAGTGTTTTTATTTAAGAATTTGGGAAAGAAGCAATTTTATTTAATCGTTTGACGAAAACAATTCTACTAAATCGTGTGAACGAGTGATTTTATTTAAGAATTTGAGAAAGAAGCAATTTTATTTAATCATTTAAAGAAAACAATTCTACTTAATCGTGTGAACGAGTGATTTTATTTAAGAATTTGAGAAAGAAGCAATTTTATTTAATCATTTAAAGAAAACAATTCTACTTAATCGTGTGAACGAGTGATTTTATTTGATCTGTTGAAGGTAAAGCAGTTTCATGCAATAGTATGAAGAAAACAATTTTATTGAATTATTTGGATCTATGTCGTTAACATTCTCCACTGGTTGTTTCGCGATTGATTTAGCAAATGGAAAGCTGCTGTATGATCGATGAACTATTGTACACACATTGATGATGGTTCTTGGACGTTGTTTCAGACTCCGGGTTCGTGGTACTGCAAGGTACAACCTACTGGACGGACCTGTTCGTGCGGCACTTCCTTTTCCAAGCGGAGCACACGATCGACGGCGATGATCTGCTCTTCTTCGTCCGGAAGAAACACGTGAAGACCTCGTCGAGGTACTTGCCGAAGTTCGAGACCGAGGTGGACGTGTTCCGCAAGGACAGCAAGAAACTGCCGATCGGCGATCCCGACATCGATTGGGAAGAAACCGTGTACCTGAACCTGGTCGTACATCAGTTCGACTACACGCTCACGTTGGCGATCTGCACAAGAACGAGCCCCAAGGAATTGCAAGTGAGAGAAGACACACTGTCGTCTAACCTCTGCTAATCTATTCCTCGAAATGAAATTTACCGATCTGATCAATTCCGTTAAATCTACTGCTCGAGGATCCATCGGAGATCAGAGATCGATGCTCGATTAATTGATTCGATCAATTCTCCTTTTTTAGTGCAAAGTGTCATTTTTATTGCACGCGTGTCATTCAGTTTAGACAATAGTGAATGCTATGTGGAATGAGGATTTTAAAAGCCAAGTTTATAATCTAGTTTACACGGAATATGGTAAATTAGATTTTTATTTGATTTTCAGTTGCCCAATATGCAATGAATTCAGTTCTTCATTGTTCGGGCGAAATTTGATTTTTATTGAACAGAGTTTAGTTTAGGTAATAACGAATGGTAATGAAACTGAGGATTTTAATAATCGGTGTGGATAGGATTATTTTTGTTGTAATAAATCGGTCTCTATAAATATAGTGAATGCTATATGGAATGAGAATTTTAAAAGCCAAGTTAATAATCTAGTTTACACGGAATATGGTAAATTAGATTTTTATTTGATTTTCAGTTGCCCAATATGCAATGAATTCAGTTCTTCATTGTTCGGGCAAAATTTGATTTTTATTGAACAGAGTTTAGTTTAGGTAATAACGAATGGTAATGAAACTGAGGATTTTAATAATCGGTGTGGATAGGATTATTTTTGTTGTAATAAAACGGTCTCTATAAATCTCTGTCTATATTCGTTTAATAATGATTGCTACATGTATGAATGAGGATACTGACTATCGAGCACAAGCATTTTAACACTCTACCTAATGAAGATCTATTAATAGGCTTCTGAATCACTGTTCTACTGAAAGGTTGCTTCAAATTGCGGGTTGAAGATTCGAATGATGTCAGAGAATTTTCTTTAAAACGATAATATGATAATCGCATAAATTCTCGGTTATCGATTAACGACACCAGGAGCTTTTAATCGATACTTCATAAACATATTACTAAATTCATAAAAAAAACATTGTTACTTCTATCAACGCTTAATCTTGATAATACTCGAACATTTGCAATGTAAAAAATAATTGCACAGGATGTAACGGCGTAGGCTATTGTAGCAGACTGTAGATGAGTATTTAGATAAAAAAGACTGAACCATAGCAGGCGATTAAACAAACGATAAAATCGATCGTCTAAACAAATGGAGAACATTTATTAGCCTTTGAAATGTCATAATTGAAAGAAAAATATAATGAAGTAAAAAACGTAGATAGCCGTAGATAGACTATAAACAGTGTCGCCAGATCCACAATTTTTCTCTCCTCCTTTTCCCCTTCCACTATCCAATTCCACTACCATGACGACGCTCCAACGTCCCCCACTACGACCGTAGACTGGTCACGTGACGTGCCGCGCAACGTGTTACATATTACTCTGGTCATCAGAGAGATGGTGAACTGTATTCCCCTCGATTTAACCGATCTGGTGACACTGACTATAAATGAAGATTTGGACCTCGAAAGTTAAATTAGCTGCAGTAGAAAATTAAATAGAGAGTAATCCTATTCTCTAAAAGAATGGAGACCTTTTTACTATATTTTACCATCCTGTAGTCAAGTCTTTATAGTTGAAAATTGTTAAAGAATGGTCGTATTACGTAGGTTCTGCGAAGACACTCGCAGAAGGTGTACGCCAGCCCGAGTCGTCGTCGTATGGACGCGAAGGGGGACCTCGAAGAGATGACGTACCCGCACATCTGCTTCATGGTGGACAATTTCGACGAAGTTTTCTGTGATATTCTAGTCAGGGACGGTGAGATGGTGTGCGTGGAGCTGGTCGCGTCCGACAGAGAGGGCGCAATTCAGGGTGTGATTTTCCTTGGTTCTATCAGATACGACGCGCTCAAGAAAGTCTACGACGCGAGGGTACGTCCGTCAGACCGTTTCGAATCGTCTACATCTTCGCTTGTGTCTTTGCTTAAACAACTCCTTTGTTGGTAAATAACGTAATGCTGTCGCTTCGTTTTGCAGTCCAGCTTGAGTACCAAGATGGCGCAGCGCATGACCTTCGGCCTGTTTTCCGGCGCGGCTTCGCAGAGAATAGAGTTTGTTCGGATGAAAGGACCTCGTGGTACGATTACCAATTTCTTTACTTCGATCTTCGGATCCTCTTTTTACTTCGATCTATTTCCTACTTAAAAATGGAGTCGATCCAGTCTTGAGTAATTCGAAAAATAATTTGTGCACCTGCTTCTGGGCTTACTGCTTCTCGGCGTACAAAATTCTGCTCCACTTTATCGACTATTTGAATCACGATTTTATTTATAATATACATTTGGTTATGTACACTTGGTCTATTTGGCACAGACTGTGAGATTTTTAATCTCTTTGCATCGTGAAACGATGAATTCCACAAGATTAATGTTTCGGTGATGCTAGAAGCGATGCAAATGGGTTAATACTATACATACAAGTAGAATTGTTTTTTAAGTGTCTTTTAAAGTAGAATTATTTACAGTTTTGTTGGGAATGGTAACTATCGTTCTGTTAGAGCTGAAAATATAATTAAATCCTTGTGAACTTGCAGGCCATTGATTCCGTGATGTCTATTGTCTAATGTCTAATTTCTTATCTTGATTGATATATTCTAAATTTCTCTAGCGTTCATGGGACTAGCTCTAGATAATTTTTCCTCGATAATCTAATTTTCTCTATTTAAACAGCTGAGAGCTCTCTATATTTCCTTAAAAATATAAGTATCTCTGCTTAAACGATTGAGAGCAGTTCTACATTTTCTTAACAATATAAATCTTTATTTAAACGTCTGAGAGCTGCTCTACATTTTCTTGATATTCTAGTATATCCTTATTTAATCATTTCGGAACTACTCTATATTTTCTTAATGTTCTAGAATGTCTTTATTAAATCATCCAGCAGGTACTCTGTATTTTCTTAATATTCTAGTGTGTCTTCATTTAAACATCAGAAAGATAATTCATATTTTTTTAACATCCTAGAATGTCTCTATTTAATCATCTCCAAGAGCTACTCTATATTTTCTTAATACACTAGCACGTCTTTATTTAAACATTTGTGAGATACTCCATATTTCCACAATATTCTAATTGTTTTCCTTTAATCATCTATGAGCTACTTTATGTTTCTTCGATATTTTAATTATCCCTAATTAATCATCCGAGTCTAATCATGCGTCTATCAAGATGATCGTGATTTTTCTAGGCAAAGGGCACGCAGAGATGGCTGTGACAAAGCCGAAAGGCTCCGGCGCTGAGACTCCCACCTCGGAACCAGGCTACTGCGCCACAGACTCGCTCTGGGACGCGGAGTGGGACGACGCCGAGGAACTCTTCATGTATCGACACCAACGAAGACTGTCCGACCCGAGCGCGAACCTGAACAATTTCGTTCGCGGTGGTTGGAGAACGAAACCGGACACCGCTGCGACGAAAGCTAGGTCCGAGAACGAAGGATTGGACTCGATGGCCAATGGATTGACGGAGATCGAGGCTGGGGATGTTCGAGACGGTAACTAGAGAACCTGTACACCTGTCCGACGGGGAAGATCCTCGATCAGTCGAGAAATTGGACCGGAGTCTGCCACACTCTACACTGTGGACCAGGGTTTGACTTTATTTGCTCGCGAGGACCGTTTTCCGAGGGCTACGCCTCCTCGACCCGGCCGCGCGTCTCGCTCCCCGTGGTCGCCTACGTGCTCGGACGGGCTCGGGCGCGATCATAACAGACAGATGAACGTGGCGCATAAGGGGCGACACTCGTTTCAATAGGTTTCCACATTACCATCGAGGTACTATTGTTAATGCGTTTTTATTATTAGTGGTATCCCCTGTAGGCCTATTCCACTGTGTCACACGATAATTTCAGCGACTTCGACTCGTTTAGAAATGATCTAATTCTCTTCGAGAATCCCCTCACTGTCAAAATTGCAGATCAAGCCCTCGAGTTTCAACGAGAACTGTGCGATCTTCAGCACGACATCTCTCTGAAAACGTGGGAAGAAAAACGAGCCGAATTCTTCAAAACGCTGGAAGAATCAAAGTACCCTATTCTTCGAAATTTTGCGACCCGAATATTCTCAATGTTTGGATCAACTTATTTGTGCGAAAGCTCATTTTCAACAATGCGCTATATTAAATCGGATCACCGTACACGTTTAAATGATTCTTCACTTGCGTCGGCGATGCGAATATCCGCGTCCAAACTTTCCATAGACCTTAACAATTTGCCAAGCACGTCTAAACGTGCACGAAGATCAAGTTGTTCCGGACCGTATTAAAATTTAAACAATAGAATTAAAAACTATTTTTAAAATTTATCTTATGAATTTATTTTTTTAATTAATTTTCTGCAGCTATTGTCCGAAATTATCGTGTGACATAGTGAAATAGGCCTACAGGGGATACCACTAATAATAAAAACGCATTGACAATAGTACCTCGATGGTAATGTGGAAACCTATTGAAACGAGCGTCGCCCCTTATGCGCCACGTTCATCTGTCTGTTATGATCGCGCCTGAGCCCGTCCGAGCACGTAGGCGACCACGGGGAGCGAGACGCGCGGCCGGGTCGAGGAGACGTAGCCCTCGGAAAACGGTCCTCGCGAGCAAATAAAGTCAAACACTGCTGTGGACCTTCGAGTCGGTAGCAACTGTCTAAAATCGTAAACGAACTAGGGACTAACACCTTCAAACAATCTAGATCACTTTTGAACAATCTATGGTTGAATATCTTTAAATAATATTTTGGTATAAACACCTTTAAATAGTGTAGGGTTGAACTTTTTTGTTTGGACAATTTAGGCTTGAACAATCTAGAGGTGGACACCCTCAAACAAAATTTTCGTGTGCTAACAATCTTTAGAAGTAAACAGAAATTCATTATAATCGATCTTCGTGTTGCTTTTGATATTGCACTATTTTTTCGAAACGGTTTGCACGATTATTTCGACTGCAAATGAAATTTGTATGGTGTTCATTACTTTGCCATGTTAAAAAATTGTTAAAACAAAGAATAAATGATTTTATACCAATTTTATACCAAAATTGCATACATACAGTTATATACAATATGTTTTGACCTTTCACGGTTTGAAATAACCGCCAAAATATCACGTGATTCATGTTCGATCCGTTGATCCTGACTATGACATGACTCTAATTGGTTCTTGTTTCTATCAATCTCGTGTCCTCACAACCAGTGATGCCAGAATCGTG
Organism: Sphecodes monilicornis; assembly: GCA_913789915.3. Classification (NCBI taxonomy): domain Eukaryota; kingdom Metazoa; phylum Arthropoda; class Insecta; order Hymenoptera; family Halictidae; genus Sphecodes; species Sphecodes monilicornis. The sequence continues at coordinate 27,357,974 of OU565290.1, read as the reverse complement.
GAACCGAGGAACTTGCCCCTCCGGTGGATCCTCCGGCTGGACCCCCCACTCTGACGTACCGTCGTCGCCTTACGTTGTTTCTTACTGCGCACGCGCTACACACAAGCGTACCTCGACGCCGTCGAGTCGAATAGGCAGCTCACACGGATAGGCTAGAGGTACGCTTGTGTGTAGCGCGTGCGCAGTAAGAAACAACGTAAGGCGACGAAGGTACGTCAGAGTGGGGGGTCCAGCCGGAGGATCCACCGGAGGGGCAAGTTCCTCGGTTCCACGATTCTGGTATCACTGCTCACAACAGTAACTTGTGTACCGGCACAGTAACAACACGTGCTTTCTGTCCTCAATTTCGTTTCTTTATACAGCAAGTAAGCAATTTGATACAGTATTTCGACTTGTAGTCATATAATACAACATTAAAATTCCTGTCAAATTTAAAAATAAAATTCTTTCAGACGCAGTTCTCATTTTTCTTTCTTGAAAAAGTTCCTTATTAGGATCGAAACGTAGAAAGTTTTTTCAACAAACTAGCAAGATTGCTTTAATATTGTAAAATTAGATCGAACCTTTGCGCCAAAAACATCATTTATTCTTTGTTTTAACATACTTACGATCGATAACCGAAATAACATTGTTAAAAAATTGTGTTTCACCATTAGCGCATTAACATTATTTTTATCCTTCGTGATTCCGTAATCTGTGCTTGGTAACAGACAATCTAACAGCAACTAATGTGAAAATGGCGACGAAGAGGGGGAATTTACGTTTATAGGACAAAAGGGGGAAACGATGATAGACTACGTGATAGGGGATCAAAGGACAAGAGAGGGGATAGAGAAAATAGAGGTAGAAGGAAAAGTAGATTCAGATCACCTACCAGTAGTAGTCACACCAGAAATAAAAACTAATCGTGTAAATAGTCTAGACAAAAATCAATAGCAAATTCTGAATACTCAAGTAACTTTGTTCCTCCATAGAGCCCAGAATTATTGCATTACACTAAGAAAATATTAACAATTGCTACCGACTCGCAGGGTATATTCACTCGTCCCATCTCGCAAAGATCTCTGCCTGCGCTCCTCAGGATCGATCGTGCATGCGATTGTGTTAGATATATACAATATATCTCTGTGTCTACTGCACATATTTCTTTCTCTTCGATAGATCGTAGCCGTGTACCGTGTACGTACAATATATAGTCCAGAGAACGTCATCTGAGAATAATGCCGAACTAAAACATTTGTTCTTTAGACGAGCCCAAAAGACGACGATCGTTCTCGCGAGTCCTCGAGAGCTCGGCGACTCTGATCCACGAAACAAGAGCTCCACATACACATATATAATATTTGCATGCTACCGAGATTAAAAACACATAATGCTATACATCTATTTCTTCTCCACTGCGATCCGTCCACGGATTCGCATCGTGTATCTACTTTCAGTCCAGAAACATTCGCATTTCGAGAGACACGATAATCAATAATTCGCCAAAAAACCGATTCAGTCTCCCGTGAAGATCGATCATCTCGTTCGTCGCGAGAGATCCTTCGGGCCGGTTTCGTCGAGTGAATACAGAAAATATAAACAAAAAAAAATGCCACATACATAATAGACTGATCAGATGGGGAGAAAAACGAAAGAAAAGACAGTTTTAATGCCACCACCAACACTAAAACACGCGTTCTATTACACTCGTCATCGAAAGAAAAGAAACACGTGGATTTGAGAAAGAGAGGGAGAGGGAGAGAGACAGAGAGAGAGAGAGAGAGATATCGGGAGTGTTCGCGAGAAAGAGAGAGAGAGAAAGAAAAGAGAATTGCGAGAGGAAGAAAGAATTATGCATTTGTCTCTAATCAGTGGCACGTGCCATGCCGGCTCTTTCCTTTGTAGCCGAGCCACAGGATAGCAGCTGGGGCGGCGGGGGCTCACCAGGAAATCGCAGGAGTCCTCGCGCCAGACGACGAAGATCCCCTCATCTGCCCGGCAAACAACAACAACATCAACATCGTCCCAAACAAAAGCAACGTAACTCGTGGGAACAACGCGCCGGCAACAACGAGAACTCACCGAGCCGCAAGGAGGCCTATCACGAAACACACGGTGAGCGTGCACCTGTGTGTCGTCGAGACGGTCGGTCTTTGTCTCTTGAACCTAGGAAAAAACATGCTGCTGTCCTTGGTTGCGCGGTAATGATCCAAACTTAGGCGATTCGTCACTGATATCGGTAAAAAGCGATGTGTCTACAGTTCGGACATTCGATGGAGCGAATGTAAACATTTTGTGGGAAGATATGGTCGTGGGCAGATTATTTCAATCTACTACAAACGTCCTTGTTGATCTTCAATTCATCTAGGGTGCGTTCCGTTTCACGCATCAAGCGCATGGATCCCATTCAATGTGATGCGCGCATTGATACCGTTCCGTTTCGTTAATGCGCATGATGCGCGCTTGGAAACGGAACGCTCTCCATGCATTTGATGCGAATCAAAAATGGCCGCTTACATGGATGACAAAACGTTATCTGCATCAACGTTATTTTTGTTAAATAAAAACATTGAAAGAGAAGAATTGAACAATTATAGTGATTTAAGAGATACTACCGTTGTGAGTGACAGCGAAGATGAACCGGAAGAAATTTCTGTAAATTTTGATTTGGAATTAATTTATTCTATATTAATGGTTAGCGAAACGCGAGGAGAGGTTGTTTTAACAGAAAAAAATAGAAGTTTATGTTGAGCGAGTTATCCCTGGTTACTCTAGAACAGTATTCAAAGAACATTTTCGGTACGAAGAACATTTTTTCCATAGCTTCTCAATGCTTTCTCTGCAATAGCTTCTCAAACCTTTTCGAATATAGCGCTAATGCACCGACTGCGCATCAAACGCTTCGCTTCTGAGCTGTGGTAGCCGATGCACGGTTAATGCGCGAGGAGGAGTGGGAATCTGGGGAATTCTGTGTGCTCTGATGCGCGCATTGAATGAAACGGAACGGTTCTCTATGCGATCCATGCGCATAATGCGTGAAACGGAACACACCCCTAGAGTGGAGGAGAATACTTTTACAGTGGTCTCATATGGGAACTGAAATTTGATCATTCCTTTTTAACACTAGATTTACAGGGCCCGTCAAAATTAATCAAAAAATTTTAATTTACGATTATTAAGAGTGTAAGGATGCATTCGTGAGGAATTATTAATTGGATTTATTTTTCTGTGTACATATTACAATAAAAATCGCTGAAGATCCAAGTAAATACAATTTTATTATTTTTATAAAGCAATGTAAAATAATCAATTTTAGTGCTCCGTAAACCTAGTGTTAAAAATGTTGTATTCTCCATTTTGATATGCAACTTCTTTTAAATCCCATTTGTACAGTGTTCTCATTGCGAAGATTGATAACTCCTTTTTCAAATTTTGTATTATTCATTTCAGTTTGCAATTTCGTTTAAACCACATGGTGAGGGGATGTGACCTTGGGAAGCTTATTTGAATCTATTAGGTTGTCCCATAAGTTCATACTACCCTATGGGACGTCGCCCCTTATGCGCCACGTTCATCTGTCTGTTATGATCGCGCCTGAGCCCGTCCGAGCACGTAGGCGACCACGGGGAGCGAGACGCGCGGCCGGGTAGAGGAGGCGTAGCCCTCGGGAAACGGTCCTCGCGAGCAAATAAAGTCAAACCCTGACCTAGAGAATTGGCTCTCTAAATGCAAACAGCCTAATGAACCTGGACCATTATGTCCCTGAACGAACCCTGACGAATCGCCTAAATTGTACCACGTACCCAGAGTTCGCTAAACAAGTAAACAATTCACGGACACAGCGATTGCTATGAAAAAAGAAAAGAGCAGAGAGAGACAAAGACACGAGAGAGCGATGGCTGAGGGGCAGACTCGATATCGAGTTGTTTGGTGACAGGCCTCCAGAACCACCAGCACAACCATATCGAGGTCGGTAGCGAGATACTGGTGCCGTCTGCGGCTTGCCTGACGGACGACAACGTGAGACAGAAGTTGGACGCCGGCGCCATAATGGTCCACGGCAAGGAGGAACTGCCGTTGGGATACGAGGAGGAGCAGGACAATAACCGTAAGCGGCGGCCGTACAGCACCGGCCAGATCAATCACGACAGGATCAACAATCTGGAGAACGACGAGGAGCAACGTCGTCTCAGCGACGACGAGGTATTCAGGGCTCGTCGACCGGATGGACGTCGGCGTCTACGATCCGCCGGGTCCGACCACGAAGAGTACTACACGACGAGGAACAGAAACAAAAACGAGGAGCAGTTGAAAGACAGAAACGCGAACGCCCGTATCACTCGAGGAAACCTGGCCACGCACAGGCAGAGCGCTACTTTGCCGAGGAGGAGACGACGAAGAGCACTGTCCGGCAGCTTCGCTGGCAACCCTCTACCACCGCACAGAGTCACGCCAGATGGAACAGCCATCTACTATTGGTGCGAGCTCCCGCGCCGCCCCGGCTCACAGGGTAAATTCTTCTTCCACCCTGCTCGACACACCAACCCTAAAAACCCCCATAACCGATATCACGCGCCTTCTTCACCGACTACAGCCGCGCCGGCTGCTCCCTCGACGATCGTCGGCTCTCTTGTTGCTCTTCAAGGTTCGGGACTTCTTCTGTACAGGGTATACAGGATATACAGGGTGGAAGGATATTATACAGGGTGATAATCGCCCTACGTTGTCTCCCAAGTTACACGCCACTTGGTAAATTCTTTCGAACGAGACACGTTCTGTGTCAACGAAGGTGTCTCACGATGGTCACCTGGTTCAGCTAGGTGGAGTCGTTTTTGTCGTGGATTTTGTTCAGACAAGTTTGTAATCTGTTCCCTGAAGAATGTATTGGTATATATATTTTAGTATTTCAAGGTCATTCAAGATTATTTGTTTTGCAACAGCGTAACAGCGAACGTACAGAGGCATTCAGAGTTACAGAGAATTGTAATTTACGACCTATGTTATTCGTGATTCTTAATTGTTTGTTGTATCTGTTTTCTAATAAAATGATCAAAAATAATAAACGTTGCGTAGAAATCCTGCAAACTGGGATTCCGGCCGTTGCCGTTGTTGAGATCATTTATTCGAAAATAAATCTTTTAATAATAGTTGGAAAAAGTTCTTAAATGACCTAGAATGACCTTGGGTCCATGAATTCGTTAGGGAACGGGCTACAAGCCAGGCTTAATGAAAGCATACAGTTCTGCTAAGAAAAATAGTAGATTAATCGATTATAAGAATTGTTACGTACAGATTTCTTTTTCATTTATCGACTGTTGTTTTGTCACGTAATGCAATCTAGTGAATGAAAGTGTTGAGAAGACTGTTATAGTCATAGCCGTATCTACCTAGCGCCCTAAAATCTTTCTTTGAACAGTAGATTTATGATCCCGACATCTGGATCGATGAAATCAGTAACGATTGAATGAAAAGATAATATAAATAATCCCATGTATTCAACCCTGTTTCTAGTAATCTTTAACAATCTTAGCGTAAATTAGATGCATGATTCTCTGATCAAGATCGTAAAAAGTAGAACGTCTGTTTAAAAGAGACAATCCGTGATGGGCTCCGAAAAATGGATTACCACACAACGAATAATGAAAGATGAGAAAAATCTTCATTGAACGTACATACCTACCAATCAATCTTATCGAATAAAAGAAATGATGTCCACCTCTGAATATAATAAACTTTTACTTCTCCTATATATTTATGCAATTATATTAGTGACATTAAAAGCATTAGTAGCATTTTCTCAGAGCATTAGTAGAAAATTGCAGAGACACATTATAAACTCTAGAGATATAGCTATTAGCGACAGCATTAAAACAAACTTCCAACAGCCCCACAAATCACCGAGAATCAACATAGAAGTCAAACACGACTCGTACAAACGCGACTACAACATAGAAACAGGGTTCGATCAACACCCTCGATTAAAAATAAGAATATAAGAAACAAGGTTAGATCAACACTTTACAATGACAATATAAGCTAGAGAATGATCAACAATATCTACATATTCTACACCCTGTACAGGCTTTGAAAGGAAGTCAATCTCGAAGAGCACGGGGAGCAAAGCGATCGTTTATCGAGCACCCTGCAGAACACACCAGACCGCCAGCAGTCATTATCTGTCCATTGTACTCGGTCCGTGTTGAATACTCGTTACAGAGAGAGAGGGAGAGAGAGAGAGAGATCCTTTTAACAGTTTGTGTCTCGGTTTACACGACTACGCTCGACCCAATGACTGTGTTTATGAGGATGGTGAAATTACAATGGCGACGGGTGTAAGATTCCACCGCTGCGATTCATATATCGGTATCGGTCCGTTCGACACGTTGCATTTTTCGATTATCGACTCGTGGTTATTGATTATTGTTATGACGGTGTCTCGTGCTGGTGGTGGTACGTAACGAGAACAAATCGACCCTGCGATCGAGCAAAAATCGACACAGTCATCGGGCAAAAATCGACTATGCGAGTTTCACCTCCAGTATAAACATAGTCATCGACAGCGAGATGCGACGCGCTATATACGGATCGGCGGGAGCTAGAGGTGTGCGGACGTCCGAGATATCGGACTCGGGCGGGCTTAGAAAAACTCGGGCGGTCTCGGGCGGGCGTCCGTTACAAACGAACTGGGATCATTTTAAGAAAAAAATGTGTACATAACAAGTATCCAATGGGCTCCGTTTAGCCGGTAAAGTAGATTTCTCGTTTTTCATAAAACTGCAAATATCTCGGAAACTATGCGAGATATGGCAAAATATTAAGAGACCTTTTTTGTAGGAAATTGAATTTCTAACAATTTATGTCGTATGATTTTTTTCTATTAGCTGCGCAGTTTCCAAGTATATTTATATTTCGGTGAAGTTGGAGAACAACTGCCTCTCCCGTGAAATAATGGTCGGGACAAGTGAAAAGGGTTCTGAAAAGACCAAATTCTGGATAACATCTACAATGGGAAGATTATGTGAACAGAATGAGTTGGGGTTAGGTCGTGAGTGGGGGCCGACCTCGCATACGAAAATCCAGTAGTTTCGAATATCTCGAAAACTAAGTGATCTACTCTTTCGCGACTGTCGGTAAATAACAAAATAAAAATCCACAAAATTCCAGTGAATATTTTTTTAACGTTTTTTATAGAAAATTCAATTTTCTATAAAAAAGGTCTCTTGATATTTTACCATATCTCGCATAGTTCCCGAGATATTTGCAGTTTTATAAAAAAACAATAAATCTACTTTACCGGCTAAACAGAGCCCATTGGATACTTGTTATACACACATTTTTTTCTTAAAATGATCCCAGGAACACAAATATAACCTTGAAAGTAGGGGCCACGGTTATCGTAAACGTGCCATTCATTTCAACAAAAATCCCGATCAAAAATCTTGATTTGTATTGAATAATGGAAAATGGAAACGGGTACTTACCAAGTAACGATCCTTCTTTTGCGGCGTACAGGATACGACACGACACGACACGACACGACACAACACGATACGACGCGGTTCACAAGGACAGAGGGTGGTAGTTCCCAGATAAAAAAACGCACGTCCGTTCACTTTGACTGTGGCGATTGTTATGAATAGCGGCCGAGTCGTTGGGACCACTGGTGGGGAGAGGGCCAGGGGTACGGTGTTGGAGTGTTAGAGGACGCCAATAGAAAATTTTTTGCCCCCGCTTTCGGCCCGGCACGGCGCGAAGGTGCGCGAAAACCCCTCCGAGGCAATACACGATGACGTCGCGTTCTTAGAACTGTCCTACCAACACAATATAACGAAAGACACACGGTACACAATTTGTAAATACGTAATATTAGATACGTGTACTATGGCGAGTAAATTTTGGGAAATCTGGCTATCGCGCTTTTTCCATTTCTCAATAACACGCAGAAGCCATCTACTTCCTGCGTTAAATTACAGGAGAGATATCGTACACATATCCAATATTATGTATTTACAAATTCTATACCGAACGTCTTCCTCTATTTTGCATTGGTGGGCCAGTTCTAAGAACTCGACGTCATCGTGTATTGCCCTGGGGGGGGGGGGGGGTGCGCACCTTCCCGCCGGGCCGCGCCGCGCCGGTCTGAAATCGGGAGCAATCGCCGATCGTCGGGGATAATCGTCGCGACATATTTTCTATTGGGCTCCTATAACACCCCATCACCCCGGCACCCTCCCCACCCGCGGTCCCAACAATTCGACCGCGAGTCATTACAATCGCAACAGTCAAAGTGATCGGATCCGCGTTTCTCTATACCACCCTCTGTCCCTGTCAACCGCGTCGTGTCGTGTGCAGTCGTGTCCAGTCGTGTTCTGTCGTGTTCAGTCGTGGCGTGTCGTGGCGCGGCGTGTCGTGGAGTGTCGTGTCGTGTCGTGTCTTGTGTTATTGCGATGCAAAACAAGGACCGTTACTTGGTGAGTACCCATTTCTGTTTTTCAATATTCGATAGAAATCAATATTTTTGATCTTGAATTTGTTAAAATTAATTCTTTGTTCGAGAGAACAAACACATGTTATTCACCTGATTAAATTGATTCACAAATTACGTGATGTATAGAATAATGGGGGAGATTACGATAACCGTGGCCCCTACTTTGAAGGTTATATTTGTGTTCCTGGGATCATTTTAAGAAAAAAATGTGTATATAACAAGTATCCGCGTGTTATCACGCAAAATTAATATTTTAGATTTGTGGTGGAATAACGAACCCAAGATATCCAATACTGAGTAAAGTTGCAAAATATTATCTCGCAATACCTGCAACCCAGGTAACAAGTGATTGTTTCCGCTCTCTGGAAATATAGTAACGGCAACTCGTACTAGATTGTTGCCTGAAAATGTGCAGGAGTTGTGTTTTTTTACATGCGAGTAAAATATATAATATATAACTATATTTAAAACTTTTTGTTTCTCTCTTTGTGCATAGAAATCAGTTTCCCTTACGCATTTACATTATTTATAGTACTAAACGCTTTGTAATACTATACAAACAATTAATTAAATTTAAATTTATATTAAAAATTAATTATGATATAAATTTTGTATACACGATGAGCTGCTTGCATAATCGGACTGCTCGAAGAGGTTAAACTGTCGAAATTGTTGGTCTGGGTCCGAAATCGCAATTGTATCGAACTGCCCGGCTGTCTCGGACCGTCCGAGTGTCTCGGACCGTCCGAGTGTCTCGGACCGTCCGAGTGTCTCGGACCGTCCGAGTGTCTCGGACCGTCCGAGTGTCTCGGACCGTCCGAGTGTCTCGGACCGTCCGAGTGTCTCGGACCGTCCGAGTGTCTCGGACCGTCCGAGTGTCTCGGACTGTCCGAGCGTTCGTTTGTAACGGACGCCCGCCCGAAACCGCCCGAGACCGCCCGAGTTCGAAGGATCCGACCCGAACACTCGGACGTCCGAAACATAAGAAGGTCTGCACACTCCTAGCGGGAGCTCGTAGAGCAGGCATGGGTAGCCCTATTGGCCATCGGAGCACCCTGAAATGCCCCTGGTGGCAAGTCAGAGAAAGTGACTATTACTCTTCGACATCGATGGAAGACTGTCTCTATTAATTATTGTTTTTAGAGAGCCTTCGGTGGCCGTGGCTTCGCCGGTCTTGAAGGAGCCAGTATAATGCCCCATGGGGCAATGTTTGCCCATGCTTGCGCTACAAGATTTCGATCATTTTTTGTCGAAAGATAGTAACGCTACATCGGGAAGCAGGCATGGGCAGCTTCTTGCCCTGGGAGCACATTGAACTGCCCTCGAGGGCAAATTAACGAAAGTGATTCTTAATATTCTACGTCGATGAAAGACTGTCTGTATTAATTTTTATTTTTAGACTACCTCCTGTGGGCGTGGCTTCGTCACTCGCGAGGGAGCCAACAGAATGCTCCGTGCGGCAATTCCTGCTAAATCGTATAACAAATAATCAGTGACCAAGTATCGGCAAAACAACATTGAGTGGTGACTGTCTGTTTTGATTTTCCTATATGACGTGCCACAAGTGGGCGTGGCTTGTACGCTCCCGAGGGAAATAATGCAATATTCAATGGTGCAAATTGTGCCCATGCCTTCTTTACAGTTGCACTGCAGGGCTTCGGTCTGTTCGTGGCAAAAATAGTAACAAAGAACATATTCCTTGAAGAGCAGGTATGGGTACCCGTTTTGTCCTTGGGGGAATTCTTCGAGTGGGCGTGGCTTGGTCGCTCCGGAGCAGCCAATGTACTGCTCCACGGAGAAACTTTTTCCCACGCCTGTTGTCGAGCCAGAATTCAGAGTCAACTCGTTTTGAAAAATAGTAACAATTCATCAAAGAACAGGCATAGATACATTCCATTACCTTGAGAGCCATTCGAACTGCACCTGGGGGCAAATCCAAGAAAGTGGATTATCAACATCTTGAATATCGACAGAAAAAGATCTATCTTAATTTTTCTGTATAAAATCCCTCAAATAGGCGTGGCTCCGAAGGGGCCACCACAGTGCTCTCCGGGGCCACCACAGTGCTCTCCGGGGCAACTTCTGCTACAGCCACAGTTTCAAATCAGCGAAAATAACCCTCTATTTTCAGCATCTCAAGCATCGATAGAAAACGATCTGTCTCAAGTTTCTTTATAAGATTCCTCAAAAGAGCGTGGTCCGAAGGAGACCACTATAGTGTCCCCAGGGGCAATTTCTGCTCATGCCTGCTCCGGAGCTACAGTTCAGGGTCGGTTCGCGTCGGTAAACGGTAACGATTCATCCCCCATATAATATTCGATCTCTCCGCACGATTTTTCATAAAATCGATCATAGTGATCGGAGAAACGTGCGAGGCTCGGTACACCCTTCTCTGTGCTCCTCTGTTCTGCGCACCTGTAGCTGAGATGTGTATTGTTGTGCCACGTTTGAACGTGTCTGTCCGTGTTCGTACCTCGCCGAGAGTCGGCGTCGATCATCGATCGTGATACTCGATCCGATCCGTTGCGCCTCGATGTCTCCGGCGAGATTCACTTTCCTTACGAGTCATTTCCAGGATCATAGCTGTACACCGACGCGTTCTTAAGGATATGAGACCGTCGATGATGATCGGTACGCGTTGTGTTTCTCTGTCGACAGAGCTGGACGACGGCGCTTACAACCCGCTCTGGACCATGAGAGGATTCACACAGACATTCCACTTCTGGAAAGAGACTAGACGGGCCCAGTCCGTTCCTCTGAACGCGTTTCTCACCTACATCACGCTACCTTGGTGGAGCATTGCCAAAGGTAAACGATTCAGTTGATACTTGAACGCTAAAATTGTCGGTGATCGGTAGACCGCGAATCTTTATGGAAAATAAAAATCGTTTGCATTCATTGCATGTCATAGGAACCCGATAGGAATTTATTTCTCTTTTAAATTTATATAATTTATTCTCTTTTTAATATACATATAATTTTAATTGATTTCTCTTTAAATGTATAGATACTCTTGAATTCTTGTAAAATGTTTGATTGTTCGATATTACGACCAACCATGTTTGTCTACTGATCAGTAAACTGCGGATCTTTATGCAAAATTGTCTGCATTAATTTCAAGCTACAGGAGCAATAGCGTTTTAACGGTACGAAAAGATTGTTGTTTGTTTGCAGATATTCTTGACCATCGAGAAGGGCCTATCCTGACGTTCTAGCCAACGCACAGTGGTCAAAGACCCCCAAAACGTGGCCAAAACATCAAGACGTTTCTGGATTTCATTGAAAATTTGTGATATAATGTTGGACTTGAAATCTTCGAAAACAAAATGGCCGATCCAATATGGTAGATGGGTATTTGAAAAAACGATTTGATTTCTACAGAAATTGGTAGTACGATGTTTTCGGGATCTCTGATTACGAATCTAAACTTGAAATTCTCAAAAACAAAATGGCCGATACAATATGGCGGTCATCTACGTTATAAAATTATTGTTTGCGATTAAAAGATAGATATTCGGGGGTTTTTGAGTTCGCTGATTATAAATTTAGGTACAGTAGCTTTCGAGGAGTTTTGGGGTACATCTTGAATGAATTTCGATGCAGCCAAATTTCCTGCTGTTCGAAAACTCATTTGTGTAGCATATGATAATTGTTCTGCAGGAAATTTCGAACGTATCTCTTCCGTTTTCCTTCGTTTTGTTCTTTCACGAGAAATTTCGAATTCCGTAGAAGGATGACCATCTTTGCATATAGGTTAAGTGGCTACAGGTACCCGAAAGGCTATGCTTTTATCGAGACAATCGGAATATTTTGCAAAAAACTTCTTCTGTATTCTGTGTACGCTCTTATTCTATAATGCCACTTTGTTCTCATAACGTGAAATAGTTTTAGCAGTGCCACCTTCATTTCGTTATTCACTTCAATGAAACATCCATTTTGTTCTAAAATTTGCTTGTTTAAATTATTTCTTATAATTTCCCCGTTTTCGTGTAAATTATTCTTGATAATAATGAAAATTTATTTCCTCGTAAAACGTATTTCATTATCACAGGATCCTGAAAGGAAATGAAAATAAATATTATAAAAATAAGTATCACATTTAATTATTTAATTACTATTTAAGAATGACTACCTGAACCCTTGCGTTTGCTGGGACTATCTCCCCCCCCCCCCCCACTCGCTCACATTGCCTCAAGGGTGGGGATAGATGGGTTCCGGAGTCATAAAACTCTACCATTGTATATACAAGGTATTCACATTGCACAGTTTCACAAGACAGTGGAATTTCTTGTTCAAAATATATAAATAAATGTTTCAAATATAAAATTGTTTATAAAAAAAAAATTAATTTTCTACGTCCTCCATACGTTCTGATTATAATCCTTCGAAAGCTGCTTCAATTTTACATGACAATAAAGCGTATCTCTCACAGTTTCAGAAGAAACGCAAGTTGCAAAAGGTTGCAGCTAATTTTTTCAAAATTGCAGGATAATGGTATATATTACACGATTCGTAACTTTCACTCTATATCTTTAAAATTGACGCCTTCATTGTTACGCTCTCTTTTGCATACATTTTGTTATCAGTTAACAAGAAACATCTGGCACCAAAAACAATTAAACTTACCTCCACGAACAGCATCCATAATGCACAATTAAGATCAAGACAAATTCCAACAAAATGTAAAACTCCGTACACTTACAATTCGCACCGAGTCTCGCAAGGGTCAGAAATCACTGTCTACCGAAACCGGAGTTCGGACTGCGACTGTTATTCAGATATAAAAATGCGAACTTTTTCCCGTTTAACCTTGTATAGAGCCACGGTCAGAGTACCCAACCCAATAATTAAAACATACCTAGGTGGAATTTTAAATTTTAGGTTTCGGCCACGTTTTTGGGACTTTTTGACCACTGTGCAACGTGAGGCAGCTCTGCTCTCATTTCAAAGGAGTTCCCCATACGCCATATGATATCCCACTTTGTACGCGCTTGGACAGAAAACATTGGTCCAATGAAATCGACGATATGTATAGACAAAGGAATAAACAAGATACTATTTACAATTCGTCGTTCAGTTTACTATGTAATAGTTGGTGTGTTAAATTCACTGGTATAGTTCCTTGTTGTAATGTTGCGTGATACACGTGAAACCACAATGATCGCTTATAAAAAGTCGAGACAGGAAATTTATTACCACAGTGAAGAAAATCGTTTCCCGTCTTACACATCCGCTAGCGGTATAGTTCCGTCTGTTAGGATAACGAAAATGAAAGTGTTTACCGTGAGTTTGTTAATTGTTAATTCGGTATTGTGGAACGTTGAGTGCCCGCCGCCGGATAATAACGATATTTATGCGATCGATGCGGCAGGTATCAATAATTTATAATTCTAAATCATAAAACATAATTCTGAGCTGGGGAATGTTTGAGTATAATGAAAATTAGAAAATTTGTTGAATAATAGGTGCAGCGAAAACAATTTGATTTCCTGTTGTTGTTTTGTGAATAATTTGCGATCATTTTCTGGGTACAATACTTTCTTGTATGAGGGAAACAATTCTTCCTCGTATTCTTTATAATTTATCTTTCCTTTTCCGTGAGCAAAAAAAATGGAATTAATTACAATTGAAACATCTTCTTTGGAATTGTCCTCTTTGTGAAACAGTTAGAAACAATTTTCGGATATAAACAATTGTAGAAGCGGTGGAATGGTAGGATTGGTATGCAAGCGAAAGAGAATTGGAGGAGATGATCGAACGAATTTCTTGTTAGAATGCAGAGAAACGATAAAGCTGCGTACCGAATTAAGGAGGGAAGTGTCGTGCAAGCCAAGGGAAACTTTCGTGACGTTAACGCCAAAATCAGGAGTCTCGTATATTCCTAACGTGGTATCGGTGAAAAAATGCGGAGGTTATTGTTATAATAATTTATCCTGCATGCCTACGGAAATCAAACGCAAGGTGTTTGCAGTTGAAGGCATTCAAGATAGAAAGTGCTATCGCGTTTATGTCAACGAACACGTGAATTGCGGGTGAGTCGTAAATAAAAAAGCATTTTATTCACTCTTCGCTGCTCAATCTTTGGTGAAAAAATAAAAACAATTCTTCTCTATCTAATTCTTCAGAACATTCTAGTATTTTCTTTTACGACGATTCTATCGTTTGTTGCGTTTAAAAAAATTCGTAAAATTACCATACGAAGTAATAGACAGATAAAAAAATCTCGAACGAGTCCTTTTCGTTTGTTGGTCGTAGCATTTAAATTTACCAGAAACAAAACCGAGTATGCAGAAAAATAAACGCAGTCGACGAGCCTAAGGCTTTTTCTTAATAAAAGAGTAAATTTAAATACATCTGCGTCAAAAATAAAAATACAAATTTTTCCCCTAATTATCTATCGACATCAGATGTGGATGCAGCGTGATGAAACACCATTGCAATCAACATCAATGGTACGACACGTTCAGTTGCGCGTGCCACTGCATAGATGATATGCGGGAGGATGCATGCAGGCGTCAAGAGAACATGACCTGGGATCCCGCGACGTGCGAATGCACTTGCGTTGAGCAGCAAGAAGAGTGCTCCACCGGATTAGAATGGATCCCATCTCTGTGCAGGTTGGTTCAAGGTCACGGGGCATCGTGATATCGCGTTTGACAACGTTTTCTTTCGGTTCCAGATGCGCCAAAGTGATGATGTAGGTGGGCCAAACTCGAGGACGTTGCCAAAAACTACCTCGAAGAAACGAGGAATAATAACGAGACTTGTTTTTAAATTATCTACCGTCGAACGATCTTCTCGAGACTTTGTTGAACATTTTGAAATGTAATCGTAATAATTAAAGACTTATGCAAATTTAAAAAGAAATATGAAGTTCCATAAAACACGATTCTGGTTTATTTTAATTAATTAAATAATCAATTGTTGATTGCTTGCTGTTTCCACTTACTGACAGAGAATCTATCAAGCTACCAATTCGCTGCTCCCAATTTGCTGTCAGAGAATTTATTGACATACCGGCTAGTTTATTCTATCAATTATCACATCGTAAAAACATTATTACGTTCCCATAACAATTTCCATAACGCTCCACGAGTATTTGATTTGATTGTTACCTGATGTCTAAGCAGGAGTGATTAAATAAAATTTCACTGCGCTGTTACGTGTAGCAGATATTTATTAGTACAACAATTCTATGACGATCTATTACGGCAGTCCTTCACAAAAGTGATAACCTCAACATCCTCACATAGCTTCCACCGAGGCAGTCTCAAAGTTGTTTAAATAATCACCAAAATTGACCCAGGTGTGGTCCCAGAGCGTTGGATTCGCTCTGTTGTCCCAAGGAAGGTTCCCAGGTGGCTTTGCTGTCGCGTTTAGCTTCTTCAGCTCTGCCTGCAAGTGACTGACGATAGTTGGCAGTCTGAAATCAATGTGTAATATCATTAATATTATTAAATTAATTTCCAGGGTGGTCGCGCTTAAGCTTCAATATAAAATCTGTATTTTTTAGATTTTTTTTCTTGGATTCTTCGTTTTTTTACAACCAGAGTATGCAACTTAAAAATCGGAAAAAATTCTCGGATATGCGGCTCGTCGTGCTAAATGTGTCAAATTTTTTTAAGAATTTTTAAATGCGATTAAATACGGTAAAAACTGAATTTTCCTTTGCTCTCCGTAATTACCCTTACAGAAGAGGTATAGTTTACATTAAAATGGACTAACAATAAATAAGAGAAACTGCAACAAAAAAATCAAATTTTTAATACATTTTTTAAACAAAAAACTTTTGTTAAAATCTTCTTGCACGACTACATTTTCCATTGAAAAACACACAATTTAACAAAAAATTCAAATTTCTTCGACCTCTGGTTTCCGAGATATCTCAAAAAATATGGTTTTGACCCCCAACTTTGAGGGCTGTTTTCACCCCTTCAAAGTGGATGGTTGCCGATAAAAAAAAAACACGTGTCAGATATTTTTCAATGAACTATAAGCTCCCATACGTTTCATCAAAATCGGATTTTCGCATCTGAATATGTTCCCTTGTAAGATTAGTATCCACTTACTTGGCAGCAAGATTGACGGTCTCGCAAGGATCAGCGATGACGTTGAAGAGACACGGTGCCTCGAGAGGCTTGCAACGTGGTACAGTCTCGTTTTTAGGTGAACATTCGATCATCACTTCTGATCGTAATTTCCGAACCTCGTCAGCTTTCAGCTGCAAACCAACGCTTGCAGCCGCTCTTCCTGCTGTGCTACCTATTACTCCTCCCACATCATAAATCGAGTCTCTTCCCGATGGCCCGTACCAGCCGTCCCACGTTCCACCATAGGTAGTCCCTGTCAACAATCTCAATTTTACATATCGATAATAATTGCAATAAATCCATCCTGTTGGTCCATACGAAATGTCCGATTTGTAACAGTGACGTCAAACAAACGTAACATTCTCCTAAATAAAACCCATTGATCGAAATAAATTTTAACACTAGGTTTACGGAGCACTGAAAGTGACTATTTTATAATGCGTTAGAAAAGCAACGAGAATATATCTTTCCAAATTTTTAACCGTTTTCTTTAACACTAGAAAGACTGAAACTTAGTATAATACCTATATTGCCCAGAAGCAGTCATAATGACTGCATTGTGAAAGAATAACTAATGTGTAAAGAAAGTTTAAAATTAATTTTTAATATTTTTTATATTATTTACAGTTATATAACAAGTTATTAGTAAATATTAACAAGAAAAAAAATTTACTTTTCCTGGGCATATTGATGACACTTTCATTTTCATCATTGGTGATCGACTCTTCTTCTAGTTGAAATTAAAAAGCAGTCAAAATGACTTCCTTGGGCAATCTAGTGTTAACACTAGAATTACCGAGCGCTAAACGCGACTGGTGTATATTGCCTTCTAATAACGACAAGAATGCATGTACAACTTTTGTTTAAATATGTGTCGAAAACATTACTCCGGAAAACATTTTTATAATTTCAATATTTGTAAACGAAAAATTTAGAAACCAGTCATTATGACTTGTCCGGTAGTTCTAGCGTTAATAATGTATAACCGAAGAAATAAATTTATTGAATAATTCCTCGTGCATGAATCTTTATAATCTCGATAATCGTAAATAAAAAATATTAGAACGTGTCATTTTGACGAGTCCCGTAAATCTAGTGTTAATGAATAGACTGCGGATTTTATGCGATTATGGCAGGAAAATGTAGGTATGATTTGAAGCAGTAAAAACATTAGAATAATTTTAAGGTACTGCGTTCTATTACTTTCAATCTATTAATTTTATGAAACAAATTCAATTTCATTCTTCAAGTCGGTTGCGTTTCAGATAAAATGTTTTTATTTTGCATAAAGATCCGCAGTCCATTGATAACATTTGCATTTCAAAATCGGATATTCTTCATGCTACGACTTAACACTTTAACTACTGGACCAGTCAAAATGACTGATTTCTAATTTTTTCTTTTACAAATATTGATATTATAAATATGTTTTCAGGAGTAACTTTTTTTTAGTACGCGTCTCTATTGAAGTACATATTTAAATAAAAATTGTACGAAATCTGAATAAATGCAGTCATATTGTTATTATAAGGCAGTATACGCCAGTCGCGTTTATTACTCGGTAGTTCTAGTGTTAATACAATCTACTAACACTAAAGAAAAATAAAAAATGTCAATAAAGCTTCGCTATCATCGAGGTAAATTAAAAGATGCGAGTCTTTACCTTGCATCAGCTTCCACTCGTCGACGGTGATGGCAGAAACGCCAAAGATGTCATCGATATTGTGAAAGACAGTGGACCGGGATCCCTGAGCGTTATCTCTGAGAGCTTCCCACATGTCGAAACCATCGATATCGTGCAAATTCGATTGATTGCCTCCGACAGCAGACAGCAGTGTCGGTAGCCAATCAGTGACGTGGAAATACGTCTTGCTAACCGCCCCGTGATGCTTCAACCACTTGGCCGACCAAATCAGACCGGCTCCCCTAACTCCGCCTATCGCAGACACATTACTGATCATTAGACAGCGGATCTTAATGGAAAATATACATTTTCTATGTAAAATCAGAACAAACTGGAATAGAATAGAAATTTCTTTTCTTTTTTAATAGGTTTAACCCTTAGCACTCGAATGACGACTCTGAGGCGCCACTACAAATTGCTACACCATTATTCAGTTCTCTCTCACGTCATTTATAAAATATAAATAATCATGCTACTGCTGCTGCTGCCACGACAAAGTGGCTGCACTTGTTAATTTTGATAACAACAGACACAAAGATTAGCAGAACCCTTCCGGTGGAGATCACGATCGATCGAGGCACGAATCATTGCCAAGGCTGAGTACTCACCTTCCCAAAGAGTATTCTTCCCACCCCTAAGCGGCCAATTGGAGGCGGCGTTTTGGTTGAAACCCGAGGGAGGTCCGCCATTATCCGTGGAAAAAATGATTATGCTGTTTTCCAGCATTCCCTTTTTACGCAACGCGTCCACCACGCGGCCGACCGACTCGTCTAACTTTGTTAACATACCTGAAATCCGTCACCATACACAGAAATTCTTTTTCTACTTTAACGATCTTAGTTGAAAGCAATATGTTGACGTTCTTAAATTCTTTTAATGGTTGCACTGTTTTTAATTGCAACAACTTATATTTGTCATAAATGCGGGAAATCCGAAATCTAATTATTATTGTATAACGTACCACTCGATTGCTATACGTTTTGGACTCCCTATAGTTAAAATGTGAATATGCAACTACTAATAAGCGAATGGTAGCAAGTACTGAGAACGCAAAAGTTCTCATTAACATTAACACTAGATTTACGGGGCCCGTCAAAATGACGGATTCAAAAATTTTTAATTTACGATTATTAAGAGTGTAAGGAAGCATTCATGAGGAATTATTAAATAGATTTACAAGATAATTTTTATTTTAGAGTGAATGATTTTTATAGTTAGAGGCATAAAATTTAATTTTATTATTTATTTAGATTATATAGGTATTTTTTATATTGGGGTAGTTTTATTAATTTCTTTTTTTATTTTTATTTATAGAAAAGATTATAGAATTTTTTTGTATGCATATTAGAATAAAAATCGCTGGAGATCTAAGTAAATACAATCTTATTATTCTTATAAAGCAATGTAAAATAATCAATTTTAGTGCTCCGTAAACCTACTATTAAGAAAATATTATGGTAGCTAAAATCTCTTGAATAATTCTATGCTTCAAAAACAGGAATAAGAGAAAGAGTAATTGTCGCAAATTGTTTGAATATTGTTTGCTTACCAGCGAAGCGTCTGCGATTGTAATCGGAGATGTCGTTGAACTTTGCGACCTCGTGATCGGGGGCTGGCAGAGGGTTGTAGGGATTCCCAGAGTGCACTGCAGCGTGAGCAAAGTAGAGGAACATGGGGCGACTAGTATTGTGAGCGTCGATCACTTTCTCAGCCTCCTTGGTGAAAATGTCTGTGGAATATTGACCGTGGAGGTCCCAAGCTGGGTCCAGGCCCCTTCTCATGTCCAGGCCCCAGTAAGGCTGTGTTAAAATTAAGAAAACAACAATTCAGAAAATATACAGTTGGTGTAGAAAGTCGCAACTCCTACACCCTTTAAAAACGAAAGAACTTTTTATAATTTCACCAAACAGCTCGATTTTTTGTTCGAGATGTTAGGAGGATGAATTTACTAATTAATGCGTAGTCCAAGGACGTAGACGTGGAAGTTTCAAATGATCACGATCATTAAAGAGAAATTTGATTCTGTCTTCAGCTGCTTGCAATTTCTTCAAACAATTTTTATTTTTCATAAACCTCCGCAGTCGGTGATGATTAGAAATAAAAAATGGATTCTATTAACACTAAACCTACCAAGCATTAAAACCATCGGCGAATGTTGCCTTATAAAAACGGCAACCCTAGATTTATTCAGATTGTCTGTCATTTCTAGTATAATAGATGCTTGACCAAGGAAATTTATTCCATTATTTTACATAAACGAATATTTCCAATTTTAATCATTGCAAAATATAAAACCGGTCATTTGACCATGGTAGGTTTAGTGTTAATTACAGCACTTGAACTCTTTGACTCACGGATTCAACGGCGGAGTGGTCGAAATAATCATGATGGCCGCTCCAGAAGCCAAGATGAGTGTCGAATCCTCTGTAAGTCGGTGTGTACTCTTTTGTATAAAATCCTAGGTGCCATTTTCCGACGATATGAGTACTATAACCGAGCTCGCTCAGGTATTGCGGAAGAAGTTTTTCGTGTAGAGGAAGTCCTCTTGGCTCGGCGCACTTCAGAACCTATTATAGTAAAATTATTTATGAAACTAGCAATAGACATAGACAAATACCGCAAATTTTAATCTTACCCAACGATTTGCATTGCGTAAGATAAGAGGTAGACAAAGATGGTCGCCTTTCTCCATTCTTACGCCGGGAAGAGAAAATACTACGCGCCGAAAGTTATGGCAAGCGAGTAGAAAAATACTATGTCGTTTTAATTCGCACTGTGCCAATTTAATAACATTGGAACGTATTATATTATTTCGAATAAAATTGAATAATTGAAGAATAATCAATTGGGGAACGTTTGCTCATCGGTCCGCAGTAATTTGCGCACACGATGTGAATTTAAATTTTAATCTACCGAACGATTTGCATTGCGTAAGATAGGAGATAGACAAAGATGGCCGCCTTTCTCCATTCTTACGCCGGGAAGAGAAAATACTACGCGCCGAAAGTTATGGCAAGCTAGTAGAAAAATACTATGTCGTTTTAATTCGCACTGTGCCAATTTAATAACATTGGAACGTATTATATTATATCGAATAAGATTGAATAATTGAAGAATAATCAATTGAGAAATGTTTGCTCATCGGTCCGCAGTAATTTGCGCACACGAGGCAGTAAGGGAACCGTTTGTTTACTGCACGAACATAAGGCCACATTATTAACAGTCTAAATCGGTGGACCGATTAAACTTTTGTACAGTAAATGGCCCAACAAAGACCGCGAGCTGCCAGAACCATTTAATCGCCTCATGTAATACACAACGCTCACAAAAGACGACAACAAAAGAACAATCGACGATTTGACGTCCATATTCTCTAACAATGCTGTTACAAAACCATCTAATTTAACAACAATTTCTAGAGCAATCTTCAAAATTTTATCTCAAACAAATAACCCTCAAATATTTGAGAATCAAATCTAAAAGGTAAGTTCTCAATAATTCTAAAAACGATTTCAATCTCAATAAAATATAAATAAAAGAACAACCTTAACAGTAAAAAGATTGAATACATACCAAAAAAATAAAATTTCTTTCACAGTCTAAACTGTATAACAATTGAAAAAACGTGCAAAAAATCGACGTTTCAGATTAGGGAGACTCCTAGTAAAACAATATGATTCTTATTATTGTTAGACTGCGGATCTTTATGCAAAATAAACATTTGTCAACTCAGTTCTAAAGAACAGAAGGCAGATGACAATGTACTTCTCTGCTGAATAATTTTAATAACCCGAAAATGATTAGCAATATTCTTAAATTCTTGTAATGTCTTCTAAGTTTTGTCACTTATTCATTTCTGCCATGAATGCATAAAATCCGCAGTATACTTATTATTTATTAGGTGTACGAACGCCAGTGACAGTTTTAACAGAAATTGAAAAAGTGTAAAAACAAACAAAAATTCGACGTTTCAGATTAGACTAGATTAGATTAAATTAGATTAGTGACTGTCAGCGTATACTTCGTCTATTTGACCAGGTGTCAACCAAATGCACCTACCCCGTGTTGCATTCCAGTATGAATGGCATCCTTGCCAGTCATTATGGCACTCCGCGACGGCGTGCAGATCGGGCTGACATAATACCGGTCCAGAATAAGCCCCGAGTATGCGAGCGCGTCAATATTTGGCGTCGGAATCTGCCCGGAACCGTGGAACCCTACGTCGTTCCATCCCTGCGAATTTCTTCAATTTGCAAACCTACGTTCGATTTACTACATAACCACACAACTGTAAAATCACAAGTACCATACTGTGCTGCGATCGCCTAAATGTTTCTACGATACAAACGCTTTAGAATGTGATATAAAATTGCAAGAGTGGTGTCAATCGATGCCGACTATTAATATCTTTAATTCGCTTCATAAAACTTGCTATTTCTTCGAAATAATATTGATTGTTGAAGAATAATTCTCAAGGGAAAACGTAATTCAATTGTATAGGGATTTTTATGACTCAATTTTTAATTAAATAACCCCCTAAATTTTTAAATAAAAATTTTCATTCTATTACGCGTGATTGGCTCATGCGATTTTATCATTTCTATTGTTTAGAAACAGAATTGGTTTTCTGAGAATTTATATTCTTCAAAAACAATATTCATTCTATATAAATAACTCATCTGGTGTCAAAGAATCAGATAGAAATTGTTATTCTTTGAACATGAAATTGATTTCATTAGAATTTCCATTCGGTGACACTAAATTCACGAGAATTCTTATTCTTTGCCAGCCTAATTGTTTTTTTCTATCAATATTTATCCACATCGCCCGAGGAATTTATTATAATTCATTCAAATTAATTAATGTATGAACAATTGGTGTAATTATTCTTCTTATTTCTGTTCCTTGAAAATAAAAGTATCCGCAGAGAAATTTCTATTCTGTGACAATTACATCAGTAGCAATGAACAACATCAAAATTGTTGTATCTAAATAATTTGATATCGGCGCAAGGTTCGATCTATTTGAATTCAATCAAATAGATCGAACCTTGCGCCGATATCAAATTATTTAGATATATCTCATAATACGATCGATAGAAATTATAATTATAAAAATTGTTAATCTGCAAAAATCAAAATTGTTTCGATAGAAATTCTAATTATTCGACAAGCAAATTTGCACCGAAGAAGAACATAGGTAAATATCATTTATTCTTCGACATATAAAATTCTTTGAACAAGATCGACCGAATGTCAAATATTTTCTTATGGCAATTTATATTTTCTACATATTCCACAGTGTATTCTGGGTCTGTTTGGACCATCATCGTTCCATAAACTTCGCCAGTTTGAAGTTATCTAGATCTAATTAGATGAATTTTAGCATTCAGCATCGATGAGGTCCCCAAAATCGTCGAACAATAAAATGAACAATATCGTTACGCTCCTAAATAAGTTATACGAAATCGTGCAACAGCGTCTCACCAAATCATCAGCCAAAATGAAAACAACGTGCGGTTGATCGGCCGCAGCCACACACCGGTTGTTTATCAAAACGATCAACGATAACCACTGAACTATTTCCCGTGCTCCAATCATTCTGAAGGATCTGCAACCTCGGGACTCCTTCGAACCACTTTCCTCTTACAACTGTTGTTCTCGTTCATTTAATGATAAAGAAACCTCAGAGTCTCTCGCGGTCACTTTTTCGAATCTCTTTCGCGATCACTAAACTTCCTGCTAACGATCTATTAATCAGTGATGAATGAAAAAATTCCTCGACCGTTCTCAAACGGTTATATTATTGAAAGTTTGGATAAAACGAAGATTCCTTTCTCTGGACGACGAAATCGGCTCGAGAGACGAGCACTGGGGCCAGCGGCCGGTGCTCAACTGTCATGGTCTTCTTCTTCTTTTATGGTGGGGGCGACTCTGTTCACTGTGTTGCATGTTTGAGGGTCCGTCTACGCTTCGTGGACAAGATACCGAAGACTTCGGTCGTTGACGCCGTGAAATTTGAATCTAATTAGCGAGAAGCACGGTCGAAAACCTGTAGTGGACGCACATGGAACAGGCGACGCCATCTTGTCGCCGGCACGATATCCCGGACAGTTTTTTAACCCTGGAAATTTATTAAAAAACGATTAGCAATTTAAGCATGGAAACTCTTCGGGGATACACTGATGTACACTGTACAAAAGTTTTGATAGGATTAGCAAAATGCAAGAGGATCGAGGAGGAGGAGGATTTTATTTCATTTAGCACATTCGATTAATGAACGGCATAAAAATGTCGGCTAAAACGATTTGTTAACACGTTCAGCGCCATGTCACCCATATCTGGGAATTATTTATACAGAATTGAAAATGAATTTTTACGTTGGTAGATTGAGTGTACAAATTTCCTTACGATCTGAGGAATAGAAGAGGTTTGAAACAGCAATTAATATCAGAAAACTAAACTTCTTAGTTTCTGTTTTATTAAATATATTGCTTTGTGTAATTTTTATGATTGTGGAGTGGGCGCTGAACACGTTAAACGTCATAGAAAATTTTTGGTATTGTCATGATTGACATGGTTAAACAGCGTAAAAATCGCATTATCTACCTACTATGATCGAAATGGAAATGAGTCGATTTAGATTGCTATCCGAGTTAATGGACACCTACTGTCAAAGGGATGGGACACCGTTTTATCAAAGGGATGGTCACCGTGTATGAAAATGACTGACACCTTGTATAAAAAAGGTTGCACATTGAATACAGCTGTTAGTGTCCACCTTGTTCCCTGACCGTGAAGATTAGTCAGTGATTAATGATCATTTCTGTATTGGGATAAAAATCGTGAGATTTTCTATTTCTCTGATCGATTCCAGTAGAATTTTTGTTTGCGTTAAATAATTATGTCAACTGCAAAGGCACTGCAAAACAAGCGAAAGCTTTTAAGCTATGGTTTACTCAGTGATCAGAATTGAGTCTCATTGTCGTCACTTGACACACTGCAGCCTAGGGCAACGACAACTCAATTTGCTCCATCAAGTTCAAGACGTTTGTACAGTGAAATTAGCTGGGCGCTTGGCATTCGAGACAGGTTGCGCTAATTCTGCGAATTAACATAACCAGTTTTCGAGGGACGTATACAGCCAAGGAAAACCGGGAAAACATGTCTGGGCGCGAACGGAGTATTGTTTCGACGATCGTCGCGTTGATGATTAATTCGACGACTGACTGCAAGATCACTTACGATGACTTGATAGAGACAACGGTATGCCAATCATACTAAATCTTTGAATTAGCTTGAATTTTTAGTTTTCTCGAAAAGTATATTCCTTGCTCGTAATGTTGACTATCTTCTAGCTGATAATTATGTTAACAGCCTAGCGTGACTTAAGATGTGATTGAGAAACTTGTGTTTTCCATTTTGTCGACTGCGAGAGAGAGAGAGAGAGAGAGAGAGAGAGAGAGAGAGAGAGAGAGAGAGAGAGAGAGAGAGAGGGAGAGGGAGAGTGGTGATGAAGAGACTATTTTAATCAGCAACAGACGAATATAAAAACAAAAGTGGATTTTATATAGAGATTTAGATAACGAAATAATTGTTGAACGACGACTTTAAATTTTTTGCTAGCCGTTTTTTGTTTTTATGTCATTTTTTTAGAGATTTTCAAGGTCACCTTAATTTTTTTAAGTTGAACCACCCTTTTTTCAAACACGTCCGATGATAGTCCCTCACATTACGAATTCAGTGGCTATAATTACTCAAGGTCATTCAAGGTCACGGACAGAGTTCAACATCCCTTCAAAGCCCGTTTACAGGCATGTATCGATGTTAAATCTTATACGTTATCTCTGTCCGCGACCTTGAATGACCTCGAGTAAATATATTCACTGAATTCGTAACGAAAGGGACTATTACTGCGAGAGAGAGGGAGAGAGAGAGAGAGAGAGGGAGAGTGGTGATGAAGAGACTATTTTAATCAGCAACAGACGAATATAAAAACAAAAGTGGATTTTATATAGAGATTTAGATAACGAAATAATTGTTGAACGACGACTTTAAATTGTTTGCTAGCCGTTTATGTAATTACTTGGCAATATAAAAAAAATAATTTTCTCCATACTTTTGGGTTGAGATTTTTTAGAGTTGAATAGAACGACGATGAAAAGATTCTTAAAAAGATTTAAAAGATTATTGAACAGTAAAAGATTTATAAAATCACGACTACTGTTCTCTACAGTCAACCATCCAATTCATTGTTAATATAAAAAGAATTTGCCCTTCATTTTTAAATGACAATTTTCAAGACTTGCCCGACAAACATGATTCTATCTTCTTTTTTTTTAGATGAAGTTTTTTCAAACTTGCACAGTGTTCGACAAAGACGATGCTCTTCTATTGGCCGGTGAATACGAAGAGTTTCTCGAAAGACCAACCTTGAAGGACTTACCGATTGCCCTAATAGCAGAATCAGAGTTCTCAGCGTTCGATCTATTCACTCTAAGCAGATACTCGTTCGCAGTGTTCAAACAGTTCCACTTTCTGCATCTACTATGGAAACTAAACCAGTTTCTCGTGGTAGCCTCCACGCAGCCATTACTGAGACTGCTCCTGCAAAGGATAAAGGACTCGACTTGGTCCAATTCCAGCGGCTACCATATTCTGATAGACAAGAAGACAGAGGTTCACGGATGTGCAGATGCTTACCGATTTCTTTGGGCTGCCTGGGAATACGATCTTGTGTCTACGATCTTTTTGTGCGTCGATCCTGCTGATGGGTTGATGATCTATACTTATAATCCTTATTCTAGTAAAGCTCCTAACGGGTGGGTCAAGTCTGGACAATTTAGAGGACGGGCTGGACATCCTTGGGTACTTTTCAAGAAGAAGTATCGTGATGGTAATGTATTTTTTTATTTGTTCTTTAACACGTTGACTGGCGTGTCAGCCATATATGGGTGACGGAATTATTTGTCCATATTTAAAAATTAATTATTACGCTAATGTAATCATTGTATCAATTTGGTTAATATCTGGGAAAATGCAAGAGGGTTAAAACGTTATTCAGTGTCACACATTTGAATTCTGTAATGATTATTTTATTAAATATATTGTTTCGATTTTATGAAATTTTTGAGGTCGCTGCTTTGAACCTTTTGGTTGTGAAGTGATACGTTAAAATTCATATGGGACGTTGATCATTTTTGGGGGACCCTTCTAGTCTTCGATCCTATTTGAAACTTTTTTATAGGTTACATTTAACATTGGGTTATATGTATAAAAAATTGTAATTCCGTCCTTTCGTTTTTAATGTTTTTAAAAATTGTCCAAGTTAACGATTCTTTGACCAGTATACCTTGTCGCAACGATTGATATTATTACTCGGCCTAAGAGGACATTAATTATTTTCTGGTCACCCTTGTAGTCTGTCAATCTGTCCGAAATTTTTTTCATGAGATAGATTAAACATTCGGTCACATGTACAAAAAATTTTAATATCGTCCTTCCATTGACAAAGTCTTTAAAAATTGTCTACGCCAGTAGTTAAGAAAAATTCCCAAATAAAATGGATCATCGAATCGATCAAACGTTTGCGGTTAATCTAAGTTTTATGAGATCATTTTGTAAGATCGATGAATTACACTGTCATAAAATCGGCCTTGGTTCCAGGTCCGAGGATGTGCGAGGGTCTATGGTTCGATAAAACGACGGATCTAAACGGGTACGAGGTCAGACTGAACGCCATCGAGTTTAAACCCCACCTAAGCATAGATCCCGATAAGCCAGGCCTGGACAGATTCGCCGGCGACAATGGCGAGATCGTGAAAATGGTGCTCGGCAAGCTGAACGCGACCTTGAACGTGGACGTGCATAATGGCACCGCCTACGAGCTCGGCGGCATCGAGTCTCACGGGAACGTGGTGGGAATGCTGGCTGATGTGGCCAACGGCGAGGTGGACATGGGCATGAACGTGAGAAGCTTGCACGCGATGTGGAAAATCGGGTGCGAGTTCCACGCGATTCGATCACTGATAACACTGTCCAACACCAAATTTTTTGTATGAGAAAACAAGTATAATCTCAGGTGAACAATGTAAAAAAGATACATAGAATAAAAATGTAAAGAGGTTGAAAGAAATATCTTGATTTTGGAATTAAAATTCCTTCGAGTGCAAAGGTTAACATAAAATCCATGTCACTGAATTTTGTCTATGGTGTAAATGGGCCAGAAGGGTACTTTCTGATGGAACAGAGTAAACTAATTACACTGTCCAACAAATTTCAAATTTTTTTTATGTTTCCTAATAACTGTTGGTGCGTTATGCACCAACCAACCAAAGCTGTTATTAGGAAACATAAAAAAAGTTGAAATTTGTTGGACAGTGTAATTAGTTTACTCTGTTCCATCAGAAAGTACCCTTCTGGCCCATTTACACCATAGACAATATTCAGTGACATGGATTTTATGTTAACCCTTTGCACTCGAAGGAATTTTAATTCCAAAATCAAGATATTTCTTTCAACCTCTAACATTTTTATTCTATGTATCTTTTTTACATTGTTCACCTGAGATTATACTTGTTTTCTCATACAACAGTTGAATTTTTAGTAATTTATAAAATAGAGAGAAATTTAATAATATAAAAACTATTTTCAATAATGGTATAGCAATTTTTAATGGTGACTTAGAGTCACCATTCGAGTGCAAAGGGTTAACTCAGAAATGGTACTCTGTTTCCTCAAAAAATGCCATTTTAGGTTCTTTCTAAAAATTCTGTAGAAAATGGTTGAACTATGATTTCGCTACGGAAAAATTAGTACGATCTGTGCAAAGTATGTACTTTTAGTTAAGGTACTTGTTTAAGAAAAAGGTCATTTAATTTTTTCAAGAAAAAATTCATGAAGATGGCGTTCTTCTCAGGCTACGAAATACCATCTCAGATTCCTTTCGGAACATTCTGTAAAAATTGTTTGAGCTATGATATTGCAATATAAAAATTCGTACAAGTTGTACGCAGTATGCACTTTTAGATAAGATATTCGTTTAAAGAATGTGTACATTAATTTTTTTAGAAAAAATTCAATGAAACGTGTGTTTCTATTTCATCTTCATTAGAATGCATGTTCTGGTTGAGAAAAGCTTCGCTTGTTACGGCTGTTATAGAATCATTAACAACATTGAAAATGTATGTTTAGGCAAACCTACCCACACGGACACGACGGTCTTTGCGTAGTCACGCAACGATCAGGCCAAATTTCTGAGTACATGAAGATCCTGTCTTTCATGTCACCGGGAGTGATCACTGGGAACGTCGCAGTCTTTCTGATCGCCCTATTAGTACTCGCTAAACACGAAGGTGTTCAATCGGCGAGTTTAGACATAATTCGTTTGCTGACTTGCGTGTCTATACGTCGAATGCCGCAGCACTCCGCCTACAGGATCTTCTTCAGCAACGTGTTCCTGATGTTTTTAATCATAAACGCTTTGCTACAAAGTCACTGGGCTTCGTTGCTGACTGTACCTGTCTCTCGGCATAACATCAGAACCGCGGAGGATCTCAAGGTAGCAAAATCCTTTCAGAAATCATCACAGGCAAGCACCCACCTTAATATCTTCAATTCGCTTCATAAAACTTACTATTTCTTCGAAATAATATTGATTGCTGAAGAATAATTTTCAAGGGAAAACGTAATTCAGTTGTATAGGGATTTTTATGACTCAATTTTTAATTAAATAAACCCCTAAATTTTTAAATAAAATTTTTCATTCTATTATGCGTGATTGGCTAATGCGATTTTATCATTTCTATTCTTTAGAAACAGAATTGGTTTTCTGAGAATTTATATTCTTCGAAAACAATATTCATTCTATATAAATAACTCATCTGGTGTCAAAGAATAAGATGGAAATTGTTATTCTTTGAACATGAAATTAATTTCATTAGAATTTCCATTCGGTGACACTAAATTCACGAGAATTCTTATTCTTTGGCAACCTAATTTTTTTTTTCTTGCGTAATTCTTTCGCGTAATCTTTGCTGAAACACGTCAATTTTAAACTTCCACATTTTATCCGCTCCAACATGATTATTCTTGCTCAAGGTCATTTCAAGGTCAAAAAGGTGGTATCCACTAAATTCAGTTTTTTTATTGTCTATCATGCTATCGTAAAAAAATATACTATTCCATTTAAAAAAAAAACATCGGTGACCTTGAAATTTCATTAAAAAACACATCAAAAGTTTTTTTCTTTAACATTATATTTGCCCCCTGCAATAGCGTCACTTTGTCCTCTAAAGTTTTCTGATAGGACTGTAAATACGACAAATATTTAGGTGCTCCCATTTATGTGGGACACCCTGTATACACATTCGAATAAGCCAACTCTCAAAAAACGGCATCCACTAATTTATCCGTAAAAAATTCATAAAAATCACAATTTCTTCAAGTAGTTAAACATTGATCCCTAAATTGTTGGTTTAGAAACTGATTGTAAATTTTTAAAGGTTTTCTTTTTAATGTGGTACAGGCTTCGAACTACAAGATATACGGATCCAGGTTCTACACAGAGTACATATACGATCCACAGCTACGATCTCGGTTCCACGGTGTCAACTATTATCACGAGTGCAAGCAAAAGGTTCTTCGGTCTCGACACTCCGCCTGCTTGGACGACTGTCTTCACTTGTACGTGGGAAGCACCGAGGAGGATCTGCACCAATCAAAGTGGGTACAGGAAAGTGTACAGGTGTACGCGACCCGGGAAAATTGGCCGTTGTTCAATCGTGTGTCGGACCTGATAAGAGGCGCCGTCGAGGCCGGCCTGGTCAAGATGTGGAGGAAGCGAAACCTGAGGAAGATATTCCTCAAGTGGAAACGGAAGCGGTTGAACGATAAGAGACGGTTCAGGACACTGAAACTCAAGCACATCACCTTCAGCTTCTCCATACTCGCGATCGGACACTCTTGCGCCGCTGCAGTTTTCGTCGGCGAGATCATCGTCGCGCGTTACCGAAGATTTATAAAGGAAAAGAGACATTCTAGAAGACTCAATCGAGGGATACGACCCTCGTACACTTTGGAAAAATTCCATTATTCCGACTCGGATTCGTTTATCAGTTGAGTTTGAGTAAGTTTCGTTTATTCGTGATCTCGTATTTCCAAGAAATGTGTGAGATTAAGATGACGGAGAAGTAGACAATTTTATAGTAACGAACAGACAGCGAATCTTTATGCAAAATAAACATTTTCTATATCAATATTATTTTTTATATCAAACAGTTTCTATATCAAATATATCCTTTGTATCGATCGTAATGTTCTTAATGAGAAATGTTGGGATTTACGGCGCTACGGTTCGATCGTTTGTAAATTAATGTTACCAGGCAATTTTGCTAATAATCAAATAATCGACGTTTCAATCCACGTTTGGATCATTATCAAGATTAATTTTGAAAAGCGTCTGTACGAATGAATATGTTATACAATTTTCAAAAAACTTCTACGCGTGTTGTCACGATGCTCAAAACAACACATTAGATTAAACCAAAGCAAGTGAGTTGATTTTATAAACAATCTTCTACCAACAATGTTTTCTCTACATCAATC
The DNA here is from genome assembly GCA_913789915.3 of Sphecodes monilicornis. Taxonomy (NCBI): domain Eukaryota; kingdom Metazoa; phylum Arthropoda; class Insecta; order Hymenoptera; family Halictidae; genus Sphecodes; species Sphecodes monilicornis. Next base: position 27,326,126 of record OU565290.1, on the reverse strand, counting down.
AATTTACCGTGAAAAAAGTTTTTTGAAAATTGTATAACATATTCATTCTTACAGACGCTTTTCAAAATTAATCTTGATAATGATCCAAACGTGGATTGAAACGTTGATTATTTGATTATTAGCAAAATTGCCTGGTAACATTAATTAACAAACGATCGAACCGTAGCGCCGTAAATCCCAACATTTCTCATTTTCTATATCATTCTGTCTTCAATGGCGCGTCACTATTTCGGCTAATTCGTCAATATTCTTAAGTCGTTTTAATTTTACTGCTTTTTTAAAAGACATCCTTTTCTATTCGTTCCTATCATAAATGCATAAAATCCGTAGTCTAATTATAGCATACATTTATAGATTTAATCGTTCGTTCAGATGTTAATGCATAAATCAATATCGACGGATCAATACAATGTACTTTAGCAATATACTTAAATCGTTTTAATTTTACTGCTTCGTGAAATGGCATCTGTTCGTTTCTATCATAAATGCATCTCTAATTATGGCATACATTTCTAGATTTAATTGTTCGTTCAGATGTTACTGCATAAATCAATATCGATGGATCAGTACAATGTAATTTAGTAAAAATTCTGATTAAGCTACATTCAAGTTTGAAGTTTATAAATTATTATACAGCGGGTCTCTGTAGTAAATAGCTCCTAGAGATTGCAATCTTGCACCTGCTTCGCATTCATTCGTCGAATTCTACGAAATAATATGGATTTTGTTACTGTATAATATGCAGCAAGTCCTGTGGGACTCAAAAGTCTATAATGAAGACAAGAAGATGGCTATGATTGGGTAAAGAAAATTGCTTGGTAAATATTGAAGTGAGCCAATTTAAATAAATCGTACTGTGCTAACCAAACCCTAAACTCTGCCAGTCTTCTGCCAGTCTTTTTTAAAAAGTGCATACGAAAACATCATGGAATTTTCTAACAATGAACAGTAAGAACATCTTTCTAACATTGATAATATGCGTTCATACTCTATTGTCTGAATCGAGGCTGAAAATTGAGTTGGACCAATTTGGAGCTCTCACAGAAGTATTGGTAAAGTCTCTTAAATATACCTAAGACATGATAATGGTTGCACGTATACTTTCGTTGACAGTGCCATTTATTCGCAGACAACGGTGCTAAGCAATTGCGAGACGTCGCATCAAAACACCGTCGGTGTCTTAACGAGTCCACACGCTACCATAGAATGGACCAAAGAGCCTTTAAAATCAGTCTCCATGATCAAGACCAACGACATAAAACAATTTTCACAATTAACAAAGTTCGACCAAAATCTACACACATTTTTCATCACCGTACCCTCGACATATCATTTGAAAAACATCATTGCAACATTAAGAGGCACAAGTCTATGGAACCCTTCTGCTCTTTACATAATTCTCGACGATCGGACAACGCAAGCTAGCTGCCAAAATGCTTATCGATTTCTGAAAATCATGTGGGAACAGGAATTGCTGTCATCGACGTTCGCATGCATTGACAATCAAAGTAACAACTATAAAATGTATACCTTCAACCCTTTCACTTCTTGGGCACCGAAGTCGTGGCAACGAGTGAACGACAATCCTGAAAATCGTCGTGAGAATCCTTGGATTCTGTTGTCACAGACGTTGGACCCAGGTTCGTAATAATTCGACTAGAATTAGCGGTAAAATGGAAAGTTATTTTCTCTTTTAGTGTGTTTAGTAGGCTGCGTATAATACACTAACATTTTTAAATCGTCTCAATGTCTTTGCGGCCACTAAAAATTGCTATACCAATGTTCAAAGTATCGTTTACATTGTGGGTAGAGGTTCTTCGAGAAACGGTACTCGTTTTGCGGAGTGAAATTAACCTCTTTATTAACTATATATGTACAAGTGGTCTTCGATCTCGACTCCTCGCGATTTTTATCTCAGGACGAACCGCGACGAAGTGTCTTGTCTCTTATTTTCGACTCCGCGTTTGCCCTGGTAAAATTCCTAAACAACCCTGATTGGCTCACCCCACACGTTGGATCCTACCAATCAGAGCCGTTAGTTTTTCCGTCTCACCGCCTATTCCTTACGCCCTTGGCGTGCTTGTTTTCGGAACGGCGAGGTGATCGGAGGGGATGAAATTGTCGTGGGACTTTCCTTCAGGCCACCCGCGCCGGGCCCACGTGGCAACAGGCCGATGAGTTCGCCCAAGTGCCCTTCAGTTAATCCCTTAATTTACGACGGTCTCTGTTTGCTATTGAGGACTTTTGGAAAGAACTTCTACTAGACATGCAATATCGAAACCTGGAAATTGTCAACTCAAAAATAGCTTTTACGAACGAGAGTCGTAAATTACGTTGGCCGTTTGCACGAAAGAAAAAAACTCTCTTTTGTGCGTACGACCGGACGCTACAACATTATTAAATTTGTTTTTATTTAATAAATTAGTAAGCATACGTGTGTTGTACGAGGTATTAAGTTTCACATGCGGAACAAGACAAAAATCACGAGCAATGGAAATATTCCGAGTCGAAAGAAATGATTGACTCCGAGCGCAAATGGTTAAATTACACCTACATTTAACCAGAACTAAAAAAAATGAAAAGCGGAAGAAAATTGCTCCGGGTTTGACGTGTTAATTGACAATCTTTACATTCCCAGGTCAATTAAACTGCGACAGTCTGAACTTCCGAAAAACAAGGTCACTCGGCGGTCACACGATCAAAGCGATAGCCTTGGACAGTCCCCCAAGCCTGACGATCGATCCTTCGATAAAAGGCCTTGCCAAACTAGGCGGCATAGACGGCTGGCTAGCCAGAATACTCTGGCGGAAGCTAAACGCGACTGTACACCTAACCGAGATCCTAAACAGCACTCGCTACGACGAGTTCCTGCCGCTCGTGTCGAGAGGGGTCTACGATCTACTCTTAAACAGCCAGTACATCTTCAACAAGCCTAACACGACGACCACTTACCCTGTCCAGAACTCGGGGATAAGTATCCTGACCAGATACCCCGAGAACGAGACAACCTATAAGAAGATCCTCAAGTTCATGAACCCAGTGTTCATTCTAGCGATTGCTATAGTGTGTTTAGGCACTGTGGTGTTCCTGAAACTTTTCTTGCATCGTGGGATCGTAGACGCGATCTTGGAAGTGGTGAGAATTATGTTGACTATCTCGATGACGAGGTTCCCCGAGAGAAGCGCGTTCAGAATCTACCTGGTCACAGTGTTTCTGCTGTTCGTGCTAACTTCCTCGACCTTCCAGAGTAACCTGTCCTCGTTGCTAACTTCGCCGAGTCCTAGATTGACCGTAGACTCGACGGAAGAATTGATAGAGTCCGAGTTCTCCGTCTTTACTTATCGCAGCTACAAAAATGCGATTTTCGACGACACACTCTTCTCGAGAACGAAGACCGTGAATCACTGGGACTGTAGCGAGGAAGTGAGGGTTCACGAGAACGCAGCCTGTGCTGCTGATAGGACGGATTTGCTGAGGATTGCTTTCAAAAAGAATTTGTACCTGTCGAAGCACAGGATACAGACCTTGTTCACTGCTGTTGTTGTCAGGCCAGATTGGATGCTGAAAGATAGATTTAGCGATTTGTTGATGCACCTGTCGGACGGAGGATTGATCACTTTCTGGTGGGAGAAGTCGGTGGACAGTTACCTGGGGAAGTGGATGAAGAAGGTGGACAACAGGAAGAGAAGGTATCAAGTAATGAAGCTGAAGGATCTTGACTTCGCATTTTATATTCTTGTTTTGGGCCTTGGGAGTGGTCTGCTGGTGTTTTTGGCGGAGATTGGAACGCGGTGGTGGGGGAGGAGGGAATAGGGGGTCGGTTATGTTTGTTTGTTCGTATCGAAGGGGCGCGGTTGGAGAGATTTGTTGTTTTCACTTGGTGAGCGACGACGTGACATTCGTGTTTGGATCATCTCTTTTTTTTTTGTGGACACATTCCTTCAGAAAATTTCAAGGTCGTCAATATGTTTTTTGGTGGTACCTTGTATTTTTTCTTGGGTGTTCTTGTAGAGCGTGAAAAGCCGAGTCCAACGAGTATAATGAACGTATCATTCTGAGCATTCGATCTCGCGATATTTGTGTCTCAAAAGTAATATAATTAATGTTTTTAGACACGAACGTCTCGAGATTGAATGCTCAGAATGGTACGTTCATTATACTCGTTGGACTCGTCTTTTCGCGCTCTACGAGAACACCCAAGAAAAAATATAAGGTACCATCTAAAAACATACTGATGACCTTGAAATCTCTCAAAAAAAAAAAAATTTAAACTTGAAAAAAGACTCTTTCCTCCAATACATGTACCACTTGAAATTGTATAACTTTGTCCTGAAAAATTTGTATTATGCAGTAATATAAATAGGGTAGATCACTTAGGTGATCCCATTTAGCTGAGGCACCCGGTACATGTGAGTGAAGATTCAAAGTCTACCAATTAATGTGAAAATTGTTTTCGTGTTATTTAACTGTTGTAATTGCTGGGTTAACTGGTTGATTCGGTGGAATGACAGGAAACAACTCGAGACAGTTGATTAATATCCTTTTTATTTCACTTGGAGCTACTTTATGTACAGTAGAGGATCTCTGATCGGTTTTATTTAAAAATACACGATTTACATAAAAGAATAGCAGCCGAGTGTTTATGAAAGTGAACGGGACTCGCAGGGGGTGATTGAAGACGTGTCTTGTAATTGGTCAATATTTTATTTATTCCTTCACTTTAGTTTAAACAATTTGTTCATTCGGAGGATCTTCGTGAGAATCCCCGTAAAACTGAATATGTTATAGTAAATACGTTCCTTTTTACAATTTATACCATATTCACAATAATAGTAATAATAATAATAATAATAATAATAATAAAATTAATAATAAAATTAATAAGAATAATAATAAGAATATAATGATAATGACGATGATGGTGATAATTAATAATAATAATCATAATCAGATTAATAATAATGCAAGCCTAAGGCGCAAAACAAACAAAAAACGTAGGGTATACGACATAGTGAAACCGCCTCCACATTTTTTTTCAGCCGACAGTATTTACCTATTTTTTTTTTCGTCTACGTAATTTACAAACCGTTCGTCAGCTGCGCAAATCGCTCTCTCTCTCTCTCTCTCTCTCTCTCTCTCTCTCTCTCTCTCTTTGCTTTTCTTTCTCCCATTTCACTACCATCGAAGGGGTCGTCTCTCACTCACTCTCGATCTTAAGCTGAGATTACTATAAAATACATAAAAAAAAGCACTGGGCCGAGACCATCAGGAACGACCGATCGCAACACAGACGCCGCCATTTTGGAAACGCAAGAATCACCGAAGACTATACAAAGTAGAAATGTGCGAAGACATGAATCATGCAATGAGAGATCACTCGATGAAAAATTCGGATCGTTATCTCGAACGAGCGACAACGTGGAATTGAAAAATTCTCCGCGGGGTTACTCAACGATTTTTCTTCAGGTTTTCTTTCCCAATTGTAATATCTGAACCAGGATAAACAAATTAAATATTTTCATGCAACTGTTAATAAAATAAAACCACACATTGTGCACTACAAAACAGGAACTACAGATGTAGATCCTAAGTTAAAAAATTGGAATTGCATCCTCTTACTATGATTGCCACGAAGAGATATTCAAGGAACCTGATAGAGGATAGCTTAGCCAGAGGTTCTGCTAGTTCTTAAAAAAGCTAAAATCATGAGAAGATGTTGCTAGTTATTTAGGGGACATTTTAACCTATCATGAACATTGAGAAGTAATTTTAAGCAAAAAGAACTGCTGAGGCAGAGTCTACAATTCAAATAACGTTCTTAAGCTGCTTTGAAATTGATAATATCGACGGTAGCATATGATCTCGAAGTTTCAAGCTAATGAAGATATTCTGCACAAAACTGAAAGTGATGGTGCAATTTCTTTTACACCGACATTTTCAACGTGCAAATTGGGAACCTGAACAATGGATGCCTACCTAAAATGCTAGGTACGAGATTGCAGTTTCCGGTTGAGAAAAGAGAAACTGTGAGCGTCGAGTTTTTCGAACACCGTTTTGTCCATTGGGAAGACAGCGAACGCTCGTCATCGATCCCCGATGCAGGAAACCGTGATCGGTTGCAATCACGATTGATTGCAACGTTTTCCTAGCTCTCTGTTCAAGAGAGAAAAGCCCGGAAAGTCGATCTAAGCAACAATGAAAGGACTCGAATTCTCTTTTTTCCCCCCCTCATTTCTGACGGTCTCCAATTGTTGGCAAGGGTTGTTCGAAATAACAGCCGCCCCCGGGTCTCTGCCCAGCGTTCCGCGCCAATAAATACAATAATTAATAATTAACGTTAATTAATAAAATAAATAAAAAGCAGGTAAGTAAATATCTTTCGTTAAACGTGTTTGGTCTCTCCTTGGTGCGGTTGCCATTCTATGCGTCTCTTTATTGCTCTGTGCCTCCACACGATTATGTTTCTCTCGGTCAATCTTTCGTTGTACGCTCACGTCGGCTGATTTTCGAATTACTTTGAACATTCCGATATTTTACAAATGCGCGACTTGAGGGGAAAATAACTGCTGTTTGGTGTTGTCGTTTCTAAAAGATAAAGATTTGTGGTAACACTAACATGCAAGAAATCATTTAATCCGAGCTTTGTTATATTTTGAATAAAACACAAGTACAGCCACTGAAAATATATAAAAATACGTCGTTCTAAAATGGCTTTCGAAAATCTGTCCATTCTGTGTATAAAATATAGAAAAATCTAATTCGATTGCGTACGTTTGCAGATTGCTACCCTTCAATTCATAAAATTCAATCTTAACGCTTAAATGATCGAACAGAGTGCTTATATTTATTATAAACAAAATTATAATGTATATATTCGCGTGCATATACATATTATTATGATTCCACTGTTCAAAGAAGTACATTTCACAGCACCAAACGCAAGATCGAGAAGAAATCCAATATTTCACAGGGTTGAACGAACAATATTCATTCTAAATTCATCTCACTGAACAAATGAAAATACTTTGAACGAAGAATTACCTTCTAAAATAAATAATATCAAAAAGCACTCTTCGACCACTCAAGTCTAAAACAATTACATATTTCGTATACAAACAGAGCAAGGGTTTCATCAACAAACTTACAAATTAATTTTACAAGACCTCATAAATATCGCAGTCCAATTCCAACCCTCGGAACACGTACCGACGATTTTCTTTCGTAATAAATAGACTTGCCACCAAGCCAGCAACAAAATCGCAAAAGTCTCTGGAACAAGACGCCGCCGTGAGCGTATTAAACACAGTCACGCTCTCTCTCTCTCTCGCTCTCTCTCTCTCTCTCACTCGCATCCACCCTTTCAATCCTGCGAATCTGTTTGCTCGTTTCGTTTGCTCGTCTGTCTGGCCGTTTCTTTGAGATGATCTCTGTCAGGCAAGTGGCGGATCGGCGCGCAATTTTGCGACGAAAAAAAAATCGGGACCCTGACGAGTGGAGGGTAGGGCCATTCGAAAAAAAATGGGAGACCGAGAGAACACAGCTGTTTGTTTTCTTTTCTTTTTTTTCTGTTCACTTGTCTACGGTTTTTTGTCACTTGTCTTCGGTCGATCTTCGCGAGCTGAAGCTACCCTTCGAATCGTGCGCAGAGTCCAACCCCTCGCGCGCCGATCGCGCCACGCAGAAACTAATGAAATTGCTCGTTTGCGTCCCTAATTGTCGGTACGCTAATTATTGCGGCGACCGATACCCGATCGTTTGGCTGTTAAAACGTTGCACTTTGTCATCTCAACTTAATGCTCATCATTTTGTACGCCCGAATTAGAACTGATAGCATTTATGTTGCTTTGTGCGAGATCAAAATTGTCTGAATGGGCTGTGAGAAACATTTGTTAAATACGTATTTCTCGTTTTTTTTTCAATCATTTCAGTGAATGTGGGAAAATGTAAGAAATGTAATAACAGTGCACTTTAAAGTGGTAAAAATGCTTCCACTAATGTCTTCACCATTTTTCCTAATTTTATATTCTCGTTTGGATAAATTCATTCAAATCGAACTTACGTTTTCCCCACTTTTGCAATCTAACAGTGTGAATTGAGCATAGAAGATCAACGAAACGAATATAGTAGAATAAACTATGTACTATATACCGCAAAATAAATGTTTAGACAAATAATTCATTCAAGGAACTACTTGCCACAGTCTAAAGGCACGGAGACCGCAACAATTACCGCATCGAGTGCAAATCGCCGGCTCGAAAGGAGCCCTCTGTGTCCCTTTAGCCGTGTACCCTATGCGTTCTCGGACAATTTTGAGGTAATTCCGTGAAATTGCGACAGCGTGTCTCCCCACCCACCCCCCTCCCACATCCCAGCAACGTCGAAACAATAACAGTTGGCACGTAGAGAGAGGGCCCACAAAGTTCTCCTTAGATCACGGCAACGCGACAGACCGGAAAAATCGGGTGGCACGAAGTTGTGACCGTATACGAGAGTATAGTAAAATAATTATTATATAATACTATTAATATAATAATATAATTATGATTGCATGTCCTATGTATACATATATATATACTCGTAAGTGTTGTCCGTGGTGGGTTATTCCTTATTTTTTTTTCTTTCTCTGTATGTATATATGTATAAGAAATATATTACAAATTACGGCGGCGTTTAGCGGGCAGAAAGAAACATCGAAGGGAAGAGAAATGAAGGAAAGAAGACGAAAAGAAGAGATAAAGGAAAACCCATTTGTTTCCATGTACGCGCGCGCGCGCGTGTGACAAGAAGATCAGGGGGAGGGGGGGACAGGAAGTAGAACGGAACGACAAAGAACCGAACCTTCGAGAATTATTATAATACATTATGTGTATCTAGATCATATACAGTATACGCTCGACAAAAGGTGTCGACGGAACTATAGTACGAAACTGAGAACTCGAGGTGAAAACGTGAAAGGAAACAAAAAGTATCGTTTTCTGCTGCTGCTGCGTTTTTAGGTACAATATACAATTTTTGTCGTTGCGACGTGCATTGCTTCGTTAAACCGTAATTTCTTTTCTCTCTCTCTCTCTCTCTCTCTCTCTCTGCCTCTCTCTTTCAAACCCCCATTCACTCGCATATAAATATACCGGAAAAAGAAGAAAACTAGTAACGATCTTAGTACCAATAACTCAATAATAATAATATGATAATAATAATAATATAATAATAAGAATGGTAATAATAAAATTAATAATAAAGATAGCGATAATAGTGACAATATAATTGGATAATACGCGTGACAATAAAATTTCTCACAAGAAATCAAAACAGGTCGAGGAGAACGGGAAAGGAGAGAAAATTTCAATATTGATCCAGGGAGGGGATACAGCGTGAGGGGAGGGGACGATGGATTGAATTGAATAATCTAGAGATCCGAAACGCCTCTGTCGCCTACGTGGCAATTAGTAACCGCAGCACCCATTTTCATCTTTGGAGGTCAAGCTAGGAACTCGCTCGCGAAAAAATTCGTCTGCAAAGTCTGAACGAAGGAGAGACGAACAGAAAAAGCAGAGACCAAAATGTTGGAATTCATTGAAAAATACGCACGGTTGTCGAATCGATATCAGTTCGTTCGCACGCGGATACGTTCCGGCATGTTGCTTTCTCGTTACAGGATCGTGAGGAGCACGGGATCGACAACCATAATCGCCGGGACAACGACGGACGAGACCCGGGGCCTGATATTTATACGTATCCGCTATAAATGTGTTTCGAAAATATCAAAACTTTCTTTTTTTAATAGACTTTTCTGCTTCTTCTTTCTTCTGAGCCTAGTATTCGTTTTTTATTCTCGTTGTCTCTCTCTCTCTCTCTTTCTCTCTTCAAATCCTCGTTCAGCCACTTTGCCACTTTGTGCACGTGTGTGTGTGTTCGCACACGAGGTAGAAAATTGTATCCCGTGAACCATTGGACCGCGATTAGAGTAACTCTATGGGCCCACGGGGTCTCGTCCAACCGGTCCGGAGATGGCAAACGATTTTCTCGACGATACTGAACGATTCTCTTGGGGATCGCGGGGGAAAGTGCGGAAATCGGCTCAGGTTGTGATCAATGCGCAATTAATCTGATGAAAAGCGTGTTTCAGAGATTACGGAATCTTTTGAGTATCAAGAGTCATTTTTCTCAAGCTCTTTCCTTCTGATAAGATCGCTAAGATGATAATAAAATCTTTTCTGTATAATTCAGACGCAGTAATCGGTAAAATTCATTGCTTTTTTTTATTTAAAACAATCTATCTGTGGAGAACGTTCGTATTCGTTTGATTCGACGACCGCAATTAAAACTCGCAAATATTTCTATGTAATCATACGGCCGCGTGACAATTTTGCATTTTTCTCATGATTAAAAAGTTAGTTAACAAAATGATTGGTAAACGACAAGCAATTTCATTATACAAATTATTTTCTTAATCCACAGATAACATGTTCAAAACCTTCGCATTTCGAAAGAAGAAACCTAAATCACAAACGGTCGATCATAATCACTAGACAGCGGATCTTTCTGCGAAATAAAAATGTTCTGGATTATTCGCAAGGTACCGGAATCAAATAATAATTGAATTCTTCCTACGATCATTTTAAGAAGTCGATAATAATATATCGATACTCTTAAATTCCATTTATCTTTCTACTGTTTCCTGTATCATGTATCCATTTCTATCATAAATGCATAAAATCCATAATCGCTGTTCATCCGCAATTATTTTTCCGCAAACATTAACCTATTCGAGCAGCCATTATCTTAAAACTATCTTAAATATTGCATTGCAACTTAGGTTCCTTCTACCGAAAAATCCGCTCGAACAAATTCCGATACTCGTATTAAAACAACAACAACAATGCAACCACGTTTGAACAATTTCAAGCCGCTTCTCCAACACTCTCCCCTCCGTCTCGCTCCCACCAACTTCGCTGTCGAAAAAGATCATCCCAACTCTCGTGCCTCGTATACGTTAATCTCATCACTCCCTCGGCCACCTCGAGAACCCCTAAACGTCCTCGATCGGCCGAGCCCACATAGTCATTCTTTCTCTCGCTTTGCCAATTCGTCGGCGGAAGTAACGAGAAAGACCGCGAGAACGGAAAAGCGTGTAACACAAAGAGGAAGCTGAAGAATAATAGACGAGCGAACGAAAAGAATATCGGAGAGAAAATCTGGCGAATCTCGTGTTGCGACCAAGAACCAAAAAACGAATATATATATATATATGGAAAAAGAGAGAAAGAACGCAAACTGAACCTTTCTTCCTGTGTTCTTCTTTTCTGTTTTCTTATTTTTCTTATTTCTTTTTTTGTTCTTGTTATTGTTCGTTTTCGTTCTACGCGCGCGCATCGTCGAAAGTAAAAAGAACCATTATACAAGACGGTAAAAGTGTCTCTCTCCGTGAGTTACGTCGTTAAACCTGTATCGCGTTTAGTTTCTTTTTCATCTTCGTCTCTTTATTACTTAAATATCTTTTTTTATTCTTCTTACGCTTTTTTACCAGAAATTTCCTGAATCTCGATAAGATTTGTGGTAGCAAAAATTGGGGCGGGCCGGCCAGACGCGCGGCGTCGCGACGTCGGGCCACCCTCAAGGCGGCGGCACTCGCAAATACCTATTTACAAAAATATACACATGAGCAACTCGCTTATCCGTTTACGCTTCTATCTTTGTTTTCGTCGATTTAGCGATCGCGAATCTCCTCAAGGAGGGCACACGGTCCTTTAGGTATTGAACTTGTTGTTTACATCCCTTATCGTCTTGCTTCTACTCTTCGTGTGTCGTATACCATCGCTGGCAGAGAATACTCAATCGAAATCAGTAGACTGCGGATCCTTATGCAAAATAAACAATTTTTGGATCAATCGCTTCGGATTGTAACCGAATCAAAATTTGTTTCTTCTTTTAATTAATTTTATGTGTTTATAATAACGTATCTATGCTCTAAAATTGTTTTCATGTTTCACTTCCGGCATTTTGATCATGAACGCGTAGAATCTGCAGTCCACATATCCCGATGTTTATTGAACAATTCGTTTGAACGTATATCAACTCTTAGGACTCCTAACTGTTTGTCACGCCATCAGCGAACCTAATTGATAAAACTCTTGAGAAGCAAAAATATTATTCTGAGAAAATTGGAAATGTTTGTTCTATATATCATTTTTCAAGTATCTTCTTCATTATAAAATGGAACGAGAAATTGAAGTTGCTTATCTTCATTCGACATTTTTACAAATTCAAACAATTCTACGGTGTTAGAAAAAATAATTTTCTTCGCATTCCTTTGAAGGTGACCTTGCGAAAGGATGTTTGTCCTTTACAATGACCTCTCAAAAGTTGATCTACGTTATTTTCGCACCGTTTTATTGCGTTTTAAATACAAAATTCTCGCACCTGTTTATAACAAAATAGAGTCCTCGAAAAAATCTAAGGGAATCCGCTCTTTAAAATAATGCATGTAGAACATTCTAATATTTTTTGTTTAGGTAGTAATAATTCAGTGTTCCTTCAATGTTGTGCATTTGCCTGCATCGTTAACATTAAACGTACCGACCCCTCAAACTAACTGATAAATGTTTCCTTTTTCTACAATTTTTATTACAACCAATATTCTCGTAGGGAAATGCATTCTACAATTTTCCAACCATGCAGGCATGTGTATAGTTTCAGCAATTGAAAAATGAAAAAACCAGTTATTCAATCGTGGTAAGTTTACTGTCAACGAAGTAGTGCTCATACCGGAAATATAAATAATTAATTGTATAAAAATTAAATAAACATTCAATTTGTTTGATTGAACAATTTCTGCCAGGATTAGTATGTCTGTCGTCGCTTTCTCTCTTTGCTTCCCCTCTTGCTTGCCATTCAACCCTCTCTCCTCTTACTTTAATCGCGATACGTATTGAACTCGTGTATGTACGCGTGTGTCCTGTGTATGTATACTCGTGTATCGTTTTAGACTGTATTGTGTGTGTGTCTGTGGTAATGCGCTATACGTTATAATTATCTGAATATTCTTTTTTATTTTCTTATTTCGTGCATCTCGTCGCTAGAACCTCTACTTTATTTCCCCTTGTTTAAACGCTAAGTAATGTAAATAATATGTATTGGTTGTATTTCTCCCACTCTGTAAACACATCGTTCCTCGTTCTCTTCATCATATCTGCTCACACTTGTTGCGTATACTGTCTAATCTAAAAAAAGTCATCGTGTTTTGCTCCCCCCACTCCTCCCTTCGTCCCCCCTCCCCCCTATTTTATTCCGTAACCTATCTACAAAAGAGCCTAGTGTCCTTCTTTTACACCAGGTGAATAATATTTTTGTTAATAGTGTCGTCGATCGTGATCGACCGTTGATCTTGTTGCTCGCGCGCCTAGCGCGTCTTTCCTCTCCTCAAAATTTTCTCTTCCCCTCCCTCTCTTTCTCACTCTCCCCAATTCATTCCATTTTTTACTTGCTGACGCCCTTAATCCTCGAAGTGTTTGTTTTTTTTTTTAGCTAAAAACGAAAAAACGCGTGGAACGCGTTCCACGCGTTGGTTTTCTCTCTTCGTTATTAAATATATATATTTATATATTTATAATTATTTATATATTTATATAGGTAATAAACTATATGCATATTATGTATATATTTATATATCCATTGTGTATTCGTCGCACTCGAATCGCCGAGACGAGACTCATGCTTCAGGTAACGTCGGCTGCGGCGCACCGTGAAGCGAGAACACACGGGCGCTTCTGTGGCACTTCTTCCTCTTCCTCTTTCATCCCCTCTTGGTGGTATACTGGCATCGTTGACGTTGCTCTTCTTCAATCCGTTATTAATTTGCCAATTGAGAAACAATAAGAAAACAATTACTTCTCCGGTTAAACAGGCATTGTAATCCTCTTCGTGTCTTCATGTAGCGCATTCGTTGCTCTTCAGGGTCGTCTTCGGGGTTGTCGACCGGGTCGGCTCCTCTTCTTGAAAAATAACGCGACACAGGAAGAATTTCTTCAAGGAACGTTCTTCAAGCTCTTCGAAGAACTCTCTGGGAGTTGTTCGGCCGGTTGCCATGCAATTGACTATGGAGTTGTGGTGGATACTACTCGAAGAACAGAGAGGAGGACACTCAACGATCCCCCTCGCGACGGAATACTCTACCCCGTGACCACCGAATCCCCTGTTCCTCACCCCAACAGCCCTTGTCTGCCGAGGACGATGAAGCTCGACTTCTTCTTCTTCTTTCTCTTTCAATTTTTTTATGGTTCTTCTTGTTCTTCTCTCTCTACCGGAGAAATTTTCTTCTCTAACACGCCGATCTCTCTGGTAACTCGCTCTGCGTTTTAAACCCCGCGATAAATACCATTTCTCTTTTTTTTGCGATCGGTTTTACGTGAACATCATTGGATACGTGGCCATGTTCTGCGGCAGAGAAGTTATGTAGTTGGGGGTGGGTGGTCGGGGGCTGTGCCACTGTGGTCAGAGATCACGAAGCTTCTTTATGCCAGCCTGAACGTAGCGCACCAGGTCCCGCAAAGAACTCTTCAGGGTCAGGGGTCCCAGCTTCTCGTCTAGCTCGATGAAGAAGTCTGGAAAATATGAAAGCGTAAGACATGTAGTAGGTTAGTTGAGAAGTCTCCGAGGTTTCAATCGATTGGGGTTTCTCAATTTTTGAACGTGAATTAGAATTTTCATTCGAACCACAATAGACCTATCAAAGAGAGTGTTTCTCCAGCTTTAATTTAAGCCCTAAAAAGTTTGAAAATTCTTATGGGAATGCATTTTAAAATTGACTTGAAATGACCCCTTATAATCCAGTTGTTTGCCTCCGAGCTACTATTCTGGATTTCTCAATTTTGCAACATGATATCCAATTTTCTTTTAAACTACAGTGAACCTATCGTAAAGTACAATCTTCTAGCTTTACTGTGGGCGCTCAAACAATGAAAGATTCTCACAGAATCACATCCCCCTCAGCGAATATAGATCTAACCACTGGAGTCCAAGAATTGAGACACAAAGAAGGCCCAACATCGTTTAAAAATCAACAGACCTCTATGCTTATCCGTCACCAGAGCATGCGCCTGGTCCCACAGTTCATGGCAATTCAACATCAAGTTGAACTGATAATTTTGCTTCGACATGGCGTTGTAGACACCGATCGGGACGCTAACATACGGGGCTGCCTGCGCTTGACCGGAAGCAGCTCCTCGGTTCGCCAATTCGCCGCTGCTGTACCCAGAACTTTGGCTGCCAACAGACCCGACAGATCCAGCTGGCGAAGGTGTCGGTGACAAAGACGGTGTCCCTTGGCCCTCCGGTTGCACAGGTGTCGCCTGAGCTGCTTGCTAAAAAAAACACAACCAATAAACAACCCACCCAAAAGAATCCGTAACAAGGACATTGTTCCTTCCGATGATACCGACGATGAAGGATCTTACCTTCTGATGGTACTCTGTCAGAACCTTCTGGGTCTGTTTGACTTCCGGTTTATGCATCTTGAACAGCTTCAAGTAGATGAGGGACTGGCAAAAGAGGCTGTAAGAACACGCCAGGGTTAGAGGGAGCCTAAATCTTTAGACATAGAGTGGGGGCTATAGTACTCACCTCAGAATGGCCAGCTTATTGTGTATACTGCTCTCGGGCGAGTTGTTCTGCTGGCTCTTGAACTTCGACGAGATGTACCTGGACGGAGAGAGGACACGAAGGGAAATCGGAGATCGGTTTAATTAGAAAGAACTCCTGAGGAGGTTGGTCTCCCGGTTAATTAGAGATCTACTCACTTGATGAGGCTCAAAGTATCCTTGTACATGGTGAACGACGCCCTCTCGGTAAGGGGATCCGACTCCATCGCGTTCCCAGTCAGCAGGAAACAGAGAACTGCTTCCAGGTAGAGCATCCCCTGCGCAGTGAGCTCGCACTCCTTGTCGGCGCTGTGCTTCAGCCGTTTCGCTTCCATCAGGTACTGGTTCTGGTCCCTATACAACATTAACATTTAATAATAATTATATACGCATCTTTAGCGTCAAAGGCTTTGCTATAGTTCGGAAATATAATTTCCTGAGATTCAAAAATGATCACAGGTATACCTTTGGAAAGTTTGCGCGAGAGAGATGCTAAGTCATAAGCAAGACTTCCGCATTTTTGAAAGGTAAAATGAAATTCAGTACTGGAGTTGATAGCAGTGACGGGAATACTGGCGCTTTTCACGCGCATGCGCGAGTTTCGGCAGCACCGAGGCTACGTCCGAAGTTTGTGGGTAAATATTGAGGCAAAAGTAGTGGGGGACCATTATTAGCGGGAACGTCTAGCGGTGTCCGTTACGACCGTTACGACACGAAGCGCGAAAGAAGAACGGGCTGCGAGAATGTCAGGTAAGTTAATATTTAATTAAATAATGACTGCTAATATTGGAAAAGGAGCTACAGAGAGGTGTCAATTCGGTGAACTGAACAAAATCATAATAAACTTTGCGAAATTAGCGGGGCGATCAAGGTATCCGATTTTCGTACTTGACTAAGGTTAAAGTCGCCGCGCATGCGCGTGAAAAGCGTCAGTATTCCCATCACTGGTTGATAGTCGAACGGGGATACAGCAAACCGCGGTTTGGACAGAAGAAGACGAGACTCACCACCTATCCTGATCCTCCAAAACTTCATTTTGAGGGTTGAAGTAGGAATAATAGACGCGTTGAGGCGGAGGCGGTGGTGGCAAGAGGCTAGTGTCAGGTTTCTCTTCCCGTTCGTGGTTCGTTGGTTGTATACCACTCTGCTGTGTGAGAAACGGTTACGTTAGTTCTATTATGGTCGGCGGTATCAAGTGTACATTCAGATTTTAATAACGCATTTGCATCGTTAAGCTGTAACCGCTAGCAATTTTTTTTTCTAGATAACAGTATGCACCACAAACTACAAATTATGTAAATACGATACTTCTGTCCTTCTGAAATTGTTCGAATTAAATAGAACAGAAAACTCGTGACAATTATTTTTCTGTATGAAATGTTTCTACTTAAATGCAATAAGGGAATTGGCGATGATTATTTTTGTTTTGGTTTTTATGATTCAAATGAGTTAATGCAGTTGGACGACAACGAAATGGGACGCCAGAGAACAGAGAGAACTATTTAATTTCTGGTATCATTGGTTATTAAGTAGCTAGGCTCCGCCTACAAGATAACGGCGAGTCTCCAGCCAATGAGAGCGTAGAGAAAATAGTTTCCACTGTTCTCTACCGTCTCGTTATGCCTCCCTTGTTCGGTGCTTTTTCCTTTCTTCAAACTCTGCATACTACTGGACGGAATCGTGAGGATGGTGGGGATGGGGACACGCCCTAATCGAGACCGCCGAGCGTGACGTTAAGGAGGAATACAAGGTTTCGTGCAGATCGTGCTATCCATCTTTTCATCTCTGTATATCATTTTCATTCATTATACCTTGAGCGTCTGTTTAACATTTTACCTACTGAAAAACCAATTAAAAGATAGTTTAATCTATTCTGAAAATAGATTAAGTTGGGTTAGGTCTCAATTAAACAAAGCCAATCATAATAATAGCAAACTGCGTGTCTCTTTCCAAGCTATGTAAATTTAATAATCAATAACTTTCTAAGGAATAACAAGCGACGGCTAAAACAACTTGGAAGTCACTTAGGAGACTATTCTTAACAACAAATGATCAAGATCAAGGTCAATCGGAAGTACATTCATTTCACGTTCTTCTCTAAATTTTCCCAAAAATATAAGATAATATCAAACGATAAAAATAATTGTACGATATTCTAGAAATATGCAGGAGTATTTAAGAATTTTCTGGAATTTGTCAAACCACAAGAACCTAAAAAATATGGCCTAGTCTGAATCGTGAAAAATAGTCTGCGAACGAGTGATTAACAAGAATCCAGAGTGATCGGTGTTAGCAGGATAACCAAAGGAACCTAATCTCACCTGACTAGACGGCCTGGAAGCGACAGCCTCGATGTCAGCGTGTTTCCTCTTCCTCTTCTTCTTTTCTTTGTGCTCGGCCGAGCCCTTGGCCTTCGACTCCGCGGAACACACAGTACTCAAACTCGACACAGAACTACAACTCGGATTACGTTTCCTCTTGGGCGCGCTACCCGCCCCACTAGCACCACTACCACTCGCACTAGCACCACCACTAGCACCGCCGACGACGACACCGCCGATGCCGGTCTTCGAGTCCGCGATCGGTTCGCCCTTGATCACAGCACGATTCTTGTGATCGCTGTCTACGATCAGGTCGCCGTGAATCCTGGGGTCCGGAGGCAATTGCTGAGGCGGCGGCGTGTCGACGATCTCGCCTTCTTCGGGAGTCGGTGGCCTCGGTGGCCTCGGTGCCTGACCGGCCAAGGACACCGGTTGCTTCGAAGACGGCCTGGTGTCCGGCAACTCCGTTCTCTCCCTGAACTCCTGGCCTCTGGACTGCTGCGATATGTGCGGCAGCCTGCTCAGGTCGATCCTGCAGAACAAGCTAGGCACCCCGTCCACGTACGTCAACGGCGGGAACGTTTGAATCACGTTAGAAGCCTGCGACGACGGTCGCTTGTAAGGACTCTCGCCACCTGTCGGAGTGTTCGCCGATGTTGTGTACTCCTCCACGTAAATGCCGCACTTCCCCCCACCTTTCCCGCCCTTTCCACCTTTACCGCCGCCCTTGCCACCACCGACAGAGGTAGAGAACACCCTGCGCAGCGTGTCGCTCTTCTTCTTGTCCTGAACGTTCCCCGCGTCCTCCTCCTGAAGCTTCGGACCTGGACTGTTGTCGCTGTCCGAGTTTTCTGGGGACGTTGTCCTTGTTCGCGGCGGGACCCTCGGCCTTGGTGGGACCCTGTGGACACAGAAAATTAGAGTTTACAGGATTGATTTTATTAGAATATCTAATAAAAATTATTTCAGTTGAAAGATCAAATTTCTTCAGCATTTATTGTGCGTTTATTTCAAACAAACGTGATCGCGAGTAACTGGAAGTTAAACTCAATTCAATGGTTGCTAAATTATCCGATCAGACAACATTCTCGTCTGTTATCTTTTAATCAATCCTAAACACTTACCTAGCAACCTGGATGCGGCTGTTCCGCACAGAGACTTCGGACTCGCTATCAGAGTCCGAGCCAGCAGCGGTGACCCTCGAGCTGGACCTCCCCGATTTCGGCTTGGCGGGGCTCTTCTTCTTCTCCTGCTTTTTCGGGGAGTCGGCCAGCTTGGTCCTCTTGATAGGCATCCTCCTCCATCTTGAATTATCCTCGTCGGAAACATTATTCGTCTTCCCATTCGCCGGACTCTCATCCTCGCTAGAAGAACCGCTGAGTCTCGGCCGTCTCTTTTCGGTGACGGTCGTGACGGCAGGCGATACCCTGGCAGGACGATCGCTGTCAGAGTCGCTGGAAGCACCCTGAGACCTGTCGTCGCTGCCATCGTCGCTGGTTGCTATTGTGGGCTTCGAGATCGGCTGCTTCTTCTTCATAGGACTGCCCATCGGTCTCGTCCGGCTGCGAGGTTTACCATTTTTCAGACTCTCTTCTGTCCGATGCCCGGCTTTCGGGCTCTTCGTAGATTTCCTAGGACGTCCACGCTTTCTGGCGTCTGCCACCTTTGGTTTTTCTGGCGCACGACTCTCTTCTGCCGGCTGGATCTTCTCTTGGTCCGAATGGTGGTCGCTGTCGCTCATCATCGTGATCAACGAGTCCGTGTGGGTCCTTTCGAATGCCTCGTCCAACTTCCAGTCGTGGCTTGCTTTCTCCCTGAGAGTCCTCGTGTCTGGGACCACTGCTGGGGAACCCTCGCGCCTTGTGCAATCCTATAAACATAATTTAAGATTGTTGATTTTAGATTTCTGGGATTTTAGAAGCTATATGTTAAAGTTCGATACATCCTAGGACATATCGTGTGGTGCAATCTTTGATTAACTGTACGAAGCAATGAAATAATATACAGGGTGTCCCACATAAATGGGAACACCTAAATATCTGTCGTATTTACAGTTCTATCAGAAAACTTCAGAGGAAGAAAAAACTGAATTTAGTGGATACCACCTTTTTGACCTTGAAATGACCTTGAGCAAGAATAATCATGTTGGAGCTGATAAAATGTGGAAGGTTAAAATTTACGTGTTTCAGCAAAGATTACACGTTGTTTACGTCGGGTTGACCTTTACATATAATAAATATTCGAAATGTTGACCATCCTCATTTATGCAATATTGCAATCTTGCAGTAAATCTGTAGGCATTGTCGATTTCCTCAGATGTAATTGAAGCAAGTTTTAAACTTCCACATTTTATCCGCTCCAACATGATTATTCTTGCTCAATGTCATTTCAAGGTCAAAAAGGTGGTATCCACTAGATTCAGTTATTTATTGTCTATCATGCTATCGTAAAAAAAATATACTATTCCATTTAAAAAAAACATCGGTGACCTTGAAAGTTCATTAAAAAAGACGACAAAAATTTTTTTTCTCTACCATTATATTTGCCCCCTGCAATAGCGTCACTTTGTCCTCTGAAGTTTTCTGATAGGACTGTAAATACGACAGATATTTAGGTGTTCCCATTTATGTGGGACACCCTGTATAATGGTATAGAATATTGATTAGTATTCTATTCTAAACACAATTGTTTGACCCATCATAATTCAAAAAGACATTTAACCGAGACTTTAGCTTCTCTCCATTCTAAATATTTTGCCATCGATTGCAAGAAACAATAACCGACCATTAAAAAGGACTAGTAGGGATTTCCTCGTAAAAATGTCAAGATTGTATCATTCAGAGTTCGTGCAATACAGGGTGTCCAGAATTTAAATGGCAAAACTTCAGGCGCGTTTAGGGAACCGAAAAACTAAGACAAAAAGTCTTTTAGCGATTTGCTCGTTTTTGCTTCGTTTTGGAAAAAATCGCGAAAAAAGAAACAAAACAAGTTTTCATTATTGTACTTATTTATTTAATGTAGATATTGTTCAAAATGTTGCGCTCAGCAATGTAAGCATTACATCCAGCACTGACTTGATAAATTGCAGCTAAACATTTTTCTGGTGATATTTGGTGCACTGCACCTATATATATGATTCGGTCTCTTAATTGCTCTCTTGAATTGATTGGCTCCGAATAAACTTCCTGCTTCGCGTTCAGCGATCGCTACGCGTACGCACTCTGACTCGCCCCCACTCCACGAACCCACTTCGCCCCGACGGAGCTCAGTATATTTACCAAGTGAAAGAACCATTACACCTTTCTGTTATAATTTCATCAAAATGTTTAAAATCGATTGAAATATACGTGCAAGAAGTAGGAGGAATCCTTTTGACGTTGGGGAGCATGTATGATATAGGTAATAATAATATCGTGTACGAGATTAGAAATTAACAAAAATCTGTGTTTGAAAGTGTCAGAAATAATGTCTACAAAAAGAATCGATTGAAAAAATTCAAACACACAAGATTAAAAAGCAGAAAATAATTATTTAAATAAAAATAAATTTTTAGAAATACCACGTTTTTAAAACTGTCTAAAAAGTATAAAATAATTTTTAAAAAACGGACTAAAACGTATAAAATAATTTGAAAAAAAATAAAAATGAAATGGACTAAAAAGTATAAAATAATTTTTAAAAAACGGACTAGAAAGTATAAAATAATTTGAAAAAAAATAAAAATGAAATGGACTAAAAAGTATAAAATAATTTTTAAAAAACGGACTAAAACGTATAAAATAATTTGAAAAAAAATAAAAATGAAATGGACTAAAAAGTATAAAATAATTTTTAAAAAACGGACTAAAACGTATAAAATAATTTGAAAAAAAATAAAAATGAAATGGACTAAAAAGTATAAAATAATTTTTAAAAAACGGACTAAAACGTATAAAATAATTTGAAAAAAAATAAAAATGAAATGGACTAAAAAGTATAAAATAATTTTTAAAAAACGGACTAAAACGTATAAAATAATTTGAAAATAAAAACAAAAATTTGAAATTGTGAATTTTGAATAGCTGTGAAAATACTCGTAAGATTTAAAACGAAAAACGTGGGACGCATGCAATAGATAATTGATGCATGAATAGTTCACCTAAATCACTAAAAATTTTATTGCTCCGCAAGTGATATAAACTGTTGTGTGAGTTTTCTCAACGGCTGCTACTCCCTACACTCCTTACTATTATCTTGCGCCCCACGTTTTTCGTTTTAAATCTTACAAGTATTTTCACAGCTATTCAAAATTCACAATTTCAAATTTGTTTTTATTTTCAAATTATTTTATACTTTTTAGTCCGTTTTTTTAAAAATTATTTTATACTTTTTAGACCGTTTTAAAAACGTGGAATTTCTAAAAATTTATTTTTATTTAAATAATTATTTCTATTGCATAATGATTCGCAGCGTTATTAATGAATTACCTGAGGCTGCTTGGTCTCAGCATTCTGCTCCCCATGTGGCACAGCCGTTTTGTTGAGGAAAGAGCTGAGATTCCACCTTGGCTTCGACTCCTCGATCACAGGGGGCGGTTCCTCGATGATGTTCTCCTTCTTTGGTGACACCGAGGGCGGGGTCGAGGGACCTTTGATGGGCTGGGGACTGATCTCGTCGGAGTCGTCGCTGCTCTCCGAACCAGACTCGGAGCCGGAATCGGAGCTGGAACTCGCGCTTCCGGAACTTTGGGGTGCCTGATCCGGTGGGCTAGGAGGCCTCTGATGAATCGTAGGACTAAGCGAGCCCTTCGACTGCAAAGGGCTCACCGGAGGAGGCGACAACACCTGTTGGGGCGTTATCTGCTTCGGCGGTGACGAAGGTCTGGGCGGACTCAGCGGCCTTGGAGGCGATAGAGGACCTACCGGTGATAGACCCATGGGCGACATGGGCGCCAAAGGTGGTGGCGCCGGTGTCATCGCTATCAACGGCGCTGAAAGGCTGTGGGGGGAAATTATTGGTTGGTTAGTTGACGATTTTGAAAAGAATTTTAAGTGGTGCTGTTGGAAATGGATATTAACCCTTAGCACTGGAATGGCGACTCTGTCGCTGTTTGCATGATTAAATTTGTTTAAATGTAATAAATTACTGATCATTTGAATATTGTATGAGGTACTATATTATGTGCAATGGAAATATTCTAGGTTAGAAGAAATGTTTGATTTTTTAGTTGAAATAGCTCCGAGTGCAAAGGGTTAAACTGGTGCGAAGAGGATTTTTATTGAATCAGGTATGGGGTGTTGTTCTAGTTGCTTTTTCAGTTGTTGATCTTGTTATGCTTTTTGGATTTGGCTTATTTTAGGGTCAAGCATGTTCTATCTTCAAGGCATAACCTATGCGTTAGTCTAGTGCGAAGAAGATTTTAATTGATTAGGGAATGAAATGTTTCTGTTTCTGTAATTCTAGTTGCTCTTCTAGTTAAAGCAGCCAGACAACTATTACATTGGTAATTAGTAAAATGTATTTCAGGATTGGATTTCATGGTACAGATGAATAAATAATTCTATACAGAAAATGTATACATACTCAACGGTGAGATCAGGGCTCCTGCTGCCCCTCGTCGTCCGCGACAACGTGCCCTGCGAAATGAAAACCATACAGATTATGAATTATCCCCACACTCTTGTTTTCCTCATACCTTTTTCGACAGTTGAAATGGCAGACAATAATAGCACAAAGTCACATGTTAATTACGAACAAAAGCATATTCGACCAGGGAAAGAGAGAGGGGGGAGCATTGAGAGAGACAGAGTTCATAATATTAACGTACACGAGACTTTGCACTATGGAACGCTCGATATGCCAAGCCGTCAGAGTGGCAAACGCCCATACGCTGAAGTTTGAACCTAGTTAATTAATTTAGAGACTCGATTACCTTGCTCGTTTCATCCTCGCTGTCCTCGGACAACCTCAGGTCCACCTCCACCAAATCTCTGCAACAAAAAGAAAATGCATTTTGTTAGTTACTATTTTCTTGAAATCATTTCTCAAGTTAGTTACTCTTTTCTTGAAATCATTTCTTGCGAATCATCTCGATTGTAGATCACTGTAACAATTTTTATGGATTTCCAAGCTTTCCGAATGTACATTG
Organism: Sphecodes monilicornis; assembly: GCA_913789915.3. NCBI lineage: Eukaryota > Metazoa > Arthropoda > Insecta > Hymenoptera > Halictidae > Sphecodes > Sphecodes monilicornis. The sequence continues at coordinate 27,302,043 of OU565290.1, read as the reverse complement.
ATAAATCTTATGATTTCGGAGCAAGATTCGATCCTCTTTCGATCGAAATAAAGTATATTGATAAATCTTATGATTTCGGCGCAAGGTTCGATCCTCTTTCGATCGAAATGAAGTATATTGATAAATCTTATGATTTCGGCGCAAGGTTCGATCCTCTTTCGATCGAAATGAAGTATATTGAAAAATTTTATGATTTCGGCGCAAGGTTCGATCCTCTTTCGATCGAAATGAAGTATATTGATAAATCTTATGATTTCGGCGCAAGGTTCGATCCTCTTTCGATCGAAATGAAGTATATTGAAAAATTTTATGATTTCGGCGCAAGGTTCGATCCTCTTTGGATCGAAATGAAGTATATTGATAAATCTTGTGATTTCGGCGCTAGGTTCGATCCTCTTTCGATCGAAATGAAATATATTGATAAATCTTATGATTTCGGCGCAAAGTTCGATCGAAAAAAAAAAAAATACACCGATTTCCGAATGTACTCTGTTAGCACTTTCCCATAATTTCCCAAATTTTTCCAACTGGATACAGAATTATTAAAATTATATTTGATCGAATAAACTGTGTTATACATATATTATTGTGATTATCTTCCCCGAATTTTCCAGGCTTTCCAAACTCACGATCTTCGTTTCAACCATTATACACTGTACATATAATCTGCAGGTGATCAATTTGCAATCGACTTGCAGTCAACGTGTCAATATTAACCCTTTGCACTCGGAGCTATTTTAACTTAAAAATCAAACATTTCTTTTGACCTAGAATATTTCCATTGTACATAATTTTTTTCATTTTATACTTATGAAACTGATATAGTACCTCATATCATATTTAAATGTTTAGTAATTCATCAAATATAAACAAATGTAATAATGTAAATAATATTTTGAATAATGGCATAGCTATTTGCAGTGGCGCCTCAGAGTCGCCATTCGAGTGCTAAGGGTTAAATACTATTTTACGCCAATGTGTACACTGGCATCAAAAAGATCCATGACATATTTGTTTAAGGGGTTGACTAGATTTTTTTCCAAAACTGAACATCATCGATTGTACTCGAAATTAATTCTCCGAATGTTCAAATTTTCGAAGGACAATTACATAAGGGTTGGAGATGCTTCGAGACTTGGTTCGCGAAAGAAGAACGCTTCATCCGCTTATAAAATCACGGATAAAAACGCGGTGGAAGGGAAAGGGGAGAGAGCTTGGTGGATAAGAAGAGGAAGAGCACTCTCGATTAGAATCAACAAGAAGAAGAACGTGCACGGCGAGGGTACGCGTGCCGCGGCAACCTGTAGAACACGAACGACGCGAGCCGAGGCAGGAACAATCGTTCATTGATCTCTGAAACTGCTGTTTCACGCACGCCTCGCCTCCTCCGCCAGTTTCTTTGTCGCCGAGCTCCGTTTTCTACTCCTCGCATTCCCATCCGACGCTTTCGCTTTCTGCGTGATCGGCGATCGAAGATGGATCAATCGAAGATTTAGCCGAGCATCTTACACACATCCTCCATGTTTGTTCGTTCACTGGAATTTTCTAATCGTTCGTTTAATTTCAAACATTTCACACTTGTCTAAAGGGGAACATAATGTACAGGGTTCTGAAACTATTTCTTCTTCGGTATCCTTCTTTCCTCTAGCTCACACGAGAGAGTTATGTTCGTACGAAAATAATCTATAGAATAAAAATTTAATCCTCGATGAACGAACTCGATTAGTACATTTCGGATTTTACGCATTTATGACACAAATGAATACGTCGAATGCAAAATAGTTAACATGTTGAAATCATTTAAATTGTTTTACATCGATTACAATTATTGAGAAAAGAAATAAATGCCTAGCTCCTGTATCTCGCAAATAGTGCAACCAATTTTTATTTCGCATAAAAATCCTATCGATTGGAATTTAATCCTGAAGAAGTTGATTAACAAGAATAGGGGTGGCTATAAAGACTGTTTGGCTTGCTAAATTAGCAGTTGTCTAAGGGTGCAACCAAGGGGAGAGAGCAAATAGCCTAATTCTTCGGAATCATCCTTGGATTCATTCGAGATTCCATCCCTTCCCATTATTTCATAGTCCCCATTTTCCCGGTGTCTGAACACCTCATAGTTCTACCCTCTCTGGCAGATGTATACAGCCGTTCGCCCCATTTAGCAGAAAGAATTCCTTCAGCAGCCCTTCGAGAAAGCTACGCCCTATTTAAGGCTGTCTATCTATCTGCAAGTAGACAGGTCCTTTTTCTGCCCTAGTTAATACTGTCTACTCCGTCGAAGTAGTAGACGGAAACCTTCTTTCCGTCTTTGTTACCCTGTCACGTGTCCAATTACCGGAAACAGAAAGATTTTTAACTTCTGCGTTACTTTCGAATTCGTAGTTCCGGTTTTCCTATGAGTGGACGGACCAACTTCTCTTGTCACGATGATGGTAAATGCATTTCACAAATTGACGTCATTTTTGAACGGACAATAATGAATTTGAATATCCTGTGTCGCAAAATGTTTTACGCGATTTTTCTAAGAGCCGAAAGATGAGGTTCTCTTGTAATGGTAAAAATTACTTAACTCGATAAAAATGGATTATTATAAAATTTTGTGTATAATTTAAATTACTAATATGATATCGGTAAAATTGTATAGGATTAGTATTTTAAGTGAATCGATGAGTTAAATTAAATAGATATGGATTTTTGTATTCGGTTAACGAGAGAGAGAGAGAGAGAGGATTGTTAATATAAATTAAATAATCTAAAAAACCAATAATAATAACTTATTTGGTTTTTTAGAAACACTAAATAATAAAAAAAATGAGGAAGCTAAATTTATGTGACATTTTAAGTGAACAGGATTTTCGTATGGATTTTAAGAAGATTAATTGGTATGGAATTATGGCTTAACCCTTAGCGGACGGGGAATTATTTTTAGCATACTTCTCGATGGGTCTGGGTTTAATTTTTCTTGTGTTCAATAAATATTTTTTGGAAGTAATAATTTCTTTAAAAATGATTCGCAGTCGCAGAACGTTAAAATGGCTTGGGCAACTGTCAGCAGACACGTGTCCGCAAAGGGTTAAGCCACTTTCATAATAAACGAGACGTTTAGAATTTGAAAAGGAGAATCTTCGAGTCGATGACCACGTGATAAATAATCAAAGTTCTACGAATACAGCGTACAATAAGAAAACGCCATCCCACCGGCTGATACACCAGCAGCAACGCGAAAACAATGCCGGAAGGCAATCGAGTTACGGTGAATAATTCACGGTGGGGAAAATAACGTCCCATTCGCGGGTCCATCGTTGGATTTATCATCGCTTAGGAATCACCGGAATATCGACATCCTGTCCGGCCAAGAATCTCTCAATCCGCGTTCGAGTTGGTGACCGGCGTAATCGCGCGTACGGCTCTCGAGGGTCGGGAAAGATGACGATAGACAGGAACAGTGGGAAACAGAGGCGAATAGAAAGGGAAGAAAAAGGTAGAGCGAAGACGAGGGTCTTTTCACCCTTGATCGAGGCTCGCGGACCTATATCCACGGAAATATGCTATTCGAAGCACAAGTGGGCCAAAGAAACATTTTAAATAAATGTATTCATGCCTATCTTTTGCATTCCATGTGGTTCAGACAATTATTCGTGTATCTGTCAGCATAGAATGATTTATTAAATTTCATTCTTTTATAGTTCTTATAGTTTTTATACTTTTTATACTTTAATAGTTTGAAACGAAGTTATTAGATTGCATTATTAGGGATGCCTTGTTGGTTCAATATACAAATTGCTATTAAAACATTATTCCGGTTCAAAACTTCGCATGTTCAAAAACAAAAATATTATAGCCCAAATATTTAATTAACTGTATATAATTTTCGTTTTGTACAGATCCATTGATAAACAGGACTTTTTATTGCATTCGGGCTACTCGGTCCCCTACGTGGTAGATAAATTGCGCGAGGTGCAGAGGGGGAACAGAGAGAGAAAGAAGCAAGAGAGGGGAGAGGGAGAAAAGCAGCGGAGCGAAGGAGAGGAAAGAGAGGAGAGCTGGAGGATAAAGCGGGAAAGCACGCGAAGAGCCGAACGCGGATGTGCCGAGGGTCGACGACCCTAAACACGCTGTCCTGCGTCCTCGTCGATGCTCGTGGATACGAGAAACCGTCTGGCTCTTGCCTAAGGTCGCCTATTCGTTTCCTCTTCCATGTATTTCGTGAATTTCGATCCACCGAGCATACCTACTACACGATATACGCTCCCTAGACCTTTGGAAAGCTCGGGGAATATTCGGGAGCAATACTATTTTAGGATCACGCAATCTTCGAAGAGCCTAAATTCTTTACTCGAACAAGCGTTAAACGGTCGAGAGATAACATAAGGAGTCATCTAATAATATCTTTCTTCCGTTAATTATTCGAATAGGTCGAAATGAATGCATTGATACTCTTCAAGTCATTCAATCTTTCGGCGCACAGGTTCGATCAATGATACAAAAATAGCAATTTTGCAAATTAACCATTTGCACTCGAATGGTGACGGTGAGTCACCAGTGAAAATTGACATACCATTATTCAAAACAGTTTTCATATTATTCAATTCGTCTCTATTTCTATAAATTGGTAAAAATTCAACTGTTGTATGAGAAAACAGGTTTCACTTTCAAAATGTAAAAAAGACGCGTTAAATAAAAATGTTCTAGGTTGAAAGAAATATCTTGATTTTGGAATTAAAATTGCTTCGAGCGCAAAGGGTTAAAAACTGGACGTTTCGATCCAGATGTGGATCATTCTCAAGAGTGAGATTTTTGTGCGTCTGTAACATAATTTAACTGTAGTAGCCGGGATGGAGTTAGTTCGTTTTCAATAAATTTTATTTATATTGTTTCCTATTGTAGCAAGTATGTAAAAGTTTCATCCCATTCGGAATTACCACATCATAAGTTACATTGAATGTATACTACAGTTAAATTATGTTACAGACGCAAAAAAATCTCACTCTTGAGAATGATCCGCATCTGGATCGAAACGTCGAGTTTTTAATTTGCAAAATTGCTATTTTTGTATCATTGATCGAACCTGTGCGCCGAAATCATCACACATTTATTCTAAAATTTCGATCGAAAAACACATCAAATTCGTTCAATCTTTCTGCTGTTCCAAATTACAGCTACCCATTTTTGTCGTAAATGCATAAAATCCGTAATCTGATAATAAGCAATTGTAGAATCGGACATTTCGTGTGCACTAACCTAATAGGAACGTCGGCGGAAATATTTTCTAACAATAGAACTCTCTCTTCTCTGTCTCTCTCGTTCTCTCGGCGCCTAATCTCCGAGACCGAATAAAATCCGAGCCATAAACCAGAAGCTACCGGGATCATCATCGAAAGTATCAGACCTCTGAACCCGCAGCCGCCGCGTCGGTGCAATTTGCACCTAACCGGGAATCTATGCATCTCGTATACTTCCCCGACCGAGTATTTTACCAATTTCCCGGCGGTCATATCGAGTCCAAGCGAGTTCTGAAGTCAATCAAAACTTCTAACGCGATCTCGTTTAATAAATCAATAAAATCGACTGGTCGCACTGTGTGCAGTGCATTCTGGACAGTCTGCATTCGAAAAGTTGAACCGAACCCGAAATTTATGTTTTTCAAGAAATAAGTGCTCCGATCTAACTTTCATCGCTCCACTTGTTCTTAGAGCTCTCATTTCACAGCGAAAGAATTTCAGAATTTAAGCATCTCATTCTCGAACTCGTTCGAACATAATCATTCGTAATTTCGTAATTGCAACGGCGGCTACGATCTTCAGCCTTTTTTGCGTAATTGTTCGTTTGCTATCGACGCGCTTCATCGAATTCGTTATTTTGCAATTTTTTTACTAATGCAAAATATATAAAGGTGGTGCTAAGACGTTAGCTGAAAATTTCCTATTAAAATTGTTCGCTTGGTGAATAATTAAAAGACTGTGGTTTTCGTGCACTTGTACCAGCAATCAATAGATAAATAGTAGAAACAGTGGAAAGACAAAAAGTCAATAATCCTATGAAATGTAAGTGATTTATAATTTCAAATAATTGAATAAGATAAAGATAAAATTTAGAAAAATGTTCAGAAGAAAATTAAAAGAACCTCTAAGATATTACATATGAACGATTGTCATAAACAGAATGCGGATTTTATGCATATACGAGTTGAGATGAGTTGAATACACATTGATACATTATTTACAGCCTATTAAAATTATTAAGAGAAGAAATCAATTTTAATGTAACCAACCTTTCTTCTAATTGACGCAGACAATTTTTATTTTATTGATGAATCCGATTTTGGCGCAAAGGTTCGATCTTATTGAAATTCAATAAGATCGAACCTTTGCGCCGAAATCAGATTCATCAATATAATTCATTTGGATCGGAAGAAATTACATTTATAATTTTTATTTTGCATAGATATCTGCGGTCTAATAAAAAATGTCTTCCAGTGTACGTAAGGCGCAATTTCCTAGCTAAATCGTTTCGATCAATGTTCTCTAACAAACTTCCATCTCCAACGACACCTCCGAATTGACTGTACAAAATTTTCATTTCGCGGGGAAATGATCGTACGAGCGCCTAACAATTAGTCCGATGAAATAAATCGTTTCCATCGATCGAATCGGTAAAGCCGAAACAAAACGATGGAGTCTCGTTCGGGGCCACGCAAATTTTCAATTTCCTCGAAACTGGGGAACGTCCGGTGACTAATGGACGACGATGCGGAGTTTAGCCGTGCAATCGGCTCGCCCGTTGGAACACACACAGCCACACAAACAGACACACAGCGAGAGAGAGAGAGAGACGCACGCGTGTGTTCCGTTCCACGCCGGTCCGAGTACACACGGCGGATCTCGCGAGGAGAGGTTAAAGAAACCTCGGCAAACAGGTTTTTGCTTCTTTTTCCGCGCGATCGCCGGAACGAGCCGCATTAACGCGGTGACAGATGGAAATAGATTCCACTCGCGATTACCCTGTACCGTTTCCCGCGAGGATTAATGCACCGGACGGCGGGGATTGAACGATATCGATGATCCTTCGCTCCGAGGTCCTCGCGTCCAATAAGCCGATCGTTCTGTTATCACGGAAAATATGGCCGATTTTCTTTTCCCCTCCTCTCCCGAGACGGTGGTGCAGCGGCTTAGGCTAGTTATAATATTTTATGACTCCGTGATCGTAAACTGTGTGAAAAATGTATGTAATCGCCATTTTGACTTCGGGAGGACTCTAATCAATTTTACTGTAATCCTGAAAATGCTGATGTTTTATTTGCATCAGAACTCCAAAGTGCATTAAATATGGTATTTTTTAATTTAATCACCGAATTATTATTGCCAATTTTTACACTTTAGCATAGGTACAGGACCGTATAATTTAATGAATTTAAAGATTATTGAAACAGCAGGATTTCATTTCGCCAAGTTTAAACATTGTTGAAGATTGTATGGAAAGCGTGTATCAAAACTTAACCCTCCCGGACCGCAACAGAATAACAAATTGTACCGTTGATTATACTTCGTCTAAATTGGAGTCTCGTTGCTCCCCATCATTTAATTACACCGTGAAGGGATGGAACACATGGCCGGATTAAGCCTCCCCCAAGCTGTAGGCACTCTTGCATTCGACTATCTCTCTCTCTCTCCCTCCCTCTCTCTCTCTCCCGCTCTCTCTCGACGCTTCCCAATTCCTGTAAAATATTTTGATAATCCTGTTTTCGATGGCCGTGAGCAGGGATGCCTGGGCAGCATGTAATCTGATTACTTTGTGATTGAAACGTAACCATCAATTTCGTCGCAAATTGTTCTACTCTCTAGAAACTGTCCATCGAGATAACAATCGAGAATCAACAACAGTCAATCTTTAAAAAGGGGAACACATACTCCAGCAGTTTTCGATTAAATATGAACGTTAGAAAAATAGAATTTCAAAGGGTTCAAGAAGGGGAAAAAATTATGCGAACATCATTGACTAGAATTAACTCTACCAGCAGGAATTTCTACATCATCAAAACATCTCAATTCCTAAATTACCTAGAATCCTCCCAGTACACTTTTGCAAAGAGGGTTAAAAGATCGTTTCGCAAAAACAGCAGTCAATCTTTAAAAAGGGGAACACATAGTCCAGCAGTTTTCGATTAAATATGAACGTTAGAAAAATAGAATTTCAAAGGGTTGAAGAAGGGGAAAAAATTATGCGAGCATCATTGACTAGAATTAATTCTACCAGCAGGAATTTCTACATAATCAAAATCATCTCAATTCTTAAATTATCTGGAATCCTCCCAGTACGCTTTTGCAAAAAGGGTTAAAAGATCGTTTCGCAAAACCGGAAGTCAATCTTTAAAAGGGGGAACACATACTCCAGCAGTTTTCGATTAAATATTAACGTTAGAAAAATAGAATTTCAAAGGGTTCAAGAAGGGGAAAAAATTATGCGTGCATCATTGACCAGAATTTACTCTACCAGCAGGAATTTCTATATCATCAAAATCATCTCAATTCTTAAATTACTTAGAATCATCCCAGTACACTTTTGCAAAGAGGGTTAAAAGATCGTTTCGCAAAAACCACCCTTGGTTATAATTTTTCAGCGCGTTAATTAAACGGAGATTCTTCACTGTTTCTAAATCTCTTTCAACACTCGATCGAAATGCGCGAAAGATAGCTCGATTAAAATAGACCGTCGGGGTGGCTTTGGCTCCTGGATCGCAACGAAATTCGCGCTCGTCGACGGCCTTTGAATAAAATATTTCATCGAATCGCCGCGCCGGCACACACACGCCGAGAGAGAGAGAGAGAGAGAGAGAGAGAGAGAGAGAGAGAGAAAGAGAGAGAGAGAGAGGGAGAGAGAAACGTCGTCTCGCGCACAATTTTTCAGCCTCCTCTCTTTTGCGTTGGCAATTACACGGGCGCGTCGTCAAAGCGTTTAATTCGATGAAAGGGCAGCCGGCTCGCGGGCCGGTTGCCTTCATTTTTTCACCTCCGCAACACCCTTCCTCTCTTTTCCAACTCTTCCTGCCTACACCCCCTCCTCTTTACCCCGGAAACATTTCGCGTTCGTTCCCAGCGGATGCGGGGTCTTTCTTGTCGCGAATGTCGACAAGCACCGCCCCTGCACCCCTAACCGGCCGTCCGCGTCATGTTTATGTTGCATTGTCGGCGAGAATTTGTAAAAAGTTGAACGAACTTCGTGAGTTTGTTGATCGTGTGTTATTAGTTGGATGCGGGATTGTTTTGAGAATTGTAGTAGGTGATTTTGAGATTTGTTTGGTGGGGTGAGAAGTTTCACTCGTATGGGGTGAGTTTTTATTACACGAGATTGAAATTTCTGAAGCTACTACAGATGTTATCTTGTGTAGGTATACCTTAGGGCGGAGGATGATTGTGATGTTTATTTGCAGAGAGGAGAAACTACCCTTATAGAGGGTGTATCTTTTGTTCCAGATCCTTCTGTTTCTATTAAGAGTACAAATTAATTCGCAACTCTTCCCATCAACCAATTGTAACTTTCTTTTAAGTACGCAAACTAGTTATTGGATTAATCAGTTCCCTGTAAGATGCAGTAAGCGCATAGAAAATATTGAGGATCATTTTTAAAAATTTTAAATGTATTTTGGTTTTCTCGTAAAGGAAGAAGAATACGAAGAAGGAGCTGTAAATTAATTTATATGCCTAATATTTCGATACATTTTCTCGCATTCTTTCTAGAACGTCTAACTAAAGCCTAATAAAGAAGCTCTAATAAAGAAGCAACCTCTGAATCCTCTCAGGCACTCGTTTCATCAATTGTCACCGTAAAATCAAAGTAGACAAACGTTCCTCGAAGCAACTCAGAATCCCAACACGCTCAACGGTTCTCGCAGCCCCGTTCAACTCAAAGGGACAATCGTTCCATTAGCCATCAGGCTCGTTTAGCTACTCTTCTGGCACGTGCTGCTCTATCCTGCCAATCCGCCCCGACGACCCGGTTCATCCGCGGGAATCTCGGCCATTCGGCCCGAGAGATCCGCAGCGAAAAGTGCCACTATCGCGGGAATTAATTAAACCGGGCAAACTTCGAGAAGCACGTAAGCAAACGAACCACTTAGACCTCGGTTTACCTAATTACGGGAATCGAAGGGAACCGGAGAGAGGATAGAGAGAGAGAGAGAGAGAGAGAGAGAGAGAGAGAGAGAGAGAGAGAGAGGGAATCGTCGAGAAAAACACTCGAACCTGTCGTCGTCGCAGCTACGTCGATTATCTCTCTGGCTAATTATTCCTTGGGACTTCCCCGGCGATAGAGTATCGAATCGATCAGCTATCACATCATTCGACTCGTCTGTTTCGAAAATACAAAATATCGACGTTCTCCATTTTTTATCCTATCGATTCTTCATAATTAGACAGTGCATTTATAAGAAGAATGAGTGAATGAAATACAAAGTGCTGCAGACACGAGACAAATCTAAGAAAGCTATTATGTTATCTTCACTCTTGAAAGATGAGCAATAGTAAAAAATAATTTTTATATCTGCCGCTTGCGATACACGCAGAAAATTTTTTGTTACGCAGTTTACTGATAATATTAAAACGTCAACAATCGCAGAACCAGCAGTAGACTGAAGATTTTATACATTTATGACAAAAACGAATCGATCTAGATTAAATTTCGCAGGATCCAAAACGAAAGGGGCGGTTTTCAGTGAAGGATTGCGGTTTCTGACGACAGATGGTGGATCGCAATCGGCGTTCTTAGCGGGATTATCGCGACTTAATAATCGGCAAATTGATTCGCAGTCTATCCCACGCGAAATGGCGATCCTCACGCTCAAAGCCACTTCGAGGAGAATCTTCGAGCGACGTGGAACACGGGGCTACAAAGGGTCTCGGGCAATCACGAGCGAACTGCTCACGGGCCCGGAGAGACGAGGGAGAATTAGCAAAGCGAAGAGAGAGAGAGAGAGAGGGAGAGAGAGAGAGAGAGAGAGAGAGAGAGAGAGAGAGAGAGAGAGAGAGAGAGAGAGAGAGAGAGAGAGACTTATGATCGCGTCAGCGAGCCACGGCTGTCGCAGTCGAAGCAATTTCCAGCTGGAAGACGGCCGCCATTGCGGCGATGCGAGGCGAACCTTCAACGTTGTCAAGTTGTATGATAATTAAACGGAGCCGAGCTAACCTAAGCGAGAACGGGTACCGGGTGGTCCACTCGGATAGCCAACCCTTGCATTTATCACACGACAGAAGCGACACGGTGACCTTTCGCAAAAATTATCGAGCTACCGTCTACTGTGACTACCGTCGTGACTGACGATGATCGATTAGCTAGTCCAGGACACGGGTGCTAAGAGATTTACGCTGGCAAAGAACTTCGGCTGATCCGACAGCGATGATTGGTAGGATTTTTGAGAAAAGTCGAATTTTCGAGGATTGCGAGAAACTGCGAGGGAGCTGGAAATTCTTGCTCTTTAACCTTCCGTCGGGCGCAACTGATCTGAGAGGCACAGCGCGGTTATTTGGGTACATCTTCCCCCACACCAGGCAACATTGTCATTTGGCGTTCCCAGTAACTGCCTGTTTTGACGTGCTCTAAGGATCCTTCCCACTTAGTTTGCCTTTGACCATCATTACCGGAAATTATTCAAGTTTTGTTCAAATCAGCTCGGTGCGTCCGAACTCATCACATTTTTAAAGTTACGTATTTTCGAAATATTAGCAGAAAAATTATTTATTATCTTCGCTTTAATTGAAATAATGTAAGGGTTTTCATTAATTTTGTGAAAATACATTGACCGTATGGTAAAGTCCCAGTGCCGAAGGTTCAGGTAGCACGTAAGTATCTGGAAAACACAAGCGACTCGGTCATCCCCACCCTTGGGGAGGGCCCAAAAGAGCGTCCCCTCAAGTATAGACGGTACCAAGTGCAGTGTTTCCCTAACAGCAATTGTATGAATGAACTTAATTAGGTGTTTATTATGTTTTTTGAATGTGTGCCCGTCAAGCACATTGCGCCCGAACTCGGCGGTCGAGGCATTGCGCCCGACGAAAGGTCAAGTAACCATAGATACACAGTAAATACAAATATTCTTTCTCTTTTCCACGCAGAATTTTAGTAAACTCATTAAATTAACCTTTTGCACTCGGAACTATTTCAACTAAAAAATTTCTTCTAGCCTAGAATATTTCCATTGTACATCATTTATTTTCATTATATGCGTAAGACACTGATATAGTACCTCATAGAATATTAAAGTTACGTATTTTCGAAATATTGGCATAAAAATTACTTATTATCTTCGCTTTAATTGAAATAATGTAAGGGTTTTCATTAATTTTGTGAAAATACATTGACCGTATGGTAAAGCCCCAGTGCCGAAGGTTCAGGTAGCACGTAAGTATCTGGAAAACACAAGCGACTCGGTCATCCCCACCCTTGGGGAGGTCCCAAAACAGCGTCCCCTCAAGTATAGACGGTACCAATTGCAGTGTTTCCCTAACAGCAATTGTATGAATGAACTTAATTAGGTGTTTATTGTGTTCTTTGTATGTGTGCCCGTCAAACACATTGCGCCCGAACTCGGCGGTCGAGGCATTGCGCCCGACGGAAGGTTAATCATGTTTATGAATTGATGGAAAACTTTGATTATCCGGGCCTCCGATGTCTGAATAATATCCACGAAGAAGTAGTTTGATTCAAACTGATCCATACGCTACACGATGTATGTATTGCACAATTCGAAAGAAACTGTTCACATAAAAATCATGAGGTAGCATGTATTTTACAGTTCGTTCATGTAACAAATTGTGGGAAGAGAAGCCAATTGCTTCTAAGAAAATGTATCGCATGGAGCCCCGTGAGAAATACGGGTTCCAGCCTTGAGGGGTTAAAAATCTATCAATAAAATGAGACGAATTCACTTCTAGTTAAGAGAATTAGCAGAAGTACGGTCGAAAAAACCGTCAGCTCGGGAAACGGCCCGCCAACATGTCGCGTATCATCGAAGTTCAACGTCTCCTGCCGAAGTGCCGACAGTCTCCAGGATCCCATGGGATTTCTGAGCGTTTGTAGAGCGTAATACCGAGTTCTGGTGGCCATTAAAACAGGGACGATCGGTCGGAGGAAATGTGGAAGGTGCATAGAGCGCAGTCGGTGCACCGGAGCGAGAGGAAGTGCAAGCGATGCAAACGGTGCGAGCGGTGGAATCGTTGGAGGCGTCGAATGAAGACCGAGAGGGGCTGTGAAAGAGAGAAGAGAGAGAGACAGACAGACAGACACACACGCGCAGAGATAGAGAGAGAGAGAGAGAGAGAGAGAGAGAGGGCGGAACGTAGAATTCCACGGGGCAGACTAGCGGAGCTGCCTGTTGCGAATAACTTCGGAAGTTCCAACGTGTATGCCGGCGTGTTTCTCTCTCGCTCTTCTTCCTCCCTATTTCCTCTCCTCTCCCGACTGTCTTGTTTCGTCTCTCCTCTCGCCGCCATGCTCGTCGATCCTCCTCCTTTTGCTATAGTTGGGTGTCCATGTCAGTTTTTAACCCCCGCAGACGACGCCACCCTCGGACGCAAGTTCCGTCATACGGTCTCTCTCTCTCTCTCTCTCCCTTCTCTTTTGTTTCAAACCTTCGGCGAACCACGTTTTAAACCCTTATTACTAGCCCACGCCCTTCCCCGCGATTCGACTGTCTCCTCCATCACCTAACTCGCGTCCACAGCTTAGTTTTTGTCTCTGCGATGCCGCTTCTTCCTGCATTCGAGTGCAGCGAATAATACGGTGAAGAGAATCATTTGTTCGAGTGAAATTTAAGACTCTTTTTAGCTAATATAAAAACTTTGTGACCTAGGACGTTTGCGATTTTATGTTTAACGTTGGTAGACTTGTTGGAAAGGAAGCTTCGAAAGTCATTCTTGATAGACAATTCGAAGACATGTCTGCGAATTAAGAATTCAAAAGTCTGAGAACAATTACTGAATTCTGAGGGGTCGCTCCACGTCAATTTTAGAATATATTCCAGTGGGAATTTTTGAAAGTTTGAGGACTTAAACATTAGTTCGGTTATCGATCGTAAATTTGTTAAACACAGAATAAATAATGTTATTGGCGCAAAGGTCCGATCTAAACAGAATATTAAAGCAATCTTGCTAGATTGTTAAAACTTTCTACGTTTTTGAGGGCTTAAATCGAAGCTTGAAGATCGCACTTTATGATAGGATCATTTCGCTTTCAAAGAATGGAAGTCTTCAATCAATTTTGACTTCTCCAAAGACTGAATTGATTTGTGAAATTCCATTTTGTGAAACTCTAAATGAATTCCGTATAACGTTGAATTTACATCCACTATCTAAAGGTAGGTTCATTTTTGACGATATCGTAAAAATTACATTAAATACATATGGTTTAAGATAATGAGGATGTGAAATAAGTGATAAACTCATTTTTTTGAAATTTTGACTTAGACCACTTTCATAATTATCGGCACATATGAGAGCTACCGAAAACGCGTCCGATATCGGACGGATGTGTATAACCAGACCCTTAGTCGGTTCATAAATCGGCGAGCGGCTTGGTTTTCTAACAGGCATAGCAGGGTGTCAAATTAGGGTACATCTGTTGGTCGGGCTTAAAGATTGTTAAAACCATAGAAGCCTCGGTTCTCGACGGGTTCGAATTCGAGTGACAGTGGGCGGGTCATCGGCCAGGTAAAACACCCTCTGACGCGTTGAAATGTTAGCGAAGAGGGCGGTTTGGTAAGTTTGATGTCTCCTTCAAGCCGAAACGAGTCTGCGAGGCTGGTACCGTTGGTGTGGGTGTCGGTGTCAGTGTCTGTGTCAGCCTTCTACGCCCTCTTCGGTGCCCTAATATATGTATACGGTGTACGCATTTGCATGTACAAGTTGTCCAGGCTCTCCTCCGTGGCCCTTTCGCATTTTACTGGCACACGACGGCGTTCTGAATCTGTTGCGACCGGTTCTCGGTCTAATAATACTCAATTATTCGTTTCCTTTGGGGGAGTACGGGCCCCAATTTGCCGTCAAAGTATTCGAAAACTTCAAAGCCACGGCTAAACCCCGGTAAAAGAGCGACTGCCGACCGGTAATGTACTTTATTTCATTAGCTTCCTCGAACGGTTACTTATTTCCTTTCTTTTCGTTATTTAGATTTTCAAAAAGAATTTGCGTTCACGTAAGAACCAGATTGTACATCTTCGATGGTAATGTCTCTGTCTCTCTGTCGTTCTCTCTGATCTTCAGCATCTTGCTAGAGAAAAAAACTCGGTTCTTTAATCGCAACATCGCATTACGGATTAACCTTGTTTATCATTTGTAGTAGCCTTATCAATCTGTAATTCTTGACGATGGCTTAGTGGAAAGTTTGTCTGCTATATCTTATCGTTACTAGGTTCAAAGCGATTTTTCTGATCGGACCATCTGTGGACGGGTCTGTTTTAAACCGTCAGAACCATTATTTCGTTGTTCGAGCTGTTAAGACTAGTGGTAATTATTGCTTGATTAAGTTGCAGGATATGCGTTGATGTTCTGAAACTCTTCTAATCTTTACACTTTACACATCCGCTCATTTTTCTAAAAAATGCGTAAAATCCGCGAGTTCAGAATAATATGCTAATTCAATTCTTCTAATGTTTTCGAAAGTTTTCAATAAGTTACCAGCACAATGAACTTATTGTTCGTTGTCAACAATGAATCAATTATCTCGGAATCGTTTCTAAACAAAGATTTGGTTTCAAGAGCCGGACTGTGGGGGCCTAACCTAAACAGTCTGGAGATACGTGGGGACCCTGGTTTCCTTTTGAGTTCCAAAGTTTTTTTCCTTTCAGAGTCAGTCGAAGCAATGGTGGGAATTCCGTGGGGGCTGAGCGAAAATACTACCACCACTCTAACCGTCTTTACCGTCAGTACCTTAGACCATATATACTAATAGACCCGGCATAAGTATAGTATGTGTATAGGAAAGCCGAGAGTTCAGTGAGACAAAGACCACGGAAAGTGTGACTCCATAAGATAAGTCTTTAGATAATTTCAAAATGGCTGACATAGCAGACCGCTATGTCAGCCTTACTAATAAAATTAGTAGCATTTAAGTATTGTAACTTGAGATTGTATCATATTGGGAAATGTACAGTAGAGCATAAGAAAATACGCAGTAAGTTAACAAAAGCAATTTTATTTTGTAATCAATAAATGTAATAAACTATATTGAACGTTATTTCTTCCTTTAATGATTGTAATAGAGCAGAAACCATATATATTGACATTTTCTATTTTTAAAATATTATATGCGAAAGTTGTTAATTATCAGAATCAAATATCGGTTACTAAAATAGTTAATATATAATACTATTATTACTTCATACTTGTAATACCTTAACAAAACATATAGAATAAACATTTTTATCTGAAATATATTTTATACATATATTGATTATTTCATGATAAAATGCCGAATTCTTTGAAATTATTCTTTCCATGGCGCACCCGCTGACCCCCCTCACCACCCATATAAGTCAAGCGTAGGCACTGTCGACGAGCATAGCTTATACATCTTTTGAAAAGGTGAGTCACACTTTCTAATCATCTTTGCCTCAGGGAAAATTATTTGTGCCGTGTCTATAGGTTTATATGGTCTAAGGTCAGTACCGTCTTCCCCTACTTTGCTTCCACCGCGCACGCGCTGCACACAAGCGTACCTTTTTTCTGTCCGTGTAGAGCAGAGGTACGCTTGTGTGTAGCGCGTGCGCGGTAGAAGCAAAGTAGGGGAAGACGGTACGTCAGAGTGGTGGTAGTATTTTCGCTCAGCGACCACGGAGTTCCGATCAGTGATGCCAGAAATGTCAGCTTTTCGCGCATGCGTACTGCGGCGCGCGCGGAATACAGTGGCGTGCCGGGACCTAGCACTGCCATAGACAAACTTGAAGATAACGGACATTATTTTTTATTTACTTGTTTATTTATATAATTAGATAATATATTTTTGTTATTTTGGACACTGGAAAGGTTTTTGGCAGTTTTCTTTTGTCTTGCAACAAATGTTGGTATTCTTTATAGATTCTGCCAAATAAAATAAAATTTTATATTATATTCTCCTGTATAATCCGAACTTTTTTAGGTAAAGAAAGTATGCGAATGTTGAATGAAAAACATTATTTTTAAAACAGGGCCTTAAAGAACTCTCAAAAATTTGAAATGTAGTACAATACTGATGCCACGCGCGAATACGCATGCGCGAAAAGCTGACATTTCTGGCATCACTGAGTCGAAGTAAAGATTTCGTTCAGTAAAGAGCTTCCTCCCGCGCCGTAAAATAAAGAATTATTTTACTTTATAACTACCAGTGTGCATTCATTAACACCCATATCCAATTCCATGTTTGTCACAAATTCAAGGTCACAGTGTCTACAGACCGCGGACGACGGTATAAATCAGCTCTAAACTCCAAAAGAATCGATCGATGCTTACATAGCCAGAAGATCTCGCTTATTCCTCTTCCGTCTCTCGTTTCACGGGAGTTGGCCTAATCGGGGACCGCGTATCGTCGTCGCGATTCCATGAGAACGGTTCGAGATCAATTGAATAACGACACACGGTTGTCCGAGTGAAATTGCCTGGTCGATCTCGCCGATTTAACGGCAATGAGAACGACTATGGCCGCGGGGAACGGAACGAGCATCGGGACTCTCGGATCTATAGCTACTTTCTCGCCTCGTACCTTCCTGATCCTGTGATTCTGGCAAGAAAGAGCTGCCTAATCTGTACACGGAGTCTGTGCGAGCGGTAAAATCGCGGTGAGGATAACGAGATTCCTCCATCTCTCTTCGGGGTCGTTTGAAACGAAGCCGGGAAACCAGTTAAGAACTAGCAAAACGAAGAGGATGTCTGGGACCAGCGCAGACAGCAGGGATGGTATGGTCCCGCCTCGATCAACGATCCCCTGATCCGACTTAATCCGCGACTTAGTTAACACCGTGGAAAGCCGCGGCACATCCTGACTGATCTAAGGTAAAAGCTTCTTCCTGTTCGCTCGGCTACAAGTCCTACGCCGGAGACGGATGCAGTTGTCCGACGATCAATTGACGACGAGGCCGCGCGATTCTCTGAAACGCACGGACTACGTATATCAGCTACGCGACTTTGCGATGCAACTTGCGCAGCAATTTTCATTCACGCCTGAACAAGGAGGAGAGATTTTTTAATGATGCGAAAGAACAGCAAAATAGTCAAAACGACCTGACTCTGAATTCTTTTCGTCCCGATTTGGTTGGTATTGCGAAAATTATTTTGGGCGTATTGTTTGAACGATATTCTACACGGAGACTTTATCGTATTGTAGATCTTGTAATGTTGTGGAAAGATATGTTTTTAAAGGCAGAAAAATAGCAGAATTGTTACGATTTATAATAAGCGTATGGGGATTAAATTTAATTGTATGATAAAAAAAAGCATACTTTTTGAGTTGTCGTTTAGACAATTATGTAGAATGAGGGTGCAATTGCGCCAATTGCAATTCCAAAACAATATCGCCACTAAAAAAACAATAAGACGAACACACGGAACAACCAAGTAAAGAAGCAACAACTGCAGCGTTGTAAATGAAGTCTGAATTTTACAATCGCACGAAACAAAGCTACACGAAACCCTCCCCAATTCGACAAACAATTATTGACACAGAGATCACAAAGGGATTCAATCAACAAGTTAACCGGAGCATAATTCGCACGCGATATCAACACCCTCGTCAATCCCCCCCACTCTTATAACTCATCTCTCCCCTTCTCCCTCTCTCTCCGTCTCTCTTTCGAGATTCTCTACGATATACAACCCCGTCCATAAGTATGCGGAAACCGTTTAAAATCGAATAAAATTTTTCAAAATTTGTACAACAAAAATGTATTAATTATAAGGTAATCATATATACATACACAAAGTTTTAACGAAATCGATTGAAGTTGCAACGAGCCATAAACGATTAAAAACGGCAACAATTGTGAGAAAATGCGATTTAAATAAATTGCCTGAAATTCAAAGATTTTTACATCTTTCGATGCCTATGGCTTTCGTACATTTCCTTCATGTATATAACACACTTTAGATTTACAAAAGGCATCTTTGAAATTTTCGTTATCGACCCAGAAAAAAAAGTTAGAAATTTTTGACTTTCACCCTTGACTTTGTATCTTGACCTTCACAATGACCGTCGCCTCTTTTCTTTACGATTCCGACCAATAGCAATTTTTGAAAAAAAGTTGTTCACACATTATATCTAACAAACTAATCCTTCTAATATCTAAAAAAAAACCTCCAATCAATTGGAAGAATTTGAAAAAAGTTTGCTCGTTTTTAAAGGGTGTCCTAATTCTTATGAACGGGGGTGTACATTGCGCCATGAAAATCCAGATTAAATAGCGATCGTAAAATACTAAGTAAAAAAACGAGACGACCATGAATTTTCAGGGAAGACTGATAAATGACCGATAAATGACTAACGTTCTGGTAGCGCTCCGGAGCCTGATAATATGAACCCGAGAGCGAACGCGTAAATCTTCGAGATTAGAAACTCGCGTTCCCCCTCTCCCGCTCTCTCTCTCTCTCTCTCTGGATCCGAGAGATCCAATCCCAACGGCAGCAACGGTAATTCCTATGAAAGCGAACGACTGTATAAGATTTCGGGGGAGCTCGTTACTCTTTCAGGACAGAGTCAGCTGCAGAGGAAACGGCTTGCTCGATTCTGATTGCACGTTCCGGTTCCTTCTGCTTCCCTGCAGGAATCGAAGGCTCTCCAGGCCTCCCTGCATCGAATACCAGATCGAGAGACGGCCGCTCATGCTATACCCCCGCTGCTGGCAACCGACATCTCCTTTCGGGATATATGTAGGGCCCCATTTGTTACAGTTCTATGGAAATACGCTGCGAACGTCATTAAAGGATTTCCCCGTGGTCTGAACTCTCGAGCCACGAGCATATACGGTGCTTGTTTAAACATCCATAGAAATCGTCCACGCATACTGATCATGGAAGTGTAGTCACACGCTTTATTCTTCGGGAGCGAATTATTTCGAGGTTAGAGTTGGATGAAATACCAGAGATTTCAGAGCTGTGCAAATGTACTATTTTCTTCTATCTCATGCACTGGGGAACGTCATCGATATATGGATCATTCCAATCCCATTTGCCAAGTCGTAAATCAATCTTGATCGATTTAAAATATCAATTTTATCAGTAGACTAATCATTTTTCTTAGTTGGCGACATAAATTCCTCTTTGATTAAAAGCCCCTTCCGAGCAGTCTACCAAAGATAGTCGTTGGCACGAGCATCTACGTCTACGTAGATCGAAGTGTCTCGTGTACTCTTTTATCAGCGAGAACAATGAAGGAATTGTACACGTTGCAAAACTATAGCAGCAATCTAAATAACCTTGGCGCGTCCAAAGAACCATCCGCTTTCAATCAATTCAGTAGACGGAGAGAACGATGATGTTTGATGAGGAAGAGAGAGAGAGAGTAAATGAGTAGGTGAAATAGAGAGCTAGGGGAATAGGGAGGTAGAGAAATGGAGAACTAGCGAGAGCTGGAGAGAGTTAGAGATAGAGTTAGAGAGAGAGAGAGAGAGTTAGAGAGAGAGAAAGAGAGAGAAAGAGAGAGAGAAAGAGAGATGGAGAGTAATTGAGTAGGTGAAATAGAGAGCTAGGGGAATAGAGAGGTAGAGAAATGGAGAAATAGCGAGAGCTGGAGAGAGTTAGAGTTATAGTTAGAGCTAGAGCTAGAGTTAGAGTTAGAGTTAGAGATAGAGTTAGAGAGAGAGAAAGAGAGATGGAGAGTAATTGAGTAGGTGAAATAGAGATCTTGGGGAATAGAGAGGTAGAGAAATGGAGAACTAGCGAGAGCTGGAGAGAGTTGAAGTTATAGTTAGAGCTAGAGTTAGAGTTAGAGTTAGAGTTAGAGTTAGAGTTAGAGTTAGAGATAGAGATAGAGTTAGAGAGAGAGAGAGAGAGAGAGAGAGAGAGAAAGAGAGAGACTAACTGAGTAGGCGAAATAGAGAGGTAGAGAAATGGAGAACTAGCGAGAGCTGGAGAGTTAGAGTTAAAGTTAGAGATAGAGTTAGGGACAGAGAAAGAGAGAGAGGGGGGGGGGCAAAAAACGGAAGGTTTTATCGCGGAACGGGGAACGGGCAGCGAAATCCGTTATCGTTCCGCGCGCAGCTCGCGAGTCGCTCGTTATCGAAAATTTGACAAGGCCGCGAGACGGTTGCCTGATAACGCACGAGCCTCCCTCGTGTCGTTGCATATCTGCCTAGGAAAGGAGAGAGAAAAATATCGTCCCGAATATTGGATCGGATCTGCCAACGAAGTACTCGTACTGCCTTCCTCACGCAAACTCTTAATCACAGGAATTTTGCGTGTTCGTTAACCCACAGTTCGGGATTACATACCGAGATTTTCAGCTTTCCGCGATACGTCGCGCTGTTGTAAACGATCTACGAAAGTTTATTATTGCGGATAGAGATCGAGGAGAGTTTGTCCGACAGTTATGTGAGAAATTACTTCCATGTTATCGCGACCGAGATATTGTTTGTTGGCGAACTCCTTTAAAAGGACTTTTAGAGTATCGAAATGAATAGATCAATGATGTTGAGATTATGAACCTTGTGTTCATATTTTTTATACTGTACGACGAGAAGCAGGCGTTTGAGGGGCCCATACTGTGCCCATTCCTGATCTAAGACATTGTCTGTTGCGATTTATGTGTCACTTAAAAAAAAAAAAAAAAACAGAAAATCCTTAAGTCTGATTTATCTTTAATAAACTGTGGATGTTTATGCAATTGGTAATCTTTGTAGACAAGTTTGGAGAAAGTCGAATCAAATAGAATGTGCTCCGATTGCTTCCTAATTTTGCACGCATCATTTTTTCACCGAGTCTCGCGATTTAATGGGGTTAAAGACCAGGAATAATCGAAATTCGAAAAATAATGTCCACCCTGGTGTTTACCGAGGACCCGATCGAGTCGTTCGTGAAAAAAGTCACGTAGATAATTGTTTGTCTCGATTGAGACAAAACCGTCCCCACTATAGCGTCCACTGTCCCCCACCAGCATCCACCGTTACCAAAGAGGGAGGAACTGCTTCGCCCGTTGCGAACAGTGCGCAGGCCTCGCGCATGAAAGAGAGGTTGGTGGGAGAAGCAGGCGTTTGAGGGGCCCATGCTGTGCCCATCCCTGATCTAAGACATTGTCTGTTGCGATTTATGTGTCACTTTAAACAAAAAAAACACAAAATCCTTAAGTCTGATTTATATTTAATAGTCTGTGGACGTTTATGCAATTAGTAATTTTTGTAGACAAGTTTGGAGAAAGTCGAATCAAATAGAATGTGCTCCGCTTGTTTCCTAATATTGCACGCATCATTTTCTCACCGAGTCTCGCGATTTAGTGGGGTTAAAGACCAGGAATAATCGAAATTCGAAAAATAAAGTCCACCCTGGTGTTTACCGAGGACCCGATCGAGTCGTTCGTGAAAAAAGTCACGTCGATAAGCGATTCGACCCAGTTTCCCATCGACGAGTCGACGGGGGCAGGGTTGTTAGGGGCAGTTACGGTGGCCGAGGCCGAAAACCCTCGAGCAACAACCCCCTCGCAACCCTCTCTTGAGAGGGTTGAAAACGTAGAGAGGAAACGTGCTCCGCCTACCGTTTCCAGCCTCGTTAATTCTCTCTGACCTGTGCTTTCGGTCGCCGAGGGTGAACGATTCCGTGAAATTGTCCGACGACTTGTACGGAGTGTCTAGGTTCGTACTTGAGTGGGGTTGGGTCCGTTCTGACCCGGAGATATACATATTTTAACCCTCTGCGAGCAACCTAGGGTCGTTTACCTCCAAAACGCAATTCCACTCATCAACTCTTTTCTTTCCAATATTTCATTTTTTCCCCCATCAACGCTTTAAACATTTGATGGTCCAACGATTATACATTAAAATACAGCCTTCAATTTTTATTCCAGAATATTTTTAAACTTTTTCAAAACCTGGACCGGTAAAGATTAGTCGTCAATAGAAACGACCCAGGTTGTTCATGGAGAGTTAATAAATTGTAACTATTTTAGCAGGGAATTTAAATGATTAACTAATTGGATTTTGTGCTTTGAGGCCTAGGAAACGAAGAATAAAAAAATGTCTAAGGAGTTGAACCGTGAATTTAAAAGAAGAACGTGGAACAAATATCGCAAGTTGTAAAAGACACAACTGAAAGATGTAAATCGTCTGTGGAAGACTAAAAAGTCTGTGATATGAAATTCTAAAAGTTCCGATGGTTTTTCGACCGAAGATTGGATACAATATGTACATAGATCCCGATGATCGTCGCCGAAAAGAAATTCGATCCGGTTCTCCCGGTGTCCGAATTTAAACGAGCGAAACGCGCCGCGATCAATCATCTGCGATAAACGATTGCTCCGACCCCGGGTAGTCATCGCTTTCATCTATCTCTCTTTCGGTGTGTGGTAACAGTTGGCACGACCTACAATGTTTGCTTTCGGATTTATCGCCGTTGTTTACAGCGAACGCGTGAATAGCTAAACCGTAAGCATATGTATATTATTTACATCGATTCGAAATAACTGGACGAGCAAAACAATCTGCTTCACACGTGACAAACTCGCGGACGAGTTGTACGCGATAGAAACGTGAAATATTTATATTTACGTGTGTAGGCGACAGCGTAAACTCTACCTTTCGAGCAGGCGCTATTATGTTAAATCGATCTGACGAATTACAGGCCGACGTGTTCGGTGACCTCAGGACGACCTTGACTGAATTACCGTTCTTACGGCAGAACGCGTAACTGAGCTACTAATCGCGGAGGATTTGAATCTGCGACTGCAAATGCGAACAGTAAATATATTGAAAATATTTTGCAACTTTTAAATTCATATAAACAAATTTCTTAATGACGCTTTGATTAATAGTATAAAAGATTGTTTACTGTAGCCTCAACTACGTAGAATATTTCTACGTCTTAATTCTTGTTTGCGTTTCTTGCTCTTTATAGGAATAAATAATAGCTCAAACGGTGCCTGTCCTTGTTAGAGTAATTCTTCAAACTCTTGCATTTTCTATAAATGTAATTTCTTTCGATCGAAATGAATTATATTGATGAAATATCTATATCTTCCATTTTCTATATAAAATAATGTTAAAAATTCTGAGAAGTATAACTAGGCTTCTACGTTTGTTTACAAACTTATAGTGTGTTCAGTCAATTATTTCTAATCTTTTTTTTCAGTCGGATTGTTATAGATTGCTCGGTAACAGTTTCTATAAAAGTCTGTGACGCAACGTGCGACGATTTCCGACAAACAAGTAATAAATAATGGGTGAAAAAGAACAGCTACTGTACAAGTAATTAATAAATGTTGCGGCCAACAGAAAACTATGTAACACACCTCAGAAAAAAAACTATCTAAGAGTTTTTCTTGTGTAGATGACCAAGAAACGAGACCGTTAAGCACACGTTCCATACGATTGACCCAGTTGCGTTAATGCAACATTTCATTAGCAATTTCTTATCAGTACATTTCCATGATTAAATTCTATTTCTCAACGCTCAGTTTATAAAAAGAATTTCCGCAGATCCGGTTCTAGAAAATTTCCATTAAAAAAAATCTATTCCATTATAAAAATTCGAAAATTTTACTGTCCCAGTCTCGACAGGTTTCATAGCAAAATCTGCTCGGATAGTAATTTTCTCCAGGTCTCTTGGTAGCTTGTTCGCATTACTTTTTAGTGAGTCGAGAAGTTTTCAAACATGGTCAAAAAGAGGTCTAAGGAAATATTTACACGGACAACTGTTTACCCCACTTTCACTATGAAAAGTGTACACTCGAGGTTCTGTCGTCGGAGTGCAATCGAGTGCGAGTTGAAAAGACACGCAACGCGGACCGGAAGTTTACAAATATACAGAGCAACGACGCAGCTTCCTGCCGATGCGTGGGAAGCCCATGAACGTCTTCGTCCACGGCGTTCCCCTAACGTGCATACCTGTGGATCACGTCGTTTTCCTCGGTACAGTATGCAATGTTAACCCTTTGCAGTCGGAGCAACATTAATTCATTTCGTTTCGTATGTATAATAATTAAACTATTTTATGCGGTTATGACAAAACTGATTTGGTTAAATACAAAACTGTGAAGACGTTGAACGAATTTAAAATCACTATTGCAATATTTTCGGCTTGGAAAAATTAGTAAGAGATAGAGTAGATTTGCATTTAATTTTGAGAACTTGCAATTGAATTGGGAAACTTTTATTTTACATAAAAATCCGTTATCTGATAATAACCGACTGTGATATTTTACAAGAAAAAGTTTCCAGGTCAGAATTGTCAGAAATAGGATTATTAAAGTTATAAAAAGGCTTTCTGGATAGAATCTCATAAAATCAGTAAAATATTTTTACTGTTGTAGAACACTGCATCCCAATCATTAGGTGTGTCCCATCGCCAATACATTGTACCCTGATCTGTATAATAAAAAGCTACTAAATAAGTATTAGAATTATTGCAACTATATAGAGGCTTTTCTGACAAATTAATGAACAGATTTCCAAATTCAATCGCATTCTAGCAACACTAAAAATCTCATCAAATCTATCTAAACAGTTTTACTTTTATGAGATATTGCATCCTAGTCGGGAGGAATGTCGGTAAAATTTTAATTTCCGGAGGATACATAAAAATTCGATCATTCCCCCACCTAATAGTTTCGTTCAATGAAAGCCACGGTGAACATCCACGGTTTTTCGCTTCGAGGTTAAAATGGAGATCGGGAGAACCGACTCCACTCGGAGGAAGAATTTAATTGCCGCGCTACGAACGATGAGGAGAGCACCTTGTGCTGTTTATTCGCGTTCAACGGTTCTAGAATGTGTCCCCGTAGAAACGGGAGACCGCACGAGAGTTCGGAAAGCTTGTTTTTGCTCGGCCGTTTTCGATTTGCCCGACGACGATAAATTCGTTTCGGAATCGTAATCCTCCCTGGCCGACAAATGGCCACGGTTTCTTGAGATAAGTGTTCAAATTATTGGATACTTACGCGGATAGCCTGTTAGCGCTGTGTCGCTCGCGTTCTGAAACAGAGAAAAAAAGGGACGACAATTAGCAGATGCGAAGTTAATTAGCGCTCGGTTATCGGCGTCCAAGGACGACCATCTCCCCAGGAGAGATAACTGACTCGGTCCGGGAGTCGACTGTTAAAAGATCGATTAGCGATCTTCCCTGATATCGATTAATTAGAGACAGTTCAACTCTTACGATAATATTCGGATACATGGGTGCGCATTTTCAATTTTCTTTCTAATACTTAATATTCTTATTGGCGCATAGAAAGTTTGCTGTCGATCTTTATTTTAGATCCATACATTATAGTGCAGGGATGGGCTTTTTTGTTTGAATTGAGACAAAATCGTCCCCACCATAGCGCCAACTGCCCCCGCACCAGCATCCGCCGTTACCATAGAGCAGGGCTGGTCACGCTCTATCATCTAGTACACGATCTATGTGTGCTACTGCTATACAGGGTGAGTCACCTAACGTTCGTACCTCAAATATCTTTGTTGTTTCTAAAGATACGTAAAAATATGGTAAGGACAAAGTTGAATGGTACAATGGGGCTGACACGTTTCCAAAAAAAAATTTTGTTTTTATGTCTATTTTTTAGAGATATCAAGGTCACCTTGACTTTTTTAAATGGTACCACCCTTTTTTTAAACACCTACAATGATAGTCCCTTTCATTACGAATTCAGTGACTATAATTACACAAGGTCATTCAAGGTTGCCGACAGAGATAACGTATAAGATTTAACATCGATACATGCCTGTAAACGAGCTTTGAAGGAATGTTGTACTCTGTCCGTGACCTTGAATGACCTTGATTAATTATAGTCACTGAATTTGTAATGAAAGGGACTATCATTGTAGGTGTTTAATAAAGGGTGGTTCCATTTAAAAAAGTCAAGGTGACCTTGAAAATCTCTAAAAAAATGACATAAAAACAAATATTTTTTTGGTATCGCGTGAGTCCCACTGAACCATTCAACTTTGTCCTTCAGACATTTGACGTATCTTTGAAGACAACAAAGATATTTGAGGTGGCAACAGTTACTGCCTCACCATACAATGAGAGCCCCTTTCATTACGAATTCAGTGACTATAATTACTCAAGGTCATTCAAGGTCGCGGACAGAATGCAACATTCCTTCAAAGCCCGTTTACAAGCATGTATCGATGTTAAATCTTATACGTTTTCTCTGTCCTTGACCTTGAATGACCTTGGACTAATTATAGTCACTGAATTCCTAATGATAGGGACTATCATTGTTTAATAAAGGGTGGTTCCATTTAAAAAAGTCAAGGTGACCTTGATATCTCTAAAAAAATGACATAAAAACAAAATTTAAAAAAATGATGAAAAACATTAAAAAGGCATGAAAATAATTGAATTAATCCATTCACCTCAATGAGAGACGCTTAGTTAACAAGAAAAATGGGAAGATGGTTAAAAATACACAAAAATAAACAGGCTAATCGGTTCATTGAAATTGTAGAAGCTCTTCCTGCTTTGTCAAGACTATAGAATATTTCCCGTTGCAAAGGGGGGCGCAAAAGTGTGCGAATTCGCCGCACAGAAGCCAGAAAGCTATAAAAAGGAGCAAGCCAATCAGGCTCACCCCATCGCGGAACTTTCTCTTCTTCGGGTGAGTTCGAGGGTCTCGAGGAACAGGATGTATTAAAATAAGTGTCCCCCGAGTCGGAGAGTGCTCTCGGGTCACCGAGTAGGAATCATTGTCGAATTCTAAAGAGGCGAGAGATCTTTGTGGATCGGCGACGTAACCTCCGGTCGGCTACCCCCTTGGAAATGCGATGACCCAGCTCTTTCTGGGATGAAGCGAGAGAGAAAGAAGGAGAGAGAGAGAGAGAGAGAGAAAAAGGAGGAAGGAAGCCTGTGATCGAGGAGAAAGAAGAGAGAAGAGAAAGAGAGAGAGAAGACTTCGAGTAAACAATGGAAAGCAACGTGCACGGCACGCATGCACGTACGCACGTCATGGGAAAGGGGCTGCAACAGAAGAGGACAAGCCTTGGGACTGGGTCAAAGGAGAGGGAGAAAGATGAGGAAAGATGAAGGAAGATGGAGGAACAAGGGAAAAGGGGGAGCTCGGTCTCGGCGGAGAGGGTTGCGCGATTTTACAACGGCTATTTGACCGGGATCGCGACGAGAAATAAAATTCTGCTCTGAAATCAGCCCGAAACATCGAATACAGCATCTATCCTAGCACCCTTCCGCTACTCCCTTCTGTTAACACCAGAACTACCGAGCGCTAAACGCGACTGGTGTATATTGCATTCTAATAACGACAAGAATGCGTTTATTCAACTTCCGTACAACTTTTGTTTAAATATGTATTCTAATAGAGAATTTGACTAAAACATTACTCCCGGAAAAACATTTTTATAATTTCAATATTTGTAAAAGAAAAATTTAGAAACCAGTCATTTTGACTTGTCCGGTAGTTCTAGCGTTAAATACATATTTCCTAGTTCTGCTCGCATTTGCATAAATACAAAGACGAACAAAAGTTCAAATCCACCATTTGAAAGCGAATAACTTTTTTTAAAAATTTGTTCAAACTTCTTGCGTCTTTTTTTGAGATGTTAGAAAAATTGATCTACTAGATTAATATGTGAACAAAAATTTCTTTTTTCAAATTCGATTGGTACGATAGTTCTAATGTTGAATAAAAAAGAATATGGAAACTTTAATTCCACGCATTCGTTATACTTATTTCGGGAGAATGTTCCGCGAATTTAGGGCTGCATTTTGTATCTTTGATATTCTGTATCATTTTCGTTTATCGGTGACTGAAAAATGAGCGTCGATTACGAAGAGAATGAATTGCCTGTGGAAACGTTTGTTTTGTTTAACCATGTATTGAGATCGTTGCTGAATTTCGCGCATGGTTACCTGAAGCGCACGCAATTGCACGCAGAAGCCAAAATTAATGCAATGTTTGTTATACATGAATGTAAATACACGCCAGGTCTGATACAGTTTATGTAACTTGCAATTCTTGTAATTTAACTTTGAGCTACCTGAAATTCTGACTAAAAATTCTAGCTTTATTCAGTGATAGTTTTCACATTGGTCTTTTTATTAGTGAAACGTATATTTCTGTGCCTCGAATGTATTATACTAGCTTGAAAATGAATATTAAATGGTATTTTAACCAAGCCTTCTCGTGACTCTCGCGGGACGAGCTATGTATGTATATTCCTGCCTCAATTTATTCGATTAACCTTACTTGTACACAGAATTATTGACTTACTCTGAAACCACACAGGAAATTTCTATAATGTCTGTCTATGTCAATATTAAGCAATATTTCACGTTAATCGTTTATTACGAGGCAGTATTACTGCATCGATTTATTAGTTCAATTTTTACTGCAGTAAAATTTCTTAGTCGAGCATTCAAAACATTTCATTATTAACTTCAACGCTACAACGAAATATTATATACTCGCACCCGCATTTCGTTCAATTTTCCTAATTGAACAACAATCCAACTACAGCTACCGCGTAACTACGTTAAAACATATTTTCCAGTCATCGTATTAATCCGGAAATAATACCTTTAATAATCCCTCCAATAAGAGAAATGATTACTGTAAAAATACCTGCATATTTCAAACGTCCAACAACCCGTATGAAAACCGAATCAATTCGTATACATATTACCGTATCGATACGTATGAATTCTCGTACAGGAAAAAAAAAGAATCGGCCAATTCCGAGACAAAAAAAAATCGTATCACGCCCGCATGATTTCAACGTTAAATAATATTTCGCAATTAACGGAGAAAATTACGGGAATTTGGAAAAACCGTGTTTAAACGCCGGTTTATTTCGACGAATATAGGAAATATAGAAAAGCGATTTCTAGTATATTCTAGTATATTCTATCAAAAATCGCTATCAAAAATCAATTAATTATTTAACCAAATGCGTTAACGTTTCGATTTCTAATCGCTTCAGAATGAAGCAAACTGTAATTAGACTAATTTTCATAAATTGACTGCGGATGCTGTGCAGTTATGGCAAACATACACATCTGTGGAACCATCCAGATCATTTTAGAACACTGCTGCATTATCATTAGGCTGTCTATTATATCTAATAAATTGCGAACATTCTAAATAGGTTAAAAATTTCCAAATGTTGACTACTCCTATTTCACTTTCACAGAAATAATTTTTCCACTAGTTTCTAAAACGTCTTATCAGACGATTGTACAAGTCCTCTTTATTTATTTTTATGAAATTTTCATCAACTTATTTTTAACATTAACCGTACCGTAAGCTATTTTTGTAAAAATTCGTAGACTCGTTTTAGAATATTCAGGAAACCGAAGATCGATTTTTCTGCAAATCCAAAGGTGAAAAGTCGATACAACGAGGATCGATTAATGTGATTTTTGATTACGCGTGCATCATGGGCCGGCGTTAATGAATTCCATATGTAGTGCGATTAATATACGATTATACGTAGTCGGAGGCGCCGCGATGTACGATTAGGGGGATGATTTATCGGTATGGATCGTTCGACGACCGCGTTACACCGGTCCTCGTAACTCCCGTTTGAACAAAAGCTACGAAATTCCCCCTGGCGGTGTTCCAACGGCTGATTATCACTGTTCGGTGTAGACCACCGCGAATCCGTTCGAACGGATAAGTGGCGATCAATCAATGACACAAGCAATCGGCGGTCGATACCGGTGGAGCAATTAATATGAGCGGCAAGTATCATAGGCACGAAACGCATAATCGGCGTCACCATCCTGACGCGGAAACAAAAGAACTTTTTTCTCTCTCTCTCTCTCTCTCTCTCTCTCTCGACACTCGACTCTCGGCAGGCTTATGACGTCTGGAAAGCGTGTGAGAGGAGGAAAAAGGAGAAGGAAGCGTTTCGTCCTAGGCCCGCTAGAGGACTCATCGGTAAGGTTATCTAGCGGACCTCATAGAATATTAAAGTTACGTATTTTCGAAATATTAGCATAAAAATTATTTATTATCTTCGATTTAATTTAAATAATGTAAAGGTTTTCATTAATTTTGTGAAAATACATTGACCGTATCGTAAAGTCCCAGTGCCGAAGGTTCAAAATGGAAAACACAAGCAACTCAGTCACCCCCACCCTTGGGGAGGGCCCAAAAGAGCGTTCCTTCAAGTATAGACGGTACCAAGTGCAGTATTTCCCTAACAGCAGTTGTATGAATCAACTTAATTAGGTGTTTATTGTGTTTTTTGAATGTGTGCCCGTCAAGCACATCGCGCCCGAACTCGGCGGTCGAGGCATTGCGCCCGACGGAAGGTTAAGGGTTCGATGGGCATACCTGATCGCAGAAGGTAGCTGACAGCGCCCTGCAGCAGCTCGAACCTGCTGAACATGACTTATCGCGCGGGCAGTAGCGGCCGATGGTTCATGTTACTCGGTTCTCGCTCGTGCACGTGCTCGCGATCAATCTTCCCTTTCCTCTGGCTTCTGTTCCTCGCTTTCTGCTTACTCGAAGAAGAAGAAGAAGAAGGAGAAGCCGCGTTGCGAATTCGAGCTGAACCAGAGTATACCATCGATCGGCGAGCACGCAAATCGCGCGTCTCTTCTCCACGATACTGGTGCAGTGTTCCAAGGTCGACCCGTGCCGCACAACCAACGATGCACGCCTCGGAGAATGCGACGAGACGAGATATACGGTTTTGATCCGTGGAACCGGTTGCCCTAGGGATCTATCGATTACGTGACTATCGGAGCGACTTGATCGCGCAAGAATTCACTGTCACGTTTCTCTCTTCGCGCTGTCAAAACTTTTTCAGAGGAACTCGGTGGAACACTTCTTTCCGTTGAAATGTGAACGCAATCACACGATATTTCCAGTTCGGGAATGTAGATAAATTACAGATCACTTAGGTTAACAAACGATAAACCGACTCACAACAGTGCACTTAGAGGATCACTTCGGATGGGTTGTCAGTCGACCGATATCCTTTCCATTATAGACACAGGTATTCAGGTACTTTTCCCTTCCGTTAGGTGATCGAGATTACCGTTGTCGCTTCAGGAATTTCTTAATGCCACGAGGAACTGACAATCACTCCTTCGCTCAGGATACACCCGGGTGTCCTGATATTAATGGTACAATAGTGAAAGGGGTCGATTTCACATGAGAAGATAATTCGAAAGAATATACTAAATATTTTTCATTCGACGTTTTGGTTTCGAGAAAGTAGACTTTGAAAATCCATCAAGTTCGCGTGGCCTAACATTTGTAAGTAGAACAGGATGGCCATGAACAGATACGTCAGACGATTCCTGTTCAATAGTTCCGGAAACGTTCACTGTCGCACAGAAATAGACAATAAATCGATTGAAATACAAATATAAGTTAAAATACAATGTACCGAGACTCTCGGAACGGTTCAAAACGGAGACGTTCGATTGTACGAGAACAATGAACGAATAAAATTTATAAAAAATCAAGATACAGCGTTCGGGGACAACGGTAACGGTTCGGAACGGGCTCGTCCACAGTTAGATATTGTCAGAGTGTTGGAGAATGGACGAACAGCGCGCTGCAGCGTTTGAATGGCAGAAATATCGGCGTAACGGAAGCGGTCGCTCGGCCGCCGTACACTCGCAGTGACGCGCATCGGTTGACTGAGGCTGCCGGGTCCCAGCAGGGCCCGGCCCATTGCGGGCTCGGGTTCCCGCTGCTGCTGCCTTGCTGCTTCTGCTTCTGCTGCTGCTGCTGCTGCTCTTCTGGCCGATGGTAGCCGAACACGCGCCACACGGGCCCCGCAGGCCCAGGCCCAGGCGCAGCTTGCTAAGCAGACGGTCGCTTCACCTGCGTCCGATGGCTTTGTTGGACGCAGCCCCCGTCTCTCTTCCTCTCTCTTTCTCCTACCACTCCCCCCCCCCTCTCTCTCTTGCTCTCCCTGTTTCTCACTTATTCTCTCTCTATCCCGCTCCCCCTTTTTCTCTTTTTCAGGCCCCTCTTTTCCGTTGCTCGCCACCATTCTCGCGAACCTTCGCAGGCTCTATCCACGAGCCGTTTCCTTCTACGTGCACTGTGTTCTTTATCCCCTCTCGGTTTGGAGCCCTTGCATACTCGAAGGCGTCCTGCCCCGATTTTATAACGTTCGAATTGTGCAAGAGTGAATTTTGGGCTTGGGCCTCTAGTACAGTTTGCTAGAGAATTTGTCTGACAGGGATTTTGGTAGTTTGGGCTGGTTTGGTCCTTTGCAATATGGGTTCTTGTTTTAGTGGTACTGTGATGGGAATATGAAATAATATTAATTTATAGAAACTACTAGTAATATTAAATTATGGAAACTGCGGTCGCTTTCTCGAAATTGAACGAGAGAATTCTGTGAGTCAACAACGCATTGTTTGAAATTGATTAAAAGTAACTTTAGAGCCCAGATTCGCAAATACGAGGACCATTTGGTTTGCAAACCTCGCGTCGTTTGTTTGACATTTATCAAGCAGTTTCTATAACCTTATGATCTTTTTTAGAACTTTGTTTTTTTAAGGTTGTATCAGGTAATTTTATTCCGTTGATTCTACAGGGTTGGAGTTGAGTTCTTTATCCCCTCTCGGTTTGGAGCCCTTGCATACTCGAAGGCTTCCTGCCCCGATTTTATAACGTTCGAATTGTGCAAGAGTAAATTTTGGGCTTGGGCCTCTAGCACAGTTTGCTAGAGAATTTGTCTGACAGGGATTTTGGGAGTTTGATACGCTTTGGGCTGGTTTGGTCCTTTGGAATATGGGTTCTTGTTTTAGTGAGAATATAATTTAGATGAGAATATTAAATTATATTAATTTATAGAAACTGCTAGTGATATTAAATTATGGAAACTGCGGTCGCTTTCTCGAAATTGAATAAGAGAATTCTGTGAGTCAGCAACGCATTGTTTGAAATTGATTAAAAGTAACTTTAGAGCTCAGATTCGCAAATACGAGGACCATTTGGTTTGCAAACCTCGCGTCGTTTGTTTAACATTTATCAAGCAATTTCTATGAACTTATGATCTTTTTTAGAACTTTGTTTTGTCAGGGTTGTATCAGGTAATTTTGTTCCGTTGATTCTACAGGGTTGGAGTTGAGTTCTTTATCCCCTCTCGGTTTGGAGCCCTTGCATACTCGAAGGCTTCCTGCCCCGATTTTATAACGTTCGAATTGTGCAAGAGTAAATTTTGGGCTTGGGCCTCTAGCACAGTTTGCTAGAGAATTTGTCTGACAGGGATTTTGGGAGTTTGATACGCTTTGGGCTGCTTTGGTCCTTTGGAATATGGGTTCTTGTTTTAGTGAGAATATAATTTAGATGAGAATATTAAATTATATTAATTTATAGAAACTACTAGTAATATTAAATTATGGAAACTGCGGTCGCTTTCTCGAAATTGAATAAGAGAATTCTG
Source organism: Sphecodes monilicornis (assembly GCA_913789915.3). Taxonomy (NCBI): domain Eukaryota; kingdom Metazoa; phylum Arthropoda; class Insecta; order Hymenoptera; family Halictidae; genus Sphecodes; species Sphecodes monilicornis. The sequence goes on along the minus strand of OU565290.1, from coordinate 27,267,512 downwards.
TGAGTCAGCAACGCATTGTTTGAAATTGATTAAAAGTAACTTTAAAGCCCAGATTCGTAAATACGAGGACCATTTGGTTTGCAAACCTCGCGTCGTTTGTTTAACATTTATCAAGCAATTTCTATGAGCTTATGATCTTTTTTAGAACTTTGTTTTGTCAGGGTTGTATCAGGTAATTTTGTTTCGTTGATTCTACTGGGTTGGTTCTTCAGGGTTGAAACATCTCTTGATCATTTCCGGTTGGATGGTACGTAGTAACAACGAAAGGGTGTAACAGTATTAATACATTATTATAAAAAGAACACCTTGAATAGCATGATGGGATTGCAGAATTTTTTAAAGAGTAAAAAGTGATCAATTCATTGTTTGCAGCGACTCTGATCAACAATTCCAGTCAATTGCAATTTTTGTTCACCATTAACCACGACACATTCGATAAAATCGCCTCTTCTCATCCAAAGGTGCCATATTCTCAGGAATTTCAGTCTCATGGCGAATTTTCTTTCGTCGAATGCGTCGCGTCGGTATTAACACTAAAACTACCGGACAAGTCAAAGTGACTGTTTTCTAAATTTTTTCTTTTACAAATATTGAAATTATAAAAATGTTTTCCGGAGTAATGTTTTAGTCAACTTCTCTATTAGAGTACATATTTAAACAAAAGTTGTACGGAAGTTGAATAAATTCATTCTTGTCGTTATTAGAAGGCAATATACACTAGTCGCGTTTAGTGCTCGGTAAGTTCTAATGTTAAAAACAATATTGTATCGTTGCTTAGACAACAATCGCCTAATTGGCTCGGCCGATCTCCGTTTGGCTCTATCGAGGACTCATTGTCCAAGATTCGTGGCCGTTCGACGGATGTTCGGATCGGCTGGCTTAATGGCGACCATCGGGACTGTGTTTATGGAAATGTGTGCGTGCTGGCTGCCCGGTAAAGGATCTCTCGCTGTGTTATTAAGGTGTGCAGTTAGCCGGCACACGCCTCGCCGGATAGCAGACACTGTTGCACCTGTTTTTCGGCGGAAGGTATTCTGGTCGGACCGCCTCTCACCCTCCGATGCTTCATCCTTCCTGCTCCACCTCGAGGAATCCTGCGTTTGCTATCCTTCTTCGGAACCTGCAACCTTGTTCCCGGCGAATTTCGCCGAAAGTCCCGAGCCAACTGCGCTCCCGATACGAGAATTTACCAACTTTTTTGTTGGGAAGTTCTCGAATTAACTACTATTCAATTAGCTGGGCTTTTTAACGGTGTTTGCGGGCAAATTATTCGCTGTTTAATTTGTGTCGTTTTTGTAAAGGGTTTTATTGGCATAAAAAGCCGAAGGTATCGAAGACGATGGGTCAATAGTTAACAAATTATTAGCTACTTAATTTTAATTGCATTGTGGAACGTTTCATGAGCCGCGAAAATTAAAAAATTAAAGACATTGAATCAACAGTGCGCAAATTGTTAGCTAATTTAATTTGGATTTTTCAGTAAAATGTATGTGGACCCCAAAAAAACGAACGATTTAATAAAATAGAGTAAAGAACAGTTTCTAAACTGTTACCCATTTAATTCGTCCTGTTTACGAAATAATTTATGCATCTCGGAAATGAAGGAATTAATAAAATAGGTTAGTCAATAATTTCCGAATTATTACTCATTAAATCCGTCCGATTCCCAAAGAGTTCACAGACCTCAAAACTGAAGCAATCTAATTAAATGAAATCAGTTCTTTGACCAACCATTTACAATTGCGACTAACTTCGTGTTGACAGTTAAACAAAAATTGTGGAGCTAACAAAACGATTTTTCTTAACTATTTGAGCGAGTTAGGTGTGCGCAGAGTTACGCGACGGAACCAGGGCCAATCAAATTTGCATTCGCGAGTGTAAGCGATTCCTTTACGCGAGGATGCAAAGTGTTTCTCACTAAAAGCATAAGTGCATGCTAGAGGTATTTTTACCGGCGCTACCATAAATAGAAGACTGTTATTTAAATCGTGGTAGCGGCTGATCGACGGTCGCATAGTTTCTTATAATAGCGACACGGGGTCTCTAAACAGTCCGAGGATAATAAAAATTGCGACACGTTACTGGCAGTGAAGAACGAAAGAGAGAGAGAGAGAGAAAGAGAGACAGTGAGATTCAAAACGCGGACCTCGTTAATAGCATCGATTATTCAGCCAGGAGCGTCTAATGAGAGTTCGATTGTATTTACAAAACGCTTGCGCAACAATGGCCGATTGTTCTGCACCGCAAAAACGGATATAATTCTCCGCTGGCCGACGCGCTATTCCTTCGACTTTCGTTTAAAACAATGTATTATTTAATTCCCATTGTGCACATGTGTGCGCAACTATTTTAGAACATTATATTGCTCATTGATCGATTGATAGTAAATGTACATAAAATTATGCTGCAGATAAGACACGCTTCTAACCAATTTAAATCTGTATATGGCTATAAATGATCATTCGAAGCTAATTCGGAAGACGGTTTTTCTATTTAAAAATAATCAAAATTATTAACACTAGAACTACCGAGCACTAAACGCGACTGCCGTATATTGCCTTCTAATAACGACAAGATTGCGTTTATCCAAATTTCGTATAATTTTTGTTCAAATATATACTTCAATAGAGAAGTTCACTAAAAAATCACTCCTGGAAACATATTTATAATTTTAGTATTCGTAAAAGAAAAAATTAGAAACCAGTCATTTTGACTGGTCCGGTAGTTCTAGTGTTAATGAAATTAGAAATAGAACCGCAGCTGGAAAATTGCGTCTCCAGGCCGAACACGAGAATGTTGACTACTCCATTGAAATGGGAAAACGAATTTCAGGCAACTCCATTCGGTTCCGAGAAGATAGTAAACGAAAGGAGGCGGATTTTTCGGGAAAGACGTGCGTCATTCCTCGCATTAGGGGATGCGATCATGCCGAATAGAATAGACACGAGGAAAGACACCTGCCAGCGGCAACGACGATCGAGCACGCTCTCCTGGGTGTCCTAACGCGGAATAGTCTCTCGCGAGTATGGCGACGCCGGTTGTCTCCAGCTTATCCGAACGACAACACGTTCGGAGCGCTCGAGAACATCTATACTCTATTCGGCTTTCGGCGAAAAGCTTGTTAAAAGAATGGAATCCACAACATTTCTTCGAATAGAGATTCGATTGAAAAATCACCGAGAATCTGATTGAAACAATAATTCTTTCAGAAACGTGGTCCCCCTTTTCTATAATTATTTAATTTATAATTCTTGGAACCGCTAGGTAGATTTAAAGACAAATTTTCCCATTTCTTTCCGTCGAGTTTGTATTTTTATCGCAAAATTGATTAAACATTTGGCTGTAGTATCAAGCGTGTGTTCTCATGTAGGAACTAAAATAAGTAGCTCCGAATTTTCTTAGACAATTTCAAAAGTTAGAATAGTGAGAAATCAGAAAATAATGTATTGGCATTATTAAATTCTTTTAATCTGTCTACTGTTTTAAATTGCACCAGCTCGTTTTTACAACTAATACATGCAATCATGTATAACAAGTATCAAGGATTAAATTGCACGTTTCAGGTTATTTTTAATGATTCTGCTTGCGGAGAAGAAACGCAACCGTTTGGATCGATTTAATTATCACTTTCATCGCCATGTCACTCGTATCTGGGTGACAGAATTATTTATACAAAATTAATTTTTACGTTGGTAGATTGAGTGTACAAAATTTCTTTACGATCCGAGGAATAGAAGGGGTTTGAAACAGTAATTAATATCACAAAACTAAACTTCTTAGTTTTTGTTTTGTTAAGTATATTGCTTTGATCTTGTGTAATTTTTCTGATTGTCGAGTGGGCGATGAACGTGTTAATTCCCGAGTTGATCTATAACCGAGTTTCAATCGCAATGCAAAGATTATTCGTGGTAGCGTTGTTCGGCACCGATATCAATACCGGGTCTTGATATGATTAGTTTTTACGCGATTGCTGGAAGAATACACGGGCCTGTGGAACACGGCGTGTTCGATAATACATCATTCGGCTGACCCAGTTCCGAGATATCGAGTCTCGAAGTGGCGGAGCGTGGCGGTCGCTGAGAGAGCCGTTGGTTAATGGTTTGCTGGGAAACGAGGATAAATAGTGAATAGCAGGGAAGCGGAGGCATTGCCGTGTATGCACGTTACGAGGAATTGTTCGAGGAACAGTTGGCGGGTCGATTTTTGACACTCTGTCTTTCAATGAACGTATGGAACTTCCTGCCGAATCGTTTCCTTAGTCTGCAATTGCGTCACGATCGTTTCGATCTTGAGAAAGCTGCCGCGAAGGCAGGTTTTTGTGGACTCATTTGTGGATGTGAGGTGGCATGATCTTGTCAAATAAGACTCGCATATAGTCATCCCTGTCCTCCCACAAGATTTTGTTCGGTTAATTCGATTGCCGGGTTAAGAACGCATGCGCGACGGTAACGCAACAGGAATTGAGTGGGGAGCGAATGATGACACGTTGCGCGTGCGCAATGGGGATACAATTATAGGTTAATGCCGCGTATCGTATCTATTACCTACAGGGGGAGTAAACTCTTATGTATGACCTTGGACACTCTACATTTTTGTTCCTTTTCAGAGGGAACTAATGTAGATGGCACCTCTATTGCATTCCATCACAGCACATCACGTGACCGATGTTCCAATCTGTAACACTATTGGACGCTACTGTTGCTAACTATTACCGCCAGGATGCGCCCAGAATCACGGCTGCGCGTTGCACGAATATTCATATTTTATTTCGATTTTCGGTATTGTTGTTGATTGTTGTCATTTCTTGTGCTGCGAAATTCTCGAAAATACTGCTTCTACATAGAAGACGGTTTGCAAATTGTGTTGGAAATTTGATTAATAAGCTCACAAAATATTGAAAGGAATAAAGTTTGCTCAGTGTCAAATCAATTTTAGAAATAACCTTTCAAAATTGAGTGACACTCGGTGGATTCATTCTTGAGATTATTTTTGAGCTTATTTTTCAAATTTCGCTTTGTGCATTGCTAATAAAATTTTGACAAAGACATATAAGTGCATAGGAGACATAAGTACATACAGCTCATACAGACAATATACAACAGAAACAATCAGTGTAAACATTTATACATTACAATAAAATGGTGAAAGCTTGTGCAGTTCCACAGTGTTTATCGGGTGTGACTATACTATATATAATAAAGTGTTACTATTATGTATTATTATGTTATGTATTTGTTATATTATTTTGTGTGAGAGAATGTTTATACCACTGTATGCAAGACTGCTGTTACTATTAGTATATATGTTTATTAATTTATAGCGTTATGTATGTTTTAATTGATTTGTACGTTATGTATATTTCTATTGATTTAAGCGTTGCGTGTTCTGTTAACAAACGATGATTACATTTTGTCAGTGACGTTGTCAATAAGTTCCTTGCGAGCGAGCAACGAATAAAGATTTATGTTGTGTCGAGCCTCGAGCCTCCTTACGTATGTATTATTAATTATTATATGTATTTATTTTATGATTTTGTATTATACTATTATTATTCTATTATGTATTTATTTTGTTATTATGTATTATACTATTATTATTGTATTATGTATTATTGTATACTTACAGTGAAATAAAATATTTTTATAATAAACTACTTTTTTAAAATACATTACCATTTTTTAAGCTTACTTTTAAGTAGTAATCATACTATATAGTAGGTATATGTGTGGGTACAGGATTGTATAGCTATATATATGGGTTTTAGTTGAGGGAACTAATCTAGATGGCACTGCTAAGGTCCACACTTTATACATGGGAGATTACTCTCCCTGATTACCTACTAAATGAAATCTGAAATGGCTTCACTGATGCCACCGCTACCGTTATGTGTCGCCTCAGTCGCGAGCGGCACGTCACGTGACCAGTCAACGGTCTTAGTGGGGGTCGTTGGAGTGTGCTCATGGTGGTGGAATTGGATGGTGGAAGGAGCGTCGTAGGGGCGGAAACGACATCCAAATGGATTACGTCTGGCGGCACTGGATCCGATCTCAGCTCGGGTACATCGGTGTGAACCACTACTAATGCGACGCGGAGAGTCGCAGTCGTCGGCACAATCCGAAGGCCCGCGCGCCATGACAATGTAACACCAATATTTAATTTTTTTTATTATTACTTATTTTTTTATGAAACTTTCATCGATATATTCGTGTCATTTTTCTGATCTGATTTACTGTATTACTTATAAAGTCGTATCTGCATTCTTGTAGGTATTTTAGGTGAGTTTTGTGGATTAGGTGAGCATGTACGTGTGCGTGTGAAGTGTTCAGCTGTGGAGATGCATGTGTGGGTGTGTGTATAACAAGGGCGGCGATAAAAATTGCGAATCGCGAACGAAAAACAAATCGAGGGCAGTTCGGGTTAAAACGTCGTATAAAGTCTATGTTGAACGCTTTCAATTTTTAAATTGCACTTAATTACTATTTCTTATTTTTCAATAAATTTTTCTTGTACGATCTCCGCGTAAATATAAATATTTCTAGCCCGATTAATGGATGCGAAGTGGATCTAGTTAACCACGCTTTACGTAACCGTCACTGTCCTCCACCACATATTTCATCCCTAAAAATTCAATAAAAAAAGCTATCAATGTATCCATTCGTTTTCTTGATCGTTTCCATGTACCTTTTGGATGCAATTTAAGAACAACATCCATTCACACAGATTCGCGACGGTTTTCATTAATAGTGGCACATTCAATATTCATTAAGCGACTTTAAAAACTGCGAAGAAACATGGCAGACATCCGCCGCCACAAAAGTTTTTCCTGTTTAAAACCGTTCCATAGTAGCGAAGACTTTCCATTAAATATATTCCCGAGTGCTGTTCCTCGTAGTATCGACATTTTAAAACTTTTATCGACTACGGCGTATTGCGAAGTACAAAGTAGCTGGTAATACGATGGAACAACGTTCAAACGGTACACTAAGCTTCCTCAAACTTGGTGATTACGCTGCTATCGTGATTCCCCGAACGTTTAACCTAAACGTTGCGCCAGGAAAGAAATTCTACTAATTGCATACTTTCAGAAAATACGAGGAATTAAATGAAATTCTCAAAAGTGCCATAATTGCTAGCAATTCTTCCGTATCCTCTCGGAAGTCACGTCCGAATTACTTACTATACTTACGGTAAAAAAAATGGTTAATTTAAATATTTTAGTGACAGTATTATTGTGATTTAATTGAATTGAAAATTTTGCTATCCGATGCAACGCGCATGCTCTGTCGCGAAATTCTTGGCACAGGAGCTTCGACGAATCGCGACTTTCACGCGCCGAATTAACCTTACGCGAAGAGTTAGGATGATTGGACTGTATACACGTAAACTGTGCATGACGCTTTCCGTTATAAGTTCGGAATAGAGTCATAAATGAGTAAATTATAATTTATTTATATATTTTTATGTAAAGGCACCATAGTTCATCATTCCCTCCCGTCATTATTTTAAGGTAATTTAATTTTTAAATATATTAAACGAGAATCATGTTATCTTTTTAACATGGTTTTGCCTCAATTGAGGGAAAACCGACCACACCGTAGCGTCCTCTGTCCCCTTCCAGCAAGCGCGGTACAATGGGGCAACGAAGACACGAGACATCAGCGCAGTGATGCCAGAAATATCAGCTTTTCGCGCATGCGTACTGCGGCGCGCGCGGAATCCAGTAACGTATACGCGCAAATATTCTGGCAATTGATTCATAGCGATATTATCTTTTAAGGTCATCTGAAAGTCATTGTATAGCAGGTCGTTGAATTCGTTTCGACGTTGCCTACAGTATTATGAAGTTAAAAATAACCAGTTCCATTAAAAGATATAACAGCGACCTTGATTTTTTTGTTGAAAATCAATTTTCTTTAAATTTAAAAAATTGCAATTTCTTGTCGGTTAAATACTGATTAACTTTGGTACGAAACATTTTTCTGTCCGACCATCCGAACGGGCTGATAAAACGTGGGGACTAATTGGCGCCGCACCCTGTATATACAGATATATCTACAAATACACTTGTTATGCATTCATTTTTCAGAATCAAATCATATCAATGTTCCCGCAACGTTATATAGATGGCATCACTAGTTTTGCCATCCAACATGGCCGCAGTCTACCATCCCTCCCCGCTCGCGGCACGACCCCTCTCACCCATAAACCCACTTTATGCTCAGTCCTCTAAGTCCGTGGGCTCCACCCGTGACCACCACTGCTCTATTCGATCTACGAGTCACCACCCACTACCTGGTTTGTGGGGGGTAGAAGATGGCCCGCTACGGACGGGCCCAAAGCGGGTGGAAAATGTCGGGGTTTTGCCAGAGGCCTTAGGCGTCTGGTAAGCGGACACGACCAGGTACTTGCTGGCGGCCTGGAGTGCTATATGATTCGGTTTATGACTACGGTAGCTAGGGTCCTGGAGGTGGACGTGCTTGCCAAGCGTACGCAGCTTAATAAAACACCTTCCAGGGTTTCAGCCTGAAATAAATGTGTCTTGACTGTAATAAAATAACTATTCACTAAAGTTCCGAAGCGAACAGCGCATAAAATCATAAAACTTGCAATCCAGTCGCAGCCACGGCCCCGAGCGGCTAATTAGGTGTGTCTTTATTTCGCCGTATCAGTAGTTAAATGTTTGCTCTTGATTCGCAATGCACTGGGTACTTCAGCTCGAAACTCGAAAGTCGGTTGCAGGAGCGGGTTTCCGCGTCACGAAGTTCACCGAGTTCGCAGAACTTCCGGTCTCTACTGAAAGCAGCTTCCGTCCTCGGAGATCCTGCGATGCCGCAGGCAACAATCTTCTTAATAAATACGCCGATGCGTAGCCGCGAGGCACTTGTGTATCAACCGATGCCCGTAAACAGCCATGATTCCGACGATCTTATGGTACTCCCGTTTCGCCGCGGGACCTCCGACGAAACCTCTCGCTCGCAGTCTTCACGAACCACCAAAAATCGTCGTTTAATCGCTCGACTTAAACTGTCGAACGAATTACGCTTAAAAAATTGCTACTGTATTAAGCTACGTTCACACTGAAACTACATCGAGCAACTTTCTTCCCCTCTTTGTTGTTGCCTTCCTCTTCTTTCATCGAGTGTGCACACAGCTTTATGAACAAGATGTAGCCTCGAAATTGTGTTTGAAAAGATTGATTAATAGTCCGCGGATTGCAAAATATAAATTCTCTTCGTTGTTCTGTTAAATAAGTAAACTGCGGAATTTATCCGCAATGGATGAACATATGCAATAGCACGGCCCCGAAGATTTTGCAGATATCGAATATTTAATGTGCTAAGAATGGAGAATAAAGGATGGAAAAAGAAAGTTTTGCCGGAAACTTTGCGGTTCGAGGGAACAAATTTGATACGCGGTTTCGGCAGCCGTTCGCAAAACCGCGATCGGATTAGTGGATTGCTTTCGGCTTGGCATTGAGCTTAACCCGAGCGATTAATCGATAGTCTTTGCGAAGGTCGTACACTTCGGTGTCGTCTCTGTCTTCGGTTTGCCCGTTCGATCCGTCCACCCACACCTGCGAGCATTTCGAAGGCTCTCACGCGATCGTGATCGCGTGTCCTCGGTGAACGGGTCACGTCGGGTAGTCGATAACCTGAGGAGGAACCCGGGTCCTTGCCTGCCTTACCCTCCGCGGCAGATTAAGTAATCGCGACAGATTGTCCCATTATACTCAGTTTGGGCATGAAAGCGGGATTATGTTCCGGTTACCGGTATGTAAACCGCGTGAATCCGTCGACGAAGCCGTCGAGCCGACTGATTCGCGCGGATAATGGAGTTTCGAGGCGTTCTCAGCCTTTGCGCTTGGAGTCGTGATTCGATCGTGACTTTAACGCTAAACCACTGCCCGTCAATATGATCGGTTTCAAATTTTTACTGTCAGATTTATTTATCCCTGGAGCGTAAATAAACTGTACGGTCAAACTTTTCGCACACCCTTAGGATGTACAGCAGCATATTTAATTTCTCCACCGATTCAGTATAATTAGCTGTGACTGCGTGGACATGACTCGGCGAGCTCGATAGCATCGCAACTGAAGGTGATGGAGCTGTCCCGCACAAGCCGCTATCAATATATATGCAATCTAACTTTTACAATTATCGAAATTATAATATAATGGCAGCCGCCAGCTACTTACAATCAATAACAAAAATGTATCAACACAATTTGAAGCAACATAACTTCTTTAAAATTAGACCAAATGATTTGAATGTTCTTGAGCTGTTAGAAGAATTAGTTTATTAGATGATGCGTAAAAAAAATTTTTGAAAAAATTGCATTTGGTCAGAATCGTGAATAAAAAAGATAGTAAAAGTAGATTTTTACAGGTTTTTTACTTGGACCTATATTAAAAATTGTAAAGAAATTGTATAACCCAATGCGCTATATTAAATCGGATCACCGTACAAGTTTAAATGATTCTTCGCTTGCGTCCGCGATGCGAATATCCACGTCCAAACTTTCCATAGACCTTAACAATTTGCCAAGCACGTCTAAACGTGCACGAAGATCAAGTTGTTCCGGACCGTATTAAAATTTAAACAATAGAATTAAAAACTATTTTAAAAATTTATCTTATGAATTTATTTTTTTAATTAATTTTCTGCAGCTATTGTCCGAAATTATCGTGTGACATAGTGGAATAGGCCTACAGGGGATACCACTAATAAAAAAAAAAACGCATTGACAATAGTACCTCGATGGTAATGTGGAAACCTATTGAAACGAGTGTCGCCCCTTATGCGCCACGTTCATCTGTCTGTTATGATCGCGCCTGAGCCCGTCCGAGCACGTAGGCGACCACGGGGAGCGAGACGCGCGGCCGGGTCGAGAAGGCGTAGCCCTCGGAAAACGGTCCTCGCGAGCAAATAAAGTCAAACCCTGATCTAAGGGTTCATTTCCTTGCAAATTCATTGTATCGTGTGCGTGTGTCTATTTTCAAAAATCCGATCCGTGCTCCAAAATACAAGAACGAGTTCAGCAATCTAACTTCTTTGATCTCTCACTTCTCTTACTCGTTGTCTGTCGCGTGATTACGGGTCTCCTGGTGTACAGTGCTCGAGGGGTAGTTATCCGGGTAATTGCTATACACATCAGAAAATGTTCGTCAGTTTACCACAGCAAACTGCGCTAATTATCATAAAAGAAGAAATAATTGAATCCGGGGATATAAACACTGTGATCAGTCTAGGGTCTGGATCACCGCTTAAACTCTAAACTTCCCCTGAATCATGGAACTTGTCCATAGCAATCAACCTGTAATAAACGATTCGTCTCTGTGTGGGCCACCGAACTTCACAAATTAAATTCCTCTTTTCCACAAACACGACAGAACTCCTTAGATCAATTCAAAATCTTCGCTCAAGTATCGAGCAATCCCGAACTTTAGTAAAATTGTGTTCAATTCAAAAATAATCGCGTGCGTTGCACAGAGAAGAAGGGTTGACCGCTCTCAATTTTCAGCGGAGGATAGTGGGTCAGGCGAAAAAGGTATCCGATTGTTTCCCCGGGGTTTAATTGGGGCGTCTTCAGTTTATCGGAGAAGTCGATTCTCTTTTTTTTTTCCTCTCCCTGTTGCCGTGGTCCTCTTTCGGCGCTTCATCGTGGAATTGTCGTGCGTCGAGGGGTTAATTAAGAATTCCCGCGGTGGGCTGTCATGGGATGGCCGGGGCCTCCTTTTCTCTCGTCTTAATTGGAGGGCTCTTTTAGCAATTAGAACGCGAAGGGAATTCTTTTCTCTTAATAATTCGCCGTTACGAAAGATATAAACGAACCTTTCAGGAACATCCTCGCGGGGCTCTCTTCACCCCCGCGTATTCTCGGCGTGCACCCTATCGACGCGAAGAGAGAGAGAGAGAGATAGAGAGAGATAGAGAGTTTTCTGTATTTTGGTTGGTTGGCATGGTCCTTGGCATTCAGTCGGTAGGTTTGCCGTCGGAACCGGCCGCCGTCTAAGCCCGCGAAATTTATTTTATATCCCCACCAGTTTTAGGTGAATACGGAGAGGATCCATTGAGATTCTACCTGGACTGCTATGCCGAGCAACGGTACCGCCGCACAGTGGTCCCGATCGAGAAATACAGGGACATTTTGGTATAATTTTTAAACTATTAAAGATATCGAAGTGAAATTTGGAGTGAAGAATATTAACAAGAATTCATTTTTAATACTGTAAAATGTAATATACTTTATGTTTATTTAATAGCCTTTCTTACAATTTTTAAATATGTGTACAAGTATAACAAATTTTAGCACTTTTTTTTTTTAAATAAACAGGTCAAAATCAATTAATTAGTTAATAATACTCTTCTACTTGTTTAACGAATAGCTAGTTGAGTAATACTTGTTTCTGTATTTTCCAGAATCTCCAGGTAAGTTTTTAAAATTCACAAAGTCTAACAGTAACAATAACAGTAACAATTTTTATTGCAGTTTATTACTTTTTTCATTTTCGAGATTGCTGGAAATTGAGAAAGCAAAACATATTCAACAGACATCTATGCGAGATAGTTGATTTTTTGGCAAAATGTCTCCATATTTCTGGATCGGAACCACTGTGCGCCGTCTGCCGAAAGGATTTTCCTCAGGAAATCTTACATGAAAGACGAGAGAGAGAGCCCTCGCTTCGGCAATCTGTCTCGAACGGTCCAGGTTATTCATAAGGCCGATATCGAGCCGTCTCTCGAATGCAAATCGAGCGGAAGTCAACGATGAGCCGGAAAGACCGCTATCTTACTTATCTCTCTTCGGTGGCAGCGACCGGCTCGAACATCGAGCAGAAACAGACGGGAAAGAGACAAACACTCCACTGGTTGTACAGGATGTATAAAAATCATGTGTCACGCTCTAACAAATCCATCGGCATTTTTAGTACGTTCTAATCTTTAACCCCTTAACCTACGATTTAGATTCGAAGATGTTGGACCGAAATTGTATACAAGCTCGCGCAGCGTTCTGGACATTTGCACGACTTGTTTATTTAGGTTTGGCCCGATCATCGTACGCGGGCTATGCCCGTAAAATTTAGGTTTGGCCCGACCATCGTACGCGGGCTATGCACGTCATTGTAGGTTAAGGGGTTAATCAATGACAAATATTGGTGGCTCGCAAACAATGATGACCATATGTCGGACTTAAACACCCGTAGATCAAGATCATCTAGACCTAACTAAAATTAGTTGTAAGAATGAAAACGAATAGGAAGTCCTAAAAAGTTAACACACCTAGACCTAAGACTACCTAGTCACATTGTAAATATATTGTAAATAAACCCACCCTTATCTCCCCACTAATTATAAGCCGTAGTTATAAGATCTAACCAGACAAGACTGCTAATGGGTTTTTTTTCCTTTACTACACTTCTATCATTTTCCCCACTCTCCTGCACAGACTGATTAGAGATAAGCAGCTTACTCTACACATCAAGCACGTACACCTAAGATTATATACCAAAGATGTTTAGCTACAAGATATGCCCGCGCGCACCAAATAGCTATTAAGAAATGCAATAATAGACAGGTATATTTTTTTTTCAATGTTTATTGTTACCTAGTTTTATACGACTGTACAAGCCTTTTTAATAAACATGTTTTAAAAAAAAAAAGGGGGGGTTAATCAATCGACTTGCCGGCGATCACGGTACGAAAACGTTGCATCTTCCGTTTCCACGAGTGCATGCGTTCCGTGCAGTCTCCGGTGCATTGGTGCGGCTGCAGTAAAAGAGGAGGGGCAGAGAGACGGAGTGAGAGAGCGAGAGGGGGGGGGGAGAGACGGTTTCCCCCAGAGGAAGAAGAAAAATAAAAGGAAGAAGAGGCAGAAGGTGGAAGAGGAGGAGGTGGGTCATCGACTTCCGTGACGCAACGTGCACCATGCGTCGAGACGCTTCGGCCAAGCGGATCGGCCTGGTAACCTCTTCCTTCCGCAAGTAGCCCCTCCCCGTTTCCCTTTTCCAACCTCTCCCTCGTTTCCAGAAAGCACCGACCAGTGGGGAACCACCGAGAACGACCAAGAGAGAAAGAGAGGGGGAGAAAGCGTAGCAGAGACTGATTAAAATCTGCTCGATGGCCAGGCGACGAGAGCCGTCTAAGCGGTGTAAATAAACGGAACCGAGCTGGTATAAATACACGGATGCACTCCGGAATATCACTCGAAATCTATATCCACGAGGGTTGCGTCACAAAGCGGTTCTGACGAGCCGGGCCGAGATTTTCCAGCGAAAAATCTCTGACCCACCCGAGACGCACTATTATTCACAATTTGTTAATGTTTCGTAATTAGACATGTTGTTTCGTACGATGTTCCCGATGACTTCCGGTTGCGGGAGGCTTGTGGAGTTCGAGGAATAATGTGCGGGAGTTGATTCAGGCTTTAAATGCCAGGCAGGATTGTCCCCACCGTTGCGATTGGAGCATAGTGATTTGAGGGTGCGAACGATATTCTCCGAGGGTTGCCTAACCTTCCCTATAAGACTATTACTATCAATCTAATTGAGTGTGGCTCTGTAATAAAATCGTTGATGGCTGTCCAAAGTTACTACCGCTTTACCCACGTTGTCAATTTGTTGGACCATGTTTGTCGTCACGGATTGTACCGATAAATTGAAACTGATGGAACAAGATTATTTTGTAGACGATTTTTACTACAGTCAATAATTTTAACGAGTTGAAATTAATATGTAGATGTTTTACAACTGTTTTGATTTGTCTACTGTTTTAACACGTTGACAAGATCAGAGTAACATTCGACTCGACCGTCTAAAAATTGCTTTTTATCATTGCACCCTTGGACCCAAGGCACGCGTGTCTACAATAAAGAAAAAATTGTGCAGATAACTTAAAAGCAACGAAGTCATTGTTTGAATTGAATATATATTCAGAATGTAATTCAGTTTTCTACTCTCGTCGAAGGAGATTCGATCTGTACTCCCAGACGTTCGCTCTTACACTGTTCTTGACTTTCGAGAGGGTAGTAGGTCAGACGATTTACAACCCCCGAGGCTTTACCACCTATAAGAGAAAGTACCAGCGTATTTCTCGCGGTTTTCTCTCCGTACAATTTTGTAAAATATTCAGCAGTTACATTTTTCTAAGGCGTGTTTCCTGACAACTTTACGCCCTCGTTTAATTTGAGTGGCAATGTAGATGCTTCTCGAGGCGAGGTGTAACGAGCCTGTGCGGATTTTTATTCCTTCCCAGGGTATTGTTAATTCACTCAGATTTCTTAGAAAATTAACGTTTATTCACCGTTCCGGCCAATCGGATACACTCTTCTCTCGCTTCCTCAAAAACACTTTATCTCTCATTATTGTGGGATTAGAATCGGGTGAAATAAGAAACTGCTGATATAATAAAAAGAAAACCAAAAGAAGATGTGTATTTAAAAAAAATAGATTTTCATGTGGTTCTTTATTCGACTAACGCTCCTCATTCTCGCACGCATCCACAACAGTGATGGTATATGATCTCGGTTTTCACGCGCATGCGCGACGATTAGCGTCAGTAAAGTAAAAAGTTGGGCTAAAATGGGGTACCTTGGTCACACCGCATAGTTTTGCAAATTTTTTTTCGATTTTCAAATATAAATGTTTAATATGCGTATGTTATATTAACATTTTGTGTGTATGTACATATAATATATAAATATATTTCGCACTCTTCTGTCCGGTTTCCCGCCAATAACAGTTCTCCCCTAATTTCCCAACAAACATAAGAGAGGGTGGTAGGGGAAGCAGGCGTTCGAGGGGTAAGAAAACATCACAGTTATGGTCCACAGACGCCGAAACAGATAAAGCGGGTTCAGGTCCCGAACGCAACGACAAAATACCTCGGGCGCCTTTATTAAAATTAATACAGAGTTAAAAGTATCAAAAGGTAGCAGCTAAATTTTGCATATTCTTTTTAACAAATGTTTAAACTTTCGTATAAACTAAGTCCAAAGTTTAACACTTTTAAACATTTTTTTAAAACCCTTTTTAAAGTTTAAATTGTTAGAAACTTGGAATATTTGTTTATCGATTAAAAAATGTTTATGATGGCATTTAGAACTTAAAGTACATCCACTAACATAAAAAATCATAATTATAACTTGTTTTCTGATATCCTATAAGTGGTATTTAAAACGTTTAATAGAATGTTCAATTTTATGATTTTGTGTTTAGAACGCCGTATCTGATTATACAATTACCTAAAATCGATAATATTTTGGACTTAGGAGCTTCGAAGAGTTATCAGTTTATAGCAAAAAAAAATTTTTTAATCTATTAACCTTGAAAAATTGAATTTTGGCCACAAATACCGGGCTTCTGGACCACTGTGCGCTGTCTGTCTTTCTCTCGCTCATGCTCTCCGTCTTTAAATACTACAATCAATTTCTACGACCATAAAATTTTCTCTGTTTGGAATAATATGTGCTGTACAAGTGCCAAAAATATGGCTTCGCTTCGGCTTTTAACGATATTCCCGTCGTCGTGTCGGTACGCCGCTTTGCCGACAAAACGCAAACGAGTTAACGGGTCTGGCTGCTCGATCGGGCCGGAGGAAGAGATCGTTCGAGGATAAAGGGTGGAGAAAAGGCTGTGGGAGACGGATCGAGGCAAGACGAAGCGGCCGTCAAGGACGGAAGGGAGGTTTTAATCACGTTAAGTAACTCCGAGCTGCTCGCGCGGGCTGATTCGAGGGTGTTCGAGGGCGGAATAGATAGGCGGCGAAACAGGGGGCTAGAGAGAGAGAGACACGCGGAGAAACTGTATAGAAAGAGAGATAAAGCCGGAGGGTCGCGAGGATGCGTGTTATCGACCCTTTTTCGCTTCGCCTGCTCGAGTCCCTTCGAGTTGGCCAGCACCCTCTGGTCTCGTGGTTCGCGCCCTTTTCTTCCATTCTTCCGCCAGAGAACGACGGTCCCTTTTTCTTTGTTAAACCGCGGCGACAGAGAGAAACCTAGTGCGTGTAAAAGAGAGGAGGGAGAGAGAACGAAATTCCGCGCGGATTTCGCGTATAAATTCCACCCCATCTCGAAACTCTTTCTGCTCCCGGCATACTCCAGTCGGTCCGATCGCTAACGATCCTTTCTTCCCCGCCGCGAATGATCCTTTCTTCCTCGGCACGACAGGCTCAAAGAGATGTCCTCGACGCTCAACCGAGCCACGGTCGATACCGTAAACACGCCTCTGTCTCGGTTTTTACCCGGTAGCATTATCTTACGATGCCGCTTCCTCCTCCGTCGTCGCCCAGACGTTTATCCGATTATTTATCGCGCTAAGGGCGTCCCATCTCTCTCCCTCTCTCTCTCTGTCTGTTCATCGTGAGAGGTGCGAGTTCGAAGGGATGAAAAGACGCGCGGGGGTCGAGAACTCTAAGGGCGCGATTCAGACGAAACACGGAAGGGGTGGTTTTTCGACCCTCATCTTTTACACGATCTTTGAGAATTTATTTCTAGAGAACTGTTAGGTTCAGGTTTGGAAACTTTTGGTGAGCATATTGTGGTATGATTGAAGTATCACTAGGAATTTTCGCAAGCATTTTCATCAATAATTGTCAAAGCTGTGTCACGACCTTTGAACCGCCGTAGTCAATTTTCCAAATCTCCAAACAATGGCTCAGCAGATGCATTCACGAGATCAGAAACTCTATGGAAACGGGGAGAAAAAATGTTTTTTGAAACGAGAATAACCTCTCAAGACATTGTCGGAAGATGAACGAAAAGAAGCGAGGGAGAGAGAGAAAGAAGAAGAACGACTCGAGGAGTATATAGTCTTTCCTGGCCTCGGTCGAACCCGACGTTATTAGGAAAATGGACCCGCCCCTCTCCCGTCCCCGCCAAGCTTCTGCCTCCTTTGCACGACAATAAACTGCATCTCTTTCTCCCAGCCGAGCGGGTACAGAGGCGTCCAAGTTCTCAGCGCCGAGGCCAACTCGCCGCCGGCAATTTGCTTCTTGGAAGCGCAGGCAGCGTCTTTTCTGCTCGATCGGACCGATGCGCGTACACGTAGCCTCTTCTCCGATCCCTTCTCTGCAGCCTTTTGATACCGGAGGATTGATGGAATATCTCGGGTCGATGCGCAAAATCATCTTCGAACACCGATTACCGAACCTAACTTTCTCTGTCGCTCCCATTCTTTAAAAAAAAAATCAACCTGCGCAGCATTTCAAATTAAAAATCCTTCACTCTTCTCCAAAATCTTCACTTTTTTACTGGAGAAATGAAAACAAAATTTTCTCGTCGTCTGTTGGAAACAGTGGCAACTGAAGCTATTGAATTCTCAATTATTATCGGTAGAGCACATATTACGATAAAAACCGCGCAAAGTCTAAATAAATTCAGGCTTGCCATTTTTATTTTAGATTGAGTGTTAAACATGAGAAGTATGTATAGTGTAAATTGTTGTATTCCGTTGAATAATATTTTATTAGTAAAATATAACAGAACTTAATTGAAACACTTTGACAAAATATATTATACTTTTGTGAATATGGCAGTAGACTACGAAATGAACGTGTGTTCTGGGAAACAGTGAATCTGAGGTGTTGAGGGACAATGGGGTATATTCGAGTGCTAACTTGAATGGTGGGGGTTTTAGGAATTGTAAGGGCTAGAATCACTGATATATATATGTAGGATCTCAGGAAAAAGGAAGGCACCGCGCCGGGAATCGAACCCGGGCCCTCGTGTTGGTAGCCGACGACTACGCGCTCACCCACGGAACCCTCCCCCCTTCTTCCTAATTTCCTACGGTATTTGTGGTCTGGGGGGTCCTAATCCCACACTCGGCCGTCCTGCAATGACATTCGCCCTCGAATGTTCATTACAGCGTGATCGCTTTTTGTGTATGTTCGGCCTCAGCGCCATCAACACAACTTCTCGCACTCGTCTCGTAACTCGTATTTCGCAATTCGCACTTTTTTCTCGCATCGCTTACGTGCGCGACCTCTTCGCTACGCTCGCTTTGTTTTCGTCTTCGTCCGTTATCGTCGCCATTGTGCGGTGATCCCCCCATCCCGGACGAGCCACCAAGTGTAGGATCTCAGGAAAAAGGAAGGCACCGCGCCGGGAATCGAACCCGGGCCCTCGTGTTGGTAGCCGACGACTACGCGCTCACCCACGGAATCCTCCCCCCTTCTTCCTAATTTCCTACGGTATTTGTGGTCTGGAGGGTCCTAATCCCACACTTATATATATATATATATATATATATATATAATATATAATATATATATATATATATATATATATATATATATATATATATATATTGGATGCCAGCGCCGCTATCGTCCAACCGGTGTACTGTACCCCTCGTACTCCTCTTCACCTCCGTGATCCTCTATACTTCGCCATCGAGGATGAGGCAGAGTTTAAGGATAAGTTAAAAATAAAATCATGAGTTTGTGTAGTATTTTGGTTGGAAAACAGGGGCCCGGTTAACTATGTAGAATGAAACGACGTTGGTATACAACAAAATGAATTATAAAAAGTACAAGAACAAAATCTGAAACGAAAACATTCTACAACACTTTATCACATTATGAACTCTACTAAAAATTTCCGAGATTGATCAATTCCAATTTTCTTTTGCTAAAAATCTACATTTGTATCTATACTATTCTCTCAGTGAAAACTGAAGCAGAAACAGCATTTATACAATTTTTCGCACAACTTTCAAGTATCTCGTCTAATCTCACAATCTACCGATCGACGATCAGTTCTACAAACATTTGAACAAGAGGTCATTAAACTGAATTTCTAAAGAGAACACGAATAAAATCTACGGTTTATCACGTCATGTACTCTACCGTCGCATGATGCTTCGGAAAAGACAGTGAGGCGACAGACTCGTTAAGAATTCCACGGGATAAATTAACCCAATGATCGATATAGAGAGACGGAGAAGATTACAGGCTCGCGTGCTGATAATGCGTCGCGTGGAAGGAAACGCGACATCGTTTGCCGATGATCCTGGCGACGGGAGACACACACCTGCAGAAATATAGTATAGTGTGTGTAGAGTGTATCTTGCTGGAGGCGCGTCATCTCGGAGTTATACGATCAAACGGTACAAATTAGCGGACACCACGCGGGCATCGGGATGACAGGAACACGGCGTAAGCGTGACAAGAGGTATGCTGACATTCGGATGACATAACTGACGCCCGGAGGCTGCGATCCGAACGGCCTGATCTAACAAGGAGACACTATTCTGCAAATCGACATCGTGGAAGAGAGCGACGGATAGATCGATTGTCTTCTTGGAAGCTTTTTCTGCAACCGGTGATCAAGCTCTGCTTAAGAGACGTGAAATCGATTGCTGGAATCTAGAATGTTGCGTCAGGAATTGATGTAGAGATCGTGTGGAATGTAGATCCTAGTGGATCTTGAAGGATCTGGATTTAGAAAGTGACTTGACTGAATTTTCTTAGAAAATAAATGGATGAAATATTTTCGGGAAATTGTGAGTCGATGCTTTGCTTGATGGTTAAGCTAATAGGATGATTTTATTTATTTGGATGGTGTGATTAGATTGTTAAAAATAATGCAGAGAATGTGTAATCTTATTTCGTTTTGATTTTGGTACGTCTTGGAAGATCTTCGAAGAACTGACTTGAAAAAGAATTGATTGTTTACTTAATCGTCAACGAATTGTTTTAGTAGAGTGAACAGTTAATGGTCCATTTGATGGAGGAGCTAATAGAATGACTCAATATGTTGTACATCAGGGATGGGCACGAGGCCCCTCAAACGCCTGCTTCTCCCACCAACCTCTCTTTCATGCGCGAGGCCTGCGCACTGTTCCCCGAATGCTGGTGGGGGACAGTGGGCGCTAAGGTGGGGACGGTTTTGCCTCAATTGAGACAAAAATGCCCAACCCTGTTGTACATAGTACACGTTTAAATTATTCAAAATAATTGAGAGAACGCATTCTGATCTTGTTCCATTTTTGATACATCTTAGAGGGACTGATTCAAAATAATTTAATCATTAACTGAATGACCAACAGTAGCTTTTGTTGAGATGAACAATAGAAGCTTTAGCAGATAGAGAAACAAATAAATCAGCAGTCTCTGATATTGTATAAATTGCAGATAATTGAATACAATATTTCGAATAGAATTTCATTTCGGTTTCGCGTTGCTTAACTCAAAGAGCACCATCATGAATGAAAACAATGAAATCATGAAAGACGAATGATAGAGCACAGTAATCATAATGGAACGATGCATCGTTTTCCATGAATAGAGAATGTCGCGATTAACCGTTTTCCAGCGACAGCATGTGTCGCGATAGACGAGGAAAATTTTCGATTCTACTGATCGAGAGGGAGGAAGAGAGAGAGAGAGAGAGAGAGAGAGAGAGAGAGAGAGGGACGGTAGCGCTGATAACATTGTAGGTAATTACAGCCCGTCAGGTTACACGTACAGTCGTGGACAAAATTAAGTGGACAGGTCTAATGATCAACAAAAATCAACGCAATTTAAAACATAATTTTAATAAACTAGAATTGTACGGTACATTTAAGTTAACAAAGTGTACTTTAATGAAATAAACAACAATATCAATAATAAAAGTTAATATAATAGAATATATTATCATTAATCAAAATTGTATACAATTTTTGGTGGTCAAGATTAAGTGGACACTTTATAAATATTTAGGAAATAAGCAATTAGTATTTGGTATTGTAACCTCTTGCTTTAATTACTGCTTCTAATCGTCGTGGGATGATTTCCACAAGTTTTTGGAGGTAACTTCGATCAATTTGTTGAAATTTTATTTGCAATTCGTTTAAAAATACTGTTTTATTATGACGTCTTCCTAATGGTATTTCCGAATCTAATAAGATCCATAAATTTTCTATAGGATTAAGATCTGCACTTTGTGGAGGCCAATAGAGAACATCTATCCCACAATCTTATAAAAATTTTTTCGTTTTCTTCGCCGTATGCTTATGATCATTATCCCGTTGTAGCATCCATCCCTCATCGAAATCCATTTTTAGGGTTGACTATTCCATATTTTCATTTAAAATTTCAACAAACATATCTATATTCATGATGCCATGGATCGGTGCTAAATTTCCAACCCATACCGAGAAAAAAATCCTCATACCATTATGGATCCCCCTCCACGTTTGATGGTAGGCAACACATACTGCTTCTTGAGACCTTCATTCGGTTATCTCCATACGCGTGTTCTCTTTTTTTTAATTTAATGACTCAAATTTGCTCTCGTCACTCCATATAATTTTTTTCCTAAATAATAATGGCTTATTCACATATTTTTTTGCGAAAGCTAAACGTCTCTTTTTATGAAGTTTACTAACGTGTGGCTTGCGTCTAGTTAAACAACTCTTCGGATTAACTTCTTTTAATCTTTGTCTCACAGTTCTTGAAGAAATATTTAATTGTAGAGTTTCAACAATATTTCGTGATGTTATCGATGGAATACGTTGAGTTTCTCTTACAAGTTGTCTATCATCGTATGAATTTGTGCTACGTTCTCGCTTTCGACCGATTAAATTTTCAACAGTAACACACTGTAAATACTTGTGATAAATTGTATGCACTGTACTCTTAGAAGCTTTGTATTTTTCAGCCATTTTACGATAACTTAGTTTATTTTTGCACTCTGAAACAATTAACTTACGCAGGTGCACGGGAAATTCTTCTCGTCTCTTAGACATGCTCGGTTTACATTTCTAATCTTGTTTAAACAAAAGTTCAATGTCTACCGAGGACGAATGTCTACCGAGCACTTAATTTTGTCCACGGTCTCAAAGACACCCATACAAACAAATATGCATAAATATTAACAGAAACATTATATTTATGCTTTTACATACTAAATAAATTCTTTCGTTTTGTAAAAACATTTTTCATGTTAAACATCTGCAATAAATTTATAACACAATAAATGAAAATAGAGATTATTCAGAATTTATGTTCTGTCCACTTAATTTTGTCCACGACTGTATATGTCTCGTTGAGTATTCCATGCGATAGCGTCACGATTAGTTCACCTCTCTTTTGATTATTATAGGCGACGAAACGCGTGTTCCATTATCAGATTGCGTCAACGGTGAAACGCGAGCCATCGCGACGCGTCTCGTTGATCGGTCTTTAAAACTCAGAGAGAGAAGAGAGAGAGAGAGAGAGAGAGAGAGAGAGAGAGAGAGAGAGAGAGAGAGAGAGAGAGAGAGAGCGCGAGGAGGAGATGCAACGACTGCAGAATGCAGTCTGCAGAGACGCCGGGTTATACAGCGAGAGTTATTTAAGTCGTAGATTGATCGCCTCAAAGGTTGCCGGCGAGAGTTCCACTGTGTTCCGCTCAAAGAACTGCAAGACGAGACTCGCAAGAGTGCCTCGGGACTGAAAGCTGCTTCCGGAAGGGAATTCAGAAACCCATTAAGGGATGAACAACGTGCAGAGAAGTTGAAGCGGATTACGCGGGAACATGACACGCGCGCAATCTTGTCACTATTAAATAAATACCGCCTTCGCACCCTGCACCTTCTCTTCAACTTACGTCTGTTAAATACACTTTGCAATAAAAATGCCTCGCTACTGTTCTTCTTCAAAATCTTCCTCGACCAGTTAAAAATTAGAGCTCCCCTACATTTTACAGTAGAGATGTAGTAGCCTGTTACTCAAAATAGAAGCAGCAACAGCACCTATCTAATTTCTACAATTTTTCGCACAACTTTGAGGGACATTGACTTGAAAGGGCGAGCTGAAACAGCCCTTTGAAAAATCGTGGCACTAGATACGTCGCGTTTAGGGTTGAAAGACGGCCGTCTAGGCGGCAAGTATAGGTCGTAAAATCGGTCGTAGGATAAGGTAATCGTGTTACAGGCGTCGAAACGACGGAGTTGACAGGAATATCGTCGGACAAAGGGCTCGCAGGGAGTTGCTCGAGGGCCGCGCGAAGTATTTACCCCGACCACTTCAGAATCGAACCGCAAATATTGAATATGCACTACCCTTCGTATTCGGATTACCATATCTCTCTCTCTCTCTCTCTCTCTCACACACACACACATTCTCTCTTTTTATCCACCCTCGCGGCGCGGATCAGTTAAATTCGGCCATTTTAGCGCATCGTCGAGTACATAATAGCCATTACTTGATATTCGATGCTTATCAAATCGATTACGAGCATAGCGATAGCCATTAGCGCGTGGGGTTCGTCGGGATCGATCCGATAAATCTGGCCGCTTGCCACGCGCGGGAAACGCGTGCCCGATAAAAATGTCAGGCACGAACCGATCCTCCGTTGTCCATTCTAACTATAAATTCTCCACTATGTACTCGTTAAGCTCGATTGAAGCTTTCAAACACGTTGGGAGCACGTCGCAACGATGCATTTCAATTTTTTTCATTTAAA
This sequence comes from Sphecodes monilicornis, assembly GCA_913789915.3. Taxonomy (NCBI): domain Eukaryota; kingdom Metazoa; phylum Arthropoda; class Insecta; order Hymenoptera; family Halictidae; genus Sphecodes; species Sphecodes monilicornis. The sequence continues at coordinate 27,243,082 of OU565290.1, read as the reverse complement.
ATGCTATTACAGTCTGCTCAAACATTTTCTTAAACTGCTCAAACATTTTCTTAAACTGCTCAAACATTTTCTTAAACTGCTCAAACATTTTCTTAAACTGCTCAAACATGTTCAAGAAAACGTTGACCGTAACATTTTACTGTAAGTTTCGTCAATATCATCTCCGACGGGACGCTACTATTACTTTCAACGACTAAATACGCTAAAATAAATTCACCAAAAAATTTCCTAGCAAAGTATGCAACACAGGAGTCACTACAAAATTTTAAAAACCCTTGTCGGTCTTCGTACAATGAAACAATGAACGACTATAGAGTAACAACGTCGATAAAACGCTCTACAACAAGTTTCTTCACTTTCCTCTACAACCAGTCGTTCCTATCGTGTTCCGTGGCTAAATAAGCTGCGCAAGAATTTCCAAAAAAAAAACATTAACAAAATTGACTAACAAAACACGCGACAGAAAATTCGCTAAAAATCGATGCCAATCTCGGGACTCGCGAGAAAATCGTATGCCGTTCGGTGGGCACGTTAGGAATCGTTCTAACCTAGATTCGCGGCGAACGGACACCTGCCGGGCAGGTAATCCCGGCTCATTAAATTGCAAAGGGGCTAACGAAGGGGCCACGCCCGGAATTAAGGAGGATTCGGTGTACGTGCGATCGGGATCGGGGATAAACCGTGGGCCTGGGGTGTTGCACACGCGTGTGTGCATCCTCTACCGCCCTCCCCCCCCTCTTCCCGGTTCCATCTAAAGTCGTGATTTAACGACTTCGCGGGGGGCAGCCCGGTGTGTAGTATAATTGGACAAGTAGGTCAACACCGCTCGATAGCGTACACGGGAGAGGCGGCTTGTCGAGGGAGGGGTCTCGATATTCAATATTTAATTTGGCTCAGCACGTGTACGACCCCTACGACGTGTAACGCGTCGTCGGCTACGGCCTCCGACGATGCTCGCGACGCTTAGGTTTCCTGGATAACGATTCTGAAACGTTCGCTCCGATATCGATGATTCCCGGACGCTTCGGCAGACAATATGGAAAAGTTCGCGGGTCAATGTTCTGGCGAGAAGTTGAAGAATTCGGCGACAGATTGGCAGTGTGCTTTTTTTGAAGTGAAACTTCTTTAGGCGCGTCAGGTTTAAAACCTCGACGCGGTAGGCGCAGAACCTCGACAAGGTAGGAGTAATACCGATCAAACGATCAATCGATGAAACGATGAAACGATGAAACGATCAAACGATCAAACGATCAATCGATGAAACGATCAAACGATCAAACGATCATACGATCATACGATCAAACGATCAAACGATCAAACGATCAAACGATCAAACGATCAAACGATCAAACGATCAAACGATCAAACGATCAAATGGTCAAACGATCAAACGGTCAAACGATCAAACGATTGTACGATCAAGCGATGAAACGATCAAACGATGAAACGATGAAACGATGAAACGTTGAAACGATCAAACGATGAAACGTTGAAACGATCAAGCGATGAAACGATCAAACGAAATTCTATTCTATTATCACATACGGTTGAGGGTTCGGCATTGCTTAATAAAGATTATGATAAAATTCCAGTGATGCTGAGTGGAGATTTCAACGTGAACTTTGCACCGGAACAATCAAAATTATTAATAGAATTTTTTAGAAGTAAATTAAGATTGGAAATGGTAAATAATCCTAACGAAGCGACAACAAGATCAGAAACAACTCTCGATGCAGTATTTGCAAGACATTTAGACAAAATTGAATCAAGAATATTTATATCACATTTTAGCTATCACAAGCCGATTGTTTCAATAATAGAATCATAGAAAATTAATTGTCGTAAAGTGTTAATAAAAATTCGAAAAAATATTAAAGAAAGAAGTTTCACTTCAGCCATGTAAGCTAAGCACACACCAATTTGTTTTTTAATTTGGTACAGTAGCCACGCATAATTCGTGGCTTGTCAGAGAAGCTTAATAAATGTTACTTGTAATTTTATATTTCAATTGGAAATTTAGGGCAATTTCTCGAATTGTTTGCAAGCCTCTTTAAACGCGAACATGTTTGGAGAAGATTCTATTGATTATTTTTTAAAAACGAGATCAATATTGACGATACAACAATATCTTGTGTTGCATGCTTGGTAGACTAGTTTTCGGTAAATTTGTTTTGATACATTCATTCTTGATATGCGATAGAAACGTTTCATTGGAGAAATTCATTGAAGATGACGGAAATTGTAGAACGTTTGTTTAACGTTGTTATGCGATACTAATTCATCGTTTCATTATGCGCATAGTGAATTTAGGGTTGCAACAGTGAGCTGCAGTGTACGATACTCCGAAGGGGTGGAGCTACCCTCGAATTACAAGCAGCGAAGTTAAAATTAATCTACACGAGTGAGATTTGACTAACGGGTTCAACCAAACACGTAAAATCCTATTATGGCGAACGTTTAGGTAAAAGGGAAGATGATTAACCACTCATGCTTGGTCCATTACAGCCCTCTCTCGTGGCCGAAGGGTGCTGGCAGACCCCGAGCAAATAAGAAGCACCAAAATCGCGATTAACCGGATAATTGCGATTGTTTTATCAAGCGGCCGTGGCAAATAAATTAGGTAAGGATGTGTGGGTGTCGCGATGCTCCTCGAGAGAAAGCGAGAGAGAGAGAGAGAGAGAGAGAGAGAGAGAGAGAGAGAGAGAGAGAGAGAGAGAGAGAGAGAGAGAGAGAGAGAGAGGGCCGCCGTAGACCCAGCAATAAAACTGATCCTCCGAATAAATTGAAATCGAAACGTGGCTCGCGCGTGTTTTCCGCCCGATAATTCGTTTAATTATGCCAGCATATTTCGGAGAGACTGCGACGGCTCTGCTCGGTTCGTCGACGTCCCTCAGACGTAATTGCTATTCCAATTAGCATGACCGCGATCGGCAAAAATCCTCTGTATCGATCGTCGTTCTGATGAGAACGTCGCGTGTGTACCAGGTGACGGGAAAACAGAGGGCTTTACTTTTAGCTACGAGATAATAAGTGGTTGGTACGATGTGTGCCTTTGACTATTTTAAATAATTATTTCCGGCGCTAATTTCGTATCGAAAAAATACGTTTATATTCCTCGATGATTACCAAGCCTATTCGCAAAGTTTCGAAACCATATGCTTATCAGCTTCGTTTTAAAAAATTCTCGAAGATGTTCGTTTGATGTGTTCCATCATCTCAACCATCGACGCACGGTATCCCCTCGATTAAAATTTCACTAACCATTTATTTGACATCCTGTAAATTCATGGTCCGACATAATGATACACGCACACTGTGCACCGGTTCCAGATTCAACATGCACAGACCCACACGCACAAGAGACACGCTCGTACACGTGTAGCTCCAGGTCTCGCAATAATAGCAGCTGCACGCGTGTCCTCCGACTGCCGAACGCAGCTCAACAGGTATCGATTCGGGCAAATGTCAAAGTGCACACCCGGACCAGACTGCATTTTCCACCAATGAATTTACTTTTCGAGTCGAACCGTGATCTATAGACTTTCCGACAATTCGCTTGAACCGCGTTCTACTATTCTGCCCTGATTTTCGATGGTTCAGTGTCCGATGTAGAATCTCATCGGTTGAATGTACTATAGGATTGATCCTTTGATATAACGGTGCATGTAACGTTGAATCGTGTAATCAAAATTACAGAGTCTGTTAAGCACTGTAATATTCGTATGTTAAATTTTGGAGCCTTGGTCGTTTGAAACTATAGCATGAGCCTAAAGCATCAATTTCTCATTGTAATAATTTAAAATTGTTCCTTGATGGACCTATCGACCAACTCTTCATCAATAAATTGCAGATTTTATGTATTTATGATAAATAAAGATAATTGAGATATAAAACGTAGGAAACATTAAAATAGCTGAAGAAAATTGATGTACTGTTTTCAACTTATTAAGATTGTTAAATGCAGAAATCAATTTTTACTTGGGACCTATATCTTGCATTCGATGCAGACAATTTTTATTTGACTCGTATTTCTTGCAATTGACAATTTTAATTTTACACAAAGGTCCAAAGCCTTCTCGTCAATGATTCGAGCTCACTTCTCCAGATCCCATTATTCCGTACGCATTTATGCGAGACACGTGTGAGGAAAGCATAATGAAATAATTGGTTCAACTAGTACTAATGAGGAGTCCCCTCCTGTTAATATTAATTCAGCAAATCACTTTGTCGACGAAACAAATGTTTCTTTCTAATTCGTGGGATCCAATTTATGAAAATTAATATTTGCATAAAGACGCGCACTTTGTACGCAGCGAAGGTGTTTCAATATTTATACAATTTTCTTCGAATATTCACTATCTGGTAAATATCTAATAAATAGCTATAATAATATAATAATAAATAATAGATATTACATCTAGGACTATAACAAATATCGTCTATATATTCATTCGGAAAATCCTCCATCTTCCATGGAAAAATGAAAAAAAATTCTTTACACCTGTTGGCAATTTTGATCAATCATATTTTACCTACACACAATCCACTTCATCTCGAGTCAACGTAGAAACTGTCGAATTGTAGAAGACGTAAAATCCAATAAGCATGCTGCAGCAGAATTCATCGGAAACATGATTTTCACCCGACAACGGTAGAATCATAATGCACCTCTGTTTTCACTCGAACACAATCGATACGATCGATCGAGCCGATTGTTTCCCGACGACAGAATATCCACGCACAATTATACCTAAGAGCAGAAACAATTCTGTTAAACCATTCTAATCAAATGTTTCAATCAATAAATCCAAGCATCGAATTTAAATTAAAGAATAAGAATTAAATTCTCTATAGGTGCATATTTACAATCTCAATAATCATAAATTAATACTACACTCACCATTAAAGTATCTCTAAAAATTGTGGAACATCTAAATAAACTCAATGTTGTCATTATTAACAGGATAAATGAAATTTCTCAATTTTAGAGATGCTTTAATAAGGAATAATATATTTCCCCGCTTAGGTTCTTCCCCCACTCTTAGACTCCATCGTCATAATGTATAGTAGTGGGAAACTCCCACCACGAGAGCGGCGCGGCGCGCGCAGCACTCGCCAACTCTACGGCTGTACGGAGTAGTGGGAAGAGGTTCGTTAGTGGGGACCTTGCAGTTCTCGGAGGGGGGAAAACGTTGGAACTCCCGGATATATTTCATCATTTTCCACGAATGCATTTGTATACCTTGAGCAATTGTCAAATAAGAAATTGGTCACTTGATAAGTTTAACATTAATTTAGTATTACCAAGAGTATAAAGATTCATTTATGGAGAATCTACGCAACAATTGTATTTTTTGGAACACCCTGAATTTATTGTAGTAAAGCACACTGTATCATGAAAATAAAAGTTCATTTTTATACCTGGACAAATCATTTAGTCTCCAACTTTCTAGTGCATTCGATGGTCCAATAAATTGGTAACCGAATGAACAATGTCAAAAATTGAAAAATTAAGATGTATAATACACTGTGTATACTGTAATAAGAAGAATAGAAATTCATTGTTATGCTTGGATAAGTAATTTCGTCTACAATTCCCGAGTATGTTGGACTTACTATAGTGGGAAGAGGTTCGATGGTGGGGACCTTGAAATTCACGGAGGGGGGAAAACGTTGGAACTCCCTGATATATTTCATCATTTTCCATGAATGCATTTATATACCTTGAGCAATTGTCAAATAAGAAATTGGTCACTTTATAAGTTTAACATTAATTTAGTCTTACCAAGAGTATACTTTGAAACACCTATTCGCTACGATAAAAATCGCTAAAAATAAAAATGAATGTGTTCTCTTCCTTTTTCCCAAAGCACCGCGTAAATAATTACTCCAGCGCTTCGAAGATGTGCAGTGAAGTGCAAATCATAATTTAGCGAGACACCGTACCGATCTCTCAGACAAAAAGGTACCCGACGGACACAGCTTGGTTACCTAGGGTTAATAAAATCGAAAGAACAGGTGATCGTTAACGCGCCTCCGATCGCGGAACAACTCCTCAAGAAGAAACTGCAGTCGTTCGAAAGGCCAGCCGTTAGGTGTCCATCTGCATTAGCAATGGCTCGAACCTGCACGCAGCTTTTTATCACGGCTTGTTGCAACACCGGTCTTTCCGAGGCGCGTCTCCTATCCTACGCGATCGTAAATGCGAGAGAAAAAAAAAAGGGAGAGATAGAGAGAGAGACTTCTACGGTGGAGGGACTCGTAAAATGTCTATCCAAACGCGATTTCTCGGCGAGAGCGGCTCTTTTTACTGGTCGCCGTTACCGGTGATCATAATTCCCGCGATTATCGATCAGATAAACCCGCGAATCCGAAATGCTTTTTGGTCCAGGAACGAATAATCGACTGGCAACAAGTATCGACTCGTGAAATCGCGAGAAGCGTTTTTGAGAAAGCTCTGTGCAATTTATACAGGCACTAAAATGTGCAAATTAAAATGTGATCTGCACGGAAAATGTTTAACATGATTTTTTTTTAGAGAAACGTTGACATTCTGAAGGAACAAGATTTTCGATGTGCTTACAGTGGACATTTGGGTCTGTGCATTGATATTGGTAACTGTACATCATCGTTTTGACTAGAAACATTTTGTTTAGAGAAATTGTTTAGGAAGCTCTGTATGTAATTTAATTATAATATGTACATTAAGGCGTGGTTTGTATAGGAAATTTTGAGCACGATATTTTGTGTGAAATGTGGGAGACGACTTTTTTGAAAATTGAGACTGCAAAGAATATTTGGTAGATCACTAATTAAACCAATTAATAGCAAAGAATAAGTACAAAGTATGAAAGGCAACTTCATAATTCTTTCAATGTTAATGTCCCTCGTATCGAACAGACCACTAAAAAAATTCATTTATTGCGAAACCCCCTATTGAATATGCATTTTACACAATTGTACACGTTTGAAATTTATTTCCACCTCATGAATATAAACGATAATCACTGAATAATATATGTGTCACATATTTGGTTGAGTTTTCAATTATTCACACACTAATTTCATCAACGGTACACGACAGAACAATTAAACAAAGTTAAAGCAATTTATATGTTATCTCCAACATATTGCATTCGATAAATAAGCAAATAAATAAATGCATTAAGTTTAAATGGTACAACACCCGTTGTTAATTGTAATATCAATCTAATGGCATTAAACTTATGTTCCTAACAAAGCCACCACAAGTTTTATTTTTATTCTTGCTTCTTGCAATGAATGTACACAATTTTTATTGTTGCTTGTTGCAATCTACAATCTTCGTAAAATTCCTGGAGTTTTAATAGCTTAACATCCTTCATTAATTTTGACATCGATCTAATGGCATTTAATTTCATGCTCCCAACAAACCTGCCTCAAGTATCATGTAATTCAAGCATAGGCGCGGGTGGAGCCCCTCAAACGCCTGGTTCTCCCCCACCAATCCCTCTTTCATGCTCAAGGTCTGCGTACTGTTCGCAACGGTCGAAGCACTTCCTTCTTCTATGGTAACGGCGGATGATGGTGGGGGACAGTGGGCGCTATGGTGGGGACGGTTTTGCCTCAATTAAGGCAAAATTGCCCATCCCTGCTGTAATTGTTTATCTTGTTCATTTCTTATACACAAAAATTGACCGTCGATCTCAAGAATGAGCTAACGATGACCAACCAACAAGCAGTGTAAAAGAAATTTCAAAAAGTTCAGTCACACGGATTCAGAAACACGGATATAAACGAAGCCTCGATCTTCTGACCGTATTTAATTAATCCGGTATTTAATCCAGACTTTTCGCAGCCGGAACTATGATCCTTCGAATACTGAAAAGTTAAACGGTGGACCGCGGTAATCCTCTCGTCCGTCGGTCTCGTCGCGGCAACGCGCGATAATGCTTCCTTTTACCCATCTCGTTTTAATTGCGAGCTGGATCGTAATCGCGTGCTCGCAACTTCAAGATAAAGTCGCGTCGGAGGTTGATACTTCGCAAGACTTCCTTCTACTGTCGGTGTTTTCACCGCCGCCTCCGTTTCAATTCTCTGTAGGGCTTGCGAAACGAGAATACAGACTTTATCGCGCGTTCAGTGGCAGATCTGCTGCCGTAAAAATTCCGCAAAGTCACAGCGACTTAACCAATGTAATACAAATAAACTGAAACGTTCATATTAGTGATAAGCAGACAGCGAATATTTATGCCAAATAAATATTGTCTGCAACTACTGCGAGAAACGGTAGCCGTAATAGAATTTCTTTCACGCTTTAATAATCTTAATAAGGTCGAAATTGGAGTTCTTAAATTCTTATGATATTTCTACTATTTTTATTGGCACCAACTCATTGTCACCATAAATGATAAAAATAAGGTCGAAATTGAAGTTCTTAAATTCTTTTGATACTCCTACTATTTTTATTGGCACCAACTCATTGTCATCATAAACGATAAAAATAAGGTCGACATTGAAGTTCTTAAATTCTTTTGATATTTCTACTATTTTTATTGGCACCAACTCATTGTCATCATAAATGATAAAAATAAGGTCGAAATTGAAGTTCTTAAATTCTTTTGATACTTCTACTATTTTTATTGGCACCAACTCATTGTCACCATAAATGATAAAAATAAGGTCGAAATTGAAGTTCTTAAATTCTTATGATATTTCTAGTATTTTTATTGGCACCAACTCATTGTCACCATAAATGATAAAAATAAGGTCGAAATTGAAGTTCTTAAATTCTTTTGATACTTCTACTATTTTTATTGGCGCCAACTCATTGTCACCATAAGTGATAAAAATAATCATTCTTATTATTTATGGTAACACTGAGTTGATCCAAATTACATTACTAGAAATATTATTCAATCAGAACTGACAAGAATTGGTTTGTGTTCGGAGAAACTGGTTTCAAGCCCCAATTTTTGTAATAATGAAACCGCCCTTGCAGAAAATAGTTTTATGCCTCGCAGAAGTTTCCTCACAGGTCACGAAGCTCTGTGAGTATAAGCTAGGTGTGTGCCATAGTAATCCAAAGGGCAAAAGTTTCGCCGTTTTCCAGGTCTGACCTTTGCTCGGGCTTGTACGCAGGAAGATTTACGTCTTTTCGCGGGAACCACCCCCACCGCGAGATTCGCCCCTAGAAGAAAATTTGCCGGCGCGCGACGATTACTATTGCGATCCCCGTCGGAGATTAGACGGCGCGCGTTCCCATTTAATTCCTTGTCGGAGCATTAATTCCGAGAGCGCTCTTAGTTACGCGGAGTGCGGGCTAATTATTTTATTCCGCGTCCGGTCGCGTGTTCCACGGCGATCGCGGGGAGAACCGCCCGCGGCGCGACTCTCTCTCTCTCCTGATCCTAATCTAACCATGTGAAGGCTGCTTAATATCGCGACCGCTAAAACCAGCTTTACCGGCATGAAAACTGGCCGATTATGGCCGGACCCGAGCAGCTTCTACAAATTGAAACGCGTCACGACAGCCCCGCAGCGTCTTTGCAATCCGATAAACCCTTTCACCGTAATTAAGGGACATCGCGCGATGATAGCCGAGGCAGCGCGGCGTTTTAGAATTTATTTTAATGACGCCGGTGGATGTATTAATTTACAACTTTGTGGCCTGATTGAGCAGGCTTCAGAGAGCATTAGAGTATTTTTTTCTATGTGAAAGTTGTTGTAGAAATTATTATTTTAATTAATTGATCTTACGCATGGGAAGGACTGTTCATGTTCTTGATCGTCACGATTAAGCAACATCGGGTTCGAGGATTTTTTAAAATATAACCAGCTGGCATGTTAATTGTAAAACTTTGTTGGTGTGTTCTTCAATCTTTAAAGAATACAAACATATTTTTGTTATGTAGAAATATTGACAGGAACGAATATAAAAATCAACGGAAACAAATGATAACATCCTGCATGGAAGTGTACTGCAAAAATGACTGCCACGTTCTTCTAGTTTAAACTATCCAGCTCAAATTTTCTGCAAATACTGCTCAAACATCGTATAACAAGATCTATATATTAATTCTCAAAGAAACCTTATATAATGAAAATTGTCGAACATCCCTTACTTTTTATTCAAAAATATGTAATTCTGGAACTCCCTCGAGCTTAAGCTCACCAATAACAATATTATTTGAAAAACAATGCTCATAATCAAAGACACAGTTTTTCGTCAAATGCAAACAGATCAAACCTGCAACATGTCCGTCAAAAAACCCGAGGTGGGTGGTAAGTTTTCCCCCGAAGGAATTCACCGAGAGCATCATGTGCGCTCAAAGAAGAAGAAGAAGAAGAAGGTTCAACTACTTCGCGAAGTTTTCATTCGGATTGGCCCGATAAACTCGCGGGGACTTCGCCGGCTTGTCCGCCGTATAATCGCAGTAATTATCCATGGACCGATCTGCCTTGAATACCGCGACAGGGAATTTCAAGTTTGCGGTAGTAGCTCTCCGTCTTTACCATCGTCGGTGCGCAGCAATTCCCGTGACATTAATTATTGAAATCGCCGCCGGCAGTCTCCCGCCCCCGTTCCCTCTTCAACATCGTTCCTCCCACTACCTCGAACTCCCCACTCTCTTCGTCCTTCCTCTTCGTCGTCTGTTCTCGTCGCTGTTTCTCTCGGTTTGGTCTCCTCTTTCCACCCCCGGTTCACCAGCTTCGTGCATCCCCTTCGTCCCGGCCTGGCAGACGTTTCGTCCTCTTTTAGCACTATCTCGCAGCTCTCAGCCTCGTTTTCTAGTTCGCAGGAAGTCCCCTGGACGAACTTCGCCGAGGAACAGACAGAGAGTCCCCGCCACTTAATATTCAATCGCTCGGGCCGTCTTGTCGCTTCTGGCTCGCGACGAGAACAAACGAGGCCGATAAATTAATATCGTTGATCGAGAACTTCTATCCTTGTTCGACAAGTCATCTCTCTCGCTATTTCTGGCTCTCTTTCTCATCAACGATTTCTCTTCGGCTTGCTGTGGACGATATTTCTGCTTGGACCACTTCGAAGATGTATTGATCCCTGATCGGTAACTTGCAACGTCGCGCTTCGTAATTTTTTTTAAAACGGAACCAGTGAGCGTAGTCGCTTGAGATTTTGTGGGTAGGTTCATCGATCTTCGACAAATATGATCGTATTTTTTTCACTGCAAGAATAGTGGCTTAAATAATTATTTAAATTAATTGAAGGTACACCTGATAATGAATATCTGCGTTCTTGATCTACGCAATCGTGTGGCGACGTCAGTTTTAACAATTTTTTAAAACGAAACATGTGAACGTATGTGAATTTTAAACTTTGTGTGCGGATTTGGAAATTTCCAAACAATGTGGAGTAATTTTTTTATCTCAATTGCGATCAAATGATCCAAAAAAAAATGGATAATCTAATAATAGAGATATGATATTCCTCAGAATAAAACTGCGGATAAAATAATGCCGATCATAAAAAGAAACAATAATGAAAAATCAAATGTTTACTTTAGAATAAAAATTATAACAATATATATGAACGAGTTCTATGCGCTATTGGCCACTTAAATTATAAAATTCATATCGGAAGAGAATTTTAAAAAAATCCAAGGGTAAAATGACCAAAAACGGAGTTTAAAAAAACGAATTATCAATCCTGAATGCGGACAAATGCCGGCATTACCATAAGACACAGACAGTATCGTTGTAATGATAACTCTTGATTCTGTAAGAATTGATTTACATCCATTAACAAATTTATCGCTACGCATTTACATTATTGAAAGCATTGTTGGAAGAAATGTCCTTGTGGGCGTGGATAAAAGTCCTTGATCTACGAATCCCGCAGAGTTGTGTGCGTTATAATGGAACGAGGTTTTGACGTTTTTAATTGTTCGAAACCCTGCATAAATCTTCTTCACTGTTGTGTGCAACGTTGACAACATATTCTGCATGCAAATGCAAGCATTACCATTGCTTATCAACGTGAAAGTGCGAACGGCTCGCGGCGACTGCATTTTCTGTTGTAAATAATTCACTCGTGTTGTTCAATCTCAATTTCGCATTAATTCTTAATCTGAATTGCGGTAATCGCTGCATTCTAATTCTCTTCTGTGAGATTTATTTATTTTCTTACGATTAGTAGTGAAATATCATCCATAAGGATGAGAGGGTCTCGGATTATTTTTAAAATGATTTCTTAGAGCAATTCTTTGGCATTATTCGCGATTGGATAAGCCCTGAAAAATATTTGCAGTTGTTCGGAATATCGTAAGCAAAATGGAGGCATTCACACGCCGCCTAACAGGAACTATACGAGCAGGTGGCGCGAAAAGATAAGAGGCAACCATAGTGGGAGAAGTCAAACAGAGTGGAGGGGGGCTAGTAGCCTTGAGCGGTCAATTGACTTCGTCGGTTAAAGCGCATGAAGAGGTACGTTTACACCAAAAAGAGCGTCTTAACACACAAACCCGGCTCCATCTTTCCCGAAGAAACTTCCCTCCAATCGGCACGTCGCTTCTGCGAACATTATCGTACACACTGCGGCTTAAGTTTCCACTTCAGTTTGCCGCATCAATAACCGTTTACCCTCGAGTGAACCCGAAGAACCAGCTTCAACGACCCGCCATTCCGCATGCACGGCAAAAATATATTTTTACACTAAAATTCTGAATGAAACGAAGAACAATTCATGACCCATTAGACTCGGGGACGTTCGAGGCATGAGCTATGGCAAATTTTAGCTTGGGCACTCTCCAACTTATTAAACAATTAACGAGATTTGGCAAACATTCGCGTTTGACAAATTGCTGGCGGCATAAACGACAAAAATCAATTTTTAGACTGAATTACTGCATGAAAGGAATAACAATTCATGACCCATTAGATTCGGAGGAAGGTTCGAGCTATGGCAATTTTAGCTTGGGCGATCTCCAATTTATTAAACAATTGGCGAGAATTGGGAAATTTTCGTGTTTGTAACATAAGCGAAAATATTAATTTTTAGATTGAATTTAGACTGAATGGAAGAAGCAACGATTCATGGCATAGTAGATTGAGGAAGGTGAAAGGAATGTGTTCTGATCTATTTAGCTTAGGCACTGTTCAACTGATTAAAAAAATTAGCGACACAGACGGTGCCGATACTCGATACGCTAGAATTTAAGTTGTCGGTCGTTCTGCGTTACAATTTCGCTTGCTATTCCTTTTCAACGGTCTTATCGACTACTTAAAATCCCACTTTAACCCAGAACGATACAAAATATTCGATAACTAATAGCTGAGAAAACCGCATAAAAACCAAGTTAAATTGCCAAAAGCGTAATAACAGTTCTAGCAAATGCCCTCACTTCCATACGCTTTTTTTTTTATTGTACAGTTCTAACCTCCGATAGGAGGTTATTCTGCAGTCTGTATTACATACATAATATTACAATAATAAGCTTATACTAATGTGAAGGTAACATAATAAATACAAATCAGTTGGACTCTCTTAATTGGTAATGGACGCGATGATGATATTATATACACAATCCACAATCTTTGAGGAAGGAACATAAGATCTTACATAGAGTGTTCGTAGGTCTGTGAAGTAGCACATTGCACGACATGGGAAGAAAAAGGCCCCCTAATCTCAGGTTATATATAAATTTCAATCCATGCACTGTGTCTCATGACCACATGAACAACCAGGGTTATCTACCACATTGATTTTAGCGACCACATTGATCTTATTCTGTTAATGGTCACGATGATTTCTCGAGATAGATTTTTCCCCGTGTACCAGGGATTTCCTTCTTTCGTCGTGAAAATGTTCAAAGTAATTTCTGCCGTTGAATCGGTCTTCAGTAACTATATATTCATTGGCGTTATTGAAAGCACGATAATTTAGAGATCTCCCTTAAGTCAGTATACGGTATTTTGAAAGAGGTATCTGGATCTGTACCGTTCCTGGCAGTGTTGGCTAATTCATCAGCATTTTCATTACCATAAATACCCAGATGGGACGGTATCCAGTAAAATTGAATTTCATTGGAATCAGGATATTTGGTGCGATGTTCATAAATTTTATTCCTGATAGAGAGTATGTAAGGGTTAAGGCTAATATTAGTGGAAGGATATCTAAGGGATGTCAGACAACTTAAGGAATCGGAAAATTTTCCATACGCTTAGAAAATATTCGAAACCGTAAAAAAACGTTTGCGCCGAGCAGTTAAAACATGTTGCAGGACAGAAGACTCATTTGGCGCCATTTCCGCTTAAATACGAGCTCTATTTACGAGAGATTAGAGTGCATAGCGGGTTCACCGTCGAAACGAGTGAGTTTACAGTTTGATCTTAATGCGCCAGGCGTCGACGAGCTCAATAAAACGGGTCCAATTCGCTCGGTTTTCTCGAACACCTGCCCACGGGCTCGGTGGCACGTGGGGGCTAAGGCGAGAGCACATAAGAGCGTAACAAATAACCTTCCACCTTGGTCGCGACGCTTTTCCACCCCCGCGCTCGTCTATCTTTCTCCCCGTACGGTGTCTCTCCGCGCCTCTTCCACCTTCTGTGCCTCCTCCCTTCGGTCTTCCTTTTTTCTCCCGTGTTCCCCGGTCCTCCTCTTTTCGCAATACGCCTGCGAGTACCGGCACCGATCAGACGAGAAGGCAGTTTCCATGGAGACCAAACCAGACTGTGTCTGCCGTCTCGGTTCGAGCTTCCATCGCCATCCTCAACGCGATACCGATCGCGAGAACGTCGCCCAGGGACCGTGCGCCTTTGGTTAGCATGATCTATAGCGAACAGACCGACTCCGGGATCAATTGTAATTGGTGCTTCGGACGACCGGCCATGATTTCATAGGTTCGCTATTACGCCACCGATGTCATAAATCATTTAATGTTGCACACTGTTGTATTCCGGGTGAAAACGAACTTTAACTCGAATGTTCACTAATATAAATATATATACAGGGTGGCCCACATAACTCTGAACAGCTCAATATCTCGAAAACTATGCCATCGATTCTAAAGTTCTTCTGTGTCAAAAGTAGCCATAATCACAATGTTACTGCTTGAATAACAGCTCTAAACTGAAAACGTTTTCATAGATAAGTGAGTCAAACTCAAGAATTGTAAATATTATTGTTTGTGTTTCTTCATGAATAAGCAAAGGACTCAAGCGTACCTACAACTCGAAACTTCAAACTGTTATATCTCATCATGGAAGTATGTGACAAAAAAATGTTTCAGACAAAATTGACTTATTTTTTCCGGTAGAATCTAAATATGTAACATTTTATAGGGGGTTCCATTTAAAATTACAAAGGTACCTCCCCTCCCCCGTTAAAGGGGAAGGGAGGCCACTTCACGTTTATGTAGTCAGAAAGGCCCTTCAGTTCCATGCAATTTAAGACTAAGAACTTTAAAATCGATGGCATAGTTTTCGAGATATTGAGCTGTTCAGAGTTATGTGGGCCACCCTGTATATATGTTTGTGTAGCGCGGATACTTAGAAAAAACAAGGATTAAACGCAGAAACGATATAATACCGTAGGCCTTTTTTGCCATTAAGCTGTCGTTAACAATTACGCTGTAATGAACATTCGAGGGCGAATGTCATTGCAGGATGGCCGAGTGTGGGGATTAGGACCCCCCAGACCACAAATACTGTAGGAAATTAGGAAGAAGGGGAGAGGGTTCCGTGGGTGAGCGCGTTAGTCGATTGACTACCTACCACCGCGAGGGCCCGGGTTCGATTCCCGGCGCGGTGCCTTCCTTTTACCTGAGATCCTACATCAGGCATGTCCAGAAGTAGCTCACTTGGAGGCAAATTCGAGGGAGACGCCTACTTCTTCCGCCCGCGCGTCTCGCTCCGCGTGGCGGCTGTAGTTTTCGAGCTCCTCAGACCAGTGATGCCAGAATCGTGGTACCGAGGAACTTGCCCCCTCCGGTGGATCCTCCGGCTGGACCCCCCACTCTGACGTACCGTCGTCGCCTTATGTTGTTTCTTACTGCGCACGCGCTACACACAGGCGTACCTCTAGTCTGTCCGTGTGAGCTGCCTATTCGACTCGACGGCGTCGAGGTACGCTTGTCAATTTATTTGAACGTGTTCACATAATCGAAAAAAATCTAAAAAAATACACACAAATAATCATGACGAGACACAGTTTACATAATAATATAAACGTGGTGAATTGAAAACTTCGATATAAAATCGGCGATTTTATGCTTTCTGATTTATTTAAATATCGATTTTCCAACCAAAGATTCTGAAAAAAATCTCGGTCATGTATGCTA
Source organism: Sphecodes monilicornis (assembly GCA_913789915.3). Classification (NCBI taxonomy): domain Eukaryota; kingdom Metazoa; phylum Arthropoda; class Insecta; order Hymenoptera; family Halictidae; genus Sphecodes; species Sphecodes monilicornis. Next base: position 27,226,802 of record OU565290.1, on the reverse strand, counting down.
CTCGGTAAAATATTCACGAATTTTTTGTTAAGCATAGTGTGACTAAAGATCAATTTGGTTTGGGGAAATCTTTGGCCACCTTATCCAGCTATACTTTAAAAGAACAAGAAAAAATGATTTTAAAAATTCAAAACATATTTCAGTATTAAACCGACTTTTTAAAAAAAAATTTAATCCAAATTTCGTTTTGATAGCTGCTTTGGGTCAAAAGTTACAGCAAAACGTGTGCCGTGCCGTACCAAGAATCGAATGCGCCGGTAAGCTGAAATAGTTGAATTGCCGAGGAACGATCCGTACGTTCGAAATCTACGACCGAGCGGCCGACGAGCCACCGCACACGGGCACGGTAGGGGTAGAGCTTCCTCGTGTGCCTAGCGCTAGTGGAAGCAAAGTGGGGGTACTTCTGAACACCGATGTAGGGGAGTCCGTGGGCGCGCGCCCACGTTCTGGCATCACTGCGTCACGGTATAAAATCGTCGAGAAATCGGCGGCCCTCGCCCCCGAGGTCCGCCGAGGTCGCCGGTCCTGGCTTAAAGGTCGCCGGTCACGCGATCACGCCCTCGCTCGTTAACGCCTACACGCGTGCTCCCCCCGCGCGGAGCGCACAGGTGGATGCATTCCTCTTTGGCGGGCACGCGTGTAACAATTCCAAAGCGGTTAACGCGCTCCCTCGACCTGTCCCGGCCTGTTAATCGGCTCGAGGACTCCTCGAGCCCGTTTTCTGGCTGATAAAGAGGACGGGGATGGGCGTTCCGGTGTTTCCGGCGCGGCAGGAAACGGTCCCGGTGGGCCACCGTGCGGCTCTGCGAGCTAAATTAGAGGGCCGGAACCTCTCAGAGATTCAAAGATTAGATCCTCGGCCGCGTAAAACTCTGTCTCCGTGGCCCTCGCGATCCTCTAATTGTCGGATTACTTACGCTTTGCCAAGCAACGCGAGATCCGAGGGTGGAAACACTGTTCTGACCACCCCTTGACGCGTTTAGGCTACTGTGAGTGATCAATCGCCTGCGGATTTTATGCATCCGTGACTGAGAATATGTTAGTTGAATTTCAAACAGGAGGAAGATTCAAATAACTGAAGAATATTGACTACTTCAATTATTTTTATTTTTCTCCTGTTCCGGATTGACGAATAATTGAGGAATATCGATGTACAACTTTTTCAAATTATTGAAGCAAGAATGCCTATGTGACTCCTGTCTTGGTGAAATGATCAATTGATGCAGAGACACATTCACTAAATAACATTCGAAGGTAGTTAAATAGTTTCTCATAGAAAGAACCTCTGTAATTTTTACAGTTGTCAAATAAAACATATAAAACCTGTCACTTTGGATTTTCAATATGGTGATGGTATGTTTAACCAGTTAGCTGTTTTCACCGATTACACTCGTCATGGAATAAAAATGAATTGCTTGCTATTTATGTTAAAATTATAGTGAAAATTAAAACGCATAATTAATGTTCGACATTTTAGAATTTTTCGAGTCAAAGACGAAGTAAAGAATCGAAACAAAGAAATTGACGAGAGGTCAATATTTGATATAGATTTCAAAAATTTTTAGAAGCCACATACAAAGTTGAGCTACACAGTTGCCTGGTTAATAGTTAATAAAAATTAGATCTAGCGAATAGCCACAATAGTACTAACGCAAACCTCGATCGAGCGACGTAAATTCGAATTGCCGCGCGCTGGAGATTCAAATTCACTGCGGGAAGTTTGGTTTTTTCGCGGGAAATTCGAATTCTCAGCTCGCAGCGCGACAATGACCATCGTAATGTGCTCCGTATTCGAGAGAGAGAGGGAAAAGGGAAGGACCATGGAATGGTTAATTCATGAAACAGTATCCCTTCATCCTCGACAGCTTAGGAGCGCTCGAATATCAATGAATCCACAGGTTTTTCCCAGAAATTTGAAAATCGCTAGTCGAGGAGAGAGCCGTGGATAGCGCGCGGCCAAACAATAACGCGAAGAGCAGACCGGAAACTAAACAAATATTTGTATTTTCTCGTAAAAAAAAACCAAAAATCTGCGACGCGCGCGAACGAATAAATCTGTTACGGCTTCGTCCGGTTTGGTGGCGAGAGCTGTCGGACTGTTAAATGTTACAGGGATTTTTGGACGTGTCGAAAAGCGATTAACGCTGTTCTGCATATAGTCGACGTCGTTCTCGATGATCGGAGTACTGGGAAATTTATTTACTACTATTTTTACGGTTGCTGTGTATTTATTAAATCACGCAGAGGTTTTGTTATTAACGTGGCACGTAGTAACATAATTCGATGGTAAATAGAGAAGCGAGAGTATATTCTTTATTACTCAGTGGGATTTTATAATTTTTGGAGGACAGAGAACAAAATGGTGGGTGATTACAATAATACTAAAAGCACCAGAAGAGTCAAAATGACTGCTTCATAATTATTATTTTAGATCAGAAACATGTTCCAATAATAAATTGCAGATAGCATCGGTTCGAATATTAAAGGTTATATTGTAACAAATTATGCTGTACACGAGGATAGAAACTGGGTGGAATTTTCGAAACGATTTTCTCCAATAATCCAAATTCTATTGTAACTGTTCAGTATTCTAGAATAAATAATTAAATAAATTTTCGCAAATGATATTCTCGAATAATCGAGATTCTGCTATAATAAACTGTTTAGCACTCAAGAACAGAAACTAAATATTTCTAAATAATTATTTGTCAAAATTTGTGCCGAAAAAACTCGCAAAATAAAACATGAATTTCGAGCGAGTAGAATGAACTGATCACCGGTCTCGTTTGTCCAGCGAACACGGAGGATTCCGTTAATTCCAGGACGATAAATCAATCAAAGGACCCCATGCACCGTGTCATTCATAAATATCGGAACACGTGAGCCGTCTAATAAAAATACGCTCGAAAAATCCCGGAGGTTTATTGTCTCCCGTTCCGTAGTAGTATAAACAATAATTATTCGAGAGATACGATAATTTCGTGACACGTTGTTTCCGAGTTTACTTCGCGCACTCGCGACGACTACAATACGAATGAACGATGCGTGTAAATCAAGATAATAGTACGCTCGCACTCCGGCCAAGCTTTTCGGGGAGGAATCGCGACAGTTTTAAACTGTCTCTCTTTGCGCGAACGTTGCTCGAACAACATTGATCCGCGAATTATTAACCCTTTGCACTCGGAGCTATTTAAACTAAAAAAACAAACATTTCTCCTAACCTAGAATATTTCCATCGTACATAATTTTTTTCATTATATGCGTACGAGACTGATGTAGTACCTCAGACAATATTCAAATGTTTAGTCATTTATTACGTATAAACAAATTTTATCGTGTAAACAATATTCTGAATAATGGTGTAGAAATTTGGGTAAAACTTACGTTTAGGGGAGGATGCTCCGATGACCTTGACCTTGACATATGTTGTTGAGGACAACATTCTGAACAACTTTTGTCATTACAACTACCCGGTGCTCGGTCTTAGTTTTCGAGATAAACTTCTTTATTGAAATGCATAATTGAACAAAAATTGTACGAAATATGAATAAATGCAGTCTTGTCATAGTTAAAAACAATATAAGACAGTCGCATTTAGTGCTCGGTAGTTCTAGTGTTAATAAAGATGGACAGACTAATAGCTACAGTACAAAATAAGGAATAAATGTGTGAGTGTTTCTGCAGGTATAGGAGAGTTTCCCGAACACAGAAACAGAAGAATCACCCGGTAGAATGAAAAATGTTCACGCTGACCGAAGAGAGCCGCCAGCTGTAACTCGGTCTTTTTTTCTCTCGCTCGCTCGCTGGCGTAGGCAGCAGTCGAACAACGAGCAAAATACAAATTACACCGGGATGCGGAGTTTAATGGTAAAGGTCAGCGACTGTAAAACGCGACCGGGAATCGACGTTCACGGTTTTTGCGGCTCGCAACGGGTCCCCGTGTTTTTCGCGACGCTCGTTCCCGGTACAAAATCATTCCCGCACCGCAATTTCATGAAAACATTCCGTTCAGAGACTGTCCCGTCCCGGAGATCGCAAACTATTAGCACAGAGCACGACAAATAACCATTTCAGATGGATAACACTCGTATAAACAATTTGAAGTACCTCCGCAGAACTGTGAAAACTTGTCGAAGCTACCGTGAGCAATCAGGAGACATTTAGCTTATAATGTATAATATTTGATGCAATATACAGGGCGAGTCACCTAACGTTTGTACCTCAAATATCTTTGTTGTTTCTAAAGATACGTAAAATATGGTAAGGACAAAGTTGAATGGTACAATGGGGCTGACACGATGCAAAAAAAAAAAATGTTGTTTTTATGACATTTTTTTTAGAGATATCAAGGTCACCTTGACTTTTTTAAAATGGAACCACCCTTTTTTAAACACCTACAATGATAGTCCCTTTCCTTACGAATTCAGTGACTATAATTACACAAGGTCATTCAAGGTTGCGGACAGAGATAACGTATAAGATTTAACATCGATACATGCCTGTAAACGGGCTTTGAAGGAATGTTGCACTCTGTCCGTGACCTTGAATGACCTTGAGTGATTATAGTCACTGAATTTGTAATGAAAGGGACTATCATTGTAGGTATTTAAAAAAGGGTGGTTCCATTTAAAAAAAAGTCTAGGTGACCTTGAAAATCTCTAAAAAATGACATGAAAACAAATATTTTTTTGGTATCGCGCGAGTCCCACTGAACCATTCAACTTTGTCCTTCAGACATTTGACGTATCTTTAAAGACAGCAAAGATATTTGAGGTGACAATAGTTACTGCCTCACCCTACAATGAGAGCACCTTTCATTACGAATTCAGTGACTATAATTACTCAAGGTCATTCAAGGTCGCGGACAGAGTGCAACATTCTTTCAAAGCCCGTTTACAGGCATGTATCGATGTTAAATCTTATACGTTTTCTCTGTCTTTGACCTTGAATGACCTTGGACTAATTATAGTCACTGAATTCCGAATGAAAGGGACTATCATTGTAGGTGTTTAATAAAGGGTGGTTCCATTTAAAAAAAAAGTCAAGGTGACCTTGAAAATCTCTAAAAAAATGACATAAAAACAAAATTTTTTTTTAGCATCGTGTCATCCCCGTTGTACCATTCAACTTTGTCCTTACCATATTTTATGTATCTTTAGAAACAACAAAGATATTTGAGGTACAAACGTTAGGTGACTCACCCTGTATAATGATTCTATCGTTCCGTATTTACTTTACACACTTCATAATGTCGTATAAAACAATTTCAATCCTTATGTTAATAACCCAAATTTTCTACGATATTCAATGCTAATTATACTTTGAATTATACAATTAACTATTTATACGATTGTGTATAAAATTAATCTGTGATCATCCAAGAACGTAAAAATTTACAATAAACTTGCTATTTGTACACCGAAAATATTAATGTGTTCCAAAACTATCGCACAGCGGACAAAATATATTCAACTTATTTCAATGAAATATTATACATTATCGCTAAAAAATGATAAAACTCTATGTTCTGATGCGCGGAATCGAAATTTCACTGTATGGAGTTCACTCGTTGAAAAGTAGTACACTAACAATAAATTAAACTAAAGCTGCTCGATTTGAAGCGCGTTTGACAGGTTAGAACGCTGTCATATACGCTAATATTATGCAGAGATGTATAAAAATGACGAGAATACAAACAAAATGTTTAAAAACAGAGTGCATACAAATGGAGTGGAGGACGGTATCCCGAAAAATCCATTTACCTCGCGCAGCTAAACATTGCGCCGCGAATAATAACCGAGGTAATAAAATCTGCGCGCAAGTTAACCGTGTAATGAACTATAAATGTTAACTAGGCCCCCATGGTTGCGTCGAGTGCACTTTTGTTCCGTTAAACACGCGCTGCAACTTTCTTGGAAATAGATAATACGCACACAGGCGCTGCCATTTTCTATTACAGGGATGTCCGACGGGGGTTTACACGTGGGTAACGATTCCAGGGAATTATTACAGGTGTCGAGAGAAGTTCCCAGTGTGCAGGCAATTTTTCGAATCTTGCCTTTTGTTCGTCGGAGAACAGCGGCAAGGAATGTGTACATTGTTTTCGAAATTGAAGAGTAATCGCAGAGGAAATTGTTCGGAATTTTCTGCTTGGGGGAATAGAGTAAATGTTGCCGATTGCTACTATGTACTGCTAGGATAATGAGGATTAATCTGTTCTAGTGGAATTGGTTGTGGCTTACAATGGTCGATTAGCGTGGAAGATACTTAATAACACCGGGGTTTGTAGTATTGTGCACGTTTATTTGAACAACACCGGAATCGAGGTTCGGTTAATTATTTTCGAGGTAAACCTTACGTTTAGGGGAGGATGCTCCGATGACCTTGACATATGTTGTTGAGGACAACATTCTGAACAACTTTTGTCGTTACAACTACCCGGTGCTCTGCATTTATGACAAAAATGAGTAGGCGTAATTTAAAACAGTAAATATATCAAAGGAATTTAAAAATGTTATTGTATCATTTTCACCATATTAAACATATTAAAAAAGATTATTAAATTAGGCTTGACGTGTCATAAATAGACTGCGGATTTTCTGCATCTATGACAAAAATGAGTAGGCGTAATTTAAAACAGTAATTACATCAGAAGAATTTAAAAATGTTATTGTATTATTTTCAGCATATTAAACATATTAAAAAAGATTATTAAATTAGACTTGATGTGTCATAAATAGACTGCGGATTTTCTGCATTTATGACAAAAATGAGTAGGCGTAATTTAAAACAGTAAATATATCAAAGGAATTTAAAAATGTTATTGTATCATTTTCAGCATATTAGACATATTAAAAAAGATTATTAAATTAGACTTGATGTGTCATAAATAGACTGCGCATTTTCTGCATTTATGACAAAAATGAGTAGGCGTAATTTAAAATAGTGAATATATCAAAGGAATTTAAAAATGTTATTGTATCATTTTCAGCATATTAAACATATTAAAAAAGATTATTAAATTAGGCTTGACGTGTCATAAATAGACTGCGGATTTTCTGCATTTATGACAAAAATGAGTAGGCGTAATTTAAAACAGTAATTACATGAGAAGAATTTTAAAATTCTATTGTATTATTTTCAGTATTGTATTATTTTCTATTTCACTCCAATTTTTCGCAATTCAGGTAGACAATTTCTATTTTGCATAAATATCCGCAGTCTAATCATAAACGACTATCATACTACATGACTAACGTAAAGAGCGTTTCCAACGCTCATAAAAATCGTCAAAGCAGCGAATCTGGACAGACAAAGCAGACGAACCAGTCGAAAGCCGGAAGTTATCGATCTAACGCGTATCGCAGGCCGGATTTTCGCGCGGTACGCAGTTCGTTGAAGACGTAACAAGAAAGTTGGTAATATTAACAAGCACGTTACCGTCAGCCTATAATGGGATAGCTTTCCGACGCGTCCCAGAGGCGAGAGAGTTATGTTCGGGCTGAAACGGGTAACGGGATTCCGCGACTTTGATCGCGCGCCATCGAGCACTTCCACTCGACAGGGGATTACCGGTGACATAGAGACAGAATGCAAGCGTGGAAAAGTTTACTTACGAGGCTTCGTTGGCTCCGGCGGCGGCACTTCGGTCAACTGCAAACAGAAACGAGGAAATCGTTAGAAACCAACTTCGACAAAATAATGTTCGGCCGGTCTCGACCGCGCGTTAACCCTCTCGACGGTCATATTAACGCTAGATTTACGGTGCCGGTCAAAATGACGGATTCAACCATTTTTAACACTAGATTGCCCAAGGAAGTCATTTTGACTACTTTTTAATTTCAATTAGAAGAAGAGTCGATCACCAATGATGAAAATGAAAGTGTCATCAATATGCCCAGGAAAAGTAAATTTTTTTTCTTGTTAATATTTAATAATAACTTGTTATATAACTGTAAATAATATAAAAAATATTAAAAATTAATTTTAAACTTTCTTTACACATTAGTTATTCTTTCACAATGCAGTCATTTTGACTGCTTTTGGGCAATATAGGTATATACTAAGTTTCAGTCTTTCTAGTGTTAATTTACGATTATTAACCCTTTACGCTCGGAAGTATTTTAACTCAATAACCAAACTTTTTTTTTCGATCAAGAATACTTCCATTCTATATGATATTTTTCATTTTGAAGAAATGCAACTGATATAATACATCATAGAATACTTAAATGTTTGGTAACTAATTTATTGAATATCAATTTAATAATGTAAATAATATTTTGAATAATGATGTAGCAATTTTTAGTGGTGCCTCAGAGTCACTGTGAATTAATTTGCTCCATTTGGATCTAAACACCCGGTATATGGAAGCAGAGCCTGAGATTTCAAGTTGTTTATAAAATAATAGAGAATCATTCCTTCACGACATGCGATAGTGATTTATTAGGATAGCGCATTCTTCACTCTTCTGATAAACTCCGTTCTGTTAAGATGTACATTATATTTTCCTTACAAATTGTGTTTTAAATAAATCATTCTTTGTTCAATGATCTTTGGGATGCTTGATCTTCTACCGCAATAGTATATTTAAACCTCCCACAGTCACCACTCGAGTGCAGAGGGTTAAGAGTGTAAGGAGGCATTCGTGAGGAATTTATTAACATGTTGACTGCCAGGCGCATTTTCCATGGTTTGCCCAAGGTGCCAACGTGAATTTTTCATTATGCGATGTATATTATGTTGAAATATTATTTGCAGCAAATAAAGTGAGTTTTAAAATCATGCTTGAAGCATTTTTCGTGCATTAATTTATTCAAACCATTATAGTAACAATGGTATTATTGAAAAATTTATCAGTATCCATATTTACTGTAATTATGTACTTTTATTATATGCTGCGTCGCCGGTCACCGGTGGCCCCCACGGCAGTCAACGTGTTGAATAAATTTATTTTTTTGTGTACATATTACAATAAAAATCGGTGAAGATCTAGGTAAATACAATTTTATTATTTTTATAAAGCAATCTAAAATAATCAGTTTTAGTGCTCCGTAAATCTAGTGCTAATCAACCAGCCCCACTTACGGGTTTCTCATTATCCATACACGTGACGCTCAAAGGCAAACACTACTGCCGGCAACCTGGGTTAATCGAAATCAACTTAGTCCACGCTCAGAAACTCCTTAACTTCGATCATTTTCTTACATTCTTCTAAATTTTGTCATCAAATTCGTTTGTAGAAACGTTGCAAAATTTTTTTAGCGACTGAATCTTACATACACTTCGAGATTGAAGTTTCCTCTTTACTAAGAGACCTTGAAATTTGTTGTACGATTTTTTGTACCCATTTTATCGAGCTTTGAACGAAAACTGTACCACCAATTTTACCCTTGATCATGGCCTTCATTTTTATTTTATAAATCGACCAAAAAAAATCGTAATCGAATTTTTAAAGACTAGTCACAAAGTTTTTACAGTTGTTTGAATATCCGTAATTTTCTAGGGGAAACACGTCTTCAATTTCTGTCTCAGCACATAGCCAAAAAATTTTTGAACAAAAAATGAACAGCGGTGTGTAAAAGTGTGGGGTTTAAGCTTGAAAATGAGTCCAAGAATATTGCGATACGATTTTTTTCAACAATGTTACCACAGTTTGAATATTAACAATTTTTCGAAAATCGGAATGATAGTGTTAGACGGAAAACTTTTTTCGATAATTGCATAAACATTCCATATAAATGATTGTTTCTGCCGGATCCGCGAGGAATTAATTGGGTTTCTGGTTTCACGGTGGCAGTCAGAGTGCTAAACGTGACCCGCTATTTTTCGTGTGGCAAAGAGTTCGGTTGCACCGTTTCCGTGGTAATAAAGTCTCGCCCTGCAGCTTATTTGCAGTTTACGTTGATTTTAATCAAATAAACTTTGCAACCACATACGCATACCTCTATGGCTACATCAACTTATACGTAAAGGGAAACGGTTGCCTTTTGATTACGCGTTTGCCGTCGTCTGAGGGTTAATTTATCATCCTTTCGAGTTGGATAGCGACCCGCGGAGTACTTCAGGCTTTACACTGCGCCCTTATGGGGGTATAAAAACGGTGCAGTCCATTATCAAGAGTGTCCCGACCACATAAATCGTTCTGCCACTTTTTAACCCTTGGCTGGCCGACCGAAATGTATAAACTGATCTAATTTCAGTTAATGTAGCCAATATTTTACTTGGAAAGATCCACTCTCTCTCTCACTGCTCTTTCCAGAACTGTACAATTATTTTTATACATCTGTGAAAAAAAATTGTACAACAATGAACTTGGACTCGTTTTAAAGCTAGAATCCTATAATTTTGCATATGGTTCTTCATTCTTGTTTAAAATATTTTATTGCGATGTGGTGGGTCAGGAACTGGACACATGTTTTCCCTAAAAAATGGTGGAAATTGAAACGACTGCAGAAACATTAGAAACAATTTCCCAGCACTGAATCTACCAAAGATTTGAAGATTGAAGCCTCCTCTTTGTAACAAGCGTTCGAAAATCGATGTACGATTTTGGAAGTCGTTTTAAAAAAATTAAAATGAAGGCCGCGTTCGGACAAATAAAGCATTGATGGTTATCGTAAAATGCAGGTTGTCGTAAAATACTGCCTATTGCAACATCGATAAAACGACTAAAAAAAAATCATATAACAAATTTAAAAATCTCATTGTAAAGAGGAAGCTTGAATCTGCAATGCTTTGTGAAATCATTCGCGAAAGAAATGTTGCAACGTTTCTGTAGACGTTTCAAAATCTCCGAGAAAAATCATGTCTCCGATTCTCCGCCCACTACAACGTCCTAAAGTTTAGGACTTAAACCATCTCAGCAGAAAATAAACGACGCGTCGTAAAACTAGAGGTTTCAAATTTTTAAATGAGGCCAGATTTATCGCCGTACGATTCTCTTTTATGGAACTATAACAATTTGAACGTCGACAGTTTGGGTAATGCACCGATCAATTACTTTTTCTAGCGACCTAACGATATATTGTACCAGTGGCTCGTGGATCGAGATATGCTATGAACAACGGCAGTCTAATTATAAATGACTTTTAGAGACGAAGTTCGATGCCAACGAAAGTGCTAAAACCGATCGACTCGTTCGCCGGTGTCATTTATTCCCATTTTAACGAACCGCGGAGAGAAAAAGATAAAGAGAGCTTAACAGCACGACCGCGACGTTATAAAGCAGAAACTTTTTCACTAGTTAAATAGAATTACTTTTTTAAACGCAAGAAATTCGTGGTCGTGTTGCAACAAATGCTTCTCTTGCCGTGGCCACGTCCGTCCGTAAAAATTCCTGCCGGACGTAATTGTCAAACGGCCGGTAAATATTCGCTGATATTACATTTCACGGTTCGCCAAAGACAAATTTCTGGTCGCGGAAAAATTCCAGCGAATTTCGAACTGAGAACCGCAGCTGGACGAAGCACATCCCAAAATCAAGATTTAGCAGCGTAGAAACCACACAAGGAACTTATTTAATAGTTAAAATGAATTAGAGATATCGGGACATTTAGTTTTCCTTGCTTTATCATTTTTTTTTTAAAACTATTTTGTGATTTATAATTTTGTAGAAAATAGAAAACGATTGTTAGGTGTGCAAATTAATTTGTGAACCTTGTTCGTGAATTTACGAAGAACTGGTGCAATTTGAATCGGTAAAAAGTTACAGAAGAATTTTTAGTATGCAAATATATTATTTCCGACTTCCTAACATGATTAAAGAAAGAAGTAATTAATGCAGACAATTTTTATTTTGCATAAAGACCCGTTGTCTATTAATGACTCGTCGAAGTAGTGGATGAAATTTTGAATTCATAGAAAAATTACAATTAATCAACGACTGTACATACAGGTTGTCCCGAAAATGTATTTCCTCGAAAGGAGTGATTGCTGAGGTCATTCGAAGTAACTTTTTCCTTCGCGAAAATGTTCACCGCAGCTTCGTTCAGGAGTTATTAGCAAAAAACACCGACCAATCAGCGACAAGTCCTGCCGAGCGTGACGTTGGCATTGGCCGACCCGGGATCCGTCCGCGCGTAGCCGCGCTCTGATTGGTCCGTGTATTTCGGCAATAACTCGAATACAAAGCCGCGGAGAAGATTTTCGCAAAGGAAAAAGTTACTGCAAATAACCTCAGGAATCAATCTTTTCAAGGAAATACATTTTTGGGACATCGTGTATAGTATGAAATATTTAAACTTGCGATTGTAGAGATTGGAAAGATACTCTAATGTCAACTCTAAGGCGCCATTAAATTTTGTTCATTATTACATCTGTATACAAGACATGGTAAAATGCAAATGTTGTAAGTACGAGTAATTGCGACAAACTACAAATGCATAAAAGGAAGTAAGTCATGTACAATCGCACATAAAATTCGTGGGCACTGAACATCAATTTATTTATTCAGAAATGAACTAATTTATATTATAAGGTGCAAACTTTATTATCAAGTAACCAGTTTTAATTTTATTAACAACTTTGATCGTACATGCGAATAAAGTATACAAGACTTGTGTGAAAAATACAAAATTCATGAGACAGACGTGTTAAAACCGCTTCCGGTCCGAAGATTTAATTTGTACACGGAACAATTATTTGCGAATATAAAATGACCGATGTTTTAAGCTAAAGATTCGAATCTCAGAGGTCGGCTATCGATCGTGGAATCGCGTACCGATCGCCCGGCGTGCCACTTGGCAGCTCGTCAAGAATACAGACGGTTGCGGTGCACGGTGCGGAGCGTTTTCCGCGGCCGGATAAGAAGCCGGCTTTCGACGGATGCCTAACCATTATATAAAACCGGCAGTGGGACGAGGGATTTCGGTTTGCCGGTTGTGCACGCGGTCGCTAAATACCGCTCGAGCGACGCGTGTCCGATCGATCGACGCCGGAAGGCGTTTTCGACTTGCGAAGGACCGAGAGGGCCAGGTTTCGTGCCACTTGGCATCGAGTCAAGAGTTTCGTGGTCTCGAAAGCCGCGGCTCGGAAAGAAACTGCCGAACAAGTAGGCGAACCGCGCCGGACAAAAGGAAAAACGCGCGACCGAACTCGATCAATTCCGCTCGAATTAAAAACGCAATTTGTACAATAAAAAAAATCACTTGGTCGCTCGCTCAATGACATCTAGTTAGCTTCTGGGTACAGATTTTAAAGAAAATCTCTCAAACACACACGAGTCTTTCCTTCTACCATTCGATAAGATCATCGAGGGAAATTAAGCTTCCGCAATTTTTTAAAAATCGATTTCCCAATCAAAAATTCGGAAGAAATTCAAATTCGTACGCGCTATCAAATAGATTGTTCATGAATTTTTTTGCAATTTTTCGTTGAACAGATTCCTTTCGTTATCACAAAGATTTCTTGAACAACGAGACTCTTTTAGATTGTAGAAAAGCAATGTTATGAAAATGATATGCTATCAAATTCTGTGAATTGGGGGTTTGAAAGGCGGTATTTTGAATACTCTGTTCGAATAATATTCAGAATTCAGATTCGATATTTCTTGGGGATGAAGCGTTCAACCTTGCAAAAGTCGAAACGGACGCGGCGAAATGGCGGATCGTTTCTGCGAAGTTATTCGCCGGCTAGGGCCGATCTTTGAATTTCGCCGTGAATAATAAACAACGAGGATTGTTTCTCTCACCTTCGCCAGCACGGGATTGAACGTGAACTTCGTCTCGAGCTCCTTCCTCGGCGTCTGGGCGATGGCCGTCAGAGGCGTGGGCGGCACGGTCATTTCCTGAAACAGAGGCGGTCGATTAACATTTGTATGTACCGATCGGATAATTCAATAGCGTGCTCGAAACACGTCAGAATCGTAACTAGAACCGTGATAACTAGATTACAACACTTCATGTAAAATGGAAATTCTTCGGAACTGAATGCGAATTTATTTCTCTCTCCAACCTTTATTAATAGACTGCAGACGTTTACGTAAAATAAAAATTGTCTGCTTGAACTGTGTAAATTTCTTCATTTACGCAGTTATTTTTATAAAAACTGCGAGCAATCTAAATAAATTCAGTCTTGAAATTTTTATAAAATAACGCGTACCAGTCACATTTTATGCTCGTGAAAGTTCATGTTGTTTGTGTTCCTATATTATCTTCAATGGGCAAATATCGACGACAGAAACGTAAGATTTAATATTTCATAGATTTTTTTATCTAACACGGTATTAAAGGAGTTTTAATAAAATATAAGTAATGCATCTCTTTTAATGTTTCCATAGTATGAAATTTGATCCACTTTTGTCAGAAATTCATAAAATCTGCAGTACAATAGCAATTCTTCCTTCGGGACACGATCGATTCCAGGAAGACACGGATTAGGAGTAATTGCGTTCACCCCTGCTAACACTATTGGCTTTTGTCGTTCATAATGTGATAGCGGTGCTAATTTCTTTGAATTCGTCCGGTTAACCCGATACCCCGTTGCTCCCGTCTGCGACAACTTTGTTGGGTTTAACTCGAAACTAGCTGCGATCGCTTTATACGGAGATCATTTAATTAACCTATGAACTTACGACGCGAGGGCGGGTTCTGCGACCCGTAAGAACATGGATTTTAAAGTTGAAAAGGCTCCCTTAACACTAGATTTACGGGGCCCGTCAAAATGGCGGATTCAAACGTTTTTAATTTACGATTATTAAGAGTGTAAGGAGGCATTCGTGAGGAATTATTAAATAGATTTATTTTTTTGTGTACATATTACAATAAAAATCGCTGAAGATCTAAGTAAACACAATTTTATTATTTTTATAAAGCAATGTAAAATAATCAATTTTAGTGCTCCGTAAACCTAGTGTTAAACAACAATATATTTTTGAAAGACTAGAAAATCATTTCGTCCAAACTAAATGCTTTTAAAAACTAGACGCGCGCTTTTTCTGATACAAACATTATTTTAAAAGACTAAGGCTGTTTCTCTTGGACCAAATCAAACTTTTCGGAGAACAGGATTATTTCTTTGCAGACAAAACAATTTTTTTTCGAATATTCGGACTATCTTTTTTTGCAGAAACAATGTTTTTCAGGAATATTTCTTTTTCTAGGAATATTTCTTTATACAAAAAAAATTTTTTTCTGAGACTAGAAATATTTCTGTATACAAAAAAAATTTTTTTCAGAGATTAGGAATATTTCTTTATACAAAAACAATTTGTTTCAAAGACTATGATTATCTGCTTATAAAATATACAAACGTGTCCAGTTTGCAAACGAAACATAAAATGCTTCAAGTGTCTCGAATAATGTGAATGATATGGAGAAATGTGTTCGATAAAAAATGTCTGATGTCAAGAGACTCATATCGCGATCTAAATAATTTGAATTGGCATAGATTATGAAACGTTCTGCGAACACGCGGTTTGCACGTAGGTTTCTAGGGTTAACAGCTATGTTTTCCTCGACCAGCCTCGATCTCAACGTGTGGGTGACAGTACGCAGAATTCGTCGCCCTCTCGGCCATTGACGTAATCGTGGCCCAGATGCGATAGTCTTACGCAAAAGTACTGCTTCGAACACGTCGCTCTTGCGTAACTTCTGATACATTTGATCGGGACCATGCTACCCTTCTGCGAGCCTAATTGCAACGATGGGTAGACGAATCTCTTGGGTCAAGCGTTGCTCGATAATTGCAAGGGATAAAATCCTGCAAGCTTGCAAAATTTTACTATTAACTTTCCATTGAAATACTTGACGTTTATAAGATGGAGAGTCGAGATCGTTACAAAACTACTTTGTTCTTTCATAATTTATTAAACTTGCTGTTGCTCATTTTGTGAAATAATTCGTTTTCTAAACAATCGCTTGCTACTAAAAATGAGGCCCTAGTTTCTGGAAAAAATTATTTTACACAAATAGATGCTTCTACTATTTTAAAAATTAGTACGGTACCCTACAGAAGAGTAGTTCATTTTTCAAAAAATCATTCACTTCGAAAGACATAACCCCAGCCCCTTAGAAAAATTGTTTTCAACACAGGGAACGTATGAGACTTGAACTAAAATCAATTTAGTATGAATTCTTGATTGCAGTGAATATTGTACTGAAATTTTTCAAGCTAAAGGAAGTAATATAGAATTTGAGAGATTCGAGAAGACCCTGCCTCTGTGGTTCGAGGATTTACGTCGACGCAGTGTGGTGATCTCTCTTGCATAAACGCAGACAGGCGCACACGTACGAGCGGACAGGACACGATGGAAGTCGCAAACATGCGAACAATGCAGTCTGGTGCATCGGCATGGCGTACCAAACGAAACGCATTTCCACTGGTGAATCGTCGAGACCGATTCATTGACCCGTCGAGACATCCGTCGACGGGAACAAAGAGCGCCGAGACAAAAGACTCTCGTCGGAGTGCTTATATTCTTCCTACGATCACCGACAGACCGCTTGTTTACCAGCCGGGACCGCGTCGAATTATACAGCCGGGAAAATTCGATTGGTCCCGACCGCCCATGCGTCCACAGTCGATCAAACAGACCCTAAGTCCTAAAAGTTTCATTGCAACAAACTTCTGGTATCAGATTTTAACCTTCCGTCGGGCGCAACTGATCTGAGAGGCACAGCGCGGTTATTTGGGTACATCTCCCCCCCCCCCCCCCCCCCCCACCGGACAACATTGTCATTTGGCGTTCCCAGTAACATCCTGTTTTGACGTGCTCTAAGGATCCTTCCCACTTAGTTTGCCTTTGACCATCATTACGGGAAGTTATTCAAGTTTTGTTCAAATCAGCTCAGTGCGTCCGAACTCATCACATTTTTAAAGTTACGTATTTTCGAAATATTAGCATAAAAATTATTTATTATCTTCGCTTTAATTTAAATAATGTAAGGGTTTTCATTAATTTTGTGAAAATACATTGACCGTATGGTAAAGTCCCAGCACGTAAGTATCTGGAAAACACAAGCGACTCAGTCACCCCCACCCTTGGGGAGGGCCCAAATGAGCGTTCCTTCAAGTATAGACGGTACCAAGTGCAGTGTTTCCCTAACAGCAATTGTATGAATGAACTTAATTAGGTGTTTATTGTGTTTTTTGAATGTGTGCCCGTCAAGCACATTGTGCCCAAACTCGGCGGTCGAGGCATTGCGCCCGACGGAAGGTTAAGTAACCATAGATACACAGTAAATACAAATATTCTTTCTCTTTTCCACGCAGAATTTTAGTAAACTCATTAAATTAACCCTTTGCACTCGGAACTATTTCAACTAAAAAAATTTCTTCTAGCCTAGAATATTTCCATTGTACATAATTTATTTTCATTATATGCGTAAGAAACTGATATAGTACCTCATAGAATGTTAAAGTTACGTATTTTCGAAATATTAGCATAAAAATTATTTATTATCTTCGCTTTAATTTAAATAATGTAAGGGTTTTCATTAATTTTGTGAAAATACATTGACCGTATGGTAAAGTCCCAGTGCCGAAGGTTCAGGTAGCACGTAAGTATCTGGAAAACACAAGCGACTCGGTCACCCCCACCCTTGGGGAGGGCCCAAAAGAGCGTTCCTTCAAGTATAGACGGTACCAAGTGCAGTGTTTCCCTAACAGCAGTTGTATGAATGAACTTAATTAGGTGTTTATTGTGTTTTTTGAATGTGTGCCCGTCAAGCACATTGTGCCCGAACTCGGCGGTCGAGGCATTGCGCCCGACGGAAGGTTAAACAAATCATTTCTTCAACAACCTCGAGACCGTTTCTCTAATTTGTAACACAAGAAGAGTACATCCTCGGATATCATAAGAAAATCGAAGGAAATATGGCGGCTGTGAAATAAACGTGTGGGCGTTTATAAATGAAAATCCGTATATTTTTCACGAACTGTACATCTAGTCGCGTCGACCGTCCATATCGAAGTGAGTTTTCACCAGTCCTAATCCTGAGGACGTCCTTATTTTCAAAATGGCCTATTCTACAATGTATGACCTTCTGACCCCCGAGGAAGGCTCCTTAACACTAAACCTACCAAGCGTTAAAAGTATCTGGTAAATATTGTCTTATAAAAATGGCAACACTATAATTATTGAGATTGTCCGCAATTTTCAATATAATAGATACTTAGAGAAGCAAAATTTGTACCATTAGTTTTCACCAACGGAATTTTTATAATTTGAATAATTGGAACATAATTTGACCGTGATGGGTTTAGTGTTAAACCATTTTTTTCTAGGGTTGTTTTAATACGACGTTGTAAAGAAAACTGGAGGGAATAATTTATTTACCCGATTCTTTATTTCTTCCATTTCTTATTTATCAGGAACTGAAAAAGTTTTGTAAGGGAATAGAAGTTAGTGTACAATTTCTACGAATTCGCATGGGCATGTAAAAACTTTGGAAATTAATTTCCAAGTTATTACATAGAATTAATTTCCTTAGACAAGGAAATTTATACTATTATTTTCCACAAATGAATTTTTATAATTTGAATAATTGGAACATATAAAACCGGTCATTTGACCGTGGTAGGTTTAATGTTAAGAGAGGGAAAGCGTATCGACGAGAAGCATATGGCCCGTCTCGAATATCTGTCTGATTTTCTAACAATATCTTACTCGTTATCGGATACCATAAAATTTGTTACAAAGAATCCTCTGACACTAATTTTTCAAACAATCATTTCATCAACCTCGTAAACGTTTCTTCGATCGTCATGCAAAAGGAATCCTCAGATATCTCATTTCTTATCAGATACCGCGAAGCTGAACAGTTGCGTTCTTATCGGGTCAGCATATAATCCGTATATACGATGTTTGTTTCACGTTTTGCAGACTGAATTTGAAACGTACGATGCAAATTGAAATGCCAGGTACGCAAGAAGAATGGCAAGGGCCCCACGAATTAAATCGCGCACCTGACAAATCGTTCATTGGGCAACCACGGTGAGTCGTTCCTCGATCGACGACCATCTTAGGCGTTTAAACGTTCACACTGCGGAGATAACGCACGCGCGTGGAGAAACGCGAGCTACAAACGTGGATGGAATGTCTTCGCAGCGGTGTCCACTGTGGGAAAGGGGATCGCATTGTCGCCAGGACAAGAGACCTCGCGGGAACGCTCGCTGCCGGATGGAATGCGTGTAAAACGGTAATTTTCTTTACCCAGAAGCCACCAAGAACTACAACCGAGACGGTCTGCAAAAATCCACGCAGAATGCCCCCGCGCAGCTTCGATTCGATCGCGAAACGCGTTTCGAGGATTTTGAAACACGCTGGTAGATTCACTGGCTCTTCGCGGTGACTAAAAATGATCAGCAGAGTCCATCTTCACGTTGATATACTTCGTTCAACTTTGGATTCGATGAACAATCAGTTTCTGAACCGATAAAAAAATGTTCCCGGTCCTGCCTATCAAAATTGTGGATTGTGGAAAAATACATTTTTGCAATAGCTTCTCTTTGTAATTTCATTCCATTTTAGACACTAGCTCAAATATATCAAGAAAATCAAAAGACGCATAATTATCAGAGGAGAGTCATTAAGAATAAATCCCAGACCTATCGAAATGCATTTTTCCAAAAAAGACCAGCTTCTTGCAGACACACACAGTGCATCGCAATAAGAGTTGACGGTAAAAATGTTAAAAATTCAGGAAGCTCGGTATATTAGTTCCGGAGAGTTAATTTCGCACATTTCACAATTTTCTGTCCGTAATGGTTCGCGCGTGGTTTATCGGCGGATTTCGCTCGATTAGCGGATCGCGGAACGTGGAAAATCTGCCGGTCTGAGGGGTGAAACACGGCCCGGCCAAGATATTATATATCGTCCGCGAAAAAGAATAATGCGACAGCGCCGGATCGTTCCACGATCATGCATAATGTAACGCGGCGCGTCGCGGATATAACGGTGAACGGGAATGGCAGCGTTATCCTCCGAGCGGAAACGTACGGCGGAACATTGTTACGAGTCAGCGTTTCGATATTTTTCCGCTCCACATTTTTCCGAAACGAAAATTCCGCTCTCAGCCGGCTTTTCCAGGAACACGTTCGCTCGCCGCGCCGGCGTTCGCGATTTAAATTAATTAACGTCGTCGCGGGCCACGCTCCTTTATTTGTCTGGAAACTTGTTCGTCTCGTTGACATTTAATTGGACAGTTGGGCGACGTATCGAACGCTTGCTAAAACTGTTTCAGCCGTTTTTATATTGTTCCCAGTGTCGGATTAAGAGCTTCGGAGGCCCCAACATCTTAAAAGGTTTTTCGGGCCCCCTTATATAATAACAGTGGTATAATTTATCGAAATACATATTTCCACCTTACTTCAGTAATGAAAATAGAGAAACGTTTCAGCATCTTCTTTGATACAGACATTTTCTTAGAAAATATCGATAACTAATCATTTGTTTAGTACTTTAGGTATATCCCAATACTTTCTAACGTATGATGACGAGAGAAATCCAACTGTGTAATTAAAAATAATGTCAATTATCGAATACACAAGCGTCCTTGCACTTCTAAAATAGTCTTACGAGTTTCTCCGTTTGACATTTTTCTGTAACTACACTGGCGAAGGAGTTCTAGCCTGAAACAATTGCGTAAACCACTCTGTATGTGTGCTGAAAATTTCGACGAATTTGGTTAATTGGTTTGCAAGTTACAAACGATTGAAAATTTTGAGAAATACACTTCTTTCTTCCCACAATTTTCAGCCCCTTTTATTATACGATTCGGATCTATTTATCATTTCTAATTGTTCAAAAAAAAAAAAATCGTGTTGGATGTCGTTATAAAATTATGATGGACGATACAGATCGAACCGATTCGTATTTATCAGATCATACGCAAATGTATGATACTGCGAGTGGAGGGAGGGGGAGTAGAGAGGGGGAGTAGAGCGCGAATTAATTGGTAAATAAATGAAGTAATTAAGTACCGGATTAAATGGCGCGCACGCGGGAGAGGGGGTCGTCGAATAAGCGCAGTAATTAAAGTTGAGCCAGTGTGTAAATAAGTTTGTCAGGCTAAATGAAATTTACTTGGTGTACACACACACACACACTCACACATACAAACATGTACACACTATACAAACACTAAAGGCTATCCCATCGAATTCTCGGAGGAGTTTGGATTGATAGTACCGTCGATTATCGGAAAAGTTTCTTCGAGGGTGAATCTTGGGAGTTTGTCCGAGCAAGCTTGTTTTATTGGCAATTCGGTAACAACGGCTCGGGTCAGTCGATATACTCACATGTAGCAGTCGGAGGAGGAGGAAAAGCACGGAACATGAATATTAAACGTGGGCAAGGAAAGGTTTGGTAATATGCTACAGGATTCTCTCCGCGAGTGTCGCAAAGGTCTATGCCGTGAATGTCGAAGTTTTATCCCCACCACTGGGGGATCCCCCTTGGGACCAGGTAAGCGGTAAACACGCTGGACGACCAAGCCAGCGAACTATCCAGTATCTGTGAGATTCACACTAATGCGAGCGAAGCAAAAGATTGAAAAACTTTTCTTTGATGTTTTGTTAAACGCACGAACCTCAGTCTCTGTCTCTTTTTCGTAGAATAACGTTCGGCACACTACGAAGAATGTAGTACCTATTCTATGAATGTCGCGTGGCAGATCCGAAGCTACGACTCTTGCGGAGAGGATACAGTATTCAAATCGCGACGGAAACAAACGTGGAAACACGTTGTATTTTAACGGACGATTGAAAACTCGGTTGTCTGGAGAAACTCGGGCGTACGTTAATCAATTAGCCGCGGTATATTATCGAATCCAAATCGATTCTTATTTGGTTTGGGGCGATTATCGGACGAACCATTTCCGTCGGGGAAACGTTAAAGCTGATATTAAATCATTGGTACGTGCTGATTCGGAGCTAGTCTATGAATAACAGGCGTGAATTACCCATCAAGAATTTACCCGCGGGTTTGAAATATACTGATGGGAATTTCATCGAGTTTGAACTGTGAGCGCGTGGTTTCCGTTCGCCAGTCTGTTTTACGCGTGTTCATTCGTCCACGGTTGCGGCTGCGTTCGATTCAGAAAAAGAAGCGATGCTTGAAATAATATTTTCGAAAAGTCGTAAAAACGAGTCCTAACAAAAATTCTAAAACAATGGCAACTGTGAACCAAACCATAGACCGAGCAACTATACGTTGAAAACAAGCATTAGTCCAATTTCTCCAGTATCAACCACACAAGAAAAAGAAAAATTCTATCTCTCCTGTAAAAAATCGATGAAGTTTGACTTTATTTGTTCCGGACCGTATTAAAATTTAAACAATAGAATTAAAAACTATTTTTAAAATTTATCTTACGAATTTATTTTTTTAATTAATTTTCTACAGATATTGTCCGAAATTATCGTGTGACATAGTGGAATAGGTATACAGGAAATACCACTAATAAAAAAAAACGCATTGACAATAGTACCTCGATGGTAATGTGGAAACCTATTGAAACGAGTGTCGCCCCTTATGCGCCACGTTCATCTGTCTGTTATGATCGCGCCTGAGCCCGTCCGAGCACGTAGGCGACCACGGGGAGCGAGACGCGCGGCCGGGTCGAGGAGGCGTAGCCCTCGGTAAACGGTCCTCGCGAGCAAATAAAATCAAAGCCTGCCATAGACCAAGCAACTATACGTTGAAAACAAGCATTAGTCCAGTTTCTCCAGGATCAACCACACAAGAAAAAGAAAAATCCTATCTCTCCTGTAAAAAAATCAATGAATTAGGTTCGCTCGATCAATAACAACCACCACGGAATTGGTTTAAGGAAACCTATAGGAGGATCCATAAACATTCTGTCGCAGCTTGTACTCAAAGATCAAACGTTGCTGCGAATATAATATTGTCGGTACTATAAACGCCCTCGGAGATTCGGCTTTTCCGGAACAAGAGAAGAAGGGTGGGAAACGAGGGAACGGTATGGGGATGGAATAAGGGTGGATGCACCGCCGCAAAGGTATTTATATGTCGCGACGCAACGCGAGCGTAACAATGTTCCGCGGAACATCTCTTCGAGAGGGCTCGTGGGATTGCACTTGCGCGTTGCACTTGCTCTTTCCCTTCGTCGGCTGCACTCGAGAGACCGATGCAACGAGTGTCGCTGCACTCCACCCTCTGCACATCCCCTTCCATCACCCCATACTCTTGCATACGCCAACGGCCAGCGAACGTTAACATTTCAGTCAACCGACCGTGAAAACAAGAAAACTTCCCGAAAATGTTGGAAACCGTGAGCCAGTTCGGTTTCGAGTTAATTTAATCGACTGCCGGTTCGGTTCACCTAATCAACTCGATCTTATTTGTCAAGGCTGCCTGAAATGGTGGTAAAAAAAGTATTTCGATTTAGAATCTTGAATGAAACCTCGTGATAAGTTAATTGTAAGATGGAATGACCCGGCTCAGATTTGTAATTTCAAAATTGCTGCTGTTGCAAAGAAGCTGGTGAAGAAGTGTTTCTATAAGGTTAAATGAATCCTGATTTTCGAAACGTTTTGTTAAAGTATAGATTGTAATTTCAGTTTCAGAATGACTTTTCAATTTCAAAAATTTATCGAATTACAAAGACAACATTTAATAGGAAATGATTAAGTGGATTCCTTAATCCAAACATATGCTATAATAAAAATTGTCACAAGAGTTCAACATTAAACCTGCCGAGCTCTAAAAATGGCTGACGCGTGTTGCTCTATAAAAATGACAGGATTGTATTTATTTAGGTAGTGTACAATTTTTAAATGTATTCCCATAGGAATTTTCAAACTCTTGAGGGCTTAAATTACAGCAATCGTACTTTGTGATAGGTTCGGTTTGGTTGAATAGAAAATTTTATTACATTTTCTTTGTGTCCTAAACTCTCGGGCTCTATGTAGTAGTTGAGTCCAGGGGGTTGAAAATCCGGAAGTAATACTTCAGAGCAATTTTAAAATGCGTTCCTGTGCGAATTTTTTAATGCTTGAGGGCTCAAATTGAAGCTAGAAGGTCATACTTTGTGATAGGTTCGTTTTGGTTGAATAGAAAATTTTATTACATTTTCTTTGTGTCCTAGATTCTCGGCCTCTATGTAGTAGTTGAGTCCAGGTGGTTGAAGATCCGGAAGTAATATTTCAGAGCTATTTTAAAATTCGTTCCTGTGCGAATTTTTTAATGCTTGAGGGCTCAAATTGAAGCTAGAAGATCGTACTTTGTGATAGGTTCACTGCGGCTCCAAAGAAAATTCGACATCACATTGCAAAATCGAGGAATCTAGGCTGGCAGCTTGGAGAGAAATGATCGACTCTCAATGGGCAACTTCAGGTCAATTCTAAAATGCATTTCCATAGGAATTTTCAAATTTCTGTACAATTTTTATCATAACGTAAACTCCGTCAAACGAATTTCCAGTGAAAGGTTTTTTATAATTGCAATAATTGAAACCAGTCATTTGGCCGCCAATGGAAAGGTTAAAAATGCTGAAACTAAAAATACAATGAACAGCGTTCCGAAAAAGGGGAATAAGCTGCCCTTAGTAAAATCGCTGAAATAATTGACGAACAACGTTACAAAGAGAAA
Source organism: Sphecodes monilicornis (assembly GCA_913789915.3). Taxonomy (NCBI): domain Eukaryota; kingdom Metazoa; phylum Arthropoda; class Insecta; order Hymenoptera; family Halictidae; genus Sphecodes; species Sphecodes monilicornis. The sequence goes on along the minus strand of OU565290.1, from coordinate 27,202,249 downwards.
CAAAGGCTAACCTGAAGCTCGGAAAAAATGGTAATAGCGCGATCGAACGGCGTGCAATCGGGAGAAGTGAAAGATACGAGATCGCGAGTCCGCAAAAAGGCCGTCACCGATCGAAGAGAGCCGCGGTCCAGCGCCGTTGGCGCAGGAAAACTGGATTATCCGCGATTTATAGGGGCTACACGGGAATCGAATTTAAGCGGGGGTGGAGGAGAAGGAGGAGAGCAGAAAAAAAAGGAATACGGGGGTGGAACGCGAAATCCTGCGGCAACGACGATCGTCCGGGAGGAATGTTACGCGAGTCCGAATATCCCCGAGCGGACAGTCGAGCCGTAATGGAAGCCTGAAAATCTCTCGATTAATCGGCGAACGGGATTTGGAACCTAGGGGTGAAACGGGGCGCAAAGGGGTGAGAAAGAGTGGATGCGGACAGTGACGGAGAAAATTTACAGAAAAATATTTGAAATGCCAGACTGAATTGAACTAAAAATTTTCCACAAATAAAGTATCCGTCAATCTGAATAGTGTGTAATGTGTACATAGATTTTCAGAATTTTTGGCAAACATGAATAGATCGAATACAAAATCGTAAAGACAATGGAAAAATTTAAGAATGTTGTTGTATCATGTTCCGATGTTTTAAGATGATTAAAAATAGAAATATATTTTTATTTATCCGCGGATGAAAATCTCCTTGACTCCACGACTTTGGCGATTGGTCAAAATTTTAGGAACGCAACTTTTATCGATTTTGGGCCTTCTAAGTTCTGATTCAGGACCATGCTTTGTGCATCATACTTTAGAGATTTTTGGTGTATAGGGAGTTACACGTACAGAGAGAATAATATTTAATAATATGGAAAATTAAGAAAACAAAAATGGTCTGACATAAACTCATTCGATCGCTTTCTCACTCTACACTAGCTGTTCGACCTCTCGCACGACTCTTCACGCTCTCACGTCTCGCAACGCACTCTCTGCATCTCGATCCCCGAAAACGATCTCGCCACACACACATTCATTCATACCGATAACATAGACACGCACTCATTAACACTAGAACCACCGGACAAGTCAAAATAACTGGTTTCTAAATTTTTCTTTTACAAATATTGAAATTATAAAAATGTTTTCCGCAGTAATGTTTTAGTCAACTTCTCTATTAGAGTACATATTTAAACAAAAGTTGTACGGAATTTGAATAAATGCATTCTTGTCGTTATTAGAAGGCAATATACACTAGTCGCGTTTAGCGCTCAGTATTTCTAGTGTTAAGAACTACAGTTCGTAGGATCCGAGAGTCAAGGATCCCACAATATTGACGAAGCAAGACGGCGACATTCAGAAGCAGGACTACTAAGAAACGCTAAAGATAATTTTCATGCTGCAGCATACCGCGACAAACTAAGGTTAACCAAAAAGAGCAGATACATGTGTAAAAATCGGATGAATCGTAATCATGACTTCGGTGACGGTGTTGAAACTTTTGTTAAAGTGACTTCCATCGACCTGGGCAACCTACATCCCGATTCAGGACGACAGTGCGTGTCCCCATTGAAAAAGAAAAAGAAAGCGATATTCAGGAGCCGGGCTATCCGGGCTGCTCTTGTTGGGCTCGCGCCGGGCTGGTGGTCGTCGCCGAGCGCAATTAGCAGCCGCATTTACGATGCCTACTGGCGCAACTCTCGTATTTTCCCACGGGCAGAGCCGTGAGAATAATTCATGGGCCTCGACGGTGCTTCTATACCAAACGGCCGGAGCGCGATGGGACGAGGATGCGGCCAACGGAGAGAGGGGACCTCCACATAGAGAGCGAGAGAGAGAGGGAGAGTAGAGCTGGAACTGTACACCACCGGCTGCCTAGCTAACAGAGAAAGAGAGAAAGAGAGAGGGCAACCGGCTAGGCGGTAGTATCGTCATAAATTCGCGCTCCAAGTGGAAAAGCCTGGAGAACTGTAACCGTCGACTACCCTCGACGGAAACTGCGCGAACGGATGGTCCATTTCGCGGTGATTCCAGGGCCAGGCCTGTCTGCTGCGACCGGTCCCACTCCAACAACTGTTGGCCTTCTATATACGGAACCACCGCGATCCTTGATAAGAACAATCTCTCTCTCTTTCTCTCGTTTGGTTAAACCACATTCTCTGCAAATTTGTATCAGGACATTGGCGATCAACAGAAAACGTCCACGAGTTGGTCGAGGATTAATGAAGATCCTGGGAGATCTTTACATTTCTCGAAATTGAGATTTCATAGCCTGGGTTGGTGACGGTATTGACAGGTTGGCGATTTGGTTGCTCTTTTGAAAGATAAAGGTGCTAAGATTGAGTCTCCGGGTTGAAATTGTTGTGAATATTGAAGTTTGAGTTTGATCGATCCTTGGGGTGGTTTTAAAGGCTTGTGGCGGCTACTTCCTATGCTCGTCAACAGAGGGACATTACGACAACACCTTTCCCGCTACTACCTGAATCTTCCTCTGTTTGTATATATACCGTCCTAAACTGTCCTTACGACATCCCGCGTCCAAGGCACGGGTCCGCTAGATAGCCTGACTGATGAGTCCTCTAGCGGACCTAGGACGAAACGCTTCCTTCTCCTTTTTCCATCTTCACACACTTTTCAGCCGTCATAGGCTCGTTGTAGATTGATATTTCTGTGCAAATCAAATGAACTGGTAGCCTTCTATACAAGACCACCTAATAACAACGATCTCTTTTGGTTAAAGGAGCGACTGCATTCTCTGCGAACTTGTATCGGGTCGTTGCTCAGCAAGGAACCTGCACAGGAAACCTTCACGGGTCAATTGAAGAAGAAGTTGCTGGATCGTCTTTAAATTTTTCAGAGTCGAGCTTTGATTACCTGGTGCGATGATAGCGTTGATGGTTTTGACGATTCGATTGCTTTTAGAGAGATAAAGATGTTAGGATTGAGTTGTTGAAGTTGAAATTGTTGTGAGAATTGAAGATTGGGGCTGTTTGTGGCTGTTTCAGGGTGTTTGTGATTGTTTGTTTCAGCTTTGAGGGGTGTTTTGGAGGATTATGTTGGAGATTGATTGCTTTCCGAGTATTTGTTTCGACGATGTATAGGCTGATGTCCTTTAGATACGATATTATAGCTGTTTGACTATGTTGCATGTCCAGCAACCGCTTGCAGCCAACCAAGATTGAGAATGCAGATCTACGATGTGCAAATTGATGGAGCTAGGATCTGCAGACTGACAATTTGCAGACGGGTGATCCGCAGAGCAACGATCAGCAACCCGATACCCAAATACAATAATTCACCAGGGGGCACACAGTTTCTGTAGCGCAAAGTGAAAGGCTAATCGGGGGTCCGTGGTACAAAGGCCCGAATCCGAGCAGAAAGCCGATAATTAAGCAACGCAAGCTGTCGACAAATTCCACCTTCCGTGAGAGCGACGCTCGAAAACGTCGGATCCGCCTATACACCTGGACCATCGACACGCGGTATTAATCGCCACGTCCCATCGGCCGATAACAGATCCACCTACTGTAAGGACATTAATTGCGGCCCCGGAGTATCTCTATGCTCGAGCTCGAACGTGTGTCACAATATCGCCGAGCCATAATGATATCAATTCGCTGATAATCGCCGTTAAGCCGTGTCCATAAATTACCGGGCCGCCGCGCCGCCTGGCAACACCTGACAGCTTTTAACCAATCCCTGAAACCAGTGCATTAGTGATCGATGCGTGTGCGATGTACAGTTTAGTTTAGATCGGTTCGGCTGCATCATGGTTGTGCGTAGAGAAACAAAAAATACCAGAGGAAAAGAGACTGTAATCCAAGAGATACATACTGCGTTGACTGTAAGTTTAAATGTTTTTAAATGTTTGTGCAAACCTACACACATGACCGCAACATCTTTAGACCGTCCAGTAATGTTATACAAGCAACAATTCTCAATCCTTTGAACATTTATCAAGCTACACACTCCGTGGACTGTAAGTTTACACGTTCTTTGATGTTTGTGCAAACCTACGCACATGCCCGCAATATCTTCAGACCGTCCAGTAATGTTATACAAGCAACATTTCTCAATCCCCCGTACATTTATCAAGCTACATACTCCATGGACTGTAATTTTACACGTTCTTAGATGTTTGTGCAAACCTATTACCCATGCCCGCAATATCTTCAGACCGTCCAGTAATGTTTTACTAGCAATGTTTCTCGGTCTTCGTACATCTATTAACTTATAACACCGTACTAACTTCAAAATCTGACGTTCTTTCGTCCAAAGCAGATTTTCAACAATTTTTCTACAACATCTTCGGCTCACCTGAATTTTTTCGAACTGTATAATCAGATCCAGAAGTTCGTCTCGAAGATTAATATTTATCAACGCTTCCGGGAGCAAGCGACGGTCATTATCGTCCGAGCGGTTTTTCAACGAAACAATTTGTCTCCGTCGACGACTCGGACTCGGTGGTGTCGCAGATACTTCGCGGTCGGATTGATAAACTGTTGGCTGACCCAGTTCTATTCGTGAATAGAGAATAATGATGCCTTGGGAACAGTCTGGAGGGGCGTGGGAGTCTTCGAGCAGCCGATCTTCCGGCCTCGAAAAACCTGCGGACGTACCTCTCGGAAAATAGTCTCTTTCCTGTTCCTCCATGAACAATTATGGTGCAACCGAACCAAACTGAACCAAACTCTACCCTTGAAAAGCGACACTCGACCGTTCCGAGTCGAGAAAAGAACTCTCCGCAGTTCCAATCGATGATTCTCCGGTTAACGAGCCTCTCAAACACGGTCAAACACGGTCAAACACTTGGTCTCGTTGACGGCCGAAATCGAACGTCAGAAAGTTATCACGAAGAGATCAAAAGGATCCTCCTCTCCTCCTGGGATCGCGTCCTTTCGTATCCCAGGGTGGTCACGTGCAGCCGTGATTACCGGCAATCTTCCTCGGCGTGTAATCGCGTTTCCTTTTAAATCAACACCGCGCGGCCAAGCAATTCCACGCGATTTCGCCGAGACGATGATACGTTCGCTGATCCAAAGCGAACCTCTTCGAAGAATAGACTGCGAAATCGGTTAAAGCGTTTCGGAGATCCCACAGACTCGGAGGAGATGAGACCTCGAGTTTAGAAACGTTTGCGCAAACCCTACGACACTTCTTTCAATGTATTTTGGTCTTTCGATGATTTGTGATTGGCGATTATTATGACTTATTGTGTATATTTCAACATTTTTACTTTGCATAAAGATCCATAGTCTAGTAGTTCAAATTGAAATGATTTCCTTGTTTATTGATAAATCTTATGATTTCGGCGGAAGGTTCGATCCTATTGAAAACAGCAAATTTGCAGTTAGATTATTCCCTCAACGTTTCGATCCTTGTGTGGATCATTTTCAAGAGGTTTTAATGCGTTTACTGTGCAACGGGTACAATAAAACCGTTGCACAGCAAACGCATTAAAACCTCTTGAAAGTGATCCACACAATGATCGAAACGTTGAGGGAATAATCTAACTGCAAATTTGCTGATTTTCAATAAGGATCGAACCTTCCGCCGAAATCATAAGATTTATCAATATACTTCATTTCGATCGAAAGAAATTACACCAATATCATGGATGGCGAAACATTTACAACCAGACTTTTTTGCGTGACTGTCAAAAATGTTTGGTGTGGAAACCGTTAAAATTCTCAAAAGAGTTACGTATCTGCCACCATGGGTTAAACGACTTTCCGCCGTAACTCCTAATATCTTAAAAAAATTTTTCTTTTCTTATTTTATGGTACCGTTGCACAGCAAACGCATTAAAACCTCTTGAAAATGATCCACACAAGGATCGAAACGTTGAGGGAATAATCTAACTGCAAATTTGCTGATTTTCAATAAGGATCGAACCTTACGCCGAAATCATAAGATTTATCAATATACTTGATTTCGATGGAAAGAAAACACACCGATTTCCCTGTTTGTTTGCCGTTCATTTTCTACACAAGAACACAAAACTCACAGTGTCTGTATAGAAATTGTTTGCCGATTGTATCGAGCTATTATCGAATGTATCAACAACTGATAGAGCAAGGATCCAGAGCAAGATATTGGCGCACAAAGAGCGTTTGTGTCGGGTAACACGAAAATTGGCGCGTGTCCGTCGTCGTCGTCGTCGACGACGAGTGAAACGGTCCAAGGCATCGAATGGCGTGGGTGTGGGCGTTGACACAGAGAACCGGTTTGAAAGAGGACGTTCCATTCGGTTTTTCCGGGCGATACCGGAACATGGGGGGAAATGAAGAAGGAAGAAACGGCGTGTACGTCGTTCGGTACGTTCCATTAACGTGGCGACAAAGTTTCCGTCGTTGGTGTAGGGCGCGAAATTCTCTCTCTCTCTCTCTCTCTCTCTCTCTCTCTCTCTCTCTCTCGGGCTGCGACAAAAGCCGATACACACGGCTGTGTCCGAAACTAGTCGGTTCGGTTGAACGACAGCCGCGATATGACCGCGGGACAGAGAAAGAGAGAGAGAGAGAGAGATAACGTTGTATCGCCAGAGAAAATTGACTTATCGACCGAAAGCCCGATTTCCAACGACAGCACGGTTAAGTTAAAGGCAAAGTTTCAACGTTTACCGAGAGGTCGTATCGCTGGCGATCGCCTCCTGAAACACTGTTGACCGTCCGACACCCGGGAAAATTGAAAACCGTTGCTAATGGCGGCGAAAATGAACGCTTACCTTCATTATGATCTCCAGGTCCGCGGAGTTCTCGGCGGGCACCGGCCTCGAACTTGTCCCCTGAAACAATACCATTTGAAGCTATAAAATCATTAAGAAAGGTAATAGAGGAGAGCATGAATGAATATGAGAAAGGAGATGAAAGGGGAGAAAAGGCGGAGACGGAAGACGGGAATGAATGGATGAATGAGTGTGGGGTAAGTGTGTCTCTCTCTGGCTCGATCTCGAATACGGCTCGTTTGTAGATTTAGTGTAAGTTTAGGTTAAGAAGGAATCGAAGAGGTGTATATATATACAGGGTGGTCATTTTATCTGAAGACATTGAAATATCTCGAGAACTATGCTTCGGATCAAGACAAGTAGGTAATGAAAGTTGTTCGTCGCGAAGGGGGACATCCAATGATACCAAACTCGACGCCCCACCGCCACCCCCCTGGGGTTGGGGGTGGGGTAAGACAAAAAACTTAAATGGGAATACCCATTTTTCATTGCAGATTTGGATTCACCAGAAAAAAATACACAAATTTGACCTAGGAGTTTTTGCATTTTGGTTCACAGATGGCGCTATAAGGAACAAAAATCAAAATGGGTAAAAGATCGTTGAAAATTGGGGATATCTCGAGAAATACACATCAGATCAGAGAAATAAAAGTAGACGGATTTGATATTTTTAAGAATGCTATTCAATAACGCCATAATTGACCCTCTACCCCCACCTTCTGACGGTGGGAGAGGGAACTATTTCAAAATCTTCAATGGGAAACTCCATTCTCAACGTTGTATTTCTCCGACAAATCGAAGAGTGGACTGTTCGACGCGCCACTGTGGGCGTGTGGCGAACTACGTCTTATTACTAGGTTATAAAAGGCAGTGCAGTGACGTCCGAGGTCACTTTTCTTTCAGAATTAGAACTGAAAGCATCTTTAACAATTTCTTTAACAAAATGAATCCTGCAGCCGTAGAAGAAAAAATTGAAATGATTCTGATTTATGGTGAATGTAGGTGGAATATTGACGATGCTGTTGCGGGGTGTCAATTATAGTGTTATTGGATAGCATTCTTAAAAATATCAAATACGTCTACTTTTATGTCTCTGATCTGATGTGTATTTCTCGAGATATCCCCCATTTTCAACGATCTTTTACCCATTTTGATTTTTGTTCCTTACAGCGCCATCTGTGAAGCAAAATGCAAAAACTCCTCAGTCAAATTTGTGTATTTTGTTCCGGAGAATCCAAGTCTGCAATGAAAAATGGGGGTTCCCATTTAAGTTTTTCATCTTACCCTTACCCCCACCCCCAGGGGGGTGGCGGTCGGGCATCGAGTTTGGTATCATTGGATGTCCCCCTTCGCGACGAACAACTTTCATTACCCACTTGTTTTGATCCGATGCATAGTCCTCGAGATATTTCAATGTCTTCAGATAAAATGACCACCCTGTATATTGTTACGCGAGCGACCGCGAAATTTAGGCATACTTAATAAAAGACCGTTATAAAAAGGTAATTAAACTCTTTATTAAAAGAGGAAGGGAATTGCACGTCCGACCGGTACGACGTTTAGGCAACGACGATATAACGGGAGTACCTATTGTGCCATATTCGTAACAATATGTATATATGTTGCGGTAATTATATTTAGTGTTATATTTGGCGGTAGGATATATAAGGCGTAGTTCGTAAGGGCGTAGTACATAAGATAGTAGTTTTAAGGACAGGAAGCTGTGTAATCCCGAAGGGAATGCAATAAAGTCAACACATACATTAAGAAAGGTAATACGTGTCTATGTAGCTTCCATATTTTGCAACGAATACAATATTTACTTTGCATAAAAATCCGCGATTTAGTGGAATGAAGTTATCATTCCAGGAATATCAAACAATCTAGTAACATAAATGACAATCTGATTAATATATAATAATTTGTATAATATTCGAGAGGTTTCTGAGTACATCAAAATTGATCGAACACGACCCATCTAATAAAGAAAAATGGGTGCGTCCCGACGGCGTGTCCACTATTTATAATGAATTCGTAAACTCGTAACAAAATTCTTATTTATTATTAATTTTACAGTTGATTTCGTGTCACGTGTTTGTGGTTTGACGTCTCGCTTCAATCTGTCTTCTGTCTTTTTATATCGATCGTGGATTCTTCATTACGACTTCACTTCGTAACGCTGCATTATCGATCGCGACACCAGGTCGTAACAATATTCTCAGCTGAATCAACGAGGAATGTATATTTCGATATAAATTAATTAAGCACGAACACCTTCTATACTCTTTTAATATTGCAAAGACTTTATTTCGAATATGTCTGATCGCTCTGCGCTTTCACGTTATTCTGTTCGGCTTCTTGCCTGCCTTCACCTCGCTTGCTTGCTCGTTCGTCGATTTAAACAAAACAGCTCTTCATAACCTTTCACCGACATATTTCCTAAATTAATATCGATTGCCGACATATATATATGTGTCTTTTTGCAAGATGAAACATTTACAGGTGTCTTCCGCGAGGCTCAAAGCGACCAAAGACAATGCCCACACCGCCCACGCGCTGCACCCTCGAACGGCGCACGCATCCGCTTCGCAAACCCCATTCAATTCGAGCTTGCTGCACTTTAACGATTCCGTTCTCGGTCCCTTTCACCCGACTTATCAACTAGCTTTTCCGCGTCCGCAATTTTTCCCGTTTCCCGCGATTATCCAGGCTCCTCAGTTTCCCGGGCGCGATGTCCCGAGGCTAAAGAACACCCCCACACCCCTGCAAACCCTCGCCCACCGCCGCATACCTTCGCAAACCCTCTGCCGCCCCAAGTCGGTTTTAGTCTGGCGTCACGCGGTCCACGCATTTTCCCCCCATTGTCTCCGCGTTTGCCTCTCAGGGACGACTACTCGACGGTAACTCGTAATATCTCGGTTCCCCGGCAGCCTCGTCGCTCTTTTCAACGCCCCCGCCGCCCCTAGGCAACCACGGGGGCGGGGTGTGTTGATTAATGATCGGGCAGGAGCGGCTCCCGTGATAAATCGCGACAGTTTTCCACGAGCTGCCTCGTCGGATTTGTTCGCGGACTGCCGGATCGTTTTTTAATTAACAACCAGCGTAAATGAGAACGTTCCCGAGTCCGACACGATTACCGTCGATTAATTCTCACTACACCTCCCCGCCCCCCCGCCCCGCAGTTCCCGTGAAAGGAGTGAGAACGACGCGGAGGATCGGAAGAAACCGCGTGAAGATAAAACGCGTTACCATCCCTTATCGGAGGGTGAATCCGTGAGTCTGTTTTTATGGAGATTCCATGGGCTTTATGCCGCACGGGATTTATCACCGGATGATTGTGAGCTCGGTTAATTCCTGCCACGATAGACCACTTGTTTGTAATCAGCGGTGGGAAGTTTCAGTCTACTTTGAGAGAGAGAAGTTGATTTGAGGAGCCATTGGGCGAGTTTAATTTTGGATTAGGGTGGAAGGGTGAGGTTTTTGGATTGTGAAATATTGTGGACGATTTTTGGTTGTTGATGCTGGAGTTGGGAATTGGTAATTTGAAGAATACAGGAGTTGGAGAGTGTTAAGACTTGGAGATTGGAAAATTGATTTTGAATTTTTTTTTGGATCACAATCTGCAAACCATAAAGGGCGAACCTCGAGCTTCAGTTTGAGACCTCGAATTTTCGAAAATTCCTCCGGGAACATATACGAAAATTGACTTGAATCAATCACTTAAAATGCAGTCATTCTACTTGAGTCTACCGATTCGGATCTCTTAATTTTTCAAAATACTTTCGATTTTTCTTTTGGATAAAAACAGTCCTGTAATAAATTACATTTTTCCAGATTTAATTTAAGACCTCAAACGTTCAAAAATTCCACCGAGAACACATTCGAAAATTGACTTGAATCGATCCCTTAAAATGCAGTCATTCTACTTCAATCTACCGATTCGGATTTCTTAATTTTTCAAAATACTTTCGAATTTTCTTTTGGATAAAAACAGTCCTGTAATAAATTACATTTTTCCAGTTTTAATTTGAGACGTCAAACGTTCAAAAATTCGATTGGGAACACATTCTAAAATTGAATTAAATCAACCTCCTAAAATCCAGTCATTTTCCTCCGAGCTACCTATCTCGATTTCCCAATTTTCCGATATGTTTTCGAATTGTCTCATGAACCAAACTGAACCTATCGCAAAGTACATTTTCCCAGCTTCAATTTGAGCCGTAAAGAGTTTAAAAATTCCACCGGGTATATATTCTAAAAACGTCATTTCTGCCAACTATAAACGTCTTTCTACAGTACGTTTTTCAAGTTCAACGCTATCAAGACCGATTCCCATGAATTCTTGATTCAGCGTTGAATAGAAAATGTCCCGGATGGCACGATGGTAGAGATAAGATAATGAAACTGGAACGCGAAAAGTTCACAGGGTCTCCGCAGGAAATTAAGAAAGATAATAAGCGCAATAGAACACGGTGCAAAGGATCGTTTCAATCTTCTTGCGTTGCTATAGTTTGCACAGGCCCGTGTCGCAAAATGTTTACACACTTTTAACCGGCTCTGAACTTTTCACGAGCTGGATTCAACGCAAACACGCGTTTCTCCAAACAATAGAACACAATTCTTTAAGCTCTCCGCGATCTTGTATTCTAACCCTTTGCGCTCGGAAGTATTTGAACTCCATAACCAAACTTTTTGTTTCGATCAAGAATAGTTCCATTATATATAATGTTTATCATTTTGAAGAAATGAAACTGATATAATACCTCATAGAATACATAAATATTTGATAACTAATTTATTGAATATCAAATTAATAATGTAAATAATATTTTGAATAATGGTATAGCAATTTTTAGTGGTGCCTCAGAGTCACCACTCGAGTGTTAAGGGCTAAACGTCGACGTAATTTCTCAGAAATCAAAAATCAAACGACAATCACAGAAAAATAAATATATGGAGCCGAGAGAAGGTGGGAGAATCAATTTTTTCCCCAGCACGCAGTAGCCAAGAGGACGTCGACGTTTCTCGGAGGGGGCAAGCCTAATTGCATAAGCACATCGGCAGGAGAGTAGCTGTGTCTCTCTACTTGCGAGTCTCTCTCTGTCTTGGAAAGCACACGCAATAGACAGGAGAGGAGACCGAATCGGGGAGAAGACACGATCGATAGTCAATCTCAATGAAATTTGCACCTCGAGGAGTCACGCGTAATAGGGCTCAACCAAACTCGAGGCCTCGGTCTCCGGCCACCTCCTTCTTCCTACACCGTGTACCCCTCCAGCCGGGATTTCCATTGAAAAGCAATTCGTTTCCTGTCAACGAACCTGTCCCCGCGACGCTTTCATCGAGCGCCGACCCCGGAAGACGCTACCTCCGTGGCCTGAAGCGCCAACAGGCGGTAATAACCTCTTTATTGTCACTCCGACGCCGATTAATACTGGCTACCGCTCGATCCCCACCCTCGGAAATCGATCCCTCGATCTAGGAAACTCGGTGACGCCCTCCTAACACCCTGTGTCCAATTTTTCCCTTACGATTCGCAAATGAACTGTATTTTTGCGTCCACAAATATTTCTCAATCATCCGTCGCTGAACCAGGATACTGAATCCATAAACTGTATAATTTATTAACGCGTGGAAAATAATTCACAATCGTTCTGACATTTCTCAATATCGGACAACAACTAGCTATTTCGTCCAGTTCCAACAAACTTCATTCTCTTCACTGTTCACGTTCATCTTCTTTTGTGTAGTGCTGGCTTTCGACTTTGCTATTGTTCTTTTTAAATTGCTCGATTCTGCATGTAATTAACACTGGAGATTACTGTACGGATTGAAGTTATTTGTGTCTGACTTTCACTTTCACAATTGTTAAAACTGAACGATTATTTCGACGTGAAAGCGTCGAGTGTTCTTTAGGTATTGTTGCAGGATGATGGTTGTACGAGAAATTTGATTGACTGCCATTTTATTGGCAAGTGTGATCATTTGTCTAGATTTCACCAAGATATCCATTATATTTTTCTGATTCGAATGAGCCCAAACGTGACATTGCTCGGAGCAAGTTTGCTCGTTTAATGCACGATCTAGTAGAACCTCGATTATCCGAATCGATGCTGTCAAAATTCTTCAATATCTTCATATCAGCAGTTTAATTTAAAAAGATCGACAAACTAGTGAAGATTTCATCTAGCATTGTAGCTAGGCGACTGTTCTATTATCTTCGCAATCATATAACAGTATTTCATCGGTAATTGTCCCAAATGTCTTGCACATAATTGTCAAACAAACTGAAAAAAGATTTCCAACCTTCTTACTCTTCTTCGAAAACTCCAGTATAAACATTGTTGCAAATGAAATCGAATATTCCGACGAATTCTGTGCGGGATGATCTTGTATGTCTCTTGTATAATAGCAAACAATTGAAAAGATTTTCAATCTTCTCACTTTTCTTCGAAAACTCCATTATAAACATTGTTGCAATGAAATCAAATATTCCGACGAATTTTGTGCGAGATGATCTTGTACAGTATTTCATCGGTAATTGTCACAAATGTCTCCGACATAATTGTCCCTGAGATATCCCCACTACTGCGGGGTGTACCCCCTTGAGGGGCCATGAAGCTCGAGAGGCCTCGGTCGCCGAAAAATACGACACCATGCGGCTTGGGTATTTCGGTGAGACCACACTAATCCGAATTTCCAACTTCTTTATTATTCATTATTTTTTATTGGACTTCGATGACCATATTTGTGGCATTTTTCTAATAAAAATCATATCAAATATGATATAACTCCGATGGTATTTACTTGTGTAATAGACAATTAAAGTTTTAGGCGTGAGGAAGGATAGCGTATGCCATACATACGCATCGCGCCCGAAACTTTAATTGTCTATTACGCAAGTAAATATCATCGGAATTATATCATATTTGGTATGATTTTTACTAGAAAAATGCCACAAATATGGTCGTCGAAGTCCCATAAAAAAATAATAAAGAAGTTGGAAATTCGGATTAGGTATGTTTACATTTCTCGGTGACCGAGGCCTCTCGAGCTCGACAAACCTCAAACAATGATATCCCTCGCGCATAATTGTCCCTGTGCAGACCCGTGTTGTGGACAATTATCGATGAAATACTGTAATTGCGATTTAAACGAGTAAAAATGATCAGAACCATATTGTCTTTAGTATGATGTTAACCAGAAAAATGTCACAGGTATGCAGGTGAAATCATCATAAAAAGAAATACATAAAAACAAAAGCGTTTTGCCACTAATATTCTGTTTGCTAACTACCCCTTTCAACGTTCGACGTTCTAGCGACAAGATATCAATGAATAGTGTTTGCACACGATATAAGCGACTTTTCGATCTGGTAATTTTCACGTGTCTTGTAGACTGTGCTTTGATTTTGTGGGATTTTTCTATGGCGGCGTTTGTTCAGTGATGCCCGCGTTAATCGAATTGAATGAGCCCCGATCGCAACAGGCTCCGCTGACACCTGCCTCTCGAATTTCACCGTGGCCGTCCCGTTTAACGACAGCAACGCGAGAGAACAAGTCAATGAAGGGCGTTTTAAACAAAGCGGCTCGCGGTAAGGTGGACACGCGCGTGGAGTTGGCATCGCGCCTGCGAGTCAAGAGATAGACGACGGACCACGGTGTTGTTAGCGGAAAATACACGCGAGACAGAAGCGACAATTTTACTCGTCGTGTAAACAGTAACGAATGACTGGGAGAATGGGCAGGCTGGTTTTAGCGATAGTGGATAGATGTCAGACAAAAGCTGGTCAGTATTCGTATTCCTGTCATACGATATTCGTTACAAAGCGAGACAATTTTAGAGACTGTAGAACCTGATTCTTGTAGCATTTACTTCCTCGGATACTAACTCTATTTTTATGAGTTTGCGTTAGGGTCTGGGTTAGCTTATTAATATCATAGCATCCAATAGTATTAGGATAACATACTATGCATCCATTTGTTGATCTATCTGCTAATCTATGTATTAGTTTGTCTCTTTATCTATACGTTCATTTATATATCCATCTACCCATTAATCTATCTGTTTATCAATCTGTACGTGTATTCATCTATCAACTCATCTACCTAATTAATCTATCTATTAGCTTGTCTATTTATCTATACGTTCATTTATATATCCATCTACCCATTAATCTATCTGTTTATCAATCTGCGCGTGTATTCATCTATCTACTCATCTACCTAATTAATCTATCTATTAGCTTGTCTATTTATCTATACGTTCATTTGTATACCCATCGACCCATTAATCTATCCGTTTATCAATCTGCGCGTGTATTCATCTATCTACTCATCTACCCATTAATCTATCTGTTTATCAATCTGTACGTGTATTCATCTATCAACTCATCTACCTAATTAATCTATCTATTAGCTTGTCTATTTATCTATACGTTCATTTATATATCCATCTACCCATTAATCTATCTGTTTATCAATCTGCAAATGTATTCATCTATCTACTCATCTACCCATTAATCTATCTGTTTATCAATCTGCGCGTGTATTCATCTATCTACTCATCTACCCATTAATCTATCTGTTTATCAATCTGCACGTGTATTCATCTATCTGCTCATCTACCTAATTAATCTATCTATTAGCTTGTCTATTTATCTATACGTTCATTTATATATCCATCTAGCCATTAATCTATCTGTTTATCAATCTGCACGTGTATACATCTATCTGCTCGTCCACCTAATTAATCTGTCTAGTCATCGAACCATCCATGTGTTCATTTATGTACATATATGTATCTATCTGTTAATCTATCTATTCCTGGTTAATTATTAGATCAAGGACATGCGGAGGTCAGTACATGTCTACACGGAATTCGATAATCTATCTATTCGTAATACAAAAGGTAGGGCTTTCCCACTTGAAGAAGTCAAGGTGAGCTTGAAATCTTCGAAACGCCTTCGCAGACATAAGAACTGTTTACATCACAATATATGTACCATTTTTTTTCTTCATATTACTACAAGTAACAGAAATGTATTCGATCATTTCCAGTGAAAGAGACATTATAATTTCGACAATTCTAAAATAAATAATCTGAGACCGGTCAATTTGACCGGCGCTGGTAGGTTCAGTGTTAAGTATCATCCCCATCTAGAATGTCCACTTTAGCCACTATGATGTCGTCAATACATCTCCGGGTCTCCAAAGGGTTAATTCCAGTTATTTTACAGGACGAGGTGGGGAGGAAGAGGAGAGGAGAGAAATGGCTTATAGCCTAGTCGGTATAGCATAGTACACACACGCGCACACGCGCACACATGTACACGGTAGGAGGTTGCAGGAGAGACGACGATGGCGAGTGGCCACGAAACAATGGAAATCGATACTCACGTTATCGAGAGGTAACCTGGACAGTCTGCTGCCGGCAGAGTGAAGCCTGCTGCCGCCGGAATTCCCAATACTCGAATTGCCGCCGAGCGTGCCGTTCCCGGGCGAGTTCGGGGGCGGTCCTTTGGCCGGTAATAAACCGTGGCTGCGATGATCGTTGCTGTTGCCCCCGTGCTTCACCGGTTGGCCAGGATAGCCACCCCTGCCCCCGTAAGGCGGCTTCCCGTCCGCCGGTTTCACGAAACCGCCCCGCTGATGGCTCGACGACGAGGACGAAGAGGACGAGCCGCCCCCTGTCCTCGGTCCACCGGGTTTCTTGAATTCTTGGCCGGACGGAGAACTACGGGAATTCGAGCCGACCGAACTGGAACTCGTTCGCAGGGACGAGGTCGCCGAAGACGGCGCCGGACTCGCTGGAACACCCTCGATACCGATCAGACGTTTCGGCTCGTCCAGCAGATGCTTCACCAGGGAATAGTTGCCCAGCTTCGACTGGATCTGCTGCGTCGTGCTGTCCTGCGCGTCTGGATTCACCTGGAACAAAGGAAATTGACGGTGAGTTTGTCGGCTCGGTTTGGTTTGGTTTTCTTTGAGGTTGTTTGGTGTGGTTTTCTTTTGAGGTTGTTTGGTGTTTGAGTTTTAGAGCGTTGGACAGCGTATGATGTTGCAATAGAGAGAAGGAAGTTTCAAATAGGTGATATGGTAGTAGTAAGAAATAAAACTGTATGGGAACCAGCGGTGATTACAGAAGTATGCAAAGATCCGAGGTCGTACATTTTAAGAAATATAAGGGGCAACACTATAAGGCGTAATTCGTATCATATCAAGATGTCTGCAAATAGTGCAATCGATATAACCGACAGCAACGATGATAGCATGCTAGCTATCGAGAAAATGCGAGAAAAATATAACAACCAGAAGCGGTAGAATTGTAAGAAGGCCAGCGTACTTTGGCATTACCTAATATTAACACTAGATTGCCTAAGGAAGTCATTTTGATTGCTTTTTAATTTCAATTAGAAGAAAAGTCGATCACCAATGATGAAAATGAAAGTGTCATCAATATTCCCATATAACTGTAAATAATATAAAAAATATTAAAAATTAATTTTAAACTTTCTTTACACATTAGTTATTCTTTCACAATGCAGTCATTTTGACTGCTTTTGGGCAATATAGGTATATACTAAGTTTCAGTCTGTCTAGTGTTAAAGCTAAGGAAGGGAGGTGTAATAGTAGGATACCTGCGTATAGGTACGTGAGTGTGAGAGAGCGCGCGGGCAGTCGAGACAGCGCCTTGTAAGAAACGTGGGCCTAAGCCCTTACAGATTTAGTTTGTATTTATATTATATAATAAACATATATATATATAATAACATAATAAACATTACTGCGTGGTGATTGTATTTTTGTACGAGTTTGTTTCACGTTTTGTTTCTAAGCACTTTCTTGTATGAGCTTGTTCGATGCTCGACGACTGACAGTCTTGAAAAGCGTCTGATGCTTGAGACATTCAAGATTGAAATACTGGCTGGTTTCATTTTTGTATGCGCTCGTTTGATGCTGACTTTTACGCTGTTAATCGTATGAGTTTGTTTGACGTTGGTTTTTAGGCTGTTCAATTTTATATAGATGGAATCCCAGATTGATCTTTAATGATGAGACAGAATTTTTATAATATCGATGGTTCGGATAATTGAAAGTGTAGTACACGAGTATCGTACTATACATAGTGGCGTACACTGTGTATCCAGTATAATCGAGTTGTAATATACTATGGTTCTAGAACACAAAAACCGAACAAATAGACGATAATTTTTCTCGAAAGTGTCCCAGAAGGTTTCTCTTAAAATATTATAGTAGAGCTACAAAAGAGCGTGTATAGGAAAACAGAAAAACCAATGGAGAGAAGTAGAATAAGAGAGGGGGGAGAGGAAGGGACAGAGAGAGAGAGAGAGAGAGAGAGAGAGAGAGAGAGATAGTAAGTCAGCAGGACGGTAAAAGGAGACCCGATTGAGTGCGGTCCGCGAGGAAGGAAAGTCCCTGACCTGGTCACCTAAGCGTTCTCTATTCTCTCTCTACTCCGGTAAGTTTCTCTCGGAGCTTCTCGAGGCGTCGCGTTTATGTCATCTCGGGGCTTGGCTCCCTCTCTAACGCGTAATTAGCCAGACTCGCACACAACCCTCCCACGAGTTCCCCGGGACTCTTTGAGAAGATCGACCGGCAGTCGAGAGAAAAACATAGTCGAGTACCAAGATATATATATATATACACACACACACACACACACACACACACACACATATATATATATTGGTACTCGACTATAGACAGAGAGAGAAAGAGAGAGAGAGCACTCCCCTAAGATTGGATCTTCGGGAACATCGATTCCTTCGAATCCTGGAGCTGGTACGAAACAAAATTCCCACTGACTACCTCCTGGAACTCGATTCGGATAGTGTTTCTTTAATAATAGAACCCAATATTATGGCGTGCGTATATATGATAGCCTTTTTAACACTAGGTTTACGGAGCACTAAAAGTGACTATTTTACATTATCTTATAAAAATAACAAGAATGTGTATATCCAAATTTTTAGACATTGTTTTTATAATATGCACCCAAAGGAATAAATTTGTTGAATAATTCCTCATGGATGCAAGTTTACAACCTCAATAATTGTAAATTAAAAATATTAGAACACGTCATTTTGACGGTATTCGTCAACCTAGTGTTAAATACTTGTGACCTACGTGTCTAAAGGCTTTTTCTTTTTTTTTATACTTATCACGATATTATTAAACATGTATACACTGTAATAATCTGTAATGTTAATGAAGTTGTAATAAATCTCACAGGAGATTTTCTAATAAAAAAAAAAAAACAAGCCACAGACAATTATCCTTCGAACGAATGTTAAACAATTAGAGATTGAATTCTACATTTTATAGACTAGAGCCGCCATCCGTAAAATCAGTCTCAAGTAAAGCAGAAATAAATAGTGTTGGACAGGATTATTGTATCGTCAAGTTTGTCGCCGCGACCCCCGCGTCACCCTAACAGCGGAGCGTGTTTAGATCCTGCGAAACGAGCTCCCGTGCGTGGAACTGGTGGGGTTACCCGTCGAAACGGGTAACATCATAGTTCGGAGAAATTCAAAGTAGTTCCGTTGTACTTTCCTCCGCGAATACACGTGAATCTGACACGATAGTCCGTTTCTCTCCTCTGCGAGTTCAAGCGAAGCCTTATCGCGTTTCGATTACATCTTATGTACGTTACCCCTCCTCCGAAGTCGTGCAACGTACGATCTGCTCGTTTTGTAAAATTAGTGAAAATTAAACGAGACGAACAAACCGCAGAAACCCGGTTTGAAATTCTGACCAGTGAGTTCGGTGAATTCGGTACCCTCGGCTCGAAACTCCTGTTCCTAGTCTTCCTGCAACACGATCCCGGCGTTTGTCGTTTCCCGGAAAAGTATCGGCGAAACAGTTTCACATAGTAAAAATGTAAAATTATCAAAAATAAAGACGTATTATTTTCGTCTGCTTGTTTCCCCGAAGACACTCGATCGAAACGATCATAATTGAACGATACAATTCGTTTAATCGGCGTCGCCATTGTTTCGCGACGTGAAACATCAGGTTAAGAATTCAGTGATCTAACGTACGAGACAGAGAAAGAAAGAGAGAGTTCTCCGCGGTTTTACCGTGGAAACTAGCTTAGACAAGTCGCCCGGTTTATCAGCCATAATTTACGGGGGAGTACCGTGCGAAAGTAAGTTGGTAGCCTTGCACTGTTGCGCGGTCGCGCGGGCAATAGCAATTAATGCGGCGAAACAGTAGCTGGCAAAGTTTACGAGGCTGTTGCGAGGAGAGATTCTCTCCTACCAGTATAGCGGCGTTGTTGCAACAAGCCTACAATAACAGACAGTCAGCACAAGACAGACGGCACGGCTCGGCTCTGCTTTGCTCGGCTTTGCTCGTATGCGCGCGCGCACGCGTTTATGATCCTCCGCGCGCCGCCTTTGTCTTCAAGGACAATGAGATCAAATCGTGGTTTAATAAGGAGGCGGGGGAACGCCCAGGGAACGTAACGTGATTAATGAGCGCGCTATAAATCACGCGGGTCCCGAGAACAACCCTTTTTCCGCCCGCTGCGCCCACTGCCACCGACCAACGACTTCGTTCTTTAACGAGCGTCGAGATGCGTCGAGATCCATCGAGACGCATCCAGATGCATCCTACGTTTTCGGAGAAAATCATTAGTTCGAACCAACCGGCCATCGTTTTTACACAATCTCTCCTCGTTATTTTTTCTTCTTGTGACACGATCGATATTCTGCGTTTTTAATTTGGAATACAGTTTATACAGGGTGTCCCAAAAATGTTATAGATCCTTGACATGTACGTTTCCTGTGGATATTTGAAGCAACTTTTTCCTTTGCGAAAATGGCCGCCTCGGCTTTGTTGCGGAGTTATTAAAGAAACACGCGCACCAATCGGAACACTGTTACAGCGGACGGATTTCGGCTCGGCCAATGATAACGTCACGCTCAACGGGACGATGTTATGATTGGTCTGTGTTTTTCTTTAATAACTCCTTAAGAAAGATGAGGCGGCCATTTTTGCAAAGGAAAAAGTTACTTTAAATAACCTCAGAAAACGCCCATTTCAAGAGTTTCTGGGAACGCAACATTTTTAGGACAGCCTGTATATTCAGTTTGAAAATTGCATATATTTTCTTTTAGCTCTGTCACACGGTTAACAGATTTACAAATTCTTCAAACAAATGGAAAAAGTTCTAAAGTAAAATTCTAAGATGCTAACACATTTCTAAATGTTCAATTTCCGGAGCGTTTCCAGGAAGCATGATCGGCACCATGCGAAAATCCCGAGGGTTTTCCTCGACTGACGTCGTGCACGTCGTCGGTGCATGATGCGATGACGCGCGTTGCGTTCGCGAATCACCGTAAAACGATCGCGGAAAGCATCGTAAACCCGCGATGCAGGGATATATCCGCGTGTGCTCGTATAACGTTGCAAAGTCCCCGTCGTTAACATCGAACGACGTGACGCAAATTCTTCTCGGGTCTCGACAGAGTCCGCTTCGGCCTGTAGGAATTCTCTCCGACCCGCTCGAGACTCGTGCGAGTTGTCCCGAGCTGATCGAGCCTCGGCTTTACAGCCGGGAACCTCGTTCCCGGCCGATTAACGTTGGAACGCGCGATCGTAAATCCGCGCTATCGCAAAGAACGCCACTGATTACAGCCACCGTGGCGTTCCCGGTGACGTAAAACGCGGCCAATTATGCCGTTTACGTTCGAACGCGTTAATTCTGGCGAAATCTGGTTTGCTCGGTCTGTTTTCCACTGTCCCAGACACCCCGCCGAGACCCTTCCTCGTCGAGGACAACGTGTCGATCGATCTGTGTCGTGAGATCGAACCGGGAATCGGATTAAGGTCGGGTTATACACATCCGTCCGATATCGGACGCGTTTTTAGGGTGTTGGGGGAGAGAGAACGGGGGAACGAGAGAGGGGGAAATAGAGAGAGGGGGAAAGAGAGACGGGGAAAGAGAGGGGGGAAGAGAGGGGGGGAAAAAGAGAGGGGGAAATAGAGAGAGGGGGAGAGAGGGGGAGAGAGGGAGGAACGAGAGAGGGGGAAAGAGAGAAAGGGGGGAAAGAGAGAGGGGGAACAGAGAAACACATCTCTCTGTTCGAGTCACACTAATATGCGCGTTTCCGTCTTTCTCGCGCGATTCGACCAATAGCGGTAGACGCGTAGCGCGTAGAGGGGAGATCACGTGGTACCTACAAGTTTCTCAATGCCATCTCCTGATGGGCGGACGGTACGTGTACCGCAAGTTGCGTTACGATTTCCTACCGAGACTAACAAATTTCTCTTTAAATAAACGATGAAGCGTTAAGAACGTCACACGGTATTAAACAACGAGATGAAACAATTTCGAAACAGCATGGCTCGTTTGCGATGGAAACAAATTGTTCATAATTGCACGGGACACAATGTATCGCTTATCGGTACACTCGATATTCATCTTTCGCCCGGTGAAAGACAAGACGGTAGCGCGCGGGTAACAGGACACTCGAGAGAACATCGTACAACAAAATCAACGTCTCCCTCCCATCATCTCTCCAAACTAAAAAAAAAAGTCCAAAAGACTCGCTAGAAACATTCGATAATCGCTGTCGAATTGAATTCGGAAACCAATAAGTAGAAACAGTCGCTCGAGACAATTCTCCAAATAAATTCTCTAAACGATTCTCCAAGTTTCATAGAAAAACTGCATCGAACAAGTTCCCGTTGACTGACTCAATTTTCCCAGCACCACGACCCGGGTGAATCAACAAGAAGGCCGATGACTTTTAATCAAAAAACGCGGCGCAGATTTCTTCAGGGAACGAGCGGATGAAAAATACGAGAGAACGTGGCAGAGAACGCGAGAGAGAAAAAAAGAGAGAGAGAGGGGGGGAATGGCTGCGAGGGTGAAACTTTATTTAACGGCCGCCTTATGCGGCGGAGAAATAGGAGCAAACTGAACATAAAACGAGAGGGAGAGAGAGAGAGAGAGAGAGAGAGAGAGAGAGAGAGAGAGAGAGAGAGAGAGAGAGAGAGAGAGAGAGAGAGAGAATCTCGGCAGTTGGCAAGCGGCGAAAAGATCGCGGCGACGCTTGTTCGCGCGTGAAGCATCGCCGAAGATTTCTCAGCTCGCTTCGGCGACGAGGCGTCACATGAAAATTTCGTTTGGTAGTTGAAGAGCTCGCACGCGCGCTGATCCGAAATTATCTGGGACTCGCCTGCGTTGGCAGAGGTATTATAGGGGTGTACCTACAGCGTCAGCGTCTCGCTATACCTTTTCATCGAACGACCGCGGATGAAAGCGCACGAGAGAAAATGGGTTCGCGGTAACGAGCTGTGATTTCTCGCTTGTCAAATTTCTTCGCCGGTTAACGTCCGCTTTTCGCCCGTTTCCCCGACATTAATCAAGCGGAACGCCGCCGGTGGAAAGAGCTGTTGGATGCTCCGAAAGACGCTAGTCTGTCATTTGAAACTGGATTTTTTTGGGGATACGGTCGCTTTGAGGTGGCGTCGCGCGTCGGTGAAACATTTAAGAGGGAGATTCTTCTGGCAATGAGACGTATTATCAGGTAGATTTACACATATGTTTGTTATCGTTCATTTATCCAATTATTTGTGTAGCAACTTATTTGTCTAATTGGATGCCTTTCTGTCAAGATGTGTGTCCCTTTATTTAATGAGTCATCTATCTACTAATATGTATATTTATTGAAACATCTATGCATTCCCTTATCGATTTATTTATTTGTTAATCTGTCTATTAGAATGTCCACTTATCAACCTATATGTACATTCATTTATGTATGTACAATATTTTCCACTTAATTTGTTTATTAATCTGTCTGTTTATCTATCTATTAACCTGGCTCATATCGGTCTATCTGTACGTTCCTTTATATATTCATCTACCCATTAATCTGCCCACTTATCAATCTATATGCGTACATATTCATCTACCTATTAAACTATTTATTACACTGTCTATTTATGAGTCTATCAATATGTTGATTTGTGTATTAATCTATCTATATATTCATTTAAGCATGTACCTATCTATTAATCTATCTATTAGCCCATTTAGTCATCAATCTATGTATGCATTAATTTATGTATTCATTTAAGTATGTGTCTAGTCTGTGAATCTATCAACCTGTTCATATATCAATCTATCAATATATTCATTTAAGCATGTGCCTATCTATTAATCTATCTATTAGCCCATTTAGTCATCAATCTATGTATGCATTAATTTATGTATTCATTTAAGTATGTGTCTAGTCTGTGAATCTATCAACCTGTTCATATATCAATCTATCAATATATTCATTTAAGCATGTGCCTATCTATTAATCTATCTATTAGCCCATTTAGTCATCAATCTATGTATGCATTAATTTATGTATTCATGTAAGTATGTGTCTAGTCTGTGAATCTATCAACCTGTTTACATATCAATCTATCTATATATTCATTTAAGCATGTGCCTATCTATTAATCTATCTATTCGCCCATTTAGTCATGAATCTATGTATACATTAATTTATGTATGTGTCCAGTCTGTGAATCTATCAACCTGTTTATATATCAATCTATCTATATATTCATATGTGTATACTTCATCCGTTAATCGATCAACTAGCCAGTCTATATATCAATCTGTTTATTAATCTATCTACTAACTCGTCCCTTTATCAACCGATCCAGTGAACTAACTACTAATTTCTGCAACAAGAACAGAAAGAAAGTACAAAAACACTGCTATACACAATCGTGTTACACCATATCCATTTATCCATCTGTCCCTGTGCCTCCACCCCCATCTTTTTTTTTCCCCCCGGTACGATTGAAACCGATCGACCCAGACAGAATAAAGAAGTCGCCGAATGGATATCCAGCGAAGCGGAGACGATCGACCAGGCCAAAACGCCGCACACCGCCACGCCAATAGAAGAAACCACGCCGCTGCGTCGTCCAAGTGCGGTTTCTTGCCACGTAAAGCTTGGACTACGCTCGTGAATCTACCACGGGGGTTATCAATCTTCCTTTCGGGTGAGCCGTGGTCAGGGTTCAACACGACAGAAATTACCCCGGCTGGCATCTATATTGCGCCAGACGGATCGCCGCGGCATCTGCGCAGCATCACTCGAAACAGTTCTTCTTGGTCCGCGCGTCGGTTTATTTTCGAAATTTCCCTCCACCCCTCCGTAGAATCAAACCATCCACAAAGTGTTTTATGAAATTGTTTAGCCATACAATATAAATGTATTATTATTACTATTATTATTCTTATTATTTTATTAGAATTTATAAAGGCAAGGTTGCTGAATATGATTCAGTGGACTATGGAGAGAATCTAGTTCTTGGATTTAAAATGCTATAGCAATCAGTGTAATTTCTTTCGATCGAATTGATTTATATCGATAAATCTGATTTCGGAGTAAGGTTCGATCCTTATTGAAAATCAGCAAATTTGCAGTTAGATTATTCTCTCAACGTTTCGATCCTTGTGTGGATCATTTTCAAGAGGTTTTAATGCGTTTGCTGTGCAACGGGTACAGTAAAAGAAAAAACAACATATTTTTATGAATAATATTAGGAGTTAAACCACATTCCGCCGTAACTCCTAATATCTTATTCATAAAAATATTTTGTTTTTCTTTTATTGTACCTGTTGCATACGCATTAAAACCTCTTGAAAATGATCCACACAAGGATCGAAACGTTGAGAGAATAATCTAACTGCAAATTTGCTGATTTTCAATAGGATCGAACCTTGCGCCGAAATCGGATTTTATCAATAGCTACAGCAATCGATCTGTGCACTTACCTACGATCTTTATTCCTCTGTTAATCTATCAACGAGATTCTTGTCACCCAAAAAAACCACAGTATCACCCGTAGGAACCAAAGGCACACTCTTACCATGCAAATCTCTCTTTCTCCATAAACGCGAACCTAATCCAAACCCCCGAAAGCTCTGACGCCTTCCAGACAAATAACATCGCAGACAACAATTTCCTCGAGGAACCGTGAAAACAAGCTTATTAACCCTTTGCACTCGGATGGTGACTCTGAGTCGTCAGTAAAAATTGCCATACCATTATTCAAAACAGTTTTTATATTACCAAATTCGTCTCTATTCTATAAACTGCTAAAATGTCAACTGTTGTATGAGAAAGCAGATTTAATTTCAGGTCCACAATGTAAAAAAGATACATAGAATAAAAATGTTCTAGGTTGAAAGAAATATCTTGATTTTGGAATTAAAATTGCTTCGAGCGCAAAGGGTTAATTCCTCGACGATCACTCTTTCTCGATCTTACGACTCGGGGGCCAAAGAATCTACGCGCTCGGGATCCATGAAATTCTAATTCCCTTTGGATCCATGAAATTCTGGATCCTCTCGCCCGATCCTGCGTTCGCATTACACAGGAGGCTTTACCGTGGAATTTTCATCGGGGTTCGGGGATAACCCGTAAAACCGTTGATACGCTGCCAGAGAGAGAGAGAGAGAGAGAGAGAGAGAGAGAGAGAGAGAGAGAGAGAGCTGACGCCTTCATGGTGCCCGGAGGATTCGTATACAGTTTCTGGATGCCGAAGATCGTGGAACGCGTGCTGCTCCTTTCCAGCAAAGGCCGTTCTCTGCTCGTCGCACAAAGAATTCCGCAACCGACACAAAGCACCAGAGCAAATACGCTGTTTTTCCCTCTCTTTCTCTATGGCGAGACATCGGAAAAACTCTGGCCGCCAAGTCGAAACTTCTTGGATCGAAAGAAATTCGAGCGAGAGAGAGAGAGAGAGAGAGAGAGAGAGAGAGAGAGAGACCTCGCTTGGTTGACTGCCTTCGCGAGAAACACGCTACGAACTCCTGGTTAATTACTATTTATTGTTACCGTCTCAAGGATCTTCGCTACCGTTTGTAATTATTTCTCTTGCTAATTTGTACCTTACTCTGCACCGAACGTCCATCGAGATTTCAATGCGCGCATTCTCCAGAGAGTTTTGCACTGCGCTGTGGATATTTTAGGTGATTTGGAAACTGTGCGATTTATAGACTGACGATCTCGTAAAGAAACTCGTTAAATTAAAATGTATTCCTTCTTCTGGTTATTTTAACAAATCGAAAATAATGGCACTCTTGAATTCGTTTAAATCGCTTATTCATTTTTGTTAGGGACGCATAAAATCCGCTAGCGACTTTCGGTAACGGAATTCATTATTCAAATATTTATTAATACATTCATTGTACCAAATTCGATTAATACCCAGAAA
The DNA here is from genome assembly GCA_913789915.3 of Sphecodes monilicornis. Taxonomy (NCBI): domain Eukaryota; kingdom Metazoa; phylum Arthropoda; class Insecta; order Hymenoptera; family Halictidae; genus Sphecodes; species Sphecodes monilicornis. The sequence goes on along the minus strand of OU565290.1, from coordinate 27,175,279 downwards.
CTGCAAGAACGTTGAAGGGGACTGCTCGGTGTCGTACACATTTTTACCTTTTCAATTCTCATGTCATTGAATAAATCATTTCGATTCTATGAAATGTTTCAGGTTGCTAAAAGTTGGCTCGTGTGTACTGTTAAAAAAAGGCGATGCGCAAAACTTGAGATTTTCCTTGGAGACCAAAGGAAATAGTTCCAGATAACAAAATTTCCGTTTCACAGAGGTGTAATGTCAGCGTTGCGGACACAAGAAGCAGAGCAGTCAGGGGAACCAGTTGTCGCAATTATCTCGCGCGAAGTAGGGTCCAAACAGCGAGTCGCGGAGACTATCGTCGCAGGAAGAATGCTTTGAAAGACGAAGAAAAAGAAAGAGAAAGGCGAAGGGTAAGGTACACGGTTAGGGGGTGGTCGGGTGAAAAAGAGGAAGGGGTTGGTTGTAACGAAACGTTTCAGAGAAAAGCCAACGGCCTCGCTCGGTTTCTTGCTCGGAAGGATTTTCGGCCGGAGTTGTTCTGTTCTTTCGTGCTTCCCTTTGATATTATGCGGAGCGGGCGAGCACCACCGCAAGGGATGAAATATCGTCGGAGTTGCGATACGCCGCCGGAGGGGATGAGGAGGGATTTAAACGACCCGCCTTGCTATCGTTATACTCACTGCTCTACCCCCCCCCCCCCTCTCTCCCTCTCTTTCTCGTTCTCTATATTTCTCTCGTGCTTTCAGCGCACGTTACACGCGAACGTAATAGACAGCATACGGGGGATGAAGACGGAGAAAGAGAGCGAGAGAGAGAGAGAGAGAGAGAGAGAGAGAGAGAGAGAGAGAGACGAGTAGAGTATAACGAGTAAAATGTCATTTTCTGCGGTTCTTGCCGGCACCGGGAACTTCATGCCGTGGCTGAAACGCGCGCTGAAGGATATTAACGAGCGAACGACACTGTACTCCCAACGAACACCGACCCGGAAACCCGTACTGGCCGCCATTGCGCGTCGAATGAGACGCCTTTGGGAATGAAAATCAAATTCCGAATTTTTACAGATCGCTCAGAGGTGTTTCTACTTGTTAAATGGATTTATTTCTGCGGAATTATCGATTTGATTTTTTTATTCCTGTACGATGCATCATGGAGCATCGAATGGGTCGGTTTTGAGGTTGAAAATCAAATTTCGAGTTTTTTTTTAGTAAAAAGATTAAAAGCACGTAAGAGTATCGATATATTATTATCAACAAATTCAAATTATCCACTAAAAAGAATGAACTTCTATTTAGCTCCTGTACTTTGCATGTGATGTATAAAGTTTTTACTGTGCGCCAAAATCGGCAGTCTCGTCATTTGACTTTGGATAACTAGGTTGTTTGTGACTGACGATGTTACTGAACCATGGGCTAAAGTATCGTTTTTCGTAACCCCTAATATTCTTTTTATTGTTTTACCTGACGGCACAGCAAGTATGTGTGTTTTTTCTTTTCCGTTATATATATATATATATATATATATATATATATATATATATAATGTTATTCAAATTTCCCGATGGTTAGGTAAATGCGAGAATAATCGCAAAACTGAGTTTCTCCTGTAAAAGAGATTTTTATATATATATATGTAAGGAAAGCACCCTTAGTTATATTGAATTTAGCGCGTAAATAGGTCGATAAGTCAGATCTCCAACTGTATCAAGACAACCTAATGAATAAGCATGTGGCGTCAGAACCAATGTAAGCCACGAAGTGCAATCATAAAACATAAAAACTGAACTAGAATTATAAAATTAAATATAAGAATATTAATTAAGAAACAACGGTGTGAAAAACAGCATTGAATGTTGTTTCTTTGCTATTACAGGTAGGATTAATGTAGGATCTCAGGAAAAAGGAAGGCACCGCGCGCCGGGGATCGAACCCGGGCCCTCGCGGTGGTAGCCGATCGACTAACGCGCTCACCCACGGAACAATCCCCCCCTTTTTCCTAATTTCCTACGGTATTTGTGGTCTGGGGGGTCCTAACCCACACTCGGCCGTCCTGCAAAGACATTCGCCCTCGAATGTTCATTACAGCGTCATCTCGTCTTTTTTGCGTATGTTTGGCCTCAGCGCCATCAACACAACTTCTCGTACTCGTCGTCTCGTATTTTCGCAATTCGCACTTTTTTTTCTCGCTTCGCTTACGTGCGACCTCTTCGCTACGCTCGCTTTGTCTTCGTCTTTGTCCGTTATCGTCGCCATTGTGCGGTGATCGGTGCTCCCCCCATCCCGGACGAGCCCCCAAGTGTAGGATCTCAGGAAAAAGGAAGGCACCGCGCGCCGGGAATCGAACCAGGGCCCTCGCGGTGGTAGCCGATCGACTAACGCGCTCACCCACGGAACCCTCCCCCCTTCTTCCTAATTTCCTACGGTATTTGTGGTCTGGGGGGTCCTAATCCCACATTAATAATTAGTCTAAGTTATTATATTATCATTTTGTTCAAAATAATAAAAACTTTGCTATTACAGAGAAACGATTCTGCTTATTATCCACAAATAACTTGCATATTAAGGAAATCAGACGTTTTTGCGTCTGAAAAGTAATATATATATATTTTTTCAGACGCAGAAACGTCTCTTTGAAAATGATTCACATCAGGATCGAAACGTCGAGAATAATGGTTAATTAAATGCAAATTTGCTGTTTCTAAATATGATCGAACCTTGCGGCGAAATCACAAAATTTATTATATACTTAATTTTCGATCGAGAGAAATTTCACCGATGTTACTGGACTATGGTAATATCTACTATGATGTAAAGTTAATGGAAAAGTATGAAACATTTGTTAAAATCATTATTTGTGGTATCATTCTCAGAATTATTGTAGGGGGTGAGTTCGTAGTTAGACACGCCACTTTTGCAGGTGGTGGATTAATGATTATCCAGCAGAAAACGAAGATTGATGCAAGAACCCGTGGCCCGAGGTTCCAAGGGAGGGAATGGAATAATTGAGACGGCGAAACTGAAGATAAACTGGTAGAAGTGCGTGGACAAGTGGGCCACGAGTCTTGCAATTAACCCTCTGTCGTGTCGGTCGACTTTGATGTCGTGCCTATATAATTAAGTGGAGCAAGAACCGTTTGATACCGGCGAAATAAAATTGTAATTTGCGGCCACGCAGGTATCGTACTCTAACACTAAACCCACAGAGCATTCACAGTCGCCAGCATATGCACGATATTTATTATAAACTATATTTGATCAAAGAAATTCATTCCATCGATTCTCGAAAGTATCTTTACGATTTCAATGATTTGCAAAATATGATTATAAAATAAGATAAGATTGTAAAATAAGATTATAAATCCTTGAGTGGTAGAACTTGGGTCCATTCTAACCTAAATGGAAAACGTTCTATCTAATTGAAATTTTCTAATAACCAATTCGCAGCATTGGCTATTTGTGGACTGCGGATCTTTATGCAAAATAAAATATTCTGCGTCGATTGTGGGGAAGCACTTAATGGTTTTTTTTACATCGACAACAACATAACAATGTTCTTCTTTTTAATCTTTTACTATTTTATATTTCATCCAGTCAATTTCTTCAATAAATGCATAGAAATTCGTCCAGCTTTGATCTCGAAGAATTCAGATGAAAAATGTGAAAATAAAAATCGATGCTTAAGGATTTGAATGGATCTGGGGGGGGGGGGCTGTTATAAAATTGCGAATAATATCCGCCTTGCAAATACTTAAAAACCATCAATAATTAAAATGGAAGAATTAATCTAAAAAGTTTATCTACTTATTAACAGGCTTTTCGATAATTATGCTGTACCGAAAAAGAAGCTTAAAAATCTTCTCTCAGACAATAATCCCAAAAGAAATGATTAGATTACGTTATTGAGAGTGAGTTGTTGGTTTGTTATTAAAGGTTCTGTTAGAAACTCCTCAACCATGCGCCATAGAGTTGAAAAAAATGATGGAATAACCGCCGGTGGATAATGTGTTGAGAGAGATGAAGAAGTAGAAGAGTAGCATGGAGTTAGTTTAGCTGATTCTCGGTGTGCAGAATTGATTTCGCCGGTACTCCCAAATCCGGCATGATGTTCGCAGTATAAATAGAACGAGAGACGGGAAGCGGGAGCTAATGAATCTTCTGCTCGTGACAAAATACCGTCAAATATTATCTAGTCCGCGTGGGCGGCGGTATTCCGAGTGCTAGACTCGGGAGGAGCCTGTCGACGGTCTGGTTAACTCAATTAGAACAGTCTGGTCCGGCAAACGTAGGATCTCCGTTCGAATCAGGGTCCGGCAAACCTACAGGCTGCCTCTCTTCTCCCTTTCCCTCTTCGCGTCTCCAATTATGACAGTCTAAACAGAAGGAGCATGAACGGCGGCGCAGACATTGCTCCGAAGATCCAGCTTGGTTATAGAAACAAAGAGGAACTAACTTTATCAAACTCTTTATCAAACATCATAAAGATACGTACACATAAAACGTGTGTCCATCGGCAGAGGCTTAAAGTACATTTTGACAATAGCATTTTTATTAAATCAATTTCGCGTTTATTCTAAACAAGTTCAATTCCGATGGAATTTTTACTCGGAAGCTTCGCAGTCAATGGTTTCCTAATGGCGGCCATAACAGCGTTCGATTAAACGCGTTCATCAGGCTTGGAGTGGCTCGTACGTGGACGAAGGACTATTACGAATCATCAGAACCACGGTACAGCCCCGTTAACGGGTCCCCTTCGTGAAACCAGTTCGATTTTTCCGTAGAGAATCGTTCGCAGCCGTGTGGATCTCGATGGCCGATGGAATTCGTGGTCGAAGCAGCAGAGCGAGCTACCGGTAATTAATCACTGGCTATAGAAAAAGAGAGGGAAAGAGAGAAAGAGAGAATCAAGGTCCCGAAGAGGCTCGACCGACCGTTCGATTCGTGGCTCGCGCGCGTTCGAAGCGTTAATTAGCGTTTTATTAGTGGCCTGGAATCGGAGTCGCGCGCAGCGAACGAAAAAGAAAAAAGGAAAGAGAATCGCCACGGCCGGTTGAGAGAAAGAAAGAGAGAGAGAGAGAGAGAGAGAGAGAGAGAGAGAGAGCAAGGCACTCTCCGACTGCCTTTTAACCCTTTAAAAGTCAGCTTTTTGTTTGTACGCGCACGGTCGACGCCGCGCTACGTCTCGCTTTTTGCAGGATTAGGCGAGGGAATTTATACGTTGTTGGCCGACATGCGGGGGCGGAGAAGGCGTCGCGAACGATATACTCGCGCAAGGAAATTTACTGCCTCCGACCACCCTCGTTCCTTCGTGTCTAAACCTCTTGTCCCGAAAACGTCACGGGACTGTTTGCCCGCGAATGGAAGGGTTATGCGATCGAAAACCGACCTCGGACATTGACACTAATGGTATTTCCGAATCTAATAAGCTCCATAAATTTTCTATAGGATTAAGATCTGCACTTTGTGGAGGCCAATAGAGAACATCTATCCCACAATCTTATAAAAATTTTTTCGTTTTCTTCGCCGTATGCTTATGATCATTATCCCGTTGTAGCATCCATCCCTCATCGAAATCCATTTTTAGGGTTAACTATTCCATATTTTCATTTAAAATGTCAACAAACATATCTGCATTCATGATGCCATGGATGGGTGCTAAATTTCCAACCCATATCAAGAAAAACATCCCCATACCATTATGGATCCCCCTCCACGTTTGATGGTAGGCAACGCATACTGCTTCTTGAGAGCTTCATTCGGTTTTCTCCATACGCGTGTTCCCCTTTTTTTTATTTAATGACTCAAATTTGCTCTCGTCACTCCATATAATTTTTTTCCAAAATAATAATGGCTTATTCACATATTTTTTTGCGAAAGCTAAACGTCTCTTTTTATGAAGTTTACTAACGTGTGGCTTGCGTCTAGTTAAACAACTCTTCGGATTAACTTCTTTTAATCTTCGTCTCACAATTCTTGAAGAAATATTTAATTGTAGAGTTTCAACAATATTTCGCGATGTTATCGATGGAATACGTTGAGTTACTCTTACAATTTGTCTATCATCGTATGAATTTGTGCTACGTTCTCGTCCTCGACCGATTAAATTTTCAACAGTATCATACTGTAAATACTTGTGATAAATTGTATGCACTGTACTCTTAGAAACTTTGTATTTTTCAACCATTTTACGATAACTTAGTTTATTTTTGCACTCTGAAACAATTAACTTTCGCAGGTGCACGGGAAATTCTTCTCGTCTCTTAGACATGCTCGGTTTATATTTCTAATCTTGTTTAAACAAATGTTCGATGTCTACCGAGGACGAATGACACCGCACAATGCGAGAGTCAAACGTTTGTTTACATTTTTTCCGTCCCAGCACAGAATGTCCTCTGCGTCCACTTAATTTTGTCCACGGTCTCAAAGACACCCATACAAACAAATATGCATAAATATTAACAGAAACATTATATTTATGCTTTTACATACTAAATAAATTCTTTCGTTGTGTATAAACATTTTTTATGTTAAACATCCGCAATAAATTTATAACACAATTAATGAAAATAGAGATTACTCAGAATTTATGTTCTGTCCACTTAATTTTGTCCACGACTGTATGTAAAGGAAACGGGGGTCTCCTTGTAACCCGTAAAGGGAACAATAAATAAACATACAACATACATACTATCCCAATAGAGCATTATTCGGACAGACAGAGCATCATTCGGAGGCAGAATAAGTTGAACCTCTGCGATCATCCTCCTAATTTACAACCGATGCCAGTCTTCCGAGGCCGGCTGGCTTCATCCGCAGGGCAAATTCAAAAACGCGCGAATTCATCTCGAAGCTTATAATGCTCGGTCGCGCTCGTACGCGATATTAAAACGGAGTACGGAGCGTCGGGTACCGTTCTGTTTGCTCTTCTCTTTGCGATCCCGGAAGAACGGGCGGAACGCGCGCTGCAATCGAAAGGGTAAAAACGTCCAGCGTCCAAAGGGGGTGGTAAAACGAGCAAAAGGAGGCCCCACCAGAGAACCTCGTGTGTGCGCGCGCGAGAGACAGAGAGAGAGAGAGAGAGAGGGAGAGATACAGAGAAACTGGTAGCACGAAGAGAGAAAAAAAGCTAGAGAGAGGGATAGAGAGAAAGGAGAGAAGGGAAAAGGCAAAAAGTCGGAGCTTTGGCCGCGCGAAGGACGAAACGCTGTCGTCCGCGGAACGTTTCTCTCTCTCTCTCTCTCCCTCTCTCCTCTCTTCACTCTCCGCAGGCTTTCGTCTCCTTTCCATTTTAAAATGCTACGTGCCTGGCATCGCTTCCTGCGGTTCCCCGGCTTCTCTTTTCTTCTATGCATGTGAAATTCGCATTAAGCGACCGACGACCGCCTCCTACGCGAGCGAGCAAAGCGCGCGCGCCTTTTCTACTCGCTTCTCGTCTTTCAACCCCCCTTGTTTCCAGCCCTGTCGAGTTAATTGCGCGTCTACCGCAAATATTTTTTCTACCCCCCCAAAACCTCGAGCCAATTCAATTCGTGGCGGCTCTGTCCCACAGTCGAGACATTTTCGCGTGCACGCTGCGCCGAAAGTGTCCTCTCGGAAGGGATGGTCAAGCAAAATGTTGTGAAGGTGGATTCTTTGATTTGTTCGAGGTATTTCCGAGGACTGAGAATCGGTGTGAGCGAGCGGAGAAGACATTGAATCAAAAAGAGCTGAGCTTTGATGAATTCGGGATTGGTCAGGTTCGCCATTTTTCTTTGGATAAAAAGAGCAGAGGCATGTGGACTTTTATTTTCTTGTGTATGATATCTAGATCTAGTATATTGAATAATAAAATTGATCTGCGGTCTTTTATTATCATTTTTGAAACAGTATTTAGAAGCAGCATCATTTTCTATTCTAACAAAGAATCCAACTGCGAATCTTAATACAAAATGAAAATTGTCTAAGTGAATTGCAGGGAACAGAAGTGGAATTGTACCGTCCGTCCATCGGGAGACGGCAGTGAGAAACTTGTAGGTACCACGTGATCTCCCCTCTACGCGCTACGCGTCTACCGCTATTGGCCGAATCGCGCGACAAAGACGGAAACGCGCGTATTAGTGTGACTGGAACAGAGAGATGTGGTGACGCTGAGCGTCTATGTCAACCGTTCCCGCCAGAACGTACGCGTAAGAGTGGGGTCTCCGCTGCCTGGCGTCTAGAGTGGGGTCTCGCAGTTCCCCTACACCCCACTGTCGAAAATCACTGCCATCTCCTACCAGTGATGGGAATGTTGGCGCTTTTCACGCGTATGCGCGGCGATTTTAGCCTCAGTCAACACGAAAATCGGGTACCTTGGTCGCCCCGCTAATTTCGCAAAATTTATTATGATTTGATTTTGAAAAATGAATGTACAACATGTGTATATATATATATGAATATATATATATATATATATATGTATATATATATATATATATATATATGTATTAAAATGTAATATATACATACGTACATAGAATATATAATATATAAATATATAATATTTATGTATCTATGCACAATATAACTTACTCTTCTTCATCATCTTGGGAATAAGGAAGGGAAGGGTACTAACATAACTTTAAACGAAATCTATAATAACAAACCCACTACTTTCACCCCAATAGTACCCCACAAACTTCGGACGTAGCTTTGCTGCCGCCGAAACTCGCGCATGCGCGTGAAAAGCGGCAACATTCCCATCACTGTCTCCTACACTGATGCCAGAAATGTCAGCTTTTCGCGCATGCGTACTGCGGCGCGGGCGGAATCCAGTAACGTATACGCGCCAAAAAAGAGAAACATCTAGGTGGCGTGCCGGGACCTAGCACTGCCATAGGCAAACTTGAAGATAACGGACGTTATATTTTATTTACCTGTTTATTTACATAATTAGAAAATATATTTTTGTTATTTTGGATACTGGAAAGGTTTTTGGCAGTATCCTTATTGTCTTGCAACATTTATATTATGCTATCCTGTATAATCCGAACAGTTTTAGGTAAAGAAAGTATGTGAATGTTGAATGAAAAACATTATTTTTAAAACAGGTCCTTAAAGAACTCGAAAATTTGAAATTAGTACAGTACTGATGCCACGCGCGAATACGCATGCGCGAAAAGCTGACATTTCTGGCATCACTGATCTCCTGATGGACGGACGGTATACTTGTACACTTGTATACATAAACTACATAAATTTATACATTGTATAAATGTATACTTGTGATAATTTGAATAAGAGGAAAATACAACGATAACATTTTTCACTTCGTTTAACATCTTCACAGATTTGCATCTAGCCTGTTAATTTTTGCCATAAATGCATAAAGTCATCAGTCTGCTAATACGATCTGAGACGTTTGGCTATCGTTTCGAAAGCAGTAAAATTGTTTCATTGTAGAGAAGAGAGAACACGAAACGGAACGGACGGATAACGGATAAAGAATGGTGTACTGGATCTTGAAGGAGCGCGCGTCCTAACGGAGGACAGAAAGAGTACGGTTTCCGAACTCATTATAGGTGCGCGAGTCGTTGGTATCAAGATATATGACCCCGGTTGATTCGAAAATTGTGCTTAAGTACAGGAACGTCATTGCAGAAGTCATCGGGGCCATTAAAATGCAGTGGACGTCCGCTTCGGTGGATACTAGCTGCTGGAATTAATTACCAATTACTCTGGCCGGAGCTTCTTAGAACTGTGCCTTGAACCAGAATTCTCGGGAACGCGAGCGAGGCTTCTGAAAATTTAAATACCCGGCAATCTGCCCGAACGGGGGGCTAATTAATTGTCAAGCTACAGTCGTCCTGACAAATAATTTAATCATTACCAAACAAGACCAATCCTCCCTTCTTTTTCCACGAATTCTAACTTGCGAATCAGTTGAAAACGTTTCAAATCTACTAAACGGTCGTCTGTGAGTAATGGAAATTGAATCTCCGACAGTGCCCTCGTCCATTTTCTCCCAAAATATCAAAATCGTTTATTGACTCATTAGCGTCAATGAAATATATCACGTAAATATGATCCAAATTATATCCTGTGTGATGTCATTTTAACCAGAAAAACGTCACGGACGTATTGGTAAAAGTTTCATGATAAAATGATAAAAAACAAAATAAGAAGGTTGTCACTGCATTAGTATTGGCTCACCGATATACCGGATCCGTATCATGTTACAATTTCTCAAAACGAGCAGAGCGGTCGAGTTTCTTGGCCCCTCGATTGATATACCCCTTAGTGGAAGGGATATTGACACTGCGCTTATCGCAAGCAGCTTTGTCGCACTCTTCGCGGCATTACTATAACTGTACGGAGGCAAACGAAAATCGTTTCACTGCTCAAGACAGGTCTCTGAAAACGAATGTTAACGAAGCTCCCGGTTATCAATCACGCATAGATCGTCTATCGGGGGCTCGAACGCGATCCATCACGGTTGAAATATTTATTATACCAGCGGCGGGCTTCGTCGGGTTGCGTCGGTGGAAAAAAAGGGCACGGATCGACGTCGCGTCGGAATTATACAGAGAGAAACGAGCCGCGGGAATTTATATCGCTGGGGAGAAAGAGAAAGAGAGAAGGGGGAAAGAGCGTCGGATTTTTCAACGGGACGCGATCGGCCCGCGAACAGTTCATTTCAGGGGAACAAATGGAAACGTCTGCGCGATGCTGGCCGCTATCGGGAACAGCGTGTCGGCGGCCCGTCACCGGACCGCCGCTTTTTCTTCCGTGATCGTGTGCTTTTTCACCGTCAAACCCCCGCGCTGGTCGAATTTGATTGTTTCTCGACGCGACACGATAGGCAATACCCATGCGGATGTTGGAGGAACGTTGCGGAACGTTGTGGAACAACGTCCACGGTGGACCGCCGCGGGCCATTTTCCTTCGTGTTTCAATCCCCTGGCTCGAAATTTTTCCGAATATCCTGTCCGTGCTCGCGATTTATCGCCCACACTGCCAGTCGAGACTTAAATGAATTGCCGAGGGCCTCGCGATATCGTCAAACAACGCGTTTTTCCAATCTTAACCGTTTTGTGCTCGTTTCGCGACTCCGCTCATCAGACATTGGCTGAGTTTAGCATTTATTCTTTGAATTATTACACATTGTTTTCTATATTATTCTGCATTAGTTTTGTGGCGGCTACTTCCTATGCTCGTCAACAGAGGGACATTACGGCAACACCTTTCCCGCTACTACCTGAATCTTCCTCTGTTTGTATACAGGGTGTACCAAAAATGTCTGATTTCCTTCAAAGGGGAGGTTCCCGAGGCTATTTGAAGCGACATTTTCCTTTGCAAAAATGGCCGTTTCGGCTTTGTTAAGGAGTTATTAACGGAAAACACGGACCAATCAGAACGCGACCTAGAGGCGTATTGGCAGAGACGGCCGCGCGCGACAGTAGTCGAGCGATGGCGATACACCGCGGACGAAAGCGAGGAACAAACAAGAGAAGAAATTTTCACCAAATTTTGATGAAAAAACCATTTTTTCCAAACCGAAATATTTTCAATAGATACTCTTACGTGTTCGCTATAAGCTCCTAGAAACTCATTTTCCTCAGTACGTTAGTTCTAGTGTTATAATTTAATGAAAAAAAGTTCTTTACACTTCTGTAAAACTAACATTTTTTAAGATTTCGAAAAATCATTCGAGATTCGTTCAAAGGCTACTAAAGACTACAACATATTCAAATTTGAACTATCCGACATAGGACTCGAAAAATTTTCTTCCCTTGTTTGTTCCTTGCTTTCGACCGCGGTGTATCACCATCGCTCGACTTCTGTCGCGCGCTGCCTTCTAGGTCGCGCTCTGATTGGTCCGTGTTTTTCGTTAATAACTCCTTAACAAAGCCGAAACGGTCATTTTTGCAAAGGAAAATGTCGCTTCAAATGACCTCAGGAACCTCCCCTTCGAAGGAAATCAGACATTTTTGGGACACCCTGTATATACCGTCCTAAACTGTCCTTACGACATCCCGCGTCTAAGGGTGCGTTCCGTTTCACGCATTATGCGCATGGATCGCATAGAGAACCGTTCCGTTTCATTCAATGCGCGCATCAGAGCGCACAGAATTCCCCAGATTCCTACTCCTCCTCGCGCATTAACCGTGCATCGGCTACGAAAGCTCAGAAGTGAAGCGTTTGATGCGCAGTCGGTGCATTAGTGCTATATTCGAAAAGGTTTGAGAAGCTATTGCAGAGAAAGCATTGAGAAGCTATGGAAAAAATGTTCTTCGTATCGAAAATGTTCTTTGAATACTGTTCTAGAGTAAACAGGGATAACTCGCTCAACATAATCTATTTTTTCTGTTAAAACAACCTCTCCTCGCGTTTCGCCAACCATTAATATAAAATAAATTAATTCCAAATCAAAATTTACAGAAATTTCTTCCGGTTAATCTCCGCTCTCACTCACAACGGTAGTATCGCTTAAATCACTATAATTGTTCAATTCTTCTCTTTCAATGTTTTTATTTAACAAAAATAACGTTAATGCAGATAACGTTTTGTCATCCATGTAAGCGGCCATTTTTGATTCGCATCAAATGCATGGAGAGCGTTCCGTTTCCAAGCGCGCATCATGCGCATTAACGAAACGGAACGGTATCAATGCGCGCATCGCATTGAATGGGATCCATGCGCTTGATGCGTGAAACGGAACGCACCCTGAGGCACGGGTCCGCTAGATAGCCTTACCGACGAGTCCTCTAGCGGGCCTAGGACGAAACGCTTCCTTCTCCTTTTCCCATCTTTCCATAATTTAAGTGCCGCCATACTTTTTTATTTTCTATGCGTTACTCTTTTGGAGAGTGGACGCATTTTATAGAATCACAGCATTTAACAGTAGTGCTGATGATCGGTTTCTTACATATTACACTATCCACGACTTTATCAGAATTCCCAGTCTGTCCATTTCCCATCGAGGATATAAACGAAATCCCCAGGCACTCGACGTGTTCCGAAAGACACTAAACGTTCGTTACACAGTCGAGGTAACTGCCCGCGGCCATCGAGGATCGGTCCCGCGATCCAGTGTTTGTCTTGGGATGATCTCTGCGGAGGATCTCCTCGCAATGACCCTCGACGAGATAGCACTTCGAGACGTCTCGATACGTGGGACAAGCTTCTCAAACACTCGCGCGCGAGACTGTCCGCTCTAGCTGGAGAAAGAGGAAAATAGGAAGCTGAGGACAGAAAGATAGAGGAGACATAGAGAGACAGAGAGAAAGAGACGGTAAAAGAGAGAGAAAGAGCTTCTTTGCTGGTGCTAAGGAGACAGAACTGAATGGCCGTCGCGAAACGCGCATTACGGTCCTCCGTGGGACTGCTAGTACCACCTGTTACTATGCACACCTACGCCAACAACTACCGCCTACGCATCCGAGAAAGAGAGCGTCATTGAGAAAAAAAGTGAAGCTCGGCGCCCGACATCCGGATCAGCTGATCAAATTAATTCTCAGACCCCACCGCTGCACCAAATGTTTGCTTAGAGTTTAGGCGGTCGTGGTGACGAGAAAAGCACACTGGGCGATCAGTAAAAATCTTTGAAGACGCGTGTGGTCACTGAAACTTTTATTAGCGAGATAATAGCAGAGATTTGAAATTACCTTTTCGAGAGGTACAGAAAAACAGCTACTTTCGGTAAGTACGAGAGCCCGCGGAAGATCTCGCGGGGATATGCCCCCCGGTGGAGTAGATGAGCGAACTAACAAAGATCGCATACTTCCGCGCGACTTAGAACAAGACTTTACCCTATTCCACTCTCCCTCTCTCTCTCTAAATTTTTCTCTCGTGTAGAACAGCATTTTTTTCCTTTTTCACCTTTATTTTCCTGTCCTCCGTTTTGATTAACTTTCACGAGAGCACCCACCCGCCATCTTGCTCGGTGTCTCCCGAGGGAATCATCGGGACTGGCTAATTAAACGAACCGACCGGCAAACCTGACGCGACGCTATTGTTCGGGGTATCGACTTTTTTTTCGTCGACCGTGGTGGCTCTGCTGGAAAGTCTCGATTGTACCAGCGCGGGAAGAATCGAGGGTACGAATGTTGGCCGAGAGTAAGACGAGCATAAATCACTTGGATTCAACACGGTGGAGAGACTTCGAGCTTGCGCAATCATGATCAAAAGAAAGTACGAGATATATTTCCTAGATATACAGTTGTGGAGGCTACTTCCTATGCTCGTCAACAGAGGGACATTACGACAACACCTTTCCCGCTACTACCTGAATCTTCCTCTGTTTGTATACATACCGTCCTAAACTGTCCTTACGACATTCCGCGTCTAAGGCACGGGTCCGCTAGATAGCCTTACCGACGAGTCCTCTAGCGGGCCTTAGGACGAAACGCTTCCTTCTCCTCTTTCCTCCTCTCACTCACTTTTCAGCCGCCATACAATTTTTTGAAAAAAAACCATTCAATATTCATATAAAAAATGTTTATATCTCAGAAACGGTTCGACCTACGTTTACAAAGGCATTTTTACCCGGTACAGTAAGTCCGCGATCTAAGTCCAACGGAACATTGCGATCTATGTCCCTTCGTCTACTCCTTCCACCGCGGGGTATCCCCGGAGGAGTCAAGAAGCTCGAGCTGCCTCGGTCGCCGTGCAGTGTAAACATGCCGCGTAATTTGATCCTGGGTCGGGTATATCGGTGTGAATCACTACTAATCCAATTACAAAAGTTATTTATTTTTCATTATTTTTTTATGGAACTTTCACCAATTTATTTCTGGCATTTTTCTGATTAAAATGACACTAAACGCTAAATCATTTCAACTGTATTTAGTGGTTTAATCGACGATATGTACAGTGACTTTCGGACGTAGACGAGGATAGCGGTCCGTGTTTACATGCTGTCCTTTTCTACGTTCTAAGTCCCGGCGGAGAACTAAAAAAGGACTTAGATCGCAGACTTACTGTACCGGGTAAAAATGCCTTTGTAAACGTAGGTCGAACCGTTTCTGAGATATAAACATTTTTGACTTACATTTAAAACAAAAAACGAAGTTGACCTTCACATGTCCTCTACGCGCACAAATACAAAAAAAAAACTAATAACATGAGATTACGCCACACTCGAAACCAAGGAAGTTTCAACCGACACATTTTTTTCTATCACCGATAGCAGCCGAGTTATTCGGGTGGCCTGTTTTAAATGCTTCACCCTGTAGATACTGATAGAATAGTGGGACATTTTCGAAATGTCGCTTTTCACTGAGCTGAGGTATGTATTAAATTATTGTCCATGTTCTGACAATTTAGGACCATTCGGGATCGTTAGAGACCATTTCAGAGGTCTCCCACGAGAAACGCTCGACCGGAACGAGGCATGTGATCACCGACTACAGTCCGTGACTATCACCCAGACTGTTAAACGCCAGGCCGAGGATCCAATGAACCGGGGAACGGCCGAGATAGCCAACTGGCGCGAAGTCAACGCGAGCTCATTTGGGTCTGGGAATTAATTAGCGGGAACAGCGCGGGAGATGTCGTGCTGTCCCGCGGGATTTTTTTTCGAATCGCTGCGCTGGCAATTACTTGACGCCTGATCAATGTGTATTGTAATTGGACTGAGATAATGGGCCCGACACCAACAGCTACGTGAAATTGCAATCGCACAAATTATTAGCGCACAACTTCTAAAAATCTTCTCCCAAATTACACGATTCCATGATGAACGATGAAAAGAAATTACGGATGTTTATGCATTTATAGCATGTACATATTTTTCAAATACAAAAAATCATGTATGGTAACAAACATTACCGACATCTCTATTCTGTGCTTACCATAAATAATTTTCTAACCTCCGCTTGCAGAAAAAATATTTATGCCGCATAATGTCCACCTCCGTATCATACAAATTTTGTAACATCATTTTTCTAAAAGATCTTTCACCGTTTTGAGTTAAGACTTTGAATAAATCCATGCGAATCATTCTTTCCCAAAACGACTCGCCCGAATTTCTCCACGGAACGTATCCCACAGCGTTTCGCGCGACAACAGCCATCAAGAACGCGAAACAGCGAACGACGCATCGTACCTCACGATTCCCATTAACCTAACACGGTCGCCGTAAGAATCCTCCGGGCGAGGATCTCGAACTCCCCGGCGCTAAAAGATTAACCGGCGCGAGTCGGGCTCACGCTTTAGTTCCCGAAAAAATTAGGAGCGACAGGCTGTCGGCAAGTAGCGGAGTTACTAATCACGGTAATGTCGGGATGAAAAGTACCCCGTCCATCGGCGCTTCGCTCATCCACGATTATTTTTCACCCCCGTTCCGCGCCAGTCTCGTCAACGACACCCGGCCCCCCCGCAGTATTATACTATAGTTCGTGCCTCGAACGAGCAAGCCGTTCGTTCGCTCGTCGGTCCATGACCGGCGACGTCCTTCGTCCTTTTTTCCTCCCATCCGCGCCCCGGTTAACTCCGTTCCAACGTCGCCAGCCCCTTTACCACTCTCCGCCATCCCTTCTCGCGCGCAGACACGACTCGCCCATCCCTCCCCCTCTCAACGCTCATCCACCCATAGCGATACTCGTCGTTTTTCCCCTCTGTCCGCCGGCTCTCTTCCTCCAACCCCCGCACCATCCCGCTTTTCCGTCGCGAGTCGATTCCAACCAGCCCTTGATTCCACCTTTAACCTCCGAGCCTCGAAATCTTCCGTGTCCTCGCACAACCCCAACACGACGTATAGAGACGCTCCCATCGATTATTCAGGGGTGTTTCACTCATGCGAAACCCCTCCCCTCCTTTATGTCAACCCACGAATAGAAATAAAATCGAATCGGATTATGTTTGAAACACTTGAAGAAATAGATTTATCGAATAGAGATGCATTAAGGTCGATTTATACAGCCGTGCGGGATCATGGCTGCACGGTCGGCTATATTATACATAGCCGTGCGTGGCCTAGGCCACTCGAGACGGCGGTGTCTTTTGAAATCGTCACGCTTGCTACCGAAACCCGAGCACTTTCTGCACCCCTCCTGAAAACATCTCTTTTTTGGGCCATGCACAGCAGGGAACTGTCAACGCGCTCCCGAAAGGCCATCTGGAAATGCTCAGACGTCGAGATAATGGCCCGGACGAGGCATTCTGAAAAATTAGTCGACGTGAAAGCGAGAACTCGGTCGGAGTTTTCTCTAGACCCAAACCTATGTAAAAAAAAAATCCCGCACGGCTGTATAAATCGACCTTTAAAGAGACATTATTACGAGCGAGGAAAAGCTAGGATATGAAAACTAGATAAAAAGAAACAGAAATCTGCTAGACCGAAAGAGAGAGAGAGAGAAAGAGAGGGAGAGAGAGGGAGAGAGAGAGATAGAGAGCGTCAGCCGCAGAAGAAGCATCGCGCACAGCCTCTCGCGAGCAGATTCGCAATCCCCGATGGTGCTCAAAGAGCCCGGCAGTATTTCAATTCACAGCTGGATGGATTCGCAGTGGAATCGCGTTACCGCAATATGGGAAGGAAAAGTACGAAGAGGATCGAGTCCCTCGGTGCGCCCGCGCGCGCTAGTGTATTTTATTCCCGTCGATGTTCTCCTTTACGCTCGACCAAGGACGTACCCATACCGCGGTGCACCGCGGCGCATCCCCACTATGCTAGACTATACCTACGTGCCTTGGTTCGCCGGCCGCATCATCGCTATACAACCCATTTCGACGAGTGCACGGACAATTTCCTGTCTATCTGTCGGATGTTGCGGATAAGCGGCGTTCTGCGAGGATGATCGACGGCCAAGCGCGAAACCAGTTACCTAACCCGAACCACCCGATACTAACGAAGGAAGCCGTGCCCCTAACGAGAACGTTAAGTAACAGAAATCAGTCGCCGGAACTAATGGGCTGAAGTGCGCTTCCGTAGAGAGAAAGCGGCCGAAGCGTCGCTATTTGCGCGCCATCTTCTGCGACGCGTGTCTTCTTCGCTAATTGTTTGCGCAGAGATCGCCGGTTTTGATGGTTTTACTGCGCTTAACCTCGAAGACCAAAAGTCCAGGATGAAGAGTTGAGATACATGTTCTTGTAGATGATATCCTAATTTGAAAGATTGCTATTCTTAGGTTAGGATAGAGGAGTTAGCCTATTGAACAATTTTAAGCTGTTGTAACGCGACGAGGAACGAGAATCCTTGCAGCGTGACGAGGAACGATCAACAAAAGAGTCGCGCCCGGCAACGCGGCCCAAAACCTCGCGAACGTTCTAGAACATCTTGGACCGAGAAGCTTCTCGACCCCTAGTAACGCGTTATCGATAAGGTTAGCAACGCCTTGATATAAATATTGGACGATTATCGCGGAGCGCGCACTTCGCTGCACCTGTGGGAGAGGACGAGGTAAGCCCACGACCGCCCGCAGGATGGGAGAGTACGAAGCAATGCTATCGGACGCCCTGCAGCCCAGGAGAGGACAGTGGTTGCACCTGGACGCCTCTCTGGATACATGGGAGAGGACGGTTGAAATAAACCGGCCGCCCGCCGAGAGGAGAGAACAGGGTAGCTTTCTGGCCGCCTGAGGGTGAAATCACCTAGTGCCTACCAGGGCATCGGAGTCGGAGTCGGAGTTTGGGAGTAATGACTGATCACTGTAGTCGCAGCCGGAGTAAGAAAAAGCTATATATCGACTCCTGGAGTCGCAGTCAGAGTCGGAAAAAATATATCGACTCCGACTCCAATTCTGGCTCTTTTGTTTATAAATCATTAAAAGCAACAAGTGTCTCTATGAAATATTAGAGATTATATTAATTTTAGAAAATGAAAACTTTATCGTTAGTATTTCTCAAATTGATACGTATTTTCTAGCTATTTCCTGAAAGTGAGAAAGTAACAGTCGTGTGTTGTATCAAGGTTATCTGCTCCATATTCATAGACTTAATACAATATTTCAACTATTTATTCAGTTCTATTGCGACTTTTAATTATTTTGAGTACATATTTTTTCAATTTTGAGAGTCGGAGACGAATTCGGAGTCGGAGTCGAAATCGGCGTCGGAGTCGGATTCGGAGTTGGAGTCGGAGTCGGAGTTATGAATTTTGTCTACCGACTCCGCAGCTCTGGTGCCTACAGTACGCTTCGGAGAGGACGGTTGAAATAAACCGGCCGCCGAACGTACTGGAACACGCGGGTGGAGACCCAGACTCTGTCGGAGGGAGAGTACGGTTGAAATAAACCGGACACGCCCGATGATGGAGCTTCGTATGATTATTTGAAATATTTGTTCAAACGAAACGTTGCTAACCTTCTCGACCTTTTGATTCCTTAAAATGCAAAGTTCCTTGTTAATACAAATCCTAATCGTTTATCTAAAACTTCCATTATATGCACAAATCTTACAATCCTTGTAGAGAACCATTCCTGAATAAAATTGATGTTCTGTGTTCCTTAGATATTACATTCCTGTCTAATTTCCGATCCCCTACCACATCCGAACCTTACACTGTCAGGAAAAATGTTTCGCGAGTTCTGAGCGCTCTGTTATTGAAGCGCTGATAGCGAACGCTTACAGAGAAGGCTACACAAGAAGTATTCAAGACATCCAACAACGAACGACGCGGATAGTAATTTTCCCCTGGACGAATCCCCGGCGTTCTATTGTCGTCAGACCTCTGGTCGTCCGAAGGATCTCCCCAACCCTCTCCTTCAGCCGCGAGACTGTTTTTTTCCTCCCGATGATCGTGTCAGTAGGTCGCGATCGATGGCCGAGGACGCGGACAAACTTGACATACTTTCGCGTTTTCGTCGGCCGCCGCAGCCGCAGACGAAGCCGAAGCGATGCGATGCGATGGGAATCATTATGCACCGAGTATTCGGTGAATACCACGGTTGCACGCCGCTGCGGAACGCAGTAATCAGAATTGACCGATTCGGACACACATAGACGGAGCCAGACTGAGAGGGGGGGGGGGATACACAGAGACAGAAATAGAAAGAGAGAAAGATGGAGGCAGTCGATTTAGTATTCCCATTGGCGCACGCTACACTGACGCCTAGTTAACGGCCATTGAATTTGAATATCCGGCTCCGAACTGTTTGACATTGAATATCGCCGAAGACCAAGAGATATATATAGGAAATACTCGAATTTCGAAACGGAACGTCAAGTTAATGTCAGAAATTAATTATTGTTAGGTATTGTCGCACGGGTCGCCATCATGGCCGACGTGATTGCCCGGCTATTCCCTGTCTCAGGCTGCCAATTGTTCCAACTATAGCGATAGCAGGTCCTACATTCTCTACCGCTGTCTATCACTGTCCTCTGAAAGCGCAGTCTCCTCCTAAGCGAATGCCATGTATCTCGAGAGCTGCTTTCTAGCGCGATCTCCGTCCCGTGGTGCAAGTGCATTCACTCGAGCCCTAGTTGACTCTGACGTGCAGCGGCGAGATGCAACCAACACATGGCCGATGCTGATCTCCAAAATGCACGGACTCTGAAATTCTTTAGGGCTACGCGTTCTTAATCCTTAACACTTAGCCGACCGCACGCGCCACAGAGTACAATTTCCACCGCGCTCGGGAAAGTCAAACTGCGCTGTCCACCGCGCATTTTTCAGAAGTAGCACGGACTGAAATTCGCTGTTTGAAATCGAAAACGTCCGAGAATTATTTACGTGATCAATTATATCTTACGGTAACAATTTCGTTCAACGATTTCACATACTGCTTATACAAAATTCGAAATTCAAAGTTTATAATAATGGGTGTGGTGTTAGATAATTAACTAGTAAAATAATTTTATGGCTGGTAGAGGCACCTTCGGAAATCCCGGAACATAAATAGCCGTAATAATGGGCAATAAAAGACTTCAAAAATTGGCGCATTCTATTATATGTTGTACTCTATAGAAATAAGAAGCTCTATAGAGAAAGAAGCGTTCCGCAGGTCAAAATGGGAGAGATCTACCCGATGGGTCGGCCACTGACTAGCTTGGAATTGGGTAGAGCAATTTTGCCTCAATTGAGGCAAAACCGTCCACACCGTAGCGCCCTCTGTCCCCTTCCATCAAGCGCGGTACAATGGGACAACGAAGACACGAGACATCAGCGTACGCAACGAATGTGCGCGCTGCATGAAAGAGAGGTTGGTGGGAGAAGCAGGCGTTTAAGGGGCTTCACCCGTGCCCACCACTGATCTACCCGATCGGTCGGCTAAGTGTTAAGCAGGGGGGGGGGGGACCTTTATCGCTAATGGTCGGTCGGGTGTGGTGTTTAAAACACCCCAAACAAATTAACATTTCTAGACGTAACGGATGAGAAATATGTATTAGTATATCTGTAGGATCTCAGGAAAAAGGAAAGGCACGGCGCCGGGAATCGAACCCGGGCCCTCGCTTTGGTAGCCGATCGACTAACGCGCTCACCCACGGAACCCTCCCGCCTTCTTCCTAATTTCCTACGATATTTGTGGTCTGGGGGGTCCTAATCCCACACTCGGCCGTCCTGCAAAGACATTCGCCCTCGAATGTTCATTACAGCGTCATCTCGTCTTTTTGTGTATGTTTGGCCTCAGCGCAATCAACACAACTTCTCGTACTCGTCTCGTAATTCGTACTTAAACGACGTTAAAATTCAATGCTAACATACGCAGGTATCACATGTATCACAGTTATAATTATTTTTAATATTTTTATTATAATCATTTTTCTTTAACCCCTTGCACTATAATAACGAGTCAGACTCGTGGTAAGAATTTCGTACAACATCTACTAAACATGTAAATTATTAATTTCCTTTGAAGCGAAATAAAATTTCATTTTGTTGCTGTCGATAGATCTGTGGTTGCAAGGAAAAATGACAGATGTCACAATTTCAAACAATTTGAGTTTATACATTAATTGAGCTTTATAATATAGGATTTATATATTTACCAGAAAAAAAGTCACGAAAACAAATTCGAAAGGCTCAAAAAAATAATGCTATTTAACCGACGTCCTATATGAAAGCATTAGTGATCAAATCTTTAAACGGCAATATCTCCAAAGTGAAAGTATGTGACATGCGCCGTTCTTCCTGACAGCCTAATCCCACATATCTTAGTATTAATAATACATATGTAGAAAAGACAGATGAATATGTGGCGGCTACTTCCTATGCTCGTTAACAGAGGGACATTACTACAGCACCTTTCCCGCTACTACCTGAATCTTCCTCTGTTTGTATATATACCGTCCTAAACTGTCCTTACGACATCCCGCGTCTAAGGCACGGGTCCGCTAGATGGCCTTACCGACGAGTCCTCTAGCGGGCCTAGGACGAAGCGCTTCCTTCTCCTTTTTCCTCCTCTCACACACTTTTCTGCCGCCATAATTGGTGACCCCGACAAACGAACAACAACGCTACCTTCTGAGCAGAGGAGACGACAACATCAACAAACCACGGACAACATCAGGAGGACTGGAAGGTGACTACTCTGTCACTGCCTTGCCTGAACTACTGCCCGACCAACAGCGAGGACTTCTCCCTACTATGCGCTTCTGACGTCATCTTCGCAGCATTATATGGTTTAACGTTTCCGCACCTAAATTTGTGCGACGTTTTCGTATCTACATTTGTGCGACATTCATCCATTGTTTCTGCGACTATACGAGTCCTACAAGCGGCTTAGGGAGCTACTCAACTTTCGTCGATTCGGCAGCATCACTGGCGGGCACACTGACAGCACACATTCCAGCGACCTCCTTGGATTCCGGCGGAGATCAGCGTAATTAGAGGGAAATTTGTCCAGATATCGTTGACCACTGGCAAGGGGGTAATGTGGCGGCTACTTACTATGCTCGTCAACAGAGGGACATTACGACAACACCTTTCCCGCTACTACCCAAATCTTCCTCTGTTTGTATATATACCGTCCTAAACTGTCCTTACGACATCCCGCGTCTAAGGCACGGGTTCGCTAGATAGCCTTATCGATGAGTCCTCTAGCGGGCCCAGGACGAAGCGCTTCCTTCTCCTTTTTCCTCCTTTCACACACTTTTCTGCCGCCATAAATACATAGATGTGTCTTCAAAAGGTGTTAAATTTGAAGTCGTACGAGAAATAAAAGAGCAATGGGGATGTTCATAACACCCCACCCGACTGCTTAAGACTAACCGATCAAAATTCAGAGTTGATCTCTTCGCTACCTAGCCTAGTCTTCAAAGTGTCGCACGGGAACTATTATATAAAATTGATGTTGCCTAAGATCATTGGCAATGATATGACAAACGACAAGGTCTTCAAGGTAGTATGGAATAATGGGAGAGGCTAGGGAACTAGGGAATTAGGAAGGGGAACTTGGGAATTGGAGAAGAGGCCTAGGCATTAGTCTCGCTGTCGTTTCTAATGTTATTCATTCATATTCATCATTTTATTCGCTGATGGTCAGTAATTAATTAGTGAAACAAAGGTTTGAATAATCCGGGCGAAAATAGAACTGCGCTGTCGAAGATTTGAAGAACAACAAAGCGTGTGGAATCAACTATGGCAGAGTCAGCCGGTCGAGAGGTCGGCTGCGTGTAAAGGGAAATTACCTAAATTCACGACAGACATTACCGAGGTTAAGCGGGTGCTACGGCCAAATTCGAACGGTGGACTCCTGCCAAGGGTGCAATTAATTAACTCCCGAACATCTCTAGCTCCCGGGGGCGGCTGGGATTCCCATCGAAAGGGCTCCGAGCGACGGCCACCGGTGTACCGAACTATTTGGGTCGAAGACGAGGCAAATGCAGCGCGAATCGATGCGCCGAACCGGAAGAACAAACCCCGTCCCACGAGTAGAACCAATGGCAAATCTAGCGGGCCAAAAGTCCACAAACAAACGATGCGATTTCTTCGAAAGAAAAATATGCAACGACAGTCGATCCATCGCAGAGGATCAAGTCAAGAGCAAAGGATCAATTAGTGGACGGACGAAGTTAGCGGGACTCGTGACAATTGACAATGAAGTAAGTCAGACTTCGTTCTGTTTCTCTGTACTGTTAAATCTAGTGAAAAAAGCTTTCATCGAATGAACACGGGCGATACATTCGAGGTATTGTACATAAGAGTCACTTCCATTAATATTGGGACACTTCTGAAAAAAGCAATAAGTTGTTCAATATTGGACCATATGACTTGCGCTTTTTGAGAAGTCAGAACAATTGGTTTACTGCATGACGCAAAAAAGAAAATCCGTCGGACTATTTAACCCTTTGTACTATGATTTATTTTACGGTTACAGTGATTGGTGGTCGTCCATCATTTCTTAAAATAAAAAGAAAATCTAAATTTATTATATGTTTGTATATTCCCCAATGGCTATATCTGTGGCTGTCAGGAAGAACGCCGCATGTCACATACTTTCACTTTGGAGATATTGCCGTTTAAAGATTTGATCACTAATGCTTTGATATAGGACGTCGGTTAAATAGCATTATTTTTTTCAGCCTTTCGAATTTGTTTTCGTGACTTTTTTTTCTGGTAAATATATAAATCCTACATTATAAAGTTCAATTAATGTATGAACTCAAATTTTTTGAAATTGTGACATCTGTCGTTTTTGTTTGCAACCACGGATCTATCGACAGCAACAAAATGAAATTTTATTTCGCTTCAAAGGAAATTAATAATTTACATGTTACCACGAGTCTGACTCGTTATTATAGTGCAAGGGGTTAAAGAAAAATGATTATAATAAAAATATTAAAAATAATTATAACTGTGATACATGTGATACCTGCGTATGTTAGCATTGAATTTTAACGTCGTTTAAGTACGAAGAACGTGACGACGTGCGTCGGTACAAGGAAACTTTGAGAGAAGAAGAGACAGAAGGAGGAGGAGGAACCGCAAATCGGAAGAGAAACGGAGAAAAACCTCTAAACTCGATCCAGAGATGGAACGAGATAGAAAAAAAACCGTGGTAGGATGCAGTAGTCTCGCCCCGGTGTGCTACGGAGCAGAAAAGAAGAAACAAGGAAGAGGCCGCGGGAAGGAGCTAAGATATCGTCGGATTACGGGAGCTTTATAACGAACCCAGGAAAACCGGGGGCTGGGTCTTGAAAGAAACGAGATTGCGCGCCGATGAACCGCCGCCGGTTACGGCCAGATGGAAAACCGCGGAAAAGAGTTTTCCCCCGCGGGAGAAGGAATTATTTGCGCGCCCGGTATACACACAAATGTGCATTAGCACAATGATATCGTCGGCGCAATTATACTATCCCTCCCCTGTAACATTGACAGTGGCGTGCAAAACTATCTGGACACCCCTTGAAAAGGAATAACTTTTTTAAAATTCGTTCAAACGGCTCGAGTTCTTTTTTGAGATGTTAGAAGGATTAGTTTACTAGTTTATGCAGGTATCATTTTTTTTTTTAAATTAGGAACGATTTATTTCGGCGGACTAATTGTTGGACATTCGTACAATCATTTCTCCGCGAAATGGAAATTTTCTACAGACAATGTAGAAAGTATCCGGGCAGCTTTTAAAAACGATTTAAATATTCTTTTAAAATTATATTATATTCTCTCCTACTCTGCCACCTCTTCTCTCGTCTCTCTCTCCCTCTCTCTCTCTCTCTCTCTCTCTCTCTCTCTCTCTCTCTCTCTCTCTCTCTCTCGGTAGAATGGGTCACGAGCCGAATAATTCCATCGCGAAGTTAACGTATTTAGAAAACCGGTGGCGGGCACCCTTAAACCGGCGCGCAGCGAAACGAACCGCGGCCGTAATGCGATTATTATCGCCGCACGGAAGAAAAATACCGGCGCCGGAGAACCCGGTGAGAGAAAAACGAATGGGAGAATTATGAAAAGATCGTTCGCGCCGATTTCGGGACCTATACGTTTTCTCCGTATAATCGCCGCGGTCTCGCGCGTAATTTCCTACCCCGAATTGATACCCCTGAAGAATCAATGCGCCGTCGGGTAGACGGGTTTGATGTGTGCGATGTGTATGCGGTTGAAATTAGTGAATAGTGAATGATTTCAATAAATGATTTGACGAAGTTTACTTCGAAGAACGGTAGAAGTGCTTGGCACGTGTGTTGTGTTTTATAGGAACGGCTAGATTGGATTTGTTTAGAATTTGTGTTGATTTGTATTGGATAGTTAGAATCGTAAACAGTGGCGTATTACCCTGTGGGCAACTTGGGCGAATGCCCGGGGCCCCAAGCAAAAGGGGGCCCCGAACACGAAGCAAATATTTTGTATTTTTATGTAAAAGACTTTCATGGATGAATTTATTTCACTTTTTATGCAATAATAAATAGGTAGATGTTTTTACGATTGTTTTATTTTTTCCAACGTGTAAGTTATTTGGTTGGGGTTAGGGAAATTCTACTTTGCCACGGGACCCCAAGCAAAAGGGGGCCCGAAGCAAAAGGGGGCCCCGAACACGAAGCAAATATTTTGTATTTTTATGTAAAAGACTTTCATGGATGAATTTATTTCACTTTTTATGCAATAATAAATAGGTAGATGTTTTTACAATTGTTTTATTTTTTCCAACGTGAAAGTTATTTAGTTGGGGTTAGGGAAATTCTACTATGCCCAGAGGCCCCAAGCAAAAGGGGGCCCCGAACACGAAGCAAATATTTTGTATTTTTATGTAAAAGACTTTCATGGATGAAGGAGAATTTATTTCGCTTTTTATGCAATAATAAATAGGTAGATATTTGTACAATTGGTTTATTTTTTCCAACGTGAAAGTTATTCAGTTGGGGTTAGGGAAATTTGCCCATGGGCCCCAAGTAGTCGTAACGCGCCATTGATCGTAAATATGTTTTGATTTGAACAATTTTTTGTGGATCGTTGGAAATATTGTGATTATGAACATTGCTTACAGTGTTCTAGTTCTAGTGAATAATATATAATTTTTAGTTTGCATAAAAATCCGCAGTTTAAACATTACTAAATCATTCATCAGAAATGTATCTTTGAAATTCAATAATAGTGAGATAAAAAATCCAAAACTAGTCATTTGCACGACGACAGCAAACCCACTGTTAAGACGCTGGGAATTGTAACAATAAATTAAATCGTCTCATGGGATTCAGCGTATATTCGCGTACCAAAAAATATTCCCCGAGCCCACCAGCCTCCCCAAAAATCCAAATCCCACAACTAGACGCTATCACCGTAATCCCGCAAAACTCCCCCGCAATTATCCCCTCATTGCAAAATTAATGCGTCGTCGAACAGCCAGCAGCAGCAGCTCGTCGCGCGTATTACGCGTATAGCAGCGAACATTCTCAATCGTCTCTCTCCATAACAGTGTTCTCAACGATCGCCCGCGAAAATGGACGAGCATAATGGTCGTGATTATTACTTGCCAATAAACCGAAAAACCCCTCCCTACGAGAGCGAGAAGGAGAGTGTGGGGAGGGAGGACCGAGTGGATGGCGAAGTAAGAGGGAGAAAGAGGGAAAGATTCGAAACGCGAAAAAAGGGAGTAAAAGCCGAGAAGAATGGCGACTGCGCCGATCGCGGAAGAAGGTGGTTACCGGCGTCTCTCCATTATCGCGGTTAATTTTCCAGCGGCGTGTACCCGCCGAACGCGGGTTACCAAGCCGTCCATTGTTTATTTCCTCCGGTAGTCCTCGAGGCCTGTATTCGCGGGCTTCGCCTCGTTTCTTTCTCCATCAACCATCTCCCTCTCTCCTTTACTCATTTTTTTTCTTCAACCATCATCTCTCTCTCTCTCTCTCTTTCTGTATATCTCTCTTTGCGTGAGCGCGCACTCACTCTCCTCTAGTCCCATTCCAGAAACACCCCCTTACCCCTTAGTAAGCTACAACTCTCGTCAAGCCACCGCATTATCCCACCCTCTCACACACCGGTATTGATTCCGTCATACCACCCCCGCCGTGAAAGCCAGGGTTGCTCTCTTTGTGTGCCGGCAACCGACACACACGGTCCCGGCTGCCTCCGACTGCTTCTGTATGTGTGTATGTCGACCGTCGTGCCATCTTCTTCTTTCTCTAGCGCTCTGTTTCTGTTTCGCTTTATCCGTAGCTTCCCCTCCCCCCCCCCCCCTCTCTCTCTGTTTCTCTCGGTCTACCAGGTTTCTGTTGCGCTTTATCTCTCGTAGCTTTCAGTTTCTCTCTCTCTCTCTCCAGCCGCGTTTGGAGAACGCAGAGCCGAGAACAGGCTCAAAGCGAACCAAGAGGAGAGAGAGACCGACGGAGGTGGTTTAATAAATTACGCTAAATACCGGCCGGCCGGCTTGGTTTATGCGACGATGGCGATCGCGCGTGTATCGCGGTCACGCGTCCACGTTGCGATGACGGCAAAACCCGAGCGACAACCGAGCGGTCGAGGCCCCGGCTGGAACTGATTGGCTAATTAACGAGAGAACGGGGGAAAAAATGGTGGATCCTCCTTGCATAGGTTAGACCATATATACTTATAGACCCGGCATAGGTATAGTGTGTGCATTGAATGCAATGTTCCAAGATTAAAGAGTATCTGGTGGCCTTTTAGATGATTCAAAATGGTGGATAACGCATGAGACGATGCACGTACTACACCTATATATATTATATAGGTAATAAGATAGTAGATAATGATAGGATAAGAAATAGGTTAACTAAAACTATTTTATTTTGTAATCAGGAATAAGTTTGCATTGTATTGTAAATTTGTATTGTATTATAAGTTTGTATTGTATTATATGAATAAAATTGTATTATAAGTATTACCCGTTAATAAATATGATATTATTATTGTTGTTTTATATTACCTTGCGTACATTATATATAATATTATGTATTGTATATAGAGTTGAGCAAAA
Organism: Sphecodes monilicornis; assembly: GCA_913789915.3. Classification (NCBI taxonomy): domain Eukaryota; kingdom Metazoa; phylum Arthropoda; class Insecta; order Hymenoptera; family Halictidae; genus Sphecodes; species Sphecodes monilicornis. Next base: position 27,146,556 of record OU565290.1, on the reverse strand, counting down.
TTTATATCTAAATAAAAATTTTGAATAACGAATGAAGATACAGTATCTTTTATTCGCGAATCGTTATTTGAATAATTATTTATCTAAATAATGCCCAACTCTGATTGTATTCGACATATACATGTACCTATATTGTTCTTACTAGTATTTTTTAAAATAAAGTTGTGAGGAAATAAATACAGATTTCATATTATCAACTTCTACATTAAAATTGATCTTTTTCCCAATTATAATCAACAAAATGAGTTAGGCATATTTAAAATAACTAGAGCAAAGTAAGAATGAACGAATAATAAAATAAATGTATGTATATTACAGTTACAGTTTCCATAAATAATGGGAATTATTATTTCAAAAATCGCGACAGCTATTGGACGCGCTGTACATTTTAATTTCCACGGGACACGCGTTAGTCGCGAGCCGATTCGATTACAGTGCTGATAACGTTGTGTAATTCAACGGTATTCAATTAAACGGCGAGGCTTGCCAGCGACCAGCCGGCATTTGTTTCGATCCGGTGTTTTGGAGGATTAACGGGGGAAAGAGCCGAGTGAAATCGTTATAGCAAGCAGTGGATGAACGAGGGATAGACTACTTACTCGAATCATCTTCGATGTAAACCCGCTATTTTCCACCGGGAAAATTCCTTTTTCAAATTTCATCCCGGTTGGATCAGAAAAATATGGTTCAAAGTCAGATCATCCGATTTTCTCGGTCCTTCGAATCAAGATTCCAGATCTTCCAGTAACCACCATCTATATACAGAGTGTCCCACATAAATGGGAAATAATATCTGTCGTATTTAGAGTCCTATCAGAAAACTTCAGAGGACAAAGCGACACTATTGCACGGGGCAAATATAATGGTAAAGAAAAAAAATTTTATGTCGTGTTTTTTAATGAAATTTCAAGGTCACCGATGTTTTTTTAAATGGAATAGTATTTTTTTTACGATAGCATGATAGACAATAAAAAACTGAATTTAGTGGATACCACCCTTTTGACCTTGAAATGACCTCGAGCAAGAATAATCATGTTGGAGCGGATAAAATGTGGAAGTTTAAAATTTACGTGTTTCAGCAAAGATTACGCGTTATTTACGTCGGGTTGACCTTTACAAACCACAGTAAGTGTTTGAAATATTTTTCATAGTTAACAGCGTATGTTTGTGTTAGAGTATGTATCATTGAGATCGTTAACAGAATAAAATTAAAACTCTATACGTGTAAATGGGGGGCTCAAAGGTTTTATGGAGGAATAATATCAATTTCCAAGGACATTAAACAGTTTCCTGTGCGAGCGAAGCCACAGGCAAAAGCTAGTAGTAGATATGATTGACAAGAGTTGAATCGGCGTAAAATTCTGCATCGATAACGTACAATGGAAATTTCCCTCGCAAAGCTGCATTTTCTAGAAAAAAACAGAAAAAGAAAAGCCTCCTCGAGTCCCGGAGCAAGCACTCCACGCACTTTCAACCTCAATCTCCTCAAAAATGAACCGAAAATTCTTGTTACAGTAGCTTTAACCAGTGTCGCCACTTTTCCTCTCCTCCTTTTCCCCTTCCACTATCCCCTTCCGCTACCATGGGCACGCTCCAACGTCTCCCACCGAGACCGTAGACTGGTCACGTGACGTGCCGCGCAACGTGTTACATATTACTCTGGTCATCGGAGAGGTGGTAAACTGTATTCCCCTCGATTTAACCAATCTGGCAACACTGGTCCTGACCTAAACTCTTGGACCTAGAAAGCTGAAATTTTGCACAGAGGTTTCCTTTACGATCTATACAAGAATTAAGAAAGGATATTTCGAAATTCAACCCCTAAGGGGGTGAAAAGGGGTTGCAACGTTTGTACGAGGAATATTTTATTTGTGGTCGGATTTGCTTGAAACTTGGTCTTAAATGCTCTTTGATATAATTAATCAAACATGGGACGTTAATTACAAAAATGGCGTCAATTTTGAAATCTAAGATGGCGGCATGACATAAAATTAAAACTATATAGGGGTAAATGGGGGGTTGAAAGGTTTCATGGAGAAATAATATCAATTTCCGAGCGCATTATACAGTTTCCTGTGCGAGCGAAGCCACAGGCAAAAGCTATTAGTAGATATAATTGACAAGAGTTGAATCTGCGTAAAATTCTGCATCGATAACGTAGAATGGAAATTTCTCTCGCAAAGCTGCATTTTCTAGAAAAAAAAGAAAAAGAAAAGCCTCCTCGAGTCCCGGAGCAAGCACTCCACGCACTTTCAACCTCAATCTCCTCAAAAACGAGCCTCCCACAAGAAAATGTTATCCCACACTTTCGACGGAGTTTTTCCCACAGAATAATCCCTTAATCGACTCCAGCAGAAAATTCTTCGTACAAACGAACGATCGTGTTCCTTCGCATTCCTCCGGTTGAGAGAAACGGTGAGGAAGCGTTTGCCTCCCCTGCTCTCAACTAAAAGTATAATACACCGACAGTAGATTCTATTAAATTTTGTGTTTTACGGTTTCTAGAAAACGTCTACGGAGTCGCGCGCGCGAGAGCATTGAACGTCGGCGGTGAAGCGTTCACCGGTTCGAAACCTGTTCATAGGTAGAAACAACGTCATCGTCGAGAGAGATAGGTTGCCTATCTCGAGAGAGCAGAAATAATAAAGCGTGAAGAGAAGCCGTGTGGCGCCAGCGGACTCGCGCGCGGCCCGTCTGGGACTACGGATCGCCGCGGTTTAATTACTTCTGCTCACGTTTAATTAGTAATTTAATTAGCGAACCGGCGACAGGGAAGAGGGAGAGAGAGAGAGTAGCGCAAACGCGTTACGCGCGAACATATCGCTAGATCCGAGGCTGTCGGGAATGCAGAGGACTCCACAACGGTATTAGAAACGGATTACGGGGATGCGTCTGGAACCATACAGTCGAACGCTTATGGCTTCTGCTGTATGGCTAAATACAGTTGTTTCCACCCAATCTTCCCACCAAATCGCTACCACTCTTGCTGTCGTACTCTGACGCACGGTTAGGGTCGAATAATCAAAATGATTCATAAAATAGGAATTGTTTTCAATGTTTGTACTGAAAGTCTGTTTTATTCCTATGCACAGCAAGTTACAGTTCATCTACTCATTTTTGTTGCGTATTAACACTAGATTTACGGGGCCCGTGAAAATGACGGATTCAAACATTTTTAATTTACGATTATTAAGAGTGTAAGAAGCTACGAGCCACTGCGCCCCCCCCCCCGGAAAGTTATGCTTTTCACGCCATGATCGATAATCCAAATACATCTGAAGAAAGCAATGTGCCGATAGAAATACGCAGACAGAAGGAAAGAGAATCTCGCGAAACCCGTTGGAAGTCGCGAAAGGGGTGGGGGAAACGATGAAGAGCCGAACGAAAAAGCGAAGGGTAGCCGGCGAAGAGGGAATGTTTGCCACTCTTCGACTTGTTCATCCCTTTAAAATTCACCCCGAGATTCTTCTTGCGACAGATTTGAATAATGTAGTAGGCGAAAGGCTGGGAGGGGGGTTGGCTGCCGGCAGCCGTGTCTGCAATCTTGGAAATCCAAAACTTAAAAGTCGCGTAAAAGAAAACGTCGAGAAGAAGCGAGAGAGAAAGACTGAAAACAGTTTCCAGGATGCATCGGGAGGAGATAATTCAGATAATTGTCTTAAAGTCGACATTAAATCATCTACGAGATGAAAGTTGCGAGCAAAGTGCTATAGTCTGTTGAGAAGTCGCACCACCGCAAAGCTAAAGCGTTCGAGGTAATAGACTGTACAGTGTTTCATCGATAATTGTCGCCACCACGGGTCCAGCCAGCGACAATTAACGTTCAGATGAGACTATTCTTTGACTTGTGCCGAACGTAGAAAAGGACAGCGAAGCTCGAGAGATCTCGGTCGCCGAGGAGTGTAACATAATACGGGTCGAGTATGTCGGTGTGAAAACAACAATTAACCCAGTGACAACATTTTTTTATTATTTTTTTATGGAACTTTCACCAACATATTCGTGACATTTTTCTAATGAAAATGATACCAAATAAGATATAATTAAATATGATCCGAATTATATCGTGTTTGGTATTATTTTAATCAGAAAAATACCACGAATATGTTGATGAAACTTCCATAAAAAAATAATAAAAAATAAAGAAGTTTCGTCATTGAATTGGTAGTGGTCTCACCGATATACTCGACCCGTATTATGTTACACTTCTCGGCGACCGAGGCTTCTCGAGCTTCAGGACCCCTCACACGGAATACCCTGCGGAAGGAGGGATTGTTTTGCGACAATTATCGTTCAGAAGTTCACGACAATTACCGATGATATAGTGTAATATGCATTTCATCTTATCGTTCAATTTTACTTTATTCATATCTGTTGCTTACTCTCGTCGATTATAATTTGGAAAAAAGTTACACTTTAATGTATATTCTGATAATACGAAATCTGTATTTATTTCCTCATAACTAAACCGTTGATCACTATGCAATTATGGCTTTTGAAAATTTTCATAAATGCTGGAACATCAAATTCGACAGAATTCACTACGATTTGAATCTATTGCAGATGCACAAAGGTTACTAACATGGAAAATAAGATTCGATTTGATTCGCACTCTACTCGTAACTTACTTTATATAAAAAAAAGGAATATACTAAGAACGATATATATCTAATGCAGTGTCATAACAAGTGTTTCGTCTCCGTACACTATCCATCATTTTCAATTACATACCTTGAGACGTTAGCTGTGGGCACTTTTCCACGTTATCTCTTGGCTTTACAGAGTCCTATGCATATCATATGCCTATGCCAGCTCTGTAAAGTATTATATGATCTAAATAAGGTATAAATCATCTTCCTGCACTCGAGACGAATTCGAGTCGTTACGATAAGACCGAAGAGAGAAAGAGAGAGAGAGAAAGAGAGGAAAACAGAGAGTGGTTCATCGAGTGGTATAGTGGTTGCTCTCGGCGATGCTCGATTTAACTCGGAAAAGCGGCGAGTTTCCGATTACGTATGCGCGACAATGTTTGGCGAGCGACCTCGCAGATTTGAAATATTCGGCCAAGGAAATGCTTCTTCGGACGGCACGATGCTTGCTCGGGAATTGTGTTGTTTGCCTCGCGTAAACCTTGGAATAAACGGCTCTTGCTATGGCACGGGAGAGATGCAGAAATCATTTTTAGAAAGGGACATAAATTTTTAGAAGTAAACGGATCTGTGCACGATGCTATCTCTAATATCGATGGCTGAACAAAATAAACGCGAATGAAATTAAGAGAGAGCATCTTTTGGTCAGTTTTCCAAAAGACAACGCTCAGAATCATTACGGTAGATGAAGAGGGAAGACAGCCTGGTAGAGAAAGAGGGTTCCGTCCATCGGAGCGAAATGATCGCTCGTTTTCCTCTTCAAATTCATCCGGGCATTCCCACGAGCGCGCGAGTAGTTCGCTCGCGAGCGGAACGCGCGCCGTCTCACGATACTATCGACCGATCTTGTCTCTCTCCATCTCTCTCTCCCTCTCTGCCTCTCCGTGCTGACTCCTCTCTCGGTGTTGCCGGTCGTTTGTCATTTTCCGTGCGACCGGTTGGAATTCCAAGTCGGACACGAGAGCGCGCGCTGCACACCGTGGAGGTAATTCTTGTTGCGTGTTCGGTGAGCCGTCCTTCGTGCGCGCACGCGGGAATACCGCGTGCGTCGATCGCGGAAAAAACACACCGATCGATTTATTTCTCGCGGTTACGAAACCGCCGCTGCTGCCTCCGGCTCGACCAGACGTTATTAATGAACGCGCCCCGAGCGCTAAAATTAGAAGATCAAGGAGGTAAACGGGAGCGGGCCGAGATCGACGGGACGTTTTACTTTCCATCGATTTTTCAACGCTCGAAGTGTTTATCGGACGGGCCTGGGGGGCAGCGTCGCCAGATCGGTTAAATTCAGGGGAATACAGTTTACCACCTCTCTGATTCGCTGGTTTTATATTATATATTATATTATATTTATCTTTTATTATCTTTAGTTATTATATTGTAGGGAGTGTAGGGATGATACTGTAACAAATTACCGTACCGAATACCGCCGATTACTACGATGATAGTAACGACGCGACGATCTGTTAAAAACAATATTATTGATTGTGGTTTTCAGAATAGATAAAAAGTACGACGTGAATGATCCGAGACGAAAATTGTAAAATCTCAGACGGAGATTGAGACGTGAAAAGTTGTGAAAAAAGTTTAATTTATTGTACCACTTGTGATTTTTTGTGTTAAATTATATACATTTTTATATTTATCGTCTTTGATCCTACAATATTATATCTACTACTAGCTTTTGCCTGCGGCTTCGCTCGCACAGGAAACCGTATAATGCCCTCGGAAATTGATATTATTTCTCCATAAAACCTTTCAACCCCCCATTTACCCCTATAGACCTTTAATTTTATGTCATGCCGCCATCTTAGATTTCAAAATTGATGCCATTTTTGTAATTAACGTCCCATTTTTGATTAATTATATCAAAGAGCATTAAGACCAAATTTCAAGCAAATCCGACCACAAATAAAATATTCCTCATATTAACGTTGCAACCCCTTTTCACCCCATTAGGGGTTGAATGTCGAAATATCCTTTCTTATTTCTTGTATAGATCACAAAGGAAACCTCTGTGCAAAATTTCAGCTTTCTAGGTCCAAGGGTTTAAGTCAGGACCAGTGTTGCCAGATCGGTTAAATCGAGGGGAATATAGTTTACCACCTCTCCGATGATCAGAGTAATGTGTAACACCTTGCGCGGCGCGTCACGTGACCAGTCTACGGTCTTAGTGGGGGACATTGGAGTGTGATCGTGTAGTGGAATAAGGTAGTGGAAGGGGAAAAGGAGGAGAGTTGATCTGGCGACACTGCCTGGGGGTGAACTAGTAGCGAGGCGGGTGGGGATCGGTCCAAGACAGTCTTTCCAACCTTTCGGAGTTTGGAGATGATCGTGGAATCGGGAATGTTGGGCAGAGTTTGCATGTAGTAGTACGGCAAGTCTGAGTTCCGGGTCGAAAAAACAGTTTGAAAAATAATAGTTAAGGTCATGTAGCCGAATAAAATAATCTATTATCATAACTATTATTTTCCAAACCGTTTGTTCGAATAATGTTATTAATAAAATAATAACGTGTTATATTATTTGATCAGGTAAATAATTTTCTTTCAGATTATTTCGAAAAATTATACATTATTTATGATCGAACAATTGATCACTGTTTTCTTGTGCAATCAGTTAAATAGGTTAATATGCATTTGTTAAGAAATACGTAAGAGAAACATTAAATTTGAGAGCCACAAATTTGCGCATTGAATACTTGTGATGAAAAAAGAATGCTCGTCGAGGAGAAAATTGCTCGGAGCAGGGAAACGAAGCAAATAAAAATTTACTTTATATCCGAACCATTTTTAACCAGAAATAAGCCTTTTTTAGAATGTCTAAAACGTTCCATGCAATCTCTGATATGATAGCGGAAAGACTCGACTCTAAAATGAAGTTACAATTGATTCACCGTGAGAGCCACAAATGAATTTGTGCGCCTGAAACAATTGATCGGAGACAAACGGTTTTAGAACACGGTATTATACGAGAGCAAGGAAACGAAGCAGGCGAGGTAAAAAGGCCGAATATGCAGGCGCGCAGCATGGAGGCTAGAAAGCGTGGCAGACGGTAAAGGAAGAGGAAAAATCAATTCTGGTTCTCGAATTCTGCGCGGACGTGTGCTCGTTAGCGTCCAACGATCGCATCCGACGACGCGGCGACGAAAACGCGGATTATCCGAATTTTTCCTGCCTGGAAGACGGAAGAAACGCGATTCTCGGTGTGAACCGAGAGTTAGGAAGAGAGAGAGAGAGAGAAATAGAGAAGAGTGCAAACCTGGGTTTTGAGCGGGTTCAAGCTGAATACTCGCGTCTCTCTTTCTCTGTCTCGTTGTCTCGGTCGGACGTAACCGCGAGGAATTTAACTCGGCGAGTTCCGACGTCTGCCATCCGATTAGTCGGCCCGACAGCTACGGTGAAAACGAGGTCAGAGACGAGAACGAGAGACGAAGACGACCATCGCGGCATGCACAGTGCGCACACTGAATGCGTGCGTGCGTGCACGCACGTACGACACGCGTCAACAAGCACAAAGACCAAGGAAATGCGGATCGCGAACGCTTTTGCGACTTTGCTTGCACGGTGATCGAACGGAATCGATAGACGATTTCCACGGTGAAGGAAAATGAACCTGTCAACTGGTCAATAATTGCAATAATTGTTTTACAAACTGTTTCGGTAGCAAAACAAACTTGTTACATACCAGTGTTCACATCTTATACCATCTGCTTTCTTTCGGTGCTAATACGCGACATCAAACTTATTACAAAACTATATATTTTGAACGCATGTACCACGTGACACGCAGTGTTGGGATGCGGTCACGGACTTGAAGGACTGTGCACAAGTCTGCGGGGGCGTTCCAAAAGACGGAAGGGGGATCAACTTGTCGGCCATCTTGGTAGGACAAATCGGTGGTGCGCTCTATAGGCAACTTTAAACACTAATGTAACCCACGCTACGGACCCACGCTCGGCCACTGATCACTCTGTACACCCGGTACATGTGCGGCAAGGTTGGTGAATCGTCGTGGCTTTGTTTGTTTTGTGCGTTGATAACCATTAATTTACAAAAATGACAAGGTGTAATGTAAAGGGATGCAGTATATTATATTATATATTATATATCCCTGAGGCAGTTATATTGGAGTCGAATGTGCAAAGATTTGTTTATTTTTACTGTTTATTTATTTTATCTTTATTTTTTAGAAAAGTGTTTTAGTTATTAACTATTTTGTAATAATACAATGTAATTTTTGTTTTGTGAATACTGGTAAGGTTTTGGCAGTTTTCCTTACCCTAGCAACAAATGTTGCTATTCTTTAATTTTTTTCTGCCAAATAAAATATTTTATTGTTTTATCATATATTTTGCTTAGTTATTGTAGCACTCCTCTTTCCCATCCTCAAAACAAAGAATAAGTATGAATTATATTCGCTCATTTTTTTATGATTTTACATTATGTGACACCTTTATTAATAAAAATATACCAATTTTGTTTCATTTAAAATGCAATAAAATTTCTATGCAACATGGGTCTATTTTATTATCTGAAATCCTGTGCAGCAAAAAGTTAAGAGAAGATTGGAGGCATCGATGTACTATTTGCAACTTTTACAAATCGTTGAAGAGAAACAGAACTTTTCATCTGGCTTCTATCTCTCCACTTTTATTTTACGTAAAGACCTGCAGAGTCTACTTATATCAAGCTTTATCGATCATTCGCCGTTCTGATCAATCAGAGATCGCGTGGGCGTTCCTCTGTCGCATGTTAATTCTTCGTCGGGTAGCGCGGGTAGATCCGATCCATCTTTCGTGATCATCCGATCGTCTACCGATCGTCTATAGTGTCTATAGGATTAAGTTGTGCTCTCGCGTTAAGAGGAAAGCGAAGCCCGTGATTTGTAGGTCGTTTGATCGCATTATACCCGCCTGGTGGTTTACGTAATCCCAGCGTTCGTTCTCGTGTGGGTGTATATTTGCACGTGTCTCTCCCCCCCCCCTCTCTCTCTTATTCCGTGCTCGCAAGCACTGGGGCACAATAACGTCTGTTATTCAGTGTACGTGATCGCGTATATACATGCGATCTAGTCGTGCGCCAGATTATAGGTTGGGCTAGTTTCACGACGATTGTACTCTCCGTGTTCCTCACCTCTCTCTATTTCTCTCTCTCTCTCTCTCTCTCTCTCTCTCTCTCTCTCTCTCTCTCTCTCTCTCTTTCTCTCTCGTTCTCTTTCCGCTCAGCTTTCCGTCTTCGCGACTCTCGTTGCTCGACTAAGCGCGGCTCTCAAGGTCTCCGCTTTGCTCTTGCTACTCTCCGCCTTCGGGATTCTTGTTCCCCCACTCCCACAACCGCGAATTCGCGATACTAATCGCGAGAAGCGAAGGTTGTTGGCCTGGGGACTTCTGCCGAGCCTTCATACCGACATTCCGGACACGATCTATACCGCCTCGATTTTTGATTCCTCGAGTTTTCTTCGAGATTTGATCTGGTCCCGATAAAAACAAACTCCCTGTTAGAGTGGTTGCCAATATAATTAAATAGGGAGAGGACTTCTAATAACAAAAATAATCGTTTATTAGGATAGGTATTGATATTTGGTCCCCTCAGGGTTTCAAATCCATTTTACCATTCTCCCCCTTCTTCCACTTTGTCCACTCTCACCTAACGCTAATGTTCAGCCTATTTCAGCCTACTTTTCAGCGGGACCTACTGTTTATTACGGTGGGTTCCGAACCACCAATAATCGTTTATTATAATACTTTAAATTGCTGTATAATCTTCACTGTCGCGTGGTCGCGAGTCGGAGTCTATCTACCACATTTCTGCACTCATACGCACGGGGACAAAAGAGTGGGGAGGCGTACGTGTGTGTGTATAACTCCCACTCCTCTCTCTCTCTCTCTCTCTCTCTCTCTCTCTCTCTCACTCTCACTCCTGCGCTGTGCAATATATATGTACCATTTCCAATAATCCCCAAACTAAGTAGGTGTTATTTAACACTTTGCCGTCCGCATCTCGTAAAAATTTCTTCGCTTGGCGCCGGCCGTTCTTGAGGTTATCGGGTGATTTTATAAATTTTCAAGTTTTACTAATTGTCATCGTTAGCTCTCATGAGAGCAGCAAACTGACGTATTGAAACGGTGATATGTCCTGAATGCATTAAATAATGCGCAATTAACACTATGCCGTCCAGTACACCACTGTGGTGTCGCCGGACGTTGAGCAATACTTTGTGCGCGACACCACTGCGGTGGCAAAGTGTTAAAACAGTAGACAGATTAAAAGAATTTAAATATTCGCTTCAATATATTGTAGGATCTGAGGAAAAAGGAAGGCACCGCGCTGGGAATCGAACCTTTTTTTTCTTTTTTTTTAAAGTTTTTATTTGCAAGGTATATATATATATATATATATATATATATATATATATTTAACAGGCGCAAATAAGACTATGAAAAAAATAACCTTATAATATATCAGTCTTATGAAGAATGAACGCTTTGGCATTTCGCTTCATTACTATAATATTAAAGGGCATTGCACAGTAGGGGGGCTTAATCGACTATTGACAGTCTATTTGTCGGACGGTAGCTTAAATACAGGTTAAAAATATTGAAAACCCTGAATGATGAAAAAACCCTGTTTGTTATGTAGTATTTATATATCTGTGCGTGTGTGCGCGCGCGCGCGCGTGTGTGGTGTGTGTGTGGCTGGGAATCGAACCCGTGCCCTCGCGGTGGTAGCCGATCGACTAACGCGCTCACCCACGGAACCCTCCCCCCTTCTTCCTAATTTCCTACGGTATTTGTGGTCTGGGGGTTCCTGATCCCACACTCGGCCGTCCTGCAAAGACATTCGCCCTCGAATGTTCACTACAGCGTCATCGTCTTTTTTGTGTATGTTTGCCTCAGCGCCATCAACACAACTTTCTCGCACTCGTCTCGTAACTTGTATTTTCGCAATTCGCACTTTTTTCTCGCTTCGCTTACGTGCGACCTTTTCGCTACGCTCGCTTTGTTTTCGTCTTCGTCCGTTATCGTCGCCATTCTGCGGTGATCGGTGCTCCCCCCAACCCGGCTGAGCCACCAAGTGTAGGATCTCAGGAAAAGGGAAGGGGCACCGCGCCGGGAATCGAACCCGGGCCCTCGTGTTGGTAGCCGATCGACTAACGCGCTCACCCACGGAACCCTCCCCTCTTCTTCCTAATTTCCTACGGTATTTGTAGTCTGGGGGTTCTTGATCCCACAATATTAGTCCCAGTTTATTAAAATAATTAAAGTTACCAAGAAATTTCCGTTTGATTTCTGATCATTGTAATCGACGAAGACAATTTTTATTTTACACAAACCTCCGCAGTCTGTTTGTTACCTATCGTTACTCTAATATCCCACTGATTAACCTACAAATTTATTGGCCTCAGCATCTGGTCCCTGATATAAAAGAAATCCCAGCAAATCTCCCGATCTTGAAGGTCGATGGGTTGATAGACATCTCGAAGGCCCATTTAAAAAAGCATCAGTCCCTCTCGAACAATTTGTGACAGTCAGAAGAGCTTTCGCAAGCTTTCGCGAGAGAGCCTTGGCCTTCCAATAATATTTCCTGAAGCCGGAAGCCTGTCAGGTTTTCCTGTTCGAGCGTCGACAACGGAATATCGGATTTGGTCGATGCTCCACGGCGGTGGCGGCGTGCTATCGACAATATACTCGCGCGGAATGTATCGATTGGGGGATTACATAATTTGCCGGTAGGGAGAGAAGCGTGGTTTAATGACTCTGCATACCGGCCGATGACGATGTCCATCGTACAGGAGGAAAAGAGGGCTCCCCCACGGACCAACGACAAATAGCGGTCGTGTGCTCGTCGCGCGTTTTGGCAGCTGGAAATTCATTACCGGCTGCCACGCGAAAGCCGATCGATCGACCGATACAACCGTAACGAAGAAGCGACGAGCCATCGGAATTCTCTCGCGGGAATCGAGTACCGAAACCCTCCGAACCGATTTTCCATTCGATGACGACTGTCTCGCGAGCCTCGAATTGCAACGGCGAGGATTTGTTTGCTGTTTGCGCTCGCGAATCGTATGCGCGTGCCTTTGCTATCGATTCATTGGACGGAGCTACAGCGAGGGACAAAATGGAATCAACGAAATCAATTTTACAAAAAATCATCTTTGTCCTAAAACGTACAGTCTTCAAAACGTTGTATTTCTTTGAAAAGGGAGACTCCCAAGATCGTTTGTAATATCTCTCTCCTTTGCGAAAATGTTCTCCTCGGCTTTGTTAAGGAGTTACAGTAAGTTCGCGATCTAAGTCCAACGGAACATTGCGATCTATGTCTCTTCGTCTACTCCTTCCACTGCGGGGCATCCCAGGAGGGGTTAAGAAGCTCGAGCCGCCTCGGTTACCGAGCAGTGTAAACATGTCGCGTAATTTGATCCTGGATCGGGTATATCGGTGTGAATCACTACTAATCCAATTACAAAACTTATTTATTTTTCTTTATTTTTTTATGGAACTTTCACCAACTTATTTCTGGCATTTTTCTGATTAAAATGACACTAAACGCTAAATCGTTTCAACTGTATTTAGTGGTTTAATCGACGATATGTACAGTGACTTTCGGACGTAGACGAGGATAGCGGTCCGTGTTTACATGCTGTCCTTTTCCACGTTCGCCGCGGTCGACGCGGTCGCAAAAGAACAGTTTCCCGTCTCGATCTAAGTCCCGGCAGAGAGAAAAAAGACTTAGATCGCGGACTTACTGTATATTGAATTTATTGTAGTAAGGCATACTGTATCATGAAAATAAAAGTTCATTTTTATACCTGGACAAATCATTTAGTCTCCAACTTTCGAATACGGACCAATCGGAACGCGTCTACAGCAGACGAATTCCCCCGTCGTATTTAGACGTCCCTCTGATTGGTCCGTGTTTTTCGTTAATAACTCCTTAACAAAGACGCGGAGTTCATTTTCGCAAAGGAAAAAGTTGCTTCAAATAAACTCGGGAATCGCCCACTTTTAAGGAAATCCAACATTTTTGCGACACTCGGTAGTATTGGCAAAGTTAGTTGGTAGCGCTGGTCGGACCAAATCCCAGTTGTTCGTAATTAAAAAAACTTTTCGTTTGGTTTATTAGTCCACGCGTGGTCCTCAAAAATTAGAAGAAAATAAAGTTCGGTTACTTTTTGAACAGAACTAGTAAGTAGCTACAGCAAACTAGCCGAGTAGCTGAAACGGAACACGGCAGCGCTAACTACTTTAATTCGTAATGTGCCTCGTAAACGAGTCTAACGATCTAAATAGGCATGCCCCGACTCTATGCCTGGCAATCCATAGTTTTTCAAGGTCCAACTTTCCCGAAGCGGATAGAATAGTTCGCGAAATACTTCGCGCAAAGTCGTTAATCATCCGTCGAGCAAGTTCGAGTAAGTATCCCAGCGATTTGTTAGAGTTCACGTGGTCGGTAGCCTTCTACACTCCACACTTCTATACTTTCGCGGCGACCGACTATAGATCCGTTACTAACGATCATAGGACACTGTATAATGGTGTTTACAGCTCTATCTTTGCCCAGGAAGAAACGACTCTTCGATAACTATACCGAGGACATAAAATGATGGGACAATTCCCTTCATTGCTCGTGAGATCGCGTTTCAATTTCCGGTTAAGTGGTGAATGCCTATAGAAAATGAATCAATGTAGCATTTTACGACTTTTATGTGACACGAATGTTATGTAGAACTTTGCAAGACTTAATCAGGTTGTGTCGCACGGCCTAGTAATGATTAGACTGCAGATTTTATGCATTTGTAACAAGAATGAAGAGTTCCGATGCACTATTTTCAATACATTAGAATTTTCAATATATTAGAATTATCAACGCGGAAAATACAGTATTTCATCGATAATTGTCCACAACACGGGTCTGCGCAGGGACATTTATACGCGAGGGATATCATTGTTTGCGGTTTGCCGAACGTAGAGAAGGACAGCCGAGTTCGAGAGGCCTCGGTCACCGGGAAATGTAAACATACCTAATCCGAATTTCCAACTTCTTTATTATTCATTATTTTTTTATGGGACTTCGATGACCGTATTTGTGGCATTTTTCTAATAAAAATCATACCAAATATGATATCATTCCGATGATATTTACTTGTGTAATAGACAATTAAAGTTTCGTGTGCGAGGAAGGATAGCGTATGGGGAAGAAAGAGACGCGGAGAGTCGCAGTCGACAGCACAGTTCAAAGGCTCGCGCGTCCTCACAACGTATTACCAAGGAATAACTTTTTTATTATTACTTATTTTTTTATGAGACTTTTCCTAATAGATTTGTGACATTGTTCTGATTAAAATGATACCAGACACGATATAATTCGGATCGTATACAAGTGTATGGTCATTATGTATAGGTCAGGTACATAACATCGGTGAGGCAACACTAATGCAATGACGACACTTTTTCATTTTTAATTAATCTTTTAGGAGACTTTTACCATCATATTTGTAATATTTCTCTCATCAAAATTTTTCTGATTATACATACATATCTGTTTTATTAATTGTCTATTACGTAGGATCTCAGGAAAAAAAGGCACCGCGCCGGGAATCGAACCCGGACCCTCGCGGTGGTAGACGATCGACTAACGCGCTCACCCACGGAACCCTCCCCATTCTTCCTAATTTCCTACGGTATTTGTGGTCTCGGGGGTCGTAATCCCACAATTACACAAGTAAATATCATCGGAATTATATCATATTTGGTATGATTTTTATCAAAAAAATGCCACGAAAATGGTCATCGAAGTCTCATAAAAAAATAATGAATAATAAAGAAGTTGGAAATTCGGATTAGCGTGGTCTCACCGATATACCCGAGCCGCATGGTATCATATTTCTCGGCGACCGAGGCCTCTCGAGCTTTGTGGCCCCTCAAGGGGGTACACCGCGCACTAGTGGGGATATCTCAGGGACAATTATGTGCGAGACATTTGGGACAATTACCGATGAAATACTGTAGATTGTAATAGAAATCCACGAAATCCTACAGGAAAATTATTTTTCGTGGAACGTCGCATCGTTTCGAGGAAAGGCCGCGCACATTTCCGGCCAAGTCGTGTTTTATTTTCGGATAAGTGTCGTTGCACGCGTCTCGTTCCCGGTGCACGTAGATGTTTACAGACGCGGGAAGGCGGAAATGCACTCTGCCACCTTGAAAGCTGCAGCCGAGAGATAGGGAGCGCAACTCCCTCGTACAGGTGTCAAGCTGCGAGAACTCGAAATAGTTGTAGCACACTTTCTTCCTCTCTCACTCTCTCTCCCTCTCTTTCTCTCAATTTTCCAGTCTCGATATCGAACGCAGTTCCGCGCAATGCAAGCTGTATGCAAGCTAGACGCGAGCCGGTCGAAAGTTGGCTGCCCGACGCGAAGTTGACGCAACAACTCCGAAGGGTTGATGAATTCGTGGCTCTTCGATACCGACGGACTGCGCTAGTTTGAAACTGTACTGTGCAACCGTAACTACACGGTGGACTATAAATTTCCGGGTCTGCGGGCGAGCTTGTATCGAGGGAATTCCCCGGGCGACTTCCTTTTGTTTCGAAGTTTCGCAGCCGCGGAGTCGTAGGGACGGCGATCCGGGGATGTTTATGCGTTTGCTGCACGCGATCTTGGATACGGTGCTTTCGGATTTTGCAATTAACAGACTGCTGATTTTTGTGGCAAAATTAAAATTGCCCGCTTCGACCACGAGGCACAGCAGCCAAATACAACTTTCTTTCTTAACACTAAACCTACCACGGTCGAATGACCGGTTCTCTTTTTCACAATTATTGAAATTATTAAAACGTTTTCACAGGAAATGATTCAACTGACTTCTTTATTTAAACACAGATTATAATGAAAACTGTAAAAAGTTAAAGTAAATTCAATCTTTTCACTTCTATAGGGCACTTTTATATGTTTTGTGCTTGGTAGGTTTAGTGTTAACATATTGGCTGCCATGTCAGCCGTATATGGGTGACGGAACTGTTTATTCACGTTTCAAAATAAATTTTCACGTTAATATATTCGTTGTACCAAATTTGATTCATACCCAGAAAATACGTGTCATAGATTTAGCCTTTTTAATTTTCATCTCATTAAATAAATTACTTCGATTTTATAGAATTTTTTAGGTTGCTGGAATGGCATTCAACGTGTTAATCATTTCCGGTTCTGTGTCGACTTTGACTCCAACTCTTGCGATCATTGTTACTTATTTCACAGATTTACGTTACGTTCGTTAATAATGCTATAATTTCGTGGTATGTAATAAAAATTGCAGTTTCTCTCAGCTGTTCTACGTAGGCTGATAAGGCTACATATAGGAATACAATTGAGTTATACTACGTTTTAGCAAGTTCGGAAATGAAGGAGACAAAACACATCAGACCGGAAAGGGTTGAACAATTTTAGTGAGAACTATTGCATTGATGATGTCTGCTACTTCAAATTGGACTTATTCATTTGCAAAATATAATTGAGAGAGTACTTTGGTATCAAACATCTCAACTGTCCATCTTTTATTTCGTTAAATTAATTAGTTCGATTTTACAGAATTTTGTGAGGCTGCGATCCAGCAGATCACGTGGTCGCTGTCCAGGTTTTCTTGGAGAGTAAGTCGCAGTTATCGAATATTTACGTTCGTTACGTGCACACGCGCGTAGCACGCTTGCAAACAGGTTAGGAACGGGTTCGCATAGAAATCCCGTCTGTGCAACTTTCTTTGGCGCGATACGCGGAAGAAAATCTGCCGCCCTCGATGCAAAACGTACACCTTTTGCCCTTTACGCGAATTCCAGAGAAAGCGAACCTCTCGACCAATTCGCGCGTTAAATTCGCGTTTGCATAACTATCATCGTTCTCTCCTGTCAACAATTTTTACCGATTTTTATCCCTGGAGTCTCAGAAATATCGAACAGAATTATCTGTCCCATCTGACTTTTTAACACACGCTTTTCGAAAATGTCTTTGTGAACAATTTAAAACACACAAGTGGCGATCAATGAATTTTTTTTTTAATATTCCACTTGAGAGAAATCATTTTTTATGCTTCGTATCGAAACCTCGGCTGGTTAGAAAATCGATTTCGTATTAATATTAAGTTTACGGAGCATTAAAAATTACTATTTTAGATTAGTTTATAAAGATAACAAGAATATAGCTATCCAAATGTTTAGCTATTCTTTTGATAATATATACCTGTGAAAAATAATCGCAGTGTCTCGTAGAATGATGAAAAAATATACAGGGTGTCCCATTTAAGTTGAGATTGTAAATAATCTCGAAGACATATCATTTAAAAATAACAAAGTGACACATGTCCTTTAGTGTTTCGAGTGGGGAGTCGAATGGCATTACTAGTTTTCTAATTTGTGGACGTTTTCAAGGTTATTTCAAGGTCATTTTCACTTTTTTATCATAAACCCTCATCTTTTATTTCGGAATCATATTCTACGTAAAAAAATGCACAACTTTTGTTTGAAACATCTTTTTGTAAGTTTATAAGAACTTTATTATGTGTTCATGAATCATTTATTAAACGAATTACTGAGCGTCTAAAAGTTGAGGGTAAAAATTTCGAGCATTTATCATGATGTTCTCAAATGAAATAAAAAATCTTCCAGAAGAAAGTTACACTGTCATTTTAATATAAAAGTAAAATTATCCTTAACATAAACATGGAAAATCAGCTATATATCTTAAGAAATATAGAAACTTACAAAAAGATGTTTCAAACAAAAGTTGTGCATTTTTTTCGTAGAATATGATTCCGAAATAAAAAATATGGGTTTATGATAAAAAAAGATAAAATGACCTTGAAATAACCTTGACAACTCCCACGCATTAGAAAACAAGATTTCATTAAAGACACTTAAATTAAGATTTCAATAAATTTATTACCCAGTAATTTCTATGTATATTTATCATTATAAATTTTCCTGACTATTTACTTTTTCTGCGACTAGTGCTAATCATAAAAGAATTAATCTCTGATGCATAGAAATGCACAATTGCCCTTGAACGCACGTCTGACACACTGAATGCACAGTAGCGGTGCATTTCTCTTTGAAATGCATTATCCATTGGAAAATGAAACAATTGTACGGAACCAGCGTTTAAGTGTCCGCGATAAATATAAGCGGACGCGATTTTCTTTAAGCGAGAGAGACGCGTTTGTCGAGCCGCGTGTATGTACCCGTCTACAATACGGCAATTTGATCATTGTTCTACAAGTGCACGTTTGTTTACATTGTGCACCGATGAAAGCACAATGTTTCTTTGTCAGATAGAATCATATTTCACTCGTGAACCCGTGTGCGCAGCGTTTTGTACGATCCCGGTGCCCGTTTTGGTGACAGTAATCGTCGTCGTCGTCGTCGTTGTCGTCGAATGAAGCTATTTTACGGTGCCGAGGATTGCTGAACTTTGTTCTTCACGTTTGCCACTGGTAATTCCTTCAACAAAGTTGCTACTGTCGGCAAATACTGAGCATTAGGGTGGACTTAAGCTATACTTGGCGAAAAATTTTTATCGAGATACAAAGCACGACGCCCCCCCCCCCCCCCGGAATGGTTCCTTTTGGTGAAAAAAAAATTTGTGCAAAGTTTGAGATTGATCGAAAGAAAGGATCACGTGCCGCATTTAAATTGAAAATTTTGAAATTTTTGAAATTCATCGTAACTATAAAGTATTATATATCGTTAATATAAATTATATGACCTCAATTAAAAAAAAAAATAACAATGACCTTGAAATTTCGAAAATTTGATTTTCAAAAAAGATTTTTTTTTGCCATATTGAACAGTGCATCTTTCTCCTCTGAGAAAGTTGTACTGTTCAATATGGTAAATATAATGGCAAAAAAAATCTTTTTTGAAATTCAAATTTTCGAAATTTCAAGGTCATCGTTATTTTTTTAAAAATTAAGGTCATATGATTTTTCCATATTCTTATTTAGAAAAAAATTACAAATTCAACGATATATAATACTTTATAGTTTGGATTATTCGTATCACAATAAAAATCAATTTCTAAATTTGGCCAAACATTTTGGTTGATTGAACTCTTATATCTTGGCTCTTCGGTGCATAATATTGTGCAACATGAAATAATAGGTACATTAGACTCATCGAGAAACAAACTAGATTTAATTCTTAGCACTATGGTGCATAATATTGTGCAACTTTAAATAATAGGTACATTAGACTCATCGAGAAGTAAACTAGATTTAATTCTTAGCACTATGGTGCATAATATTGTGCAACATGAAGTAATCTGGTACATCCTAATAAATGAAAAATAAACTAGATTTAATCCTAAACTAATTTTCGTCACTAAAAGATTAAGGAGTTAAATATTTATAATTTTTAATGTTTGATCTAGACTTTGCTTCTCTTTTTTCCCTTTTTTTTCTGTTGCAGCGTTAGTTAGCTTGAACTTCAGAATCCCGAACTGTTAGAATAAAAGTTGACGCGAAGATGTTATAGCTCGACTACCTGTATTCTATACTTTATCTATGTCAAGTCCAACCTTGACATTCAGAGAAAGTTGTAGTACTAGTTTGCTTTTACCTATCCGTTTTCCAATTGTCTGCTTATTGAGTTTACAATTCAGAATCTTAAATCAACTATCTGAAGAAACGAACGTACCACGAACATTAATGCTCTTATCTGCAGATGATATCCTGTAAACTAAAATACAGTAAGTAGTATAATAAATTGTATATTAAGATACAAGGAAAATGATTTAAAATTGAATAAATGTGATCCACAATTATAAGAGACTCGATTCAAACAGAATGCAGAACACACTTTTATCTTTTCATTAACTCTCGTTCTTTATTATCTCCAATCAATTCTCCATCAATCGCATCGTTAATCGAATCTGCTCGCATCTTTCCAAACACCGGCGACATCGAGCAACAAGATTAATTTCCTGTACAGAGATAAATCAATGTTGCTCCGTTATCAAGCCCCGAGAGATACAGTAGAAATATTAAATACAATCAATCTCAACCGCCACGAATTTACCAAGAAGTCAATCCGGAAACGAAAATACTTGAACGACGGAGCTAGAGAGAGAGAGAGAGAGAGAGAGAGAGAGAGAGAGAGAGAGAGATACAATACTGTTCGGTAGCTGGAAAAACCGGAGATATTATGCATGGCGCTTTCACGAAAAGAATCCCTAAGGACTGCGAGAGACAGTATCATCCGAAGGTGAAGTAGTAGGAAACCGAGAAAAGAAAAATTCGCGATTAAGCGAAACACGGTTAGCGTTCTCCCACAGGTTATCTCGGGTTTGCAAAACGACTGGCGCCCGCGGACAAATTGCTGAGGGCGCGACACCCTCTGAATGGAACTACCTTAAGGTGTACGTCCACGCTACCAAGTCTAAAAACATCAAGAAATGAAACAATTCTTTTTAGTATTGATTTCATACACTTTTCCCCCGAAGCCACGAATAAGAATTCTCGGCAATTTCATCCGAAACAAACGAGACGTAATTGTTCAAGATTCTAATTGGTGGAGTCTGGCACATCGTATTCCCAACATTCGAAGGATAAGAAAAGGTCCTGAGGACCAGAATCGCGAAGAATCGGGTCGCAGCGAACGGCCCGCAATCGTTTAGGAGTAGGACACGGGTTGGACGTCAACGTCGGCGTGTCTGGCGCCTTCAATTAACCTAATTAGCCAACGTCGCGTACTCGTTAGGCCCCTGGGTGATGGTTACCCGGTCGCAAGCGAAAATTCGTGTCGATTCCACCGGAAATCGTCTTGTCCTCAGCCGGCCATCTTTGTCGCGTTCGTTTAATTTTGCGCTCGCAACGAATGATCACCGAACCGCTTGTATCTGGCTCGATAGCACTGGTTTTTCGTTCGTTGAATTACCGGAGAAATAACAAAGGCCATGATACTACCATCGTACTACAGAAACATTGCACTAATCGTGTACAAACACCATTCCTCGAGAATTCTTTGCCTTTTGCCACCAGCGTTATAGAGCTTCTGCCGCAGGGAAAGTCGGAGTGGACATGGTGGGGGGTGACGGCTGACTCGCCGAGCAGGCGAAGAGGAGAAGCAGCAACATCCGTTTCAAGAGTCATCGTTACGCACTCCTGAGGTATATTATAGAGTAAAGGGTTAATCAAGAAAAATGTCATGAATACGTTGCTAAAAGTTTTATAAAAATATAAAAGGAACATAAAAGTTTTGACATTGCATTAGTATTAGCTTGACCCGCATCGTGTTACATTTCTCGGCCGAGTCGAGCTGTCGAGTTTCTGGGGCTCTCGACGGCTATTCCCCGCAGTAGTGGGGATAATTATATTGCATTTATCGTGTACAGCCTTGTTGCTTACATTGCGGCTGGTTTTGTATACCAGTCTGGCGAAAGAGAGAGAGAGACTTGGAACAATGGCGTTATTCAGCTCGTTGTTTATCGTCTCGCACGCGGCTTCTTCCGAGCGGTGGCAATGAACAACGTTCCCCGTTTGTATTAATAGAATCGCAACCGCGACAGAAGACGCCGACGATTGCGTTTCATTCCGCTCGTTATGTAACGGACAAAAGGACTCGGGATCGCGACACGCAATTAACGGTGACCCGTTTCGCTCTTATGAAGATCCATCGATTCTACCGGATCCGAAAGCCTCTGAGATCAAACTCGTAAATATTGAGCTTTAGCACGATTTAAGTAGACTTTCATGGTTGCAATGGCGTCGAAGGGGTAGAATAATTTAGTGAAATTTCTAACACTAAACCCACTAGAATCGGTTAACCTGTTCCCAAAAAATTCTCAATGTTTAATCTGTCTATGTGGAACATTCTTAGGGAACTGTTGAGCAACACGGGACAGCGTTAACTATTAAAAATCACGCACCGGCAAACAAGCATCGCGGGAGAGCTGGTTTCTGGTTGGCTGTTGTCGCAGCGCATTACGTCGGCCAGTATCGCGGAAAAAGCTGTCCACCCTGTGTGCCATTTTCATCCCCCGCGCGCCGAGCTCGCTCTAAATCACAAGTTTTCGCGGTGCGAGCTGCCGCTACATGGAAATGCAAATGCGCCCCGTTAATCTCTGTAATAAATACGCTCTCCCGACTGCCGTGTGTGCTCGAGAGAGCTCGCTCGCAGCTTTTCCTTTACGCTCTTATTCTCTCCGGTGGCGTCTTTATTCGCGATCGTTCTCTCTCTCTCACCCTCTGTCGATCTTTCGCGACAAAACCGTGTAATTGGCCGATAAAGGACGCGGGCGCGCAATTTTACGAGCATCCCGTCGAACTCGCGCCGATTTATAAGCGTCGTCCGCTTGTCCGCTCGGCTGTGCGCTTGCTTTCCGCTTTGGATTCGTCATCCTAAATTATCGAAAGCATCTCTCATCGTTTCGGACGTGTCAGCTAGGCGCAAAAATTTTTCTGTATTTTTGTTTGCATTTTCCTTGTTCTTACGTTTTGTACGACTGTTCTTAAAAAATCAAAAAATTGGTGGCTCCTTTAATAAACAATGCAAGAGTGGTGTTGATTTAATTCCAACAGTCGCGGGAATATAATTCAGCAGCTTTCCTCGAAGTTATCCGAAAAGAAAATGTCCGAGCACCTTCCCAAGACAGGGAGCCCGTTAAAAAGCCTATGAATGAACGTTCACGCACGTGTTAATATTAACCCTTAGCACTCGAGTGGTGACTCTGAGGCACCACTAAAAATTGCTATACCATTATACAAAATATTGTTTACATTATTAAATTGATATTCAATAAATTAGTTACCAAACATTCAAGTATTCTATGAGGTATTACATCAGTTCCATTTCTTCAAAATGATAAAAAACATATAGAATGGAAATATTTTTGATCGAAAAAAAAAGTTTGGTTATGGAGTTAAAATACTTCCGAGCGCAAAGGGTTAAATCGATCGCTGATTATGATCGATCCAGTTAAACCACGCAAGCGTTTACAATTACAAAAACACGAGCGATTCGACGCGGAAAGAATTCATTTTTACGCGACCGTACCGATCAAGCAAAAATTCCGCTCTCGGTTTACAGAAAATGATACGCCTCGAAAACCGTAAATTATTCTTCTTTTTTTTTTTGTTTCGTTTCCCTCGTGGGCACTAGTATGAAGTCGCAAGTGACCCAGGCGTCGGCTTTCACGGTCCGCTCATGCGAGTCGCATTAGAAGCTGTAAAACCCGCTAATCCCCTCGGCCGCGCGTGCAATCATCATTATCCCGAACCGCGATAAAATCCGGTCGTACATATACTTTTTTTTTCGGCTCCGCGTACTATAGTACGTGCAATACGGTGTATACTTGTTGCTCTCCTAGCCAATAACGAGCCGAACACACCGTAATAAACGTAACACGGGGGTACGTGTTTTACGAGCGATGTCACTGCGAAATTTATTTACAGCCTACTCAAAAGTGGACGCCTCCTTTTTCCTACCGTTTCTCACTGGCTCGTATCGATTCTCTATCCTTCCCGCGTCTTCCCCTTCCAATATTGACCGTCCTTTTGATATCGTCGTGCCGCGAAGAGTGCAACGGCTTCACACGATTCAATGACCGAACCCGCATCAGTGTGTCGGTGAGCCTATATTAACGCAATGACAAAAATTTTTTGTTTTCTATTATCACGAATGTGTTGGTAAAAGTTACACGAAGATATATACAAAAAAAAAACAGAAAGTTGTGACATTGGATTAGTATTGGCTCACCGATATACCTGATCCGTATTGTGTTACGATTTCTCAGCCGTGTCGAGCGGTCGAGCTTCTCTGCCCCTGGAGGGGTATGCTCCGCGGTGGGAGGGATATTACCCTCGCACTGAACGCGAGCCGCTTTGTCGTACTCTTCGCGGCATTACTGTAGTTCTCATTTTTAATAGCTTTCGAAGACGACGCTTTAAGGGAGGTTTCTCGTGTAAGGCAGTGGAAACTAATGATTTTTTAAGAATTTATTTTTAGAATAACTATTGGATATCTGGGACTAAGCTTTTCTTGAGTATGAACAGATAGTCTTGAAGTACAAGTGTTTCTTTTCTTGGTCAATTCTTCTTATTTGTTCTTATTGATTCCTCATATAAGTATTAAAGTTTTAGTACTAAATTGTAGGAAAAATTCTGGACGTCTGATAATCGCGTAAAATTAAGCCTGTATTACTTAAAACCGTCAGAATGTGAGTTCTTACCGGATTCACCAGTGAATCATGCGTCGACAAATACTCTGTCTTCGATTCCAATAATTTATCATAACGTCCGACAGATAGAAGGATGAGTAAGGCCGGATCAAGAGCTGCATTGCATTTCTGCGATCGTGACTTTATGCAATCACAGCTTTCCTTGACAACTATAGCAGCCATGTACTCAATAAATTTCAATCGACTATTAATATAACTTTATCAAAATGTTCACAGTTTAAAGAATGGGTTGAAATTCAAACTTTTTGAAATAGAACATTGGAATAGAATAAAAGGAGGCTGTGTTATTAAAACGATTGATATTTTGTAAAAAATTAATTTGTTCGAAAGTCCTGCGATCAATTACCAGAGGTTGTTACTCAGACAATTCTTGAGATTTCCTTGTTAAAAAAATCAGTACGAATTGCACAACATTTATACTCTTAAACGAAGTACTCATTTTTAAAAAAAGGTACTCATTACTTTCATTCGAAAAAATTCCTAAACATCACGATTTTTCTCTAGATTGTTAACTAGACATAGTTTCTTAAAGAAACACATGTTAAAACGCAAATCGAAGAGAACATAAAAGAATCGAAGAACTTGAGGAACTGAAGAACAAAGTGTCTAGAGTCAGAAAGTGGTTGAGCACATTGATCTCGAGGTTCCAACAAGAGTTGAGAAGAAAATCACGGGCGAGAGCAGTGAAATTTTTCGGCATGGCGGCAGGTGCGCGGCCAAGGTGCTCGTAAAATGGTTATTAGGAAAGTTGCGAAGTCGCGAAACACCTGTTGAGTTACAGGAAGAGAACGGTTAGTTAGTTTCGAAAGGTCAATCACGGATCGTGCGTGAAACCGTATCGATGATTACGAATCACACGAACATCGAGAGTAAACCAATCGCTGTAAAACTTTCATTACAAATCTGAAAATTTCCAGCACTGTAAAAAGATACTGTTGCATTTTGCAATTATCCCTCGTGTCAATTTTTGCACCTACTTCCAATTGATTTCTAAACATTGTTCAATTTTCCTATGGAACAATCTTATTATCTATTTACTTATTTTATTTTCATAAAATCCTGGACCATTCGTACAAGGTACAAATAAAAGAAATAATTTTTAAAGAATTTTTGAAGGGACCCACAACAATAAAAATACGATTTCATTGCTATATTTTTCTCACTAAAGTAATAATGCCCTAAGGCATGGAGTTCCAACGTAAATAATAAAAAAATAATTTTTAAAGAATTTTTGAAGGGACCCACAACAATGAAAATACGATTTCATTGCTATATTTTTCTCACTAAAGTAATAATGCCCTAAGGCATGGAGTTCCAACGTAAATAATAAAAAAATAATTTTTAAAGAATTTTTGAAGCGACCCATAACAATAAAAATACGATTTCATTGCTATATTTTTCTCACTAAAGTAATAATGCCCTAAGGCATGGAGTTCCAACGTAAATAATAAAAAAATAATTTTTAAAGAATTTTTGAAGGGACCCACAACAATGAAAATACGATTTCATTGCTATATTTTTCTCACTAAAGTAATAATGCCCTAAGGCATGGAGTTCCAACGTAAATAATAAAAAAATAATTTTTAAAGAATTTTTGAAGCGACCCATAACAATAAAAATACGATTTCATTGCTATATTTTTCTCACTAAAGTAATAATGCCCTAAGGCATGGAGTTCCAACGTAAATAGTAAAAAAATAATTTTTAAAGAATTTTTGAAGCGACCCACAACAATAAAAATACGATTTCATTGCTATATTTTTCTCACTAAAGTAATAATGCCCTAAGGCAAGGAGTTCCAACGTATTCCCCTCCGAGAACTGCAAGGTCGCCACCATCGAACCTCTTCCCCCTACTACGTACAGCCGTAGAGTTAGCGAGTGCTGCGCGCGCCGCGCGGCTCTCGTGGTGGGAGCTGCCCACTACATACGTTATAAGGATAAAGTCTAAGAGTGGGGGGAAGGTCCCACAAATAGCTCTGGAGCTACTGGTTGGAGCTGCCTGCCCTAAGGGGTGTTTAATCTTTTAAAATTGCGTGGTCGACTGCTGTATACAATTTTAAATGATGAATACGTATCAAACAGCCTCCGAAATTGGTACAAATCAGTGAAAAAATATTTCATTTAATTACAACAAACTTTCACATTAAAAGATGAAGGAATGGAGATTTTTATTAATAACAGCTATTATAAATAAAGGACAGATGTACCACAGTAACAATGATAAGGTTCTAAGCACTATTATATTTTTCTTCGGAGAATTCGGATGTACATAAAAATACGCATTGAAAACATTCGTTACAATGTCATAGGACCTCATAAAACATTTTAGATACTGCTGTAAGGGTTAGCTCGTCGTGATCGGTTGTCAAAGGTCGGAACGAAATCCGTTCAAAAAGCCATAAAATGAGGCTTACAAAGGGGGACAGAATGTTTACGAGCCATGGGAGAAGATCAAGGTATGGGATTTCTCTCCGTGGACCCTACGGGAAGCTGGCATCGCTCAGGAATTCGTCTGCCACGTTCGAGGAGAGACTGTATGTAATCGGAAGACGCCCAACGACCGGCCAAATGGTTCGTCGTCGGGGGGGGGGGGGGCGAGGCTACCGGCGACGCCATATGGCGTCTAAACGAGGCGACGACGAACTAATACCCTGACGAGCGACGACACCGGAACATAAGCGCTCCGAAAAGTCGAGGAAGCTTGGTAACAACGCAACTCCTTCGCATCTTGGTCTCTGGCGAACCTTCTTCTCAAATATTCTCGGTTTCTCTTTTAAAAAACCCTTAAAATCAATAAAATTTCCAATTTTTTTCCGTACAGAAAAAAACCGGCGTCTGCGCAACAGTGATTCGGATAATTCACTCAACAAACTGTCGGAAGTTTGTCGCACGCTCAACGATGACGACAAAGCGTGTTAGCGTGTTTCCCCGACGTCAGTCGATGAAAGTATAATATTTTTTTATCTTATTAAACGTTCTCGCAATTAGATATCGTTTTCCATGTTATCTGCGAATACCCGCGAACTGTTTGCAATACACGCGATAAAATAGCCGTGCACCGTTTGACCGGTGAATTGCAACGTGGACGTATCGCGGACGTCTCGAACAGCCTCGTTTAATATTAACAAAGTGGCGGCGGTTGTTCTTGACGGATTCGCGTACGCAGCCTTTGGAACCATAAGTGCGATCCATCAGATTGTGTGTACAGTTGCTTGACGAACGGGATGGAGACAGATTCAAACCAGTTTCGGGATGCGGTGCATCCTTTCTCGCGCATGCGCGGCGATTTTGGCCTCAGTAAAGTAAGATTCTCGATAAAATGGTGTACCTTGAGCACCGAGCAGAATTTTCAAAAATTGGTATGATTTGATTCTGAAAAATGAATGTATAATATGTGTATTTGTGTACATTTTGTAACTCGTAGGACACGTCCTGAAGTCTTTTTGTCGGGAATAAATTGTTTCGATACTTTCCCGCCAATATAACTGTCTTAGGGCTCCACTAACTCGTCATCATGATATACATACGTAACTGTTTTGGCCGCGCATGCGCGAGAAAGGATGCACCGTATCCCAACACTGATTCAAACAAGCGGGGAAACTGATCCGCCATCTGTCACGCGAATCGCGACGGTGATCGACTATGGTTGCGGATTTCGCGCCATTTTATGGCAATTAGTCGGTGAAACTCGGAAGAGTGACGTCAAAAGAATGTTTAGAATAGTGTGAAGATTATTACCGAGGTACGAAAATTATTCAGAAAATGCGATTAATAGAGAAAATGTTTATTTTGCGTAAATATCCGCAATATTCACCCATTTTTAGGGGACGCGCCACATTTTTAGTCCTCGCTAGAATTCAGTATCATAACACAGAGCAAACACAAACGTATTCTCTCCGGCAAGTTGATACCTCGCGCGTCGAATATTAACGAACCAAGGATCAGCCGTTAATTGCGGTTTATATAATTCCGCGCACGATACGATAAAATATTATGTAACACGAGCACCCTGACCGGGGAGCATATTCGACCGATTGCACTGTTTTACTTTCCATTAACCTTTGGAAATCGAGTTCTAGAACGATACTCGCGATACTCTGTTCTTTTTACTACGCGGCCCGCTTTCGCGGAAAACTAATCTTTACGTCTCGTTGTGCTTGTTTTATTGGGAACTTTTGCGTTATTGCGGTTTCTGCGATGCGCGTGTGCTTGTTTTGCTTTTTATTGAAACTCTTGATCGTGAATAACGAATACGGGGTTGTTTTCACGGTGTTTTAAAGCCGTTGTTGAATTGTGTTTAAATCACCTGTATGCTCTATATTATTGAATTACTATGTACGAATTATTTACTCGTGTATTTTACTATATTAATATCCCATTATACACGCAATATTTACTCACGGATTATAATAGTTCATTGCAGTATTATTCTCACGTTTCCATTGCAATTTTTATGCATTGAAAAATTTGTTGTGGGTCAGAAGTACTCTGTGTTCATCTAATTACTTCCTCGATTCGCAAATATCATTAACAGGCTGTGCAACTGTATGCAAAATAAGAATAATCTTCATTAATTGCAGCGCACGAGAATTGAATAAAAATGTCTACGTAACTCTAATCATTTCAACGGAGTTGAAAACAATATATTCTTAAATTTTTCCAATATGTCTACCATTTGAAATTGATAACATCCACTGTGTAATCTTTAACAATACATTGATCTGAGATTTTATACACTTCCAGCACACGAAAATATATCGAACACACAATAGGAGGAGAATCGTAGCTAAATAATATCTTTATCGTTGTCGCAGTAATTGCAGATTTGCATAAACATTAGCAATCGTATAAGCAGCCGAGACATCAGAAAAAGGACCATTCAAGTCGCCGAACCACACCGTCGCCCATTTAAATACAAAACGCGTTTCCCTCCGCGTTTGTATCTCGATCACCCTCGCCCTAATTCGCGGCAACGAAAAGCCTAACACGATGAATACCTTGGAATACATTTTGGGAAAGCGTGGCGGGACAAAAACCACCCTTATTCGCGTGCCATGGAATTAGTGGATGCTCGCGAGCGTCCCGGGGGATCCGTTAATCCTGTTTCCCCGGTGAAACAGACTGGCGAGAGCTTTTTGGAAGCAGTTGGCGAGGGAGAAAGAGAGCGAACCTTGGAAAAATGAGATCAGAAACCGGGAAATGACGCAGACTCTCCTATGGGAACAAAAAATAAGCACAACAACTTATTGCAATTATAAATGAAAGGGCGTGGTTGTCCTGAATGCAAGTACAGTATTTCATCGATACTTGTCGCCACCACGGATCCGGCCGGCGACAATTAACGTTCAGATGATATTATTCTTTGACTTCTGCCGAACGTAGAAAAGGACACCGAAGCTCGAGAGACCTCGGTCGCCGAGAAGTGTAACATAATACGCGTCAAGTATGTCGGTGTGAAAACAATAATTAACCCAGTGACAAAACTTTTTTATTATTTTTTTATGGCACTTTCACCAACATATTCGTGGCATTTTTGTAATGAAAATTATAGCAAATAAGATATAATTCCGATGGTACTTACTTGAGAAATGGACGATGCAAGTTTCGGAAAATTATTGTAAATGTGATCCGAATTATATCGTGTTTGGTATTATTTCAATCAGAAAAATGCCAGGAATATGTTGGTGAAAGTTCCATCAAAAAATAATATAAAATAAAGAAGTTTTGTCATTGGATTAGTAGTGGTCTCACCGATATACTCGACCCGTATTATATCACACTTCTCGGCGACCGAGGCCTCTCGAGCATCACGGCCCTTCACGGGGTATACCGCGGAAGGAGGGATTGTTTCGCGACAATTATCGTTTAGAAGTTCACGACAATTAACGATGAAATACTGTACACTCTTGCGAACGGGAACGTTTTATGGCAATTTAAAGAGTTCGAAGATCCAGTCTAACATGCTATTTCCTAAGAAAAGAAAAGTTGCATCGTTAATAGCTAAACCTAACGATATTGTGTTCTAATTTCATCTTTCCTAAATAGTGGCAACTTAACCATTTCTTATGGGAACGTTTTATGGCAATTTAAAGAGTTCGAAGAGCCAATTTGGCATACAACTTTCCTAAGATAAACCTCAGCCGTTGCCTTCAGAAGTTGCAATGTTAGCAACTAGCCCAAACATCAAAGTTCAATATTGTGTTCCAAGTTTTGAAAATAGTGGCAACTTGTGGATTCAGAATGAACAAGTACTGTTCTCTGTTTTATCGTTGTTTCGCTCTGTAATTATGTGTCATATATGTAATATTGTTTTTACCCTTTGCGAACGTGTAGAGTCCCGAGCACATTTTTCTATGTAATATAAATCGAACATACATATGTTTTTATAAACGGGAGAGATCTAGTGGATCAATATAAGTGTTGAATAGAGAACACTTTGATTATATTTGAGGGCGATAATTTGTTCACGATTTTAGAGAAAACATTCGTCCGCAAAGGGTTAAGTATGTTGCTAAATAAAAAATAATAGAGACTTACCCTGACGGGAGCGCGGAACAGCGGCGCGGCGACTGCGTGTGGATTAGAGTGGTGGTGAGCGTGGTTATGGTGGCCATGGTGATGGTGTCTGGTGTCAGGACCACCTCCTGCAGCCGCCTGTTCGGCCTGGACCGACATCGCCGCGCGGGCCTGTCGTTCCCGCTGCCGAAGCCGGTCCCGCTCCACGCTGAAGCAAACAAAATTAGGCTGGTTAGTTTCTCTGATTAATCATCTTCATCGCTTCATAATCATCCTTCAATCTCTCAAACACTTGTACTCATTTAATTTACAGCAAACGTCAGAGAGACGAACAGAAACGTCATCCTCGGGATATTTATTTTCAATTAATCTGGATCTCTCAATAAAATAACTTTATAATCACATTCTAGTGCACATATTCAAGTAAGTTTCCCCAATGTTTCATTAAAATATAGCAATATTTGTAAAGATCGTGAACAATGAAATGGAGGTCCTCCAGACGAATGGACCTACAGATAGTCTTTAGAATATTTTTTCATACGTTACTAATTTCTCCAGTAAAATATTTGTGCAATCACGTTACAGGACACACCTTAAACTAAATATTCCCAAAGTTTCATTAAAAAATATCAACATTTCCAAAGACTGCAGCCAACGGAGCGTAGGGCCTCCACAAAAATGCAGACAGAACGGATTTGTAATTCATTAGTGAAATTCTGATGATCTCTTGTGGGCAATATAATCCCGTCTCTATTCAAACAATAGAGATACATACGTAGAATACATAGGGAAGAGCACAGTTAAGCAGACAACCATAATTCTACCCGCGCGCCTTCACCGTTAACTCCACGAAAGGCGGACAGCAGGTTCTCGCCGATTTCCGATCGGCGTAACACGTGTCGTCATCGTTGCCGTCGACTTTTGTGCAACTACGGTAGGATGAAAATTATTACGTTTCTCGGTATACACCTTCTACGATGATTTCATCGCTTGCTATTCCCGGTATACGTCACTCGCCAGTGTGCGAGAAGCCAGAGCATGAAGCAAAAGCGGTTCCCGAACTTAGGAACTTCTGCCCGTTCCACGAACGTAACGACCTAGAAATTTGATCAACGAGCTGCCCGGAACACGAATAATTAACTCCAAACGATCCTAATCCTTATTTCGATTTTTGTTATGGGGAATCCCTTCAAGATTTCTGAGTTGAAATATTATGTGTTTTAAGAAGAGAAACATTCGTGACAGACGATCATGCGAATATATTAGAATGCGTAGAAAATTAATTATCTTCGATTTTTATTCTTTGAATGCTGATCAGTGGACTGAGGATTTTATGAATCTGTGACGACCTTTTTCTCCATTGAGATGAGACAACCCCCCTTAGCGTCACATTTAGATTTTAACAATTTTGGTACATCAGTTACAAGATAGAAGCAAGTTAGACGCAATGGAGTATTACTCGACGAAGCTAAAGACAGGAAAACGTTCTTCCCTATTTTTGTGCGACGCTACAGAGGGAAACGTTCATTGCATTCCCCCTCTAACAGTCTTATTGCAAGAATTGTAAAAGACAGATCCTTGTCAGAAACAGATAATGAAATAATACTCGATGAGGTTAAATATAAAGTGAATTTCTCTTTCATCGCGCGACGTTATGGGGGAAAGTACATTGTAACTGACACAGTCTTCTCACAGTAAATATAAATCAAACACAAGCCAGACGCAGAAAAGCATTAGCCAACGCGTTCAGAGACAGAGCACTCCTCTTTCCACATTGCGCGACGTTAAGGAGGGAATCGCCCGCAACCTTCCTCCTCGCATAATCTCCTCGCAACAATTCTAAGAAGTAAATCAACAATGGAGAAGTAAGTTCTCTCTCAAAAAGTCAACAGAAGGATTCCCTCTCCTGGCGCGACGTAAAGGGGGGAAGCGACCGCAACCTTCCTCCTCGCATAATCTCGCAACAATTCTAAGAAGTAAATCAACGACGGTGAAGAAAGTTCTCTCTCAACAAGTCAACAGAACGATTCCCTCTCCTGGCGCGACGTAAAGGGGGGAAGCAACCGCAACCTTCCTCCTCGTATAATCTCGCAACAATTCTAAGAAGTAAATCAACGACGGAGAAGAAAGTTCTCTCTCAACAAGTCAACAGAACGATTCCCTCTCCTAGCGCGACGTAAAGGGGGGAAGCAACCGCTTCAGCCTCTTTCCCTGAAACCTTCCAGTCTGATTTCGAATATCATATGTCTCTGGACCGCACCAAACAGGCCTCGAAAGCACGATATCCGGGAACCAGGATATCATTCGCATCTAAACTCGTAAATGGGAAGAAACGTGTACGCGTTCGTTCGGAGGAACGAGGCGCGATGGTTCGCCGCCGGTAATATCCGTCCCGTCGCCGGCTCGTCGGCCAATGGCCCCGGACTCCATCGAACGAGAGAGCGCGCGAATTCTGGCGCGAGTCGCGGATTCTCTCCTCTCCTCTCCTCACCAATTCCTCTCTCGAAAACCCGTGAATTTTCCACGATCTCTCTCTCTCTTTCTCTTTCTCTCTCTCTCTCTCTCTCTTTCTCTCTCTCTTTCTCTCTCTCTCTCTCTCTCTCTTTCTCTCTCTCGTCGCTGTTATCGAGCCGTCCAATCTTGCCCGCGTCGCGATTCCTCCCGTGTCGATATTTCCGGCGAAACCGTGGAGGGGGGAGTGGAGACGAGAAAAAATAGACGAAACAACACGAAACCCCCCTACCGTCGCGTGCGGTTTGCAACCGTCCTCTTGGTAATGAACGATCGATCCGGAGCGCCACACGGAAATTATCGATTCTTTTCGGGTTTAATCTCGACTCGCGGATATGGATTCATCGGAGCGGATGTATTATTCGAGGGAGCCAGCGAATCGGAATCGCGTCGAGATACAGTCGTGTCCGGATATGCAGGATGTTAAAAAAATAACTATTCAATATAAATATGATATATGTAATACACTGTATTGAGTAAAAAAGCCATAGTAAATATAGGTCGACAGTTAAGCACATCAATTGGGATAAAATGTTATTATCTTCCTTAACCACTTGCACTATAATTTATTTTACGGTTACAGTGATTAGAACTTGATTGTCGACAATCATTTCTTAGAACAAAAAGAAAATCTAAATTTATTGTATGCTTGTATATTTCCCAATGGCTATATATCGACAGCAACAAAATAAAATTTTATTTCGCTTCAAAGGAAATGAATAATTTACATGTTTAGTAGATGTTGTTCGAAATTTTTATCACGAGTCTAACTCGTTATTATAGTGCAAGGGGTTAATCGCTTGGTATGTGATTTATTCCATTGCTACGATAAATAAAATTACTTCATCTTTGATCATTTTCTTGTAAGAAATAGAAAAATTTTATAAACATTGAAAGTAAAGACATAGAATTTTATTTAGATTTGATAGAAATACCAGGGATTAATAAATATAATATTGTTGAAGGCAAAGGAGTGACGGATTAACAAAAGCTTCAACTTCTTCTAAAATTTCAGAGACAACCATTCGCGACGACTGCAACTGATGGGTTTAAACGTGGCCATATATCCGGACACGATTGTATTCCGCGAAGAAGAATAAGAAGAATAAGAAGAAGAGCAGGGGGATATTTTTGGATAAATCGTAGAGAAGAAACATGCGACGAAATCGGCGTGTAATCCAGAACGAGTTGCTCGTCGATCCGGCACAGGATGCAGAGCCGCCGGAAACGCGGCTAAACAGGTGTTTGCGCCAGCTGTAGCTGCTATCCCTCCCCCCCCCCCCCCTCTCTATCTCTATCTCTCTCTGTGCCACGTCATTGGCCTCTCTCCTCTCTCTCACCCTCTCTTCCACACGCACACACACCCTCTATTTTCTCTCTACATATACATATATTTACGTCCCAACGGCGTTAGTCGTTGCTTTGGCGTTTCCCAAAATGTGCCAGTTATTCTCGGCGAGGTATCCTGCGCGCAATGTAATTTCTCGTATCTGTGATTTCCTTTTGGGCGAGGATAAAGAGGATCGAGTAATGCAATTGCAATCGGAGATAATTTTGAAAGAATTTTTGATTGAAGAAACAGGTGGATAGAAGGATGAAGAGATTGGGATGCGATTGAATAGAGAGACGTGTACGAGGAGACAGATATATAGATGAATTGATAAATCGATAATTAGGGAAATAGTTGGGAAGATAATTGTACATGTAGATAGATGAATGGATTGAGAAATAGCTAAGTGAATGGATGAATTGATGGGCAGATAGATAAACAGATACATGACTAGTTACATAATTGAGTAGACAGATGAACAGCCATATAGAAGAATAGATGGATGACTAGTTACATAATTGGGTAGACAGATGAACAGCCATGTAGAAGAATAGATAGACGAATAGCTACACAGCTGGACAGACGAACAGGTACATAGACGAATAGATGAATTAATAGATGAACGAATAGCTACACAGCTAGATAGACGAACAGGTACATAGATGAATAGATGAATTAATAGATGAACGAATAGCTACACATCTAGATAGGCGAACAGGTACATAGATGAATAGATGAATGAATAGATGAATGAATAGATGAATGAATAGATGAATGAATAGATGAACGAATAGATGAATGAATAGATGAATGAATAGATGAACGAATAGATGAATGAATAGATGAATGAATAGATGAATGAATAGATGAATGAATAGATGAATGAATAGATGAATGAATAGATGAATGAATAGATGAATGAATAGATGAATGAACAGCTACGTAGACAACTAAATAAATGAACAGTTTCACAGATGAATACATAAATGAATGACTAAGGAATCGCACAAGAAGCTGGATTAATAAACAAATGACCGAACAGATGAACGGATAGAAAAACAGATGATTGGATTGATAGATGACTAGCTAAATAAAACCAATAGCCAGATATATTTCAGATAGATGCATGGATGTCATATTGTATGTGCCATACTGAACTCGAAAAAATTACAAGGAGATGCTCAGAAGCAGCAGATACAATTTTATATTCACTCCAATTGGCTGGCACCGTTCGCAAGATGGAGCTAGAAACGCGACACTAAGGAGTCCGTTACGAAGCGACGTTATAGAGGGAAACTGTATTTCATTCGTCAGCGTACCAGGTACTATAATATGCAGATAAAACGCCGACGCAATTCAGCAGCACACGCCATTGCGTCCCGTTTCGTCTACCACTCCTGAATCCAATACAAATGTCGCACGGATCGCGACGGGATTCGAAGCGTATCGATAACACACACCGAAAGACCCGTGGCGGCGACGTCGGTGGCGACGACGGCGTCTGTGCGAATATCGAAAACTGCGGTGGAAATTCGGGAAAACGTTGCCACTGCTCCGTTCGGCGACGATAACGTAATAGAATTCGCGTGCCGAGCCACGCCGCCGACCGGGTTGGAAACGAGACTAAGGCAGCCTGATGAAAATGAACAGTTTATGAATTATGGATCGACCGTACGAAAGCGAGAGTGACTCCTGGAATTCTGATATCGATAGCACGGTGTTATTCCAGCGTAATTGACCCGACTCTTCGTGAACGACAATTTGACCATCGTTTTCTCCTGTCCTACTTCCTCCCAGTCTCCGTATCTGCTTAATCATTCTTGTTCATTTATGTGGGACACCCTGTATATTGTCCACGCCCCCATGTCAGATCCCAATACACAACTGCTCCGCTGTACAGAGCCAACAAATATTCATCCAACGAGGTTTATCATTGACATAATCGATGGCGACAGGATTTTCTTGGATGCATCGTTTTCACACTAAAATCCCACCGCTTGCACGAACGAGCGAATAATTCCGGAACAGCCTGACAAACAGTCGAATTAGGAACATCCACTCTGCAAAGGAAACGCTCGATCCCAATCGAACAATTCGAATCGTCAAGAGGTTCTAACCAGCAGATTTCGAGATTACAATGAAGAGAGCGACCAGAGGAACAGAGAGAGAGAGAGAGTGAGAGAGAGGGAGAGAGGGACTTGATCGAATATCGGGGCGACGGGGTCACAAAAGCCGGCAAAGTTCATCGCACTAACGAAGCCTGCGCGTTTTCGTGATTAGCGCATCGATAAATGGACGAGGGACCACCGTCAGGCGCGTGTGCTCTGGCCGACGAGCAATTTTCAAAATTTCGCGACCGACAATTCACCGGTCGACGACGCGTCTATCGATGTCATCGAGTGTCCCGGCGAATCGTTCTCGCCGGCAGACGGGCGCAATTGATCGTCGACACGAGGACCACCCACGCTTTTTTTTCACCGTGGCACAGCACTCGGCTCGCTCGGCCGAAAATTTGGTTCGCTGGCGTTTCGACAATGTGGAGGAATTTTTGCCATCCATTTGCACGCTCCCCTCGCGATTATTGTTGCACGACTTCGTGTACAGTAAACATTTCTTGCTGGCTGAAACGTATCAGATTTTTATTTTCGATCTTGACGAGCTAAAATTTTTTTTGATGTTTTATCAGCCCGTTCGGATGGTCGGACAGAAAAATGTTTCCTATCAAAGTTAATCAATATTTAACCGACAAGAAATTGCAATTTTTTAAACTAAAAAAAAATCGATTTTCAACAAAAAAATCAAGGTCGCTGTCACATCTTTTCATGGAACTGGGTATTTTTAACTTCATAATACTGTAGGCAACGTCGAAACGAATTCAACGACCTGCTATACAATGACTTTCAGATGACCTTGAAAGATAATATCGCCATGAATCAATTGCCAGAATATTTGAAATATTTCGGCCCAGCTCATAATGCTGCAATTGTAAAAACATACTGAATTACAGTTTTTGGGGATCAGTGGATCGGAACATATGGTCCAATTCGATGGCCAGCTCGCTCGCCGGATATGACCCCTTTAGATTTTTATCTTTGGGGATATTTATAATCGATTGTGTATGAAAGACCTGTGGATAATATGGAAAATCTTAAAGAACGCATAATTCAAGCGTGTAGAAATGTAAAAAGAAGTTCTCTCATGGAAGCTGCACATAAGACTTTGTTACATAGAGCAGAACTTTGCGTTACACAAGATGGGATGCAGTTCGAAAATTTAATTTAATTATTAATTAATTACATGTACACGTTTAACATTCGTGTTTTCAATGTGGCTCCGTATAAATTTGGTTTTTTTGTGAGTTAAGTTCTGAAGCAATGTTTACGTTCATTTGTTTACCTCTAAATGCGTGGCGTTACTATTACGCACCGTCGAAATATTTCAAATATTCTGGCAATTGATTCATGGCGATATTATCTTTCAAGGTCATCTGAAAGTCATTGTATAGCAGGTCGTTGAATTCGTTTCGACGTTGCCTACAATATTATGAAGTTAAAAATACCCAGTTCCATTAAAAGATATGCCAGCGACCTTGACTTTTTTGTTGAAAATCGATTTTTTTTTAAATTTTAAAAATTGCAATTTCTTGTCGGTTAAATACTGATTAACTTTGATAGAAAACATTTTTCTGTCCGACCATCCGAACGGGCTGAAAAAACGTGGGGACTAATTGGCGCCGCACCCTGTAGATAGGTGGATAAATAATTAAATAAATAGACGACTGGTTGGAGAAATACATAGGAAGTAGACGGACAGATTCATAGATAGATAGACAAATGTATTTGAATGGTCTTGATAGGCTAGTCAAAGTAAACAATGGAAAATAGTCAAGCTTAAGGTATTGCAAGTTTAGAAATAAAAAAGAGTACTATCTTTAAATTCTTTCATTGTTGTCGCTGTTTCGAATTTCTCCTGGTACTTTTTGTCATAAATGCACGGAGTCTAGGGGAACAATCGATATCAGTATTTCCCTTCTCTGGGTTCAGACATCCTTATTATCCTTATCGCGAACGCTAGCTTTGGATAGCATAGGAACAGTATATAACAGTTCTGTCTTTGTTCCCGTCGCGTCGTTCCTATAAATATCGACGATATGCTCCCGCAAGATTAATGATCCTATCGGTAACTAGATAGCGACTCTTGGTCAATTGCAGCTGCTTCGCGTTCGAATACATTCGCAGATTGTGCACAGAAAGTTTCTCTGTTAACTATCCTCGTGGTATAATGCTTTTAGAAAATTGCTGTACACCATCGAGATCTTCTAGAAAGAAATACTTGCTGTATTTCGAACAGAATCTACGCGACAGCAACATTATTCGTTTCTTTCAAATTAAAATTCTATTTCCAATGTGGTCAACGTTTAAACAGATTTAACCTTCCGTCGGTCGCAACTGATCTGAGAGGCACAGCGCGGTTATTTGGGTACATCTGCCCCCCACCAGGCAACATTGTCATTTGGCAGTTTGGAGTGCTAAGGGTTAACTGTTCCGCAATCTGCAAAAACAACCCCTATGCAAATCCCTTGAATTTCGAACCGGGACTTATCTCAAAAGACAACGTCACGAATTTCTATCGAACGAAACATCTAACGGGTAATTAAGAAAATGCGTATATAAATAGTTGTGCACGTTTCCAACGAGAAAATAAATTCTCCAACGCAACATCCGAGCTACATCAATTTCAAAAACTAGTTCAGTTTGCAAGGAGTGGAGCGCCCGAGTGTATACAACTTCCGCCTCGACTCCGGGCCCGTTCAAAAAATATTTGCACGCGAATCCACAGTCTATAAGAAAGAAGACGAAACCGTGAGAGGTTCGAGCAGCTTCGTGAAAACTGCTGGGAACATTGGAAACTCTTTCTCTCGTAAACATTCTCAGCTAATAGCGGCTATTTATGAACCCGGGCGGTAGACCGTCGACGAGAAATTGCAGAGCCTACTTCCGTTCCAAATATCGTAGCGCCGGTTTAAAAAAAAAATGAAAAACGGAAGAAAAAGAGGGAAAAGGAGACAGGAAAAAAAACTCGTTTGCGTATAAAGGGTCGCGTCGATTCAACGAGTCCTCGGAAACTGGAGCAACAGTTGCACCGAGCGAGAGAGAGAGAGAGAGAGGAGATTAGCCGATACCTTTTAGAACCAGAAACGGGCGTCGTTGCCAATGTGCCCGGCGAACGAGACTTTTTCCAACGAATCATTTGCCGGCACGGGACCGATCTCCGTGCAGGTCCGAGGACAGGTGTGCAGCAGTATCGCCGCCGGAAATAATTAACCGGCGTTAACTAGCCGGTAATGATGCACGCTGTGTCTCGGTCCGATTTACGCGCTGAAACGAAAGTCCTGATTTAATTACGGAATCGCTCTTTCTACAATTTTTACCTTTCATCTCACGGATTGTGTTACCACAATTTCCCGATGGAAAGATATCTCTGTTTCATTTTAAAAACGCAGAATCGCCTCTGTGGTCTTTGATAATTGCCTCAGCCGCTGTGATGTTCTACTATTTTTAATTGTTTTATGGAGAACGGTGTTGAAAGCAAGGTGCAATGTTACATGAATAAATTCTTCACGGAGAACTGAATAAAAAGCACTGTATACAAATTTCTCACTGACGGCTTGAATTTCGAGAAAATCGAATTTGAAATTTCAACATCTTCGGTGTGATTCTTGAGTACTGCGTTCAGTTGATTTTCAAACTCGAATTTTCTCAGAACCTATGGCCCCCGATCGAAGAACTGAATGTTACAATTTTTACGAATTTGAAATTTCAACATCTTCGATGGGATTCTGAAGCACAGCATTCAGCTGATTTTCAAACTCGATTTTCTCGAAACTTATGACCCCCGATCGAAGAACTGAATGTTACAATTTTTACGTATTTTTGTGTGAAGAATACGTCGCTGTTTATTGTAACCACATATGTGTAGGGAGTGTAGGGGATGATACCGTACCGAATACTACGACGATAGAAACGGTAACGACGCGACGATCTGTTAAACAACATTATTGATTCCGTCTTTCAGAATAGATAATAAATACGACGTGTGCTATTCGAGACGTAAATTGTAAATCTCGGACGGAGATTGAGACGTAAAAAGTGTAATCGATTGTATTTGTTGCGTTTCTCTAGTTAAATTATATATATTTTCATATTTATCGTCTTTGATCCTATATAAGTGGTCGTATCGAGGAGCAATAGCGATTGAAAAGACATCCGGTCCGTGGTGTCGGTCATTTATCGTTATTCTTCCGTGGGTAGACCGAGTCTTGTTCGATTAATCGTTTATCAAATCGCCGTACGAGGCACGTTGCACCGTTGTCCGAATCTATTTTCGAAATGACCGTGCGCACCGATATCCCCTTGACACCCCTGGTGCCGCGTCTCTGTCACCGGGGGCT
Source organism: Sphecodes monilicornis (assembly GCA_913789915.3). NCBI lineage: Eukaryota > Metazoa > Arthropoda > Insecta > Hymenoptera > Halictidae > Sphecodes > Sphecodes monilicornis. The sequence goes on along the minus strand of OU565290.1, from coordinate 27,104,874 downwards.
CTGAAACAAAGTTATTGACACACGGACGCCGCTTGTCAGCGTCGAACAAAGACGAGAGAGAAAATATTGTTCGAGCTGTTCGGTGAACCGTGACGAGTCGAATCGATTCGCGTGGTCGGTTCGTAAAAACGTCACCGTTCTGGGAAGAACAAGCCAGTTTCAAAGGGTGCTTCCCAGCTTTCCGCCTGGCCTGTGTCCTCTTCGATCGCGCGATAAAGGATTATTACGTTATCGGGGCGAGCGCGACGGTGAACAGATCTCTCTCTCTCTCTCTCTCCCTTTCTCTTTTACTCTCTTTCACTCTATCTTTGCGTGTCTCTCTTCCACTGCTCTGTCGGTCAATAAAACATCGCGACCATGTTTTACGACGGACCGTCGAGCGTGTTCGCCCTTTTCATACGGGTCGATAGTTCACGGTACGAGGACGCTGACGGATTCCGACTGCCCCCCCCCCCCCCCCACCGACCCTCGACGACGACGAATCAGTTAACGGGGACTCCGCTGTGCCCCATTTTCGATGATACCACAGATCCAGCCGTGAAACACATAGGAATTATTCAAGGAAAATACCAAATCTTCACGCGTTTCAAAATATGAGACGAAATTTTCCGTAGACGAATAGTAGTCTGCTTTTTAGTAGACGTGATTTTAGTCAACTATAACTTTGAAAGTGGTACGCACTTTTCTATAAGAAAATTGTGAGGCACTCTCTAAAGTAGGTCCTTTCAAATAGTGAAACAATTTTTGAACTGGTCTTGTGGTTTCTGAGAAAAAAATTCCGAAAAATCATTTTTTCTTACGCTCTCCTAACTGTGAGTAACTCGGGAACCATTCTCTGGGAGATCATTCACAATTTCGGAATTGGGAAATATTTGTGAATAAAAAAATTGTGAGCTGCTCTCTAAAATATACCCTTTGAAATGGTGAAACAATTTTTGAATTGGTCTTGTGGTTTCTGAGAAAAAAAATTCCGAAAAATCACTTTTTCTTACGCTCTTCTGGCTGTGAGGAATTCTGGAACCATTCTCTGGGAGATCATTCACAATTTCGGAATTGGGAAATATTTGTGAATAAAAAAATTGTGAGCTGCTCTCTAAAATATACCCTTTCAAATGGTGAAACAATTTTTGAACTGGTCTTGTGGTTTCTGAGAAAAAAGACGTGATTCTAGTCAGCTATAACTTTGTAACTGGTACGCACTTTTCTATAAGAAAATTGTGAGATAATCTATAAAGTAGGTCCTTTCAAATGGTAAAACAGCTTTTGTGCTAGATCTTGTGGTTTCCGAGAAAAAAAATTGCCAAATATCACTTTTTGTTGGATAAGGTAAAATTTGAGGTTATTCCCTATTGTCTTAGTGTGTATGTGTTCAAACGTTGGTATGCCTGCGATTAACGTTAGAGGTGCGTATGCCGGTCGATGAATTTGAAAACGACCGAGCCCCAGTCGATCGAAATCGTTTATGACAAACGGTCACGATTTTGTACGAGTTATTGAGCGCGTAGAGACAATAGAATTGTACACCCTGTGTTTCACTATTTCCGTGAAGTTATATTAACCCTATGCCCTCGGAAATATTTTAACTCCAAAAATCAAACTTTTTTTTCGATCGAGAATATTTCCATTCTATAGGATTTTTTTCATTTTGGAGAAATGAAAGTGATATAATACCTCATACAATACTTAAATATTTGGTAAATAATTTATTGAATATAAATTTAATAATATATACAATATTTAGAATAATGGTATAGCAATTTTTAGTGGTGCCTCAGAGTCACCACTCGAGTGCTAAGGGTTAAATACTACTTTTTCGTTCGCTTCCAAAAATCTTTCGGGCTTTTTCTATTATCCAACCTTTACACTTTTCCTTACGGTACTCTAAACTCAACGATTGAGAAATCACTCTTTGAAAGATCAACCGTAACTTCGCAATCGAGGAACATTTTTAAACAAAAAAATTATGAGATACTATCTAAGATATAGTCTATCAGATAATTGAAAATAGTGTTTGAATAAAGTCGTACGCTTTTTCAGGTGAAAATTCCCATAATTCATTTTTATAAAGCTCCCGAATTGAGCATGACCATTAACAGCGTGTTAAAGACCGTCTCTCCGGTAAGAGTCCATGAAACTCGTGTGTCCAGGACCATGTGGGAGTACGATCAGTTTCGAGCCATTGCGAATTCATTGGCGACACGTGGAGCACACCCACGAGCCACCTTAGCTGGCCCTTCTCGTCGGTGAACCTGGATGGCCTCTGTGAAGAGGTGATTATTAAAGCATCGACTGCGGAGGTGGAACCGTCTTTCTGGGTTTCGGATGAATCTTTGATAATCTGTGCTCGCCCGATCTTTTGTACGGCTTGGAATTTAGGATCGGGACCTCCGAGTTGCTACAACGATGAGTTTCGATCAAGCACTCTTTACTTCAAGAATAAGTACAAGCTTTTTATCCCATTATATAAAAGAATGAGCTACAGGTGAAAATATTTTCTTGCAGAAAAAATTGATTGCTCCTGTGGAGAAAACATCGTACCGTTGAATTTTTCAACCTTTACACACGCGTGTATGCCGAGAGTCGCCCAAACAATTTTACCGTTCTGCTACTGTGAATAATTTTGAATGCAATTAATACTCCCGAAATATATGAAATAAATTTTTACCGAACACAACACGTTTCCCTTCTTTAATTTACACACCGAACTCCTCAGCAAACAATTTTGTTTCAGAAAATTTATTCGACCTATCAAAAAGTATGCTAAAAATAATCCCCGTCCGCTAAGGGTTAATGTTCATACATTATCGTTCACATTTTTATGTCCCAGTTGTTTGCAATTGGACTTAATAAATCTATAATAAAACTTAATAAAACCGAATAAATGCAAAAAGTTTGCAATTGACTTAAACTAAGTCGCCATATTGAAAAAGCTATCGAAGCAAGACCGCCATGAAGCTAGTTTACGCTGTTACAAATTTGTGCGGAAGGCTCACCGTAGTTTTGCACTGTCGAAAACCGAAAATATAATAAACGCTCGCTTCGTCAACGCAAGATATCTACCAGAGCAGCCGCCGAAATACGTGCTTTATCTGGCAGCTTCGAACAAGCAAGCGGTATCGTCAGCCATCTTGCTGAACTTTCGGCAGTCAGGTTTGCTTGTACAGTATAGCTGTATAGTACATGTACAGGTACAGGTCCGTTTTACTTTTTGTTGTTATCTCCAGCTTCTTTCCCACTTGTAAACACAACTAATTTCTGCTTGAAAGCCCGGTTTATCGCCGGTCATATGACTACGCTTCGCCTTTTATGATCCGCCTTTACAACTTCTGCCGGCCACGCTACTCACGATCTTATCATTGCAAAGGTATACGATGGGCGATGGTTGTATACTATTATTAAATGTAAACAAAATTCCAATGGAACTCCCGTGTACCTTTACTGTTGCTCGCCACCACGGTATCGATACATGCATGGTAAACATAGTAAACACATGCACAGTTCATGTTTCAATAGTTGCCACTCCCTTTCTGTGGATTCTTGATAGCTGTCTCAATGGAGGCATTCATTCGATGACAGTGATGGGAGCTTCTTTGTCAATGGAAAATTAGGCTTCTTTTTATAACCAGAATTTGTTGTTTGATAATATCATCATTTTCGGATAATTCAATATTTTCAAAAATTGTTGACACCAACTGAGAAACCACCCTCTAAGAAATATTGTTGAATTAAAAAATTATGCGACACTCTCTAAAGTATACCCTTTCAAATGGTGAAAGAATTTTTGAAGCAGTTCTTGTGGTTTCTGAGAAAAAAAATTCCGAAAAACCACTTTTTCTTATGCTCTACTGACTGTCAGCAACTCAGGAACCGTCCTCTGGGAAATCATTCACAATTTCGGAATTGGGAAATATTTGTGAATAAAAAAATTGTGAGCTGCTCTCTAAAATATACCCTTTCAAATGGTGAAACAATTTTTGAATTGGTCTTGTGGTTTCTGAGAAAAAAAAATCCGAAAAATCACTCTTTCTTACGTTTTTCTGACTCTGAGCAACGCAGGAACCATTCTCTGGGAGATCATTCACAATTTCGGAATTGGGAAATATTTGTGAATAAAAAAATTGTGAGCTGCTCTCTAAAATACACTCTTTCGAATGGTGTAACTATTTTTGAAGCAGTTTTTGTAATTTCTGAGAAAAAAAATTCCCAAAGATGACTTTTCCTTAGCTGTTTCTGACTAAGCAACCGAGCGATTGAGAAACCCTACCCTGGAAAATCAACCACAATTTTGCAACTGATAAATATTTAAAAAAAAAAAAATCAAAAAGTACTCTTTAAAATATACCCTAGCAAATACGAAAACAGTTTTCAAACAAAGTCTTACAGTTTTTAAGACAAAAATTCCCAAAAATCGCTCTCGTTCCAACCTTCTCAGTGAACAACTACTAGTTTAACCATAACTTCACGATCAAGGGATAGACTTTGAAACAAAACAAAATGGAGTATTATGGCGCACGTGACTGTACACGAAGTAAATTGGATTCGCGCATAGTTAACCACTCTATAGTAAACGCGACCGGGAACGACAAAGATAGACAAAGTAGAGAAAAAGACGGATTCAGGGAACAGAGGGAAGCAAAGAGAAGATCAACGAGCGAACAGAGACGCAAGGATCGAGGAAAGAGAGATGGATCACGACGAGGAACAAGCGACGCGATGCCAGAGGCAGAGGGGAGCCCAGTGTGAGTTGTCGCGTTTATTTTGAGCCGACGAAGGCTAAATGCCGGATTGCGCGGTCGCAAATTCCCGGCGATTCGACGGCCTTTTCTCCTCTCTCTCTCTCTCTCTCTCTTTCTCCCTCCCTTTCCTCTCCTCTCGCCCGGTTGACTCTGTTTCCTCTCCTCTCTCTCTCTCTCACTCTCGTCGATGTACCGTAATCACTCTCGCTATCCTCATTTTCTCTTTGCCCGTTGCCGACACCCATCGCTCGTTAATTACCGATTTCATTAGCTTATAACCCGGCTGGGGATAGACTCGATCGATTACTGGGAAAACTCCGCTTTCAAGCTGAGAGAGAGAGAGAGAGAGAGAGAGAGAGAGAGAGCTCATTCGCAAGCCTAGATGCAAATATGATCTTACATTGGATCGTTGGCGGATCGTCGGTTTGCGAAAGGCGTTTATGGGTTCCTTCAGCACGTTTTGCTGCAAATTCGACGATCGTAGGATTAAATTTTAGTTCGTGCCGTACAACAACGGAGACATTCCACAGAATGTTACAGAATTGTAAAACAATTTTGCAAAATTGAATAAGAACATGATAGCTTAAAGAGTGCTGCGAATTCGACGATCATATTATTAAATTTTAGTTCGTGTCGCACTGCAGCGGAGAGATTCCACAGAATGTTACAGAATTGTAAAACAATTAAATAATTAAATAAATAACAATTTTGCAAAATTGAATAAGAACATGATAGCTTAAAGAGTGCTGCGAATTCAACGATCATATTATTAAATTTTAGTTCGTGTCGCACAGAAACGGGGACATTCTGTAGAATGTTACAGAATTGTAAAACAATTTTACAAAATTGAATAAGAATATGATAGCTTAAAGTAGAGTTGGGCAATTTTGCCTCAATTGAGGCAAAACCGTCCCCACCGTAGCGCTAACTGTCCCCTTCCAGCAAGCGCCGTACGGTGGAACAACGAAGACACGAGATATCAGTAAACGCGACGAACGTGCGCGTTGTATGAAAAAGAGGTTGGAGGGGGGAGCAAGCGTTTGAGGAGCCCCAACCGTGCCCAGCTCTGGCTTCAATAATACTGCAAATTCGGCGATCATAGGATTAAATATTAGTTCGTGTCGCACTGCAACGGAGAGATTCCACAGAATGTTACAGAATTGTAACAATTAAATAATTAAATAAATAACAGTTTTACAAAATTAAATAAGAACATGACAGCTTAAAGAGTGACGATAGTGTCCTGTCAGAAATGAAATGATGTGCGCCATAATTCGACGCTCGAGTGAAATTTGTATGTCTACAGGGGTAGATAAGCAGTTCGCTGGTTAAGGGTTGATTGGTTTAGCCGAGTGGACGGATTGTAAGGCAACTGTGTACGATTTATCCAGCTTGTCCACCCCAGCTGGTGGTTTGCGCCCTATTTATTTTCAATGGAAATACGGTGTAAATGCTAAAGTGCTCCAGGGTGCTGCTCCGCAACCCTAAACTGACTTAACGCTACCCCTGGATCGGGACACGATCCAGCTCAAGGATTTTGGTGTTGCGACACGCGTATTTTTATTCTAATAAAATCGCTAAGCTCCGCATCCCTGTGCATTTATAGACTGCATAAACACATTCTTCACAAAAAAACCAACAACGTATATTAAAACACACAAAAATTATATTTTTATAAATTCATATATTATACGTACACAATGTCAGCATATATTCTTCAAGCAGAGGATAACATTTCATAATTGTTATAATCTTCTAACATCGAGGAATATTTGTTGGCAATGAAACATTTTTCTGCTAGCTGACATTGTACGAAACGCGAATTGTGAAAGTGCAAATTTGCATAGAGATCCACAGTTTGCCTGGCAAATATGTGAATTAGTGTCTCTACGAGGTAATATTTTTAACAAAGTGCAAACACCATTACTGCAGACAACATCAGTTAATGTGAAAGATGTTTATCGAACACCTTAAATCAATATGTAAACCTAATATGAGTAAATGTCTCTGAATCGATCATTACTAGCGCGACTCGACATTTTCAGTTCAAAGTTCAAAATTTGGAGTGCAAAGAATTAATAAAGAAGCGTGCTAATTATTTCCAGTCGAAGCATCTCGATAACGTCAATAATTGTGACAGAAATAATCTGAAAAAGGGTCACGGTGGTCCACAGTAGTAGGTTCAGCGATAAATTCCATTTACCGAATATGTATCGTCGCAATCGCAAGAAAATCGCGATGTAGCGATGATCACACGGGGACCTCTCCGCGTCGCAGAGATCGCATAATAAGAGAAAGTTTGACGCGGTTGCTATGGAACGCGAGCTAAAGCTCGATCGGAGGATCGGAGGACGGATAGTCGAGGCGGAATTTGTTAAAGAGAGCAAGATCCGCGAAAGACGGGAACGCGGAGAGCGAAAACAACGGCGAAGCGCGGGCTAAATCGCGATATGTACCATCTTCCCGTTGAATCACAATCGACAAACCCAATGACTCGGTTCCATTGACACTGACACACTGACATCGTTTCGCTGTACGACACAACCTTCGAAAGCCGCGTTTCGTTCGACGCTCGTGCCTCGCCGAGCCGCGCTAATCTCCTTGAACGGATTGACAGAGGCTGCTGCCACCGACTGCTAACTCGACAGACAGAGTCGTCGCTTCAACGGATGCATTCTACCTCCGCCATTCCGCTACCGTGTCTGCTGACAAACTTCTCTAGTCGAAATTAGCTTCTATGAAATTCCCGGCAAAGGTTGCAATCTGACATACAGTCACTCCCATTAATATTCGGACACTCTTAAAAGGACGATAACTTGTTTAATATTGGACCATACGACTTGGACTTTTTTGAGAAGTTAGAATAATTAGTTTACTACATGACGTGAAAAAGAAATTTTGAAACAATTGCAATTGGTCGGTATTGCAGAGAAAATACTAAAAGTTGTGTTTTACCATATTTTTGTGTGGCTTATATTGAAAATTTAAAACATCCATTTTGTTGATCTGTATCGATTGTATATGAGGCGTACGTGATAGAAGGGAAAGATTCGTTTAGGATACTTTCCCTTTTTCCAGAAAGTATGCACTGCGTGCTGCCGAACTCGAGTGCGGGCAATAAAACTGACGATTGCCAGAGCTTCGGTCGCCGCGGGAACACTTACTGATCTTACGCGTTTCTCGGAAAGGACTTTCCCACGATGCCTTTGAAACGCGTAGAGTTTTTTCTAGCCTGGTTGTCGTTGGGACGATTTTCGGCGAAATCTCACTCTTGAGAATGATCCACATCTGGATCGAAACGTCGAGTATTTAATTTGCAAAATTGCTATTGTACTACTGATCGAACCTGTGCGCCGAAACCATCACACATTTATTCTAAAATTTCGATCGAAAAATATATCAAATTTAGCTTCTTCTGATGAACTTGCGGAAAATATTAACCCCTCGCCCTATAACACTCGCCTCTATAGAGACTCGTGACGAAGATCAGAGTGTAATACAGGGTTATCTAAAAGTACCTTTAAGATGTTGAATATCTGTCAAACGCCATGTTTGTTTCTTGTCACTTTCTTGTATTTCTAACTTACACTGATAGACAATTTTAACAATGGAGTCGTACACGATTGAAGAGCGTGCTAAAGTTATTAAAATTTATGAAATAAAAAAGTGTTAAAAGCTGCCGTTTTCATTGTATCAAGGAATTCAATTGTAATTTCTCCAAAATATTTTTTGAACGCTATTCAGTAAATCAATGCTTCTAGTTGCTGAAAGAGAGTGAAGCTGTTTGGTACAATTTAAAAAAAAACTTATTCCAATTTAATCAGCGTTCGAATACTTGTGAATGGCCTTGATTGACCTTGGACGACCTTGGTCACAGTCGAATAGCCTTTAAAAAAAAAAAAGAAAAAAAGGGTTAAGTATAAAACCGCGCGGACAAGCGGGAAGGACGCGGTCTCCATCATCGTGCAAGATTTAAGTAGGCTGCCATTTTCTCGGCGCGACATTCAAATATTATGGTTGACTTGGTGACTCGTTAAATATTAAAAAGTATAATATTGGCTTTACGGCCTTCGGAACGGGGCGAACGTTTCCTAAAGAGATGCGACGACTGCGAAAATTCCCGGTGTGCATTATTAATTCGAGAAATATAACGGGAATCGATCGGTCGTCGTAAGAACCGACGCTCTCCGGTTACTTCGACGAAATACTTCTATCTCCCTCCCACACGCCAACACACCAACACACACGTTCTATCCATCTTTCTCGAAGTATTCGCGAATTTTACTACCGGGAACGACGAGCAGAACGTGTAGATATCGCGGAGGCGGTTTCACAACGAAATTGCCAGAATTCGGCGAATATTTCGGGGGTGACCTAAATTAATGGCACGGCTCCAAGTAAATATGAAAACAGTGATTAAGGGACGGTAAACTCTAGGAACTGACGGAGAATTATCTAGCGGATCGTATATCCCCGAGAATAGACACAATTAATTGAGATCCTCCTTCCCTCCACCCCCCACTCCTCCTCTCTTCAGCGTAAACGAAACTTCTTGCTTTTCCCTTCGCCCATTGCGAACCGAGTCCGCGAATTCGTTATACCAGCTGTTTCGAACAGCGTTCTCCGCGAAAGAATGGAATCACGGATAAATCAGAACACGCTGGACAGTTTAATCTAGACCTCGTTGCGCACCGCTGCGGATATTACGGATTTCGCGGAACAAATTCATCGATTAAAGTTTCTGCTACCTCGCTGCGGTAAGATTGCCGATTTTTCTACCGCAAGACTTTCCTGCGAAATAAAACGTTTGTGCACAGTTTAGAAGAAAAGCAAAGCAAAAATTGTTCTTTACGTCCCTCCCAAAATTCCACAGAACAATATTGGGATCTGACAATTTTAGTGGCGCCGTCTGTTGGCGAAAAGTAGAAATACTCTAAGCTTGGCTTGGCTTATAACAGCTTACAGTGTTAGCAGGTGTTAATTACAGTATAAACTTACAGTGTTTACAGGTGTTAATTAAAAATAACGTTATGGAAGCTCCAATTTTTCCACCGCGTAGCAAAAAAAATTTTGATTACTGTGCAGTGAAAGATTGTGATAGTAGAGCGAGCAGAAAATTGTTGCTCCGTTTCCACACTTTGAAATAATGTGAAAAGAACTGCTTGAAATTTATAAGACCTCCATTTCTAAAATATAAGAAACAATTTCGTAAAGAACAGTCTGTTTTAACAGCTAAAATATCAAAAGCTAGAGTGCATATTGAAAGATCTAACCAGCGTATAAAGACTTCCAAAATTCTTGGTTCAGTGATGCCTGTGGCATTGGTGCCTCTAATAGAAGATATTTGTACAATTATTTGTGAAGTAATTACTATGTCCTCACCAATTCTAAGCGATTATAACTTTATGAAATTATAATTGTAAATTTAGAAGGTATATTAACACGTTGACTGCCAGGCGCATTTTCCATGGTTTGCCCAAGACGCCAACGTGAATTTTTCATTATGCGATGCATATTATGTTGAAATATTATGTACAGCAAATAAAGTGTTCAGTCAGTTTGGTGTTCGTCGTCAAAATTCTCTCCAGAAGTTTCACCGTTCGTTTAAAAGCACGCGATCGCATCAACCGGCGCGCGAAAATGAGCGGCGGTCTCTTTGATGGTGGTCCGATAGAAAATGGTTTCTCCGTTCAGCTTGTACAAAGTGATTCCGTGTGCTCCGACTTTGTTTATCCGGGATTCAAAAGTAGGGAACATCGACGAAAGCAGAGAAGCAAAACAAATGATAGAAACAAAACAAAAAAAAGAAACCAACGGCCAGTGAAAACTTTTCGAATTAGTCGATGGACCATCGGACTGACCTAACTCGGTCAAAGTTCAAGAGCGAACGACCCCCGGAGTCTTCGAACGCGATTTTTCCTGGCGTCTAGGAGCGTTTCTGCTCGGAAATTCGAGTTCACGAGACAGAGAGAGAGAAAGAGAGAGACAGAGAGAGAGAGAGAGATTAGGATAGAGACTAGGACAGATACTAGGAGAGAGAGAGAGAGAGCTGCGCTTTTCTTATCCGTTGCCGATAACGATTACGCAACGTTGAACGTAAGAGGAGAACGAGAGACTCTCCGGCACTGAGGGAATCTTCCTAGAATATTTGACAGCCTCCAACAGAAGATAATAATCGTTCCAGGGAACGTTAAACACCGGTCGATCGGTTGTCCGGGAGTTTAATATCCGATATCCGGTATTTAATAGCTGCTCATAACAGTAACTTCAGTTACGGAACTCTCCGGGAAGTTGATAAACCAACGCGATTTTTGGTAAAGCGATTCAATTTCGTTTTAGACTGTGAAATGAAAAATATCAATAGTTACAGGGTGTAAAGAAATGTCTGGTCTTGACTGCCATAGGCGTGTTTTACATCTTCGGTTCGATGGGAATCTTTAAAAGAAAATTGCCGCAAAATTGTCCTTGACCTTGAATTTCTACGTCGTACGTTGAATTTTTGATTGCATTGTATTCTACGCGTCATGGAAATGAAAAGTGTCAACCATTTGTCAAAACTCAGTAGTTCTCATACAAAATAATAGCAAAGTTTCATTATTACACCGTGACGTGTAAAATAGCATGTAATAAAAAATTTGACATTGAAATTCAAGGTCAAGGACAATTTTGCGGCAATTTTCTTTTACAGATCTTCATCGATCCGAAGACGTAGAATACGTCTATGGCAGCCAAGATCAAAACATTTCTTTACACCCTGTACATTATTTTCAACTTATTATAATTGTTCCAAAGAGCAAGATACGTTTACTCGGCTCTTGTTTCTTACAATCTTAAAAACACTAGATTGCGAATTTGATGCATTTATGACAAAAAATGTTTAGACAAAAAATAAAACAGTACAAATTGGGACGGAAAAAGATTTAATAATACCGTCACATTATTCTAAATCGATTAAATTCATTTGAGGGTGAATACTCGTATCTTTAGGTAAAACAAAATTTGTCTATCTGTATTGCCACAAACTAGAGTGAGATAGGAATTAATTTTCTTTTATAAAATGTTTAATTGGCTAAAAATAATACAACAATATTTTTAAATTCTTCTAACGTCTTTGCTGTTTTAAATTACACCTACTCATTTTTCTCACATATACATAAAATCCGCCGTCTACTTATATTACTTGATTTACCGTTTCCCACATCTGACGCAAATGATAATTATTTCGCGTGAAGATTCACAGTGCAATATTGACTCCGCAGGTGTCATGGGACCAGTGACGCGTTAAACACTGACGAACTTAAGCTCGATCGAAGAAATGTTTTCGCTGCGTGATCGAAGATTTCTCAATGATCGTTTCGTTCGAACGTGCGTCCCGTTGTTCGTCATTTCCTTGTGTACGATTAATGAAATCGCGTAAACGCCGGCTATAGACTGGTAGAGGATACACACAGTCGGCGAAGTGGGGGAAATTTGCGTCACGGTTTTCGTTCGATCGTTCGCGTGTCTGGTTTCCCCGTTTCGCCACGGTCTAGCGTACGATTTCGTCGATCGGTGCGCGCTCGTCGATCGTTTATCGCGGCTGCTTAACGCTCGTTTAGACGCCACGCTCGTGGTAAACACGCGACAAATTCGAATGCGAACAGAGCCCCACTTCCTTTTTCTCTATCCGTTTGTTTATCGGCGTTTTTTCCTTAAATCAATACGTTCGCGCGATTAGGCTGCGATTTACACGCGTCTTCTGCTTTCCTGAACACCGCAAACACGACAATGTTTCAGAATCCGACTATTTCCGAGACAATTTTAATTTTTGAATATTCACGAAGTTGCTGTTTAGACATAACTAGACTGCGGATCTTTATGCAAAATAAAAATTCCCTCCACTAATTGCAAGATATACAATTTACATAGACACTTATTTCTTGTTCCAATCATTTTAATCAGCTGAAAGTAATACAAGATTTTCAGATTTCTTAAATGTTTCCACAGTTTTGTATTTCGTTTATACATTTTTGTCATAAATGCTTAAAATCCACAGTCTAGATATAACTTTCCAGAATATTTGAAAGAAGAAACAGGTAACAATGTATGAATTGTTACAATTTTTTAAAGGCCACTTTAGATGATTCTTATCCAGGCACTTAAACTTCGTGATGTGATTAAAGGAAGGAATAAACAACGACGAGAATGAAATAATTGTAGATTTTATGCATTTTCGGCAAAAACGAGAGCTGGTGCAAAGAGAGAAAATCAAAGACATAGAAATCACGTAGGCTATATATTATTATATATTATTAGACTATATATTATTATATATTATTAGACTATATATTAGACTATATTATTAGACTATATATTAGACTATATATTAGACTATATTATTAGACTATATTATTAGACTATATATTAGACTATATTATCAGGCGGCAACCGCGCTGGATCTTCCGGCTAACGGCCGTCACGGGGATGTTTATGTGAAACAGATGAGTGAAAGTTTGGAATGACTTTATGAGAAAGAAAGAGAAAGAAAGAGAGAGATAGCGACGAGTGCGTTGCACAAGGATTGGGACTCTGCCCTGAAGGAGCTGGCCACGGAGTGGGGAAGGCACGGGGGTGTCTTCTGGTAAGAGGACTGTGTTAGACCACTCAGCACTTACCCCAGAACCGTGAAAGAGCAGAGTCGCGATTACTAATTTCTAACACATACTATATTACATTATATAGACGTATTTATTTTTTTTCTTGATAATTACAACCAGGTATGAAAAGAATACAATAGAATTTTTGAATTTTGTTCATATTTAGTTTGTAGAGTTTATTTGTTGTATATGTTTTACTCATATGTAGACCTAACGTTGTCATAAATCTCTTATGAGATTTTCTCAATAAAAAAAAAAAAAAAACATTTCAGCTACTCAATGTTCACATTACAAATTGATCCAAGTAGGAAACATTCATTGAATATAACACTAGGTTTACGGGACCCGTAAAAATGACGGGTTCTAACATTTTCAATTTACGATTGTTTAGATTGTAAAAATACATCCATGAGAAATTAGTCAACAAATTTATTTCTGGGTATATATTCTTTACAAAATGGCTAAAAATTTGAACAGACTTATTCTTGTCATTTTTAGACTGTTATGTAAAATATTCACTCTTAACGCGTTGACTGCCAGGCGCATTTTCCATGGTTTGCCCAAGACGCCAACGTGAATTTTTCATTATGCGATGGATATTATGTTGAAATATTATTTGCAGCAAATAAAGTGAGTTATAAAATTATTTTTGTATGTTCTATATTGCATTAATTTCTTCAAACCATTATAGTAACAATGGTATTATTGAAAAATTTATCAGTATCCATATTTACTCTAATTATGTACTTTTATTATTTGCTGCGTCACCGGTCACCGGTTGCCCCCACGGCAGTCAACGTGTTAATGCTCCGTAAACCTAGCGTTAAAGAGCTTGTTCGTGAAATCAGCTTCCTGTAAAATATTGTAGAAGCAAGCAATTTTTCGGACAAAGTTTACTGGGGAAAAAAAATTGAAAGGAACGATTCGTTGGCATAAGCTCCGTTTATACAGAAGACCCAAACAAGAATGTCAGCGGGCCGTGCGTGATGTGGAACAGGTCTCGGCAAACGTGTCTGTTCATCACTCGCCCTCTCTACTTACTACGATCACGAACGTCTGCGTAACGCGAGTCTCTACAGTCGATTTTCTCGTGAACACGAAACTACGTAAGTACAGTGACTCGCATAGTAATGTTCGATTGCTTCATTATTAATTACTATAGTATTTCGCAAAGCCGTTGACCCGCTTCCGGTAAATTGTTCGAGACAAATCTTTGGAGAAGCTGCTAGTTTTTTTTCCGAAGGAAATTGAAAGATGGCACAGCGAACGCGTGGAAATAATAACGGAGTTATTATTGTTGTTATCAACATCGGTGAACGAGGACGCTCCGAGGCGAATTTTATCGAGTCTCGGCCGCGCTCGTTATCACCGATTAAGCCTATTATCGGCGGCTATCGCGACTCTAATCTCGGTACAAAATACGATGTTGTTACACTCGGACTCGACAAAGCTTCTCGACGATACTCTGAACCCGAACAGCCATAGCATAAAGACGAATCCGAGCTTCCTCTTTATTACTTTCGTTCAAGATTTTTACCATAAACTCGGCGCACGGGCTCCTTTGAGCATCCCTCTCTGTGCTCGTCGGAACAGAACCGGAAGAGGAATTCGTTGGCTTTACAATAATGCTCGCGATGGAATTTTTCTGGAGCAATCCGTAACCACTGATCTCGTCGATGAACAACATTCGAAATGATTCTCTGCGTTTGCAACACTGTGAAACGTTCAACGAATTTAACAGTGCTATTTCATTATTTTCGATTTGAAGAGGAAGAAGAAAAAGAAGGAACACATTTGAATTTGTTTTCTTTGCTGAGTTGTTTTCTGCTCCCTGCAATCGGCTTGGAGACCTTTTTATCTTACATAAAAGAACCGGAAGTAATTACGAGACTGAGGATTTTATGCATTTATGGCTGAAATGGGTGGGTGTCATTTTAAATAAAACGATCACACGAATTTAAATGTGTCCACACAATTCTTAAAACTTAGTAAAACCATTAGAGAAATAAATTGCTAAAAAGTCAACCGAAAAGAGATTTAATTTCAGGTGCAGAATGCAAAAAGAGGTACATAGAATAAAAATGTTCTAGGTTGAATGAAATATCTTGGTTTTGGAGTTAAAATTGCTTCAACGGGAAAATGTTAACCCTTTGCGCTCCGAAGTATTTTAATTCCATAACCAAACTTTTTTTTTCGATCAAGAATATTTCCATTCTATAGGATTTTTATCATTTTGAAGAAATGGAACCGATATAATACTTCATAGAATACTTAAATGTTTGGTAACGAATTTGTTGAATATCAATTTAATAATGTAAAGAATATTTTGAATAATGGTAAAGTAATTTTTAGTGGTGCCTCAGAGTCACCACTGGAGTGCTAAGGGTTAATTACCCGCGTAATTTGTGTATGAATTGTCCGAGATGCTCTCGAAGAGATCCATCATGGTGACAGTCGATGACGGTTAACGTTTCAGATGATTTATATTCCGAGGCCCGGTGGTTTCAGATGCGACGACGCGTTAGAAAAGTTTCCTAGTTTCGGTCGCCTCCGAGAATATTCTTTCCTGCGTTTCGCGTTACACAATCAGGAAAGACTTCCGCTGCCAACAATGCATTGACCTAATAGCTACTAATAACAGTGCTGTGCTTGGATTTTAACACAGTTTACACAACTCTCTACGTGGTTGACATACGCTACCTCTGCCGGTGTTCGAATATACATGAACACCCCCATTTATTATCATTCTTCTTCATCGGTAAACCATTACTAGACTGAATTAAAACGAAATTTTATATATTCCCGAAATCCTTAAGTTTCTGAAAGACAGGCCGCCCGAGCTAGTGCAATACAGGAAAACATTCGCATTAAGTAACATTAATGACCTGCTTAATTTATGTTCAACCTAAAAAACATTTTAGGAACATTGTTCTCAGAGCTTTTATGCTGGTTCTGAATTTATACGTTTTAAAAAGGTTCTTACTGTGTGTTTATCATTGTTAGACGGCGGATCTTTATGCAAAATGGAAATTTTGTCCTTGAATTGCAACAAGCTGGATTGAAACAGAAATTTATTTTCTTTCGTAATATGTTTAACAGGTTAAAAATATTAAATTCTTCTAATATTTCAGAGTTTTAAATCGCAGCTATTAATTTTTGTTATAAATGCATAAAATCCGCTATATAATCATTGCGAACCTTTTAGTCAATAAAATAAATGTGCCTCTCATTTCGCTCTTATTGAAACAATTTACAAAAATGAGAACATGTCTGTAGATCCTCGTGTACTTTTACAAAAGAGCAACACAATCCGACCTTAAACAACAAAACTAACAAACATTGTCACAGCGTTTTCATCTAAACCCTCCGCCTGTTACTGTTACACTTGTAATTCTTTTTCTTCAAAGAAAAGAAGAAAAACATACAAGATATTGAAATTTTTCAAAGTTAGATATCATCGTCACAGAGTACGGACCCAGGAAGCAGAAGTTGGAAGCAGTTAGGTCAAATCGTGTGGCGCGTGCACGCGAGAGAAACGCGGCATCGTGTCGCTGTTCTGCGACGCAGAACGGCCGATGTTTTCGACACGAGATGATGTTTCTCGGGCCAGTGGACGGCCATTTTTAAAAGGAAACCAAGGCTCTTTGGTAGCAGCGCTCTCTGTCACTTACGTAATCCGAAGTTAGCGCTCGGCTCGACGGCGACGACGACGACGACAACGAGTTGGGAGAAGAGAGGAGAGGAGAGTAGAGAGCGCGAGAGTGGAACGGAACGCTCGCCGGAACGGAGCGAGAAGAAGAGAGAGAGAGAGAGAGAGGCCGTTTTCGCGTCAGAGAGACCGGATGACGAATCGTGACGACCGTACAATTTTTGCCTCCTCTCCTCTCCCTCCACTCATCGCTCCAACTCACTCTTCCTCTCCCTCTCTCACCTTTTGACTCGGCAATGGCCAAAATTTACCTGCCGAAAATTGGGACGCTGCGACCCGAGAAAAAGAAATCCTCCGAGAAACGCGCAAACACTAGTCGATTAGTACCACAATTCCTTAGAGTGATGTCTTGATTTTGGAATTGAAATTGCTTCCAGAGCAAAGAGTTAAACCTTCTTCACGGAATGTTGGCGCTTTTCACGCGCATGCGCGGCGATTTTAGCAAAATTAATTTCGCAAAATTTATTATGATTTGATTTTGAAAAATGAATGTACAACATGTGTACGTATGTATTAAAATGTAATATATACATACGTACATAGAATATATAATATATAAATATATAATATTTATGTATCTATGTACAATATAATATAACTTACTCTTCATCATCTAGGGAATAAGGAAGGGAAGGGTACTTAATAACTTTAAACGAAATATATGTAAAGAGAATGTACTCTCTTTAAATTCCGCGCGCTTCTATTACCCCGCTAGGTGTCTCTTGGATTATTAAGATAGAGATATAGATAGAAGAACTATGAGAGAGAGCACGTGCTAGGAGAATAGTTACGGAAAGATAATTTAGTTGACATAAATAATGTAGGAAACAAAAGCAGAGCTGTGAAGGAGACGAATAATTGACCTTAATTGTCGTCTCTTTAATTTTTACAGTTAGGGTGTGTAAATATTGTATATAGCGTTAACTAAAAATAAAAAAAAAACCTTTAATTTTTACAGAGAAACAAATTGAGTTCAATTATTCTGACCACCCCAACGTCTGATATAAATAAACATTATATATATAATAACAAACCCACTACTTTCGCCCCAATAGTAGCCCACAAACTTTGGACGTAGCTTCGACGCTGCCGAAACTCGCGCATGCGCGTGAAAAGCGGCAACATTCCCATCACTGCTGGAAAGTTGCACACATATTTATTGGTAATCAAAGTACACGCGTGACCTTTTCTATATAAAAATGTCATTGTTAACTGTGTTCAGCGACTTGGTTCTAGTTGTCACGCAATATTTCTAAAATTGAAACATCAAAGAGGAAATTGTTTCTGACTCGTTTCTCGGTAGTTTCTTACTGGTTTCAACATAATGGATTCTCGCGTGCTTCGTACCAAAGCAGAGAGATTTTAATCCGATATTTTTTTTCCATAGTTGCGCACGCGTCTCGACGTTCGTACGCAATTAATAATTTACCAGAAGGGAAATTAATTACTCGGTTCATCCCGTGTGTAAAGTGAAAATTGAATATGTATATAATACCGATGGAACAGTATTGCGCCGGGTTAGACACGGGAAATAAATTCTGCGTTTACGGTTACCAACTATTATACTCGATGGTTTTGTAACGAAGACTGCACTTGATAAAATCAATTTTCATCAATGCGCATACACGAACCGCGAGATTGCAACACCGAGGGTGAAATATAGTCTCTCCTCGGTGCTCGGTCGTTTATATCCCATCAATCTGACATATTTTTCTTCGCGCGGGATATGCCTTCGTGTTAATTGCATGTAACGCGGGGTCATTAAGTTTCCGATAACTTTTTATTTCGTCTCTAACTAAGCTTTTAAACGGAAACTTAAAAAATGCCGCGAATTACTTAAGGTACTAGATTGTTAGCTTTGACGAAGTGGTAAAAGAAAATAATCAATTTCCTTGCCCAAGCATATACAGTCGTGGACAAAATTAAGCGGACAGAACATAAATTCTGAATAATCTCTATTTTCATTTATTGTGTTATAAATTTATTGCGGATGTTTAACATGAAAAATGTTTTTACAAAACGAAAGAATTTATTTAGTATGTAAAAGCATAAATATAATGTTTCTGTTAATATTTATGCATATTTGTTTGTATGGGTGTCTTTGAGACCGTGGACAAAATTAAGTGGACGCCGAGGACATTCTGTGTTGGGACGGAAAAAATGTAAACAAACGTTTGACTCTCGCATTGTGCGGTGTCATTCGTCCTCGGTAGACATCGAACTTTTGTTTAAACAAGATTAGAAATATAAACCGAGCATGTCTAAGAGACGAGAAGAATTTCCCGTGCACCTGCGAAAGTTAATTGTTTCAGAGTGCAAAAATAAACTAAGTTATCGTAAAATGGCTGAAAAATACAAAGTTTCTAAGAGTACAGTGCATACAATTTATCGCAAGTATTTACAGTATGATACTGTTGAAAATTTAATCGGTCGAGGACGAGAACGTAGCACAAATTCATACGATGATGGACAAATTGTAAGAGAAGCTCAACGTATTCCATCGATAACATCACGAAATATTGTTGAAACTCTACAATTAAATATTTCTTCAAGAACTGTGAGACGAAGATTAAAAGAAGTTAATCCGAAGAGTTGTTTAGCTAGACGCAAGCCACACATTAGTAAACTTCATAAAAAGAGACGTTTAGCTTTTGCAAAAAAATATGTAAATAAGTCATTATTATTTTGGAAAAAAATTATATGAAGTGACGAGAGCAAATTTGAGTCATTAAATAAAAAAAAGGGGAACACGCGTATGGAGAAAACCGAATGAAGCTCTCAAGAAGCAGTATGCGTTGCCTACCATCAAACGTGGAGGGGGATCCATAATGGTATGGGGATGTTTTTCTTGGTATGGGTTGGAAATTTAGCACCCACCCATGGCATCGTGAATGCAGATATGTTTGTTGACATTTTAAATGAAAATATGGAATAGTGAACCCTAAAAATGGATTTCGATGAGGGATGGATGCTACAACGGGATAATGATCATAAGCATACGGCGAAGAAAACGAAAAAATTTTTATAAGATTGTGGGATAGATGTTCTCTATTGGTCTCCACAAAGTGCAGACTTTAATCCTATAGAAAATTTATGGAGCTTATTAGATTCGGAAATACCATTAGGAAGACGTCATAATAAAACAGTATTTTTAAACGAATTGCAAATAAAATTTCAACAAATTGATCGAAGTTACCTCCAAAAACTTGTGGAAATCATCCCACGACGATTCGAAGCAGTAATTAAAGCAAGATGTTACAATACCAAATACTAATTGCTTATTTTCTAAATATTTATAAAGTGTCCACTTAATCTTGACCACCAAAAATTGTATACAATTTTGATTAATGATAATATATTCTATTATATTAACTTTTACTATTGATATTGTTGTTTATTTCATTAAAGTACACTTTGTTAACTTAAATGTACCGTACAATTCTAATTTATTAAAATTATTTTTTAAATTGCGTTGATTTTTTGTTGATCATTAGACCTGTCCACTTAATTTTGTCCACGACTGTATTATATTGAACATTTCAGATTGTTATTGTTTGTTTCAGGCAATTTTTTCCCCGATACTTTGAATGATTGGTAGGCTGTGTTAAGTGCGTGTAACGCAAATTTAAATAGGGTTACACACGATGACTATAAAAATCTATTTAAAGGTTTCACTAATTTTTAACCGAATAATATTTTTAACGGGGATCTACAGAGGTAAGATAAATAATTGTTTCTTTAACCCCTTCGCTTACAACAGGTATGAGAACGGTAGGAGCACCTCAAATGCCTGCTTCTCCCACCAGCCTCTCTTTCATGCGCGACGCCTGCGCACTGTAACGGCGAATGCTGGTGGGGGACAGTGGACGCTATGGTGGGGACGGTTTTGTCTCAATTTAGACAAAAATGCCCATCCCGGGCTTATGATATCATATAAGAGAAGCGATGAAGATTCTGAACAGAGTCTAATAAAGATGTATGTTATTAATTTCCTTTGGACCTATTTTGTTGTTGTTAATTCTATTTTGTTGTTGTTAATGTACAGCCATTGGAGAACATATCGTCGGATCACTGACAAAACAAGGTAACTCCATAATTTGAACTTTTGAGAAATCGTCGTTTGAAAATTTAAATTGAAATGAAAAATTGTCACAGCTTCAAAATGATTTATTGATTGAAAAAGATCAAAGTAAGTAACAAAACAAAAGAAAAATTCTAGTTTTGTCAGTATGTTTTTCGAACATTTTTTAATCTAATGGAGTACTTGTTTTGGCAGTAACCCGACGATATAGACATTTTCTCTTTTTTCTAAGAAATTAAGAACTACAAAGAAATTCGAATCACTAAAACCTTCAAATAAATCGTAAGGCAACGGAGTTAAAATCGTAAATCAATGTTTAACTATTCAGGGTCGATGTCTGTCATAATGAATCTAAAATTTGATGAATTAAAATTCTTACTGCAACTTAAAGCAAAGAAAACATTTTTAAGTACAATTTAATATATTGTTTAAAAAAAGACTGCGAGCAATGTGCGTCGAATTGTTTCTATAGTTTGTCAAGCAGCGGAAAATTTCAAATCGGTGTACATCATTGCGATACATATTTAAGAGTGCGATAAATATTCCGAAACAGAGTTTCGTTCTCGAGCGCGTGCACGTTCTTGATAAAAATTATCTGAGACGTCCACGAGGCGCGCTCCGTGTCTCGATGACGTATTGTTACCAACCCAAGCATTGCATTGTTTCCGTGTTTCTCGGTAGAAGCGGTTTTTTCCCGGCCGTGCTGAAGTTTGCAGCGTACACGTACATAGATCGGTGAGTTCGTCGTCTCGAAGGACGGAGCTCGTAAATGACCCGTGTCCTCGAGGCCGAAACTGTCCACCGTGAACAATCATCGACTCACCGGGAAAACCGGCGACCCTTTTGTCATAGACTTAAACCTGCAGCACACCCTTGCAATTAGTATAATCGTGCGAACCGATACCTTGTTGCTCTATCGATGGAGTCAATGGATTTTATGACCTGACTGCGGATTTTATTATTTTATGATTTTACGATGGACAAGAATAGATTGCAATGCCTTTAAAACATTTGAAGGGAATTTATAAATTGTAGTGTCCAATTTGCTTTTCACTCGTTAATACTTTGACTGCTTATTCGACTTCCTCAAAAATCGCACGAGGTCAAAGCAATTTATTTAATGAAATTCAAATTGAATAGTTATACCGTTATACGTGATACGAATCAGTATTTTTGCATTTTGTACACTGAATATATTCATGCGAAAATTTAATTTTGTCAATGTTTCAAAACAATGTTTGTTAATGTTGTCAATTTTATATTACTCTGCGAAAATAACAAGAAAATGTTTATGCAGATTTTTGTTATATTGTACGTTCAACGAGTTCGTCTTTACAATTTTCAATAATTGTAGGTTAAAGCGTTTGAAGTTTGTTATTTTATCGGATGAGTAGAGTCCTAGTATAAATGCAATGAATGGAATTCTTCCATTTTATAGTGTCGTAGTATTCGAGCTAGTAATTACTCGTATAATGTTTACATCTATCGCGACAAAATTTACGTCAATCGTTTTTCCTGCGTTACGTCTTCAAGACCAATCATAATTAAAAAGTCACCTGTCTGAGAATATTAAAAAGTAAGAAGAGTTTTTGATGGTCCGTATGTTTATGCTCTCGTGAAATGAACATAGCCCGATGTTGTTAAGTTATTACTTCATAAATGTTCCCGATAAAAATGTATGTCGGCAAGAGTGTTTATTTGTAAATTCGCGGAGAGAGCCATTTATTAAACTTGATACAGGAAATTTAATTGTGTACACAGATTAAGTGGATCTCCGTAAGTGCATCAAGTTAATTTGTTCATTCGATATCAAACATCCGTTGAATTCGTTAATAAAAATTCATTTTGCAGCGTTCGAAGAGCAGTCGAACAATTGACGATTAATTGAGTCTTCGAAGAATTGCGTAAACGATTATCAAACAATTAATAGCTTGAATCTGCATAAAATATTTTGCAACTAACATTCTTCCAGCAGTTGGTCAATGGTCGTTTAAAAATCGTGGAAGAACTGGCAACTTGTTAATAAATGTTAACGATTCAGTGACAGGAATTTCTTTCACAATCTGGCGAGCTCTCTCGTGTAACATAGTGTAACTTAACAGATTATTACATCGACGAAAATCATTGAGCTTATCGCAGGCACGACAGAGTTGTTATCGGGAAATTTATTAATAGTCCTCCTCTTTCAACGGTGTTAGAAATTAAACGTTAATGATGAGGACAAGTCTGCATCGATCAAGAAACGGAAATTCTAGAAGACAATTCAATTCGGACATTTTGTACAGTTTCTTTTTAATTCACCGTTCGCCACGGATTTACGCAAATAATAAGAGTTAATAATAATAATAATTATTATTATTATTATTATTATTTGGAAGATCTAGGCTAGGCAGCTTTAGAGATTGCAGAGGTAAATTATCTAGGCAAGCCTACTTCGATCAAGAATAGACGGCGGATCTTTTTGCAAAATAAAATTTGTCTGCATCATTTGCAAGAGACAGAAGAGACAGATATATATGTAATTCTTTCTTTAATAATTTTAACACATTAAAAAACAGTATATCGTTATTCGTAAATTATTTTAATTATTCTATTGCTTTAACTGTTTGCAGTGGCAACTATTTCAGTTCTAAGACCGAACATTTCTTCCGACCTACAATAATTCAATTTTATCTGATTCATTCAATTTATGCACACGAAACTGGTACAATTCACTCGCACAATATTGAAATATTTCATAATTTATTATGTACAAATAAATTTAACAATGCGAAAAATATTTTGAATAGTTTGATTGCAATTTTAATGCACCACTCGACTGCACAGAGTTAAATTGTGCAAAACCATTTTTCCTATAAACGTACAAAATCTGCTGTCTAAATCAAAAAATAAACATCTCAAACACAATTACAGCAAAATACAAGAGTCTCTTAGAAATTTCCTTCTTTTTTCAACAATTCTAGCAGTTTGAAAATCACACATTGATATCCTCGAATTCTGTGATCTTTCCAATTTCACTATAACTCGTGATTCTCGCGAATTAATAAAATCCGCATCGGAATTATTAATTTGTTATATTTTGCGTGGTTCTTTTAAATTAAATCGCCGAGCATTTTGGTTTAGCCGTGCTAGAGGTTCGTTACCCATTTGCAAGAATAAAAATAGCAATAACAACATGTTATTCCTCAGGTCTTATGAGTAAGCACGTGAATCAGGGTTTGGCAGAGTGCTGCGTCCCGAGAGTTACTATTGCGGTTGCAGCAGAGGAATCTGATCGTCAACAATTTCATCTTCTCTATCTCTCAAAAGACAGAGACAGAGAGAGATATATATATATATATATATATATATATATATATATATATACTGCGAATAACACTCGCAAAAAAATCACATGTCGCATAGTGACAAGCGACGCGAAAAGCATGATCAAGATCAGTTTCTGACCCGAGAGCGAGACATGGCGACCGAATCGCGATATCTGTCGTTGATTTTTATTCGTAAAGAATCGTCGATAATTCTCGCGTATTGTAAAGGAGTACTCGAACAGTTTACAAGCTTGTTTCCCAAGCGTTTACGATGTTGGCTCCGGTATTTATACCGGGAGGAATCTAGTTTTAGAGTCGGCGGTCTCCGAGAACCCGTGTAAACACCGTGACCGCCTCCAGTGTTACCAACCGAGAATTCCCTAGCCGAAAATTCCCTGGTCGACCGCGAACAACGATCGGCTATCTCTCTAGCCAGATTCCCGTCTGAGGTATTCGAACCCTGCGCAATCTAATTTCGAGCATCGTCGAGTCGATGAAATAAAACGCCTGCAGGCCTGCCAACCACATTCCCTGTTAATCCCTTGTGTCCTGTGATTTTGTAAATTGAGGGATCAAACTGTGGTCGAGAGACTTTTTGCTGTGTATTGTTTTGTTCTGTGATTTTTCTATTAGTTAAGTATGTGTTAATTATTTTGTTGAATGATTCTAACATTTAATTGGGCATGTGAACTTTTTATTTTGCTCTTTTTGGTCCCTGTATTGTGTGCTGTTTTGTTCTGTGATTTTTCTGTTAGTTAAGTATGTGTTAATTATTTTGTTGAATGATTCTGACATTTAACTGGGCATGTGAACTTTTTATTTTGCTCTTTTTGGTCTCAGTATTGTGCTGTTGCGTGTGTCTGTAATTTTTGTGTTAGTTAAGTAAGTACGTGTTAATTATTTTATTGAATAATTCTGACATTTAACTGGTCACGTGAACGTTTACTTTTGCTCTTTTTGGTCTTTGTATTGTGTGCTGTTGCGTATCTGTGATTTTCTTTTGTAGGTAAGTATTTATTATATTGTTAAATAATTTTGGCACTTAACTGGACATGTGATTCCTTCATTTTCCTTCAGAATTTTCCATCAGAATTTTCCTTCCTTCAGAAGGAACTAGAAAGCGGAAAGATTAGGAGAATTTTCGGAGCTTGTTCCAAACGGAATTTAAACAACTGTTTTTTTATTGGGGCATTAATGCAAGCAATTTGTTTGAACCTTATGAATGATGTAACGATTGATTGAATTTGACCTACTCACTTCCGTTACAAATTCTCAAATTCGACAGTGTAATTTTAACGTACAAAATGGCCACATCGTAAAAGCACGGTAAATTGTTTAAGCGAAGCAAAAGTGAAGACTAGATTTACTACGGCTATTACTAGTTTAACATGTGTTCTGTCAGTGCCCATAAAAGTCACACAAACTCGGAACAACTTATTTAATAATATGTAATGTATATGGTTTATTGTGGCAATTATATTTGAATCTGTCTCGTACCTCACAGATCCCAAACACTTTAGTTAATGAATTATAACAAAAATTTTCAAGTTCGATAATAAAATTGTGTTGTTATTCATGTATAATTTCTTGTGACAACGTGTTGATCTTCTTAAACTTCGTGGGATTAAATATACGAACAAACAAATTAATCTTTAAAGCTTACCCACTAATTACGTCATTTGTGTGTCAGCGAAGTGTTAGTCAACGTGTGAATCACGTCTTCTGTTGAATATAATAGGTTCCCTTTGTGTCAAAAATAAATAAATTTTGGGCACAATTTCGTAGCTAATGTCGATTCCCAGTGCAATAATGTGGAGTGAATAGTTTTCTAATTGAAGAATGCCATTATCATAAAATAGCAGTCGAAATTTCTTTAAGATTAGGTGCGTAATATTTACATTTGATAAATTCTAGCAATTGTTTACAAGTGCTAAAGCATCTTCGCCCAATAAAAATGATTTATAGTTCAAGCTCTCGATTCACAATAATTAATGTAGGAGTCAACACAATATTCAACACGTGTCATTTATCGTAACCACAATATTGTACCCAAGGGGTGAGCACAGACCTAAAAGATGGGGGTCACAAACTATAACAAGTCATTCATCACAGAAACCATTCACCTAAGAGGCGAAAATTAAAATACACGACCACCGTGTTATTCAATGATACACATCTAAATTTAAACAAACTCGTCCAGCATTTGTTTCCTGAACCTTCTACCGTCAACAAAAACAATCGACGACTCCATTGAATTCCTCCTATCAATGAATATTTATCTGCATCGAGCGAAATAAATTTGCTTAAACGTTCGGTTCCGAGGAAAAGCCGGCTTGTTAAGCAATAAAAAAAAATGCCTGATAGCTCCAATTGACACGATTATCTTTATCTTCGAATACGAAACGACCTCAAAGCACGACGGCAATACGCGTTGACCATTTTCCTCGTTGCAAATTCGACGGAAAATATTCCGAAGTTCGCACTCCGCACAAAATCAAAATCTAGTTAACCGTTGGAAGCAACAAACAGCTTCAATTCGCGTGACAATTTTTAAGAACACGCGTAAAACCACCCCGACAGAAAATTCTATACATAATATTAGCATCAGCTTCCAAAGAAAAATTTCTTAAGGGATGGAAAACGACTGACAAATACCTCTGATATACAAGACCGAATATTATTCCCAAGCAATGACGACATTTATTTAAGACTCACTTATCCCTGTTTCAAATCCGGTTAACACGTTGGCTGCCATGTCAAAATAAATATTCATTGCACCAAATTGTATTAATATCCAGAAAATGCAAGAAGGTTGACGGACCACTCGTACACTTAACATTTTTCATTTATATTTCATTAAATAAATGACTTCGATTTTATAGAATTTTTAAAGTTGCTGGATTAGCATTCAACGCGTTAAACACTCTTCTGAAACTCGAAAGGTGCTCGCATAGATCTCTTTCTAAAAACTACCCTCCACATGAAATCCTCGTCAGCTTCTCGAAAAACATTTTAAGGGTTCAAATTCGTCCGACAAACAGCCCCAATTCACAATATTTACGTTTGAACAAGAACAACATCCACTCAAGGAAAACAACACGTATTTCACAATTCCAAAGTCCCGCAACAAATCCTAACCCTCCGAAAGCTCGCATTCTTCCTATCCAACCATCCCCATCCTCAACATCTCAATCCAAGCACATTCCGCACAAGAAACCGCGCACAAAGTCGCGGCAAGCTCCCACAAAACCGCAACATCAACAAAATCATTGTCACGAATCCTCGGACACCGCGCGACGGTGTCCCGACATCTCAATCGGCGCGTCCCGCAAGAAAGCTCCGATTCCCACGTGCTCGGTCGCGAAAAAAACAAAATTGGAGCACGTTCGTCTAGAAAACAGCACGGCAATCCTACTCGACGAACACTCCGAGACTCACCGATCGTTCAAGAGCGGGCTGGCAGCGGCCGTTGGTAACGCGTATCCGAGAATAATCCTCGTCGAAGGTAGCGCTCACTGGAAGAACTTTCCGCACCAGTTATCGGGCCACCGGTGGCCCTAACAAGAATCAGGATCGGAATAAGACGACACGCCGATGGCGACGCGTAGTTCGCGCGCAAAACCACTCTCATTCTTTCGAGGGTTAGGCGGCGATCGCGCGCACGAGGGGAGCGGCTAATCCAGAAGCGCGCGCTCCGCTCGTGTTTGTCGGCGGGTTGACTCACTGTCGAAAAAAAAAACAGCCGCGCGACGATACTATGATACACGGGTCGGACGTATAATACACACTTCTCGAAGACGTCGAAACACCTATCCACTCGCCGGCCACTTCGGGACTCGCGTTCACGGGTAAACGTCGATTCGGAGTTTGGCGAACGAGCCTGGTGGAAAGGAAGAGGACCGGTTAGAGGACACGGCGGCTAGCACGGGGTTGGAGGGTTGGCAAAGGAAGGGGGAATTTAGGGGTTGTGGTGGAGACCCCAGCGATCTAGGGTCCCCGGTTGATCGACGAGGACAATGGGAACGAAATCGCGGTGAATCGTTACCAGGCGGCGAGTCTCGCGGCAGCATTCTTTGTTTACACGATCGGGAAGGTGGCGCACGGCACAGGTAACACACGCGCGCACTGACACTCGATCGACAACTGGAATCGACACGGATCGCAATGGTAACAGACGACGGTGTCTTTGGCAATGTCGAGGCACTCGCGAATTTGTTGTAGAACGTTGAGAAAACAACGCGCGCCCGCGATTAGACCGTGACAACAAAGAGAAATGGAGAGACGCGTACACGCGAGAAAGTGACAACGAGATGTCGACGACGATGACGACGAAGACGACGACGACGACGACGAGACGGAGTGTGCACGAGACGATCGTCGACGAGAAACTGGCACCTTCCGGTCGAGACGAGGAGAGGGAGAGCCGATCGAGAGAGACGGAACAGGCGCGAGCGGAGATACAGCACACATGCAACCGCGCGACGCTATGTCGAAGGAGCGAGCGAGCTCGGGAACTGGTGTGCGTGTCTAGACGCGAGAGTATTGGTCTCCTGTCTATGCGAGAGAGGAGAGAACGAGGAAGAGAGAGAGAGAGAGAGAGAGGAAATCGCGACACTAGCGGCCGCACACGCTCTTTTCCCGCAAAAGCTGCGGAAAAAAGAAGCACGCACCCGATCCTCCGCGAACCATCCCCATCTTCCACCCTCTCGATTCTCTCTCTCTCTCTTTCTCTCTCTCTGCCTATCTGTCTATCTATCCATCTCTCTCGATGTGTGAGAGAAGCGTGCTCCCCAGACTTGTGTCGGAAATTCCGTGTGCGTGTTTAAGAGAGAGAGAAGTAGAGGACGGTTGGAGGAAGGGAGAGTGCGACGGGGAAGGGTTGACAGAAAGAGAGAGAGAGATAGAGAGCGAGAGGATGGCGAGGGGAAGGAGAGAGAGACAGAGGAGTGGGAGATTATCAAAATGGCCGCGCGCGCAACCTACTCTCCCCCTCCTACACCTCCGCCACCTATTCCTACGATACTATTCCTCCTCTTCGGTCGACCGACACGCCGCCTCGCGCGGAAACCGCCAGGCGCATTGCCACCGCGCCAACCGGCATCATAATCGCTCTTGTGGACTGACTACCGTCACGCGGGAGGCCACTGACTGAGCCTAAGTGTCCCGTTTCGGCCCAATAGTCGGACATCCTCGAAACAAATTGTTTAAAATAATTTGGGAGATCGCAGGCGTTGAAACGTTTCGATAATCACTTGACTTTTAGTTGTTGTAGGACGTAGGAAGCGACTTGGACATTTTAACCCTTAGCACCACTAAAAATTGCTATAACATTATTCAAAATATTGTTTACATTATTAAATTGATATTCAATAAATTCGTTACCAAACATTTAAGTATTCTATGAGGTATTATATCAGTTTCATTTCTTCAAAATGATAAAAATCGTATAGAATGGAAATATTCTTGATCGCAAAAAAAAGTTTGGTTATGGAGTTAAAATACTTCCGAGCGCAAAGAGTTATGGTGTAATAAATTAAATGGCCCTTCTCTGATACACTGTCCTATCGAAGATGATAGGACATTGCATTTTGGGTCTGTTGTGTTGCTAAGATTTTAAGGATTGAATTCGTGCAAAAACGATTGTAAACACTGCACCCTCTTTTGTATCTGTTGGGTTGCTGCGATTAGATGTGCTGAAGGAGTGTCCGTAGGTTAGCTTGTTTAGCAGTGATTAATAGCGACTTTGATAAACTACCCTCTTGTGTCTCCATTTGACCTAAATTGGAAGGTTCGTGGATTTAATATGTGTATTTAAGTCTAATATTTTTGAGGAGCAGCTTACGAGTTATCTTTCAGGTAAACCCTTTGAAAGGTTTGCATGACAGCAATTTCGACAAACCATCATCTGTCGTTATTCGATATATATTACATGATGTGAGGTTTCAATGTGAGGTTTTAAGTCGTTAATAATTTTTGGCGAGACGTTTTCAAGCTGTCCCTTACATAACTGTCCTGTGAAAGCAACATCTCGTGACAGCAGCTCTTGTAAACTACCCCTCTTTGTATCGTTTACTGACGCGTATCGGAGGGTTTCAAGGTTTGAATATGTGTTTTTAAGTTGTCCATGTATTTGGTAAAATGTTTGTGCGGTAACTATCTCTTTCAAAGTTTTGCATGACAACAATTTTGCTGAATTATGCTCTTACAGCTGTACTTCAGATGTTTAGGGGATAGTAATATGTAATTTTTTGTCAATGAAAAAATATGTTTTCCGCAGTTGCGGATTTTTGCACCAAAAATATTTTTTGTCAAATAAAAAATTAAGCTGGCATTGACCAAAAATTAAGCTTTCATTGACCAAAAATTAAGCTTTCATTGACAAAAAATTAAGCTTTCATTGACCAAAAATTAAGCTTCCATTGATAAAATATTAAGCTTTCATTGACAAAAAATTACATATTACATATAGGGGAGATTTGTGGTTTCAGTGTGTATCTTTATGTTGTTTATATTCTTTGCGAAGGAACTCTGTTTGAACGACAGCAACTCTGTTTCTTACAAAATTGACTCAGAAAAATTTTTCTTCTGCACAAAAATCCGCCGTACAGTAATCACTGTGACCGTAGAATGCGTCATCGTGCAAGGGGTTGGGAGAGCAGTCTATTACTGTGTAGTCCACAGGGCCCATAGAGCTGCGATGGGTTTCCCCGATATCCCAGATTCCGGTGCAGCTTCTTTCGTTAATTACCCGGCCATTATTGGCCCGTTTACACGACGGTGGGAGAGGAGAGGAGAGAGAGAGTGTGTGGTCACAGCGTCGGATTAAATTAAACTGGTAATCCCCGGGTTCCGGGATATTATTTTAAAACGGAACGCTCGCGGCGCGTGTCCTCGCGGCGAGAGGGTGGTGGAAGTGTACATTTTCGCTATAGGGTACGGGGAAAACGCTTTAGGACGCGCGATGGTGGAGGCGCGGCTTGGTTCGGCAAAAATCCCCATAAAAGCGTGCGCGGTCTCTCTCGGTCTCTTGCGGGGCGCGTGGCTTTTGTGCCGTGAAACGTATCGGAAATTAATATGCCAATTTTCTGCCGAAAACCGGCTTGGCACCGGCTCTCTCATCCTCCCCCCCCCCGGAACCGATGTAACCGGCCTTTGTCTGGGAAATTAGTTAAACGCGGCAGAGCACACGCGTTTCCGACCGTCAAAGCGATTTAAACGCAATATGCGGGCTCTCACGGTCTCTCTTGCTCTAGTTCCGCGCAATTCGACCGTGCTCTCCCGTCGCCCGCGATTCGATCGGGAACACGCGTAACTTTAAATCGTTTATTTGTTTGTTTATTTGCCCGTTTACGGGGAAACGGTCTCTCGCGGCCACGGTGTTCCGCCACGCAAAAAAGGAAGTCGTTGAACCGCGCAACAGTGGGCTTGGAAACCCGTTCTTTTTTGTGGCCGAAATTATTTCAGCGTTGTTTCAAGGTTTAAGTTTATGTGCGGTAGGTCGTTGAATTCGTCTCGACATCGGCTGGAATATTACGGCAATGCAAAAATCTATACAGTGAAGTACAAAATCGAATCAACGACATTTCGATCTGCATAACTTCTTTCAAATTAGACCAACTGAGCGTTTTTGAAAACTTAGAAGGATCACTTTACCGGATAAGGGGTACACAATTTTTCGAAAAAATTGCGATTGGTCGAAATCGCGAACAAAATTGTAAAAGTTGATTTTTAGAACTTTCCTCGTCTAGGCCTGTACTGAAAATTGAGCGTTTTCAACGTTTAAGATTATGTGCGGTAGGTCGTTGAATTCGTCTCGACATCGGCTGGAATATTACGGCAATGCAAAAATCTATACAGTGAAGAGCGAAATCGAATCAACGACATTTCGATCTGCATAACTTCTTTCAAATTAGACCAACTGAGCGTTTTTGAAAACTTAGAAGGATCACTTTACCGGATAAGGGGTACACAATTTTTCGAAAAAATTGCGATTGGTCGAAATCGCGAACAAAATTGTAAAAGTTGATTTTTAGAACTTTTCTCGTCTGGGCCTGTATTGAAAATTGAAAAACTGTGTTTCAAAAACTGGAACAAATTATGTACAGGATGAAAATTTGATCGACATTGGTTTATTGATTTACGAGTTATACACGATTACAACAATTCAAATTTCTTTAGTATACCATTTATTTCATTCTATAGAGCGCATTTTTTAAATCGTCTGATATGTATATTGTAGATTATTCAAATTGCACGCGTCGCTAATTGAAACGTAGCGGCGCTGATAATAAACCTGTAAGCGCTCGGATTCGGGATGGAGAGTCTTCCCGCAACCGGCACGCAATAAAGATCTAGTTCTAAGGAATATAAAGAGAGAAGTGCTTTTGAGGATCCGACCGACCTATCACGAACCCTAAAAACCCAACATCGTCAATTTTCAAATCAACAATTACTGTTTTTCGGATCCAGTAAAGTAATCTTCGGATCCAGTAAAAATATAACTTCTAAAAAACGCTCGAACCAGTTAGTGTAATTTTAAATAAGTTATGCTTATTTAAATGGCATTGATACGCTTTTACTCGACACTCTGTATTAACATTTGAAAAATCGCGGGGACCCTAATTTTTCATAGAAGAAACTTTATTTTGAAATTTTTTATACTGACATTTATAGAAAGGGGAATAATGGTCAAGTTTTGTTCGGAACATATTTCTGACGAATCATCGAAAATGTCGGGAAAATCATGCTAACAGGGCGAGAGGTGCGTTTTCAATGTACACACGCGCGCGCGAGAAACAAAGGGAGCTGGATGTGCCGCACAATCGGTAGATACTAACACGTGTATTATTTTAACGTAACGTCATTATTTGCAGGAACGTTTATTACCCCCCCGGAAAAACCCTTTCAACTGTGGCCACAGTTCGATTTGACGCGAGAAATGCGGGAAACATTTAACGTCTGTTTTTCTGCGCTCGACGTCGCCGACAATTGTATTCGCGAATTCTTTTTTTTTTTGGTGTTCGCATAAACTGGAAAAATTTTTTAGGGTTTTCGAGAGACGCGAGCAACTTTGGTTTTGAAGCTATCCCTCATAAATTATATTTCTTCGATTCTACTCGTAACTCGTATTTTCTATCACAATTACATTTTTGTACTATTATTTTTACTATAATTTATCCCTGTGTATTGCTGTCGATTGAGTTAAATTATTTTACACGACCTTGGACTGTGTGAATTAATTTCCAAAGTTTTTACATGCCCATGCGAACTCGTAGAAATTGTACACTAATTTCTATTCCCTTAAAAAACTTTTTCAGTTCCTGATAAATAAGAAATGGAAGAAATAAAAAATCAGGTAAATAAATTATTCCCTTCAGTTTTCTTTACAACATCGTATTAAAACAACCCTAGGAAAAAAATTGTTTAATACTAAACCTACCACGGTCAAATTATGTGCCAATTATTCAAATTATAAAAATTCCGTTTGTGAAAACTAATGGTACAAATTTCCTTCTCTAAGTATTTATTATATTGAAAATTGCGGACGATCTCAATAATTATAGCTTTGCCATTTTTGTAAGACAATATTTACCAGACACTTTTAATGCTTCGTAGGTTTAGCGTTAACCACCATGGGCGCGTTAGAATGGATAAAATTTCAAAATGAAGAATTCAATTTCAATATCTGACTTCATTTAGAAGTGAATGTAGAATGTTTATAAAAAAAGGGGTAATCTCAACGGTGTGAAATTAACAATTTGTTCCATTAACGCTTTTACCAATAGTCCCAATCACGGTAGTTTCTACTAAACTAGTCCAGCGCGATAGCAAAAATCCTATCCAATCGGAATCACCATGCAGAAAATTACAAGTATCCCCATAACAGGCCACGGGTCCCCACAAGATTATCAAAACAGATTTCATCAAACCATCAACACTCCCATAATACTCGACAAGAGCCATAAACGCCGCGAGAAACAGGATCGACAGCTTTTCTACGTTTCCTGTTCACACTTCTCCTTATGTTCCACACGTCTGTTATCGGTTTAATGGCAGGACTATCAACACACGGGCTCTCGGTATCGATGTTTCGATAAGCGAAAGAGCTAAGGAAAAGTTGGCAGCGTCGCTCTCGAACAGCCATAAGCGGCCAATAATACCGGTAAGCGGCTGGTTGATCGATACAAAGTACAAACAGTGGGACGAAACGACTTGACGGCGATCAAAAGTCTGTAACGTTGCTGCTGATTTCTACAGAGTGTTCAAAACAGTGTTGCCAGATTGGTTCAATCGAGGGGAATACAGTTTACCACCTCTCCGATGACCAGAGTAATATGTAACACGTCGCGCGGCACGTCACGTGACCAGTCTACGGTCTCGGTGGGGGACGTTGGAGCGTGCTCATGGTAGTGGAAGGGGAAAAGGAGGAGAGGAAAAGTGGCGACACTGGTTAAAACTACTACAACAAGAATTTTCGGTTCGTTTTTGAGGAGATTGAGGTTGAATGTGCGTGGAGTGCTTGCTCCGGAGCTCGAGGAGGCTTTTCTTTTTCTTTTTTTTTCTAGAAAATGCAGCTTTGCGAGGGAAATTTGCATTCTACGTTCTCGATTCAGAATTTTACGCAGATTCAACTCTTGTCAATTATATCTACTACTAGCTTTTGCCTGTGGCTTCGCTCGCACAGGAAACTGTTTAATGCCCTCGGAAATTGATATTATTTCTCCATAAAACCTTTCAACCCCCCATTTACCCCTATAGAGTTTTAATTTTATGCCATGCCACCATCTTAGATTACAAAATTGATGCCATTTTTGTAATTAACGTCCCATGTTTGATTAATTATATCAAAGAGCATTAAGACCAAGTTTCAAGCAAATCCGACCACAAATCAAATATTCCTCGTACAAACGTTGCAACCCCTTTTCACCCCCTTAGGGGTTGAATTTCGAAATATCCTTTCTTATTTCTTGTATAGATCATAAAGGAAACCTCTGTGCAAAATTTCAGCTTTCTAGGTCCAAGAGTTTAGGTCGGGACCAGTGTTGCCAGATTGGTTAAATCGAGGGGAATACAGTTTACCACCTCTCCGATGACCAGAGTAGTATGTAACACGTCGCGCGGCACGTCACGTGACCAGTCTACGGTCTCGGTGGGGGGCGTTCGAGCGTGCTCATGGTAGTGGAAGGGGAAAAGGAGGAGAGGAAAGTGGCGACACTGGTTAAAACTACTGCAACAAGAATTTTCGCAAAAACGCACGAATATAAAGATAGGGGGTGCGAGCGATTAAACTAGACGAAAAAGAATATCGTCTATACGTTGCGACGAGCGCGTAGATATTCGACAGAATGCACTCTCGATGTCATCCCTTGATCATCGAAGTCAAGGGTCCCAGGGCTAGGGGTTGGCGAGTGGAAGAGTTCGACGCGCAAGTAGCTGTTAAGGGTCCGTTCCTCGGGCCGCGGGGTTGTATAAGTAGTGACGTCATTTCAGTCTACAGCAGTGGTGTGCACGGGTGGAGCACCTCAAACGCCTGCTTCTCCCACCAACCTCTTTCTCTCATGCAGCGCGCACGTTCGTTGCGTACGCTGATGTCTCGTGTCTTCGTTGCCCCATTGTACCGCGCTTGCTGGAAGGGGATAGAGGGCGCCGCGGTGAGGACGGTTTTGCCTCGATTGAGGCAAAATTGCCCATCCCTGGTCTACAGTATTTCATCGATAATCGCCGCCATCTAGAGTCCGGCCAGCGACAATTAACGTTCATACGATACTATTCTTTGACTTGTGTCTAACGTAGAAAAGGACAGCGAAGCTCGAAAGACCTTGGTCTGCGAAAGCAGATGTTAGAAAATGAAGCTCACCGTATTATAATACAATTAATTCCCTGTCTGGTAATATCAATTAGTTTCTATTTTAAAATAGTACGGAAATTGTTTCGTCCAACTGTGCGCCGCTGTAGGGTAAATAAATCGTTGGAACTCGAATCCGGAGAGAGGAGAGAGGAGAGAGAGTAAAGCACCGGTGGATCGGGGATTGGCAAAAGCAAACAAACGGTACAGTTGTTCCTTTTGTCGTGTTCTGTTTCTTTTAGATTGGAGTCTCCTGGACGAAGAACAACACGGTCCCTGATGTCCTAGGTCGGGATCGAAGACCGACCGAGGATTAACCGGTTCGTTCGATTGGCTATAGTCGAATCGCCGAGGGACTTAGGCGACACGGTCATTTGCCAGGTTGATGGATGCCGACTGTTGATAGCTTGCCACGGCAGCAATGGCTTGATTGCTCCGGCGATCAGTTCTGATTTCTAGAGGAATTGTTAAATGATTTTTAAGCGACACTCGAGCGACACAACATTTTCTACATTATTCTATATTTTTATGTCGCGAATCTAAATTAATCTGTGAACGCCCAAGAACATAAAAATCTACAATGAGCTTGCTATTTTTCTGTGACAGTATTAAAGAAGTTGTAAAAAGAAATTCAAAGCGGTTATTATCGACATTAGGATAAAAGCCATAACATTATAGAGGGTGTGTTGCATTTGGTAGAATTTTAAAACGATGAAGAATTTTGCAAGTTCTCATTTTTCTTAGCTATTTTATACAAATTAGAATATGACGAACGCTTCCTTCAATAACCACTAGTTTCATTGTGGTCAAAGTAAGATAGAAACACTATTCATTTTGGTTGATCTATGAGCTTCCAATTTTTCTTCATTGTAGATTTGTAATCGAACGAAACACGCTTTCTATGGAACTCAAAATGATGCTAACAGTAAAAATTAAAAGATTAAAATTTGACACAGCATATAATAATATATTATACACCAGGCAGTTCCAACCAGTACTTCCGGAGCTATTCGAGGCACCTTCCCCGCTTAGGTTCTTCCCCCACTTTTACACTTCATCGTTATAATGTATAGTAGTGGGAAGTCCCCACCACGAGAGCCGCGCGGCGCGCGCAGCACTCGCTAACTCTGCGGCTGTATGTAGTAGTTGAAAGAGGTTCGATGGTGGAGACTTTGCAATTCTTGGGGGGGGGGGGGGGATAAGTTGGAACTCCCTGTTATACACCATAATACAGTGTTTACAGAAGTGTTACCATTCAAATCTTATCCACAAAGATCTCCGTCTTCATAAATCTTTAGAGCCTAAACCTCGCAATCTAAAAACAAATAAATCCCGAAATAAATTGCAGAAATTCCGCAGAAAAATCTAAAAAAATCCTCCAAAGAAAATAATAATAACTATAGCATTTGTCGAGCATTATCCAGGGTCTGAAGCTGTGAGAACGTAAAATTCGAGCAAAGTCGAATGGACCGTTGCTGACACCAGCGAAACCGGGGCCCGGTCTGCACAGGGGCGTATCTAGATTTGCTCCTCGAGGAAAATCGAGACCGCGAAACAACGGGTGTCCCATCGAGAATACAGGATGTTCGACGGGAAACCGACCCCGGATAACGAGAGCAAGAACAGACGAAAGCCGATGGGCCGGGTGCAGCAGCATCCTCGAAAGAACAAAAATAAAAATAGAACGAGGAAGAAATTTCAAGCAAGAAATCACTTTCCCTCTCGGAGCCACTTTCACCCCGGGAACCAAGCCGTGAAACACGTTTTTCGCTGATCCTTCAGCTGCGATCTTTCGAACGGAGATCACTTT
Source organism: Sphecodes monilicornis (assembly GCA_913789915.3). Classification (NCBI taxonomy): domain Eukaryota; kingdom Metazoa; phylum Arthropoda; class Insecta; order Hymenoptera; family Halictidae; genus Sphecodes; species Sphecodes monilicornis. The sequence goes on along the minus strand of OU565290.1, from coordinate 27,066,749 downwards.
CCTGCGATCCCGTCGAGTCGATCTCGGGGGAGAGACTTTCGGGATAATAATAGTCGTCGAAACCTAGATGTTAGTCAGAGGACTATTTTTAAGCTGCCGTCTCTCGATGCCGAGATCGCTCCGCGTTTCCTTCCGACCAAGATTTCTACGGCTACCGACCTTGAATTTAGGCGAGCTGGACCAGAAACTGTATAGCCGATTGCTGGTCGGTATGGCCTGGCATTTAGATCATCAGGCTCATGCTGGTTTTTATATTTTAGCGCGGACGAAGCGATTAGTAGACTGTGCAGATGTTTATGCAATTTTCAATTTTTCTAGGCCAACTTGAAGAAAGTGGAATCAAATGGAATCTTGTTTTCAGTGCTAGTAGCCCCTTTGCAGATCAGAAATAAATCGTATTGAATACTATCAAATTTTATATTTTTTAACCCTTTCCACTCGAAGCAATTTTAATTACAAAAATCAAAATATTTCTTTCAACCTAGAACATTTTTATTCTATGTATCTTTTTCACATTGTGCACCTGAAAATAAAACTGTTTTTTCATGCAGCAGTTGAATTTTTTGCAATTTATAGAATAGACAAATTTGATAATATAAAACTCTTTTGAATGATGGGACATATAGCAATTTTTTTCTTGTGAATACTATCAAATTTTATTTTTTTTAACCTTTTGCACTCGAAGCAATTTTAATTCCAAAAATCAAAATATTTCTTTCAAACTAGAACATTTTTATTCTATGTATCTTTTTCACATTGTGCATCTGAAATTAAACCAGTTTTCTCTTACAATAATTGAATTTTTTGCAATTTATAGAATAGAGACAAATTTGAGAACATGAAAACTCTTTTGAGTTATGGTATAGCAATTTTTACTTGTGACAAATGATAAATGCATAAAGATCAGCAGTCTAGTGAGATTACCCTTTGTATCCACTGATTGTCAAGAGAATGAGAATTCTTTGTCTTCGTTGAACTGGAGGTGTATTTATACATCATTGTTTTTGCATTGCTTTGCAAGAGTTGTGTTTAAATTTCTTAATTCGTTTCGTTCATCATTTCATGTTTCAAGGAACATTGCCGGTTTAAGACCGGCATCACTCTGGCGAATTAACATAAGCACACATACAGAACGACAAAATTTTCACTGTACAAACTGAAATCGTACGTCTCGCGATTCCGACGTGTGAATCCTGTTAACAGAGTGTGCGGTTTAGTCACTATACTAATCAACTCGTTCGCGCCATTGCTTCCTTCCTCGAGTTGGTAGTTTTATTGACGCAATGCGATAGTGTTTGTAAAACTTTGTTTAAAAAGTACTAGCTTATTCGAAATTTATTCATTACAAAAATTAGATTCAAAAATTTTTTTAAAAATTTTACGACAAAAATTCAGTTGAATTTAATATGACTGAGGATTTTTATGCAAAACAGAAATTGCTAAAGACAATGTCAGAAATAAAAATTAAAAATCTCATAAAATGATAATAGTTGCTTTGTTAAATTTGTTAAAAGGATTTCAAGCTTTATATTTGATATATTCATTTTTGTGACAAAATCCACGACCTAAATTTGATTTCCTAGTTGCTGAAATAATTCACGAAGAATATAATTCGATGTTTCTACAAGAATATAACTTTGGGGAATTGAGAAACCTTTTTCTACTTGAACTTTACGCAATACTGTCTACTTTCTATTTGCTTCTACACATATTTCTAATTGACACACTTAGGATACAGTAATAGCAAATATTGGCCGAACTTGGGGTGATTTATTGAACAAACTCAAACTTAAAAAGTTTCGATTTATCTCGTTGATCTTTCTTGCCATAAATACTACTAAAACCTTAACTACAAATGGCGACAGCGTTTCACAAGCAGATCTTACTCCTCCTCCCTCCTCCGCCACCCCCCTCCCCCCCAAGACTTTGTGAAAAGTACGCGACGAAGCCGCGGGAACGGCGCCGGTCAAAAACAGAAGATAAGAAAGGCCGGCGTGCAATTACGGGAAGTTTACCAATTAGTTCGCGCGAGATATCCGTCCGAGGACATTTCCGTGGCTTCGGCCCCGGGGTTGCGTTCCATTAGCCCAGATAAAACAGGGAAAGAGAGAGGAGAGAGACAGAGAGAGAGAGAGAGAGAGAGAAGGAAAGAGACCCTGGTTGCGTTTCTGTTTCAGTCATACTTCTTTGAAAACATTTTGTTGATGCGCTTGAACATAGGTTGCTCTACGAACGTTATTTATACTTCTCTCATGGCGGATAAAATTTTGTTAGGTACTTCAATAGCGTAGTAAAGTATACCTATGATTTCTGAAAGATTGGTTCAATACTTTATTTAGAATAAGTTTAAAAAACTGCATTAATCCTCAGCAGTTAGTCATCCTCCCTTAACCCTCTGTCTACCGTAAAAAAAAACTTTCATTAAGCAATAGAAAATTTATACCACAAAACGCAGTAAATATAAAAAAAAACTTCTAGCTTTAAATAATAAAAAATAAGAAAGATCCCAAGAATTTTAAAAGTTTAAATAACCGCAGTATCTACATACAATCGGGTCCAATGGACCCGCTTGGTAGACAGAGGGTTAAAGAGACTTTGAGGATGTGTCCGAACAGAAGTTGCTGCAGGTAAATTATTCACAGCTGAATTTTAATACAAAAAATTGATTAACTACCCCGAGAATGTAGTAAAAATACCCGAAAAGTTTCAAAAAGATTGCTCCGACACGTCGTTCCAAATAAATTCCCCAAAAATGCATTAAATTTGAACCACTCGCGTTGGACTCGCTGCTGAAAAAGATTGATCGGATCCTCCAAAACGAATGAACAAAAATTCATTAATTCTCAGCCAATGCCGTCCCGTACTTGAAGTTACACCTTCAAGGATTTCAACCCTTTGGACCCGTTCACACAAAGCAAGAACGTCTTTGAGCGTAGCGGAAAAGCTCCCCGGTCGTTTGGTCTGAAGGAACTCTTATGCCTCGGCGTTCAAAACGAGTCTTGAGACGAGGCAGAGCGAGGCAGTGCGAGGCAAGATCGAGCCGAAACGCGCCTGTTGGCAAGTAGCGAAAGATCTTCTCGCGCGGTTTGCAAAATACTCGGCGAGGGTCGAGGTCCTGAGAAGTGACACGCGACGATATCATGAACCGTTCAAAGGCGGTCGGACTTCGCTTTGATGAAATTCAGGGAAAGGTGTTTGTGTGTATGTGTGTGTGTGTGTTCACGGTTCAAAGGGAAACCGTGGGGCCACGGATAATAACGAACCTGAATGAAGATGGCCCGTGAGAACCGGCCACGAAGGTGGCATACGGTAAAGGGAACGAACCATCCACCACCATCGGCAGCGGCATCGTAGCCGCCATTGCCTTTTTTCTCGCGTCAGCCCATTTCCTGTCTGTTGCCATCCTTCCTCTCGAACGGAGGATATGCAATCTCTCTCTCCCTCTCTCTCTCGATGACTTACTCCATGGCCGCATCTCTCTCCTCCTCCTTCTTCTTCTTTAACTCCATTCTTCGTTCACAACAAGAAATGCATACACTTCAATACGTTTCGCTCGCACTCATCGATCGAACACGCAAATGTATTAACACCAAGCACTACGATTTGTTTCACGGTTGCAGTAATAATAACTTCTTTGACCTTCGACATTTCTTTTCAAAAAGAAGAAGTAGCAAGTTTATACTTTTACTTTATTGTCTCATTTAACCTTATTAAGCATTGGACTTGGTTTACAATATTATATACAAGGTGATTCTGAGAACTGGGACACGTTAGGGCTGCTTTTTAAGTAAAAAAAAAAAAAAAGAAGAAGATGTAAAGAGGGCTAAACTGTTTGCTACAAAGAGACAAATATTGTAATAGACGAAGAAATATTTTGAAGTTTTTTTTTTCGAAATACAAGGTAAACGAAAATTTTTCGAATGGAACTACAGTATTTCACCGGTAATTGTCCCAAATGTCTCCGATCATATGCCTCATCTCAAGTATAATAATTGAGGTTAAGGCGAATCCAACTACCTATAATACTATCACCTTCGCGTGACCTTGAGTCACAATTCACAAAAGTTAGACAATTGATACAAATAGCGAAGTAATGTCTGTTCATTTTCACTGTCAATTGACCTAACATTTGTGAATTCAAAATTCACAAAATATTGTTTATGCGCATGCAGGTGTGAGTGGAAAGAACGAAAGAATAGTGGAAAGATGAAAATCAGCAGCGGGCAAACAAAACTTTAACTTTTGCTACAGAAAAAAACATCTTTTAGTCAAAAAGGGGGCCTAAAAATCTGTAAACTGCGCAGGGCCTCTAATGGTCTTAATTCAGCACTGAAGGTAACGCCTCTGAGTAATACCACTGAAATTTTGCGCCCTCGTCTCGCTGCCGAAGAATTCCTTTTAAGCCCGAATCTGGAAGAGAGCGTCGGCCGGAAGCGATCCTCTTCGCGTGCGAAGCTGATATCGCGGCGATGAGAGAGAGAGAGAGAGAGAGAGAGAGAGAGAGAGAGAGAGAGAGAGAGAGAGAGAGAGAGAGAAGGCGATGGAATCCCATGGCCGCGGAACAAAACACGAGTTACCGGATGAACCAGCCGGGCAACGGTTGTTCTAGGATGAGTCCCGTTGCGACGGACCATGGCAAACAGAAAAGACGACACCGGACAAACCTCCGGAAAGAGAGGAGAGATTCTTCGGGGCGCGAGAAGTGGAAAAGTGAAAATTGCTCGACCTGGACCGGCGAACCTCTCTGGATTAGCTTCTTTCGCGAGATTGGAATTCGGGGATGGAGAATGGGGCCGCAATTTGGAAGCTGGATGATCGAGGTGGACAAAGAGATAGGGAGTCGAGGGTGGCTGGAAGCTGGCCAGAAGGTAGCTGAAAGGTAGGAGGGTGAAATTTAGTCAGAATAGAGGAAGATAAAGTGGAGGAACAGTGAAAAAAATAGATACAAGGTAGACACAAGGTAGCCTGAAGATAGGTCTGGGTTTTTCATGAAATTTTCAGATTGTATAGAATTGACACAGATCTACAAAATGTATTTTTAACGTGTTAACTGACACCATTAGTTTGACTATATTTCAACGTTGATTCGTACGGTGGTAGGTAGAGTAATTCAATATTCTGTTAGGACCTGAGAAGTATATGAAAGTTATAATAGCAGAGTGACTACAATAAATCTTGACTTATCAGTTACAGGTTTAATTAAAGAATTGATTACATTTTTTGGAGCTTTGGTACGAGCTGGCGTGGCACTTAACGTGTTAAAAGTTTCAATACAGGCCCACATGAAAAGATTGTAAAGAAACAACTTTTAGTATCTTTATAGTTTCGGAATTGAGTCTTTGAGAGAATACTATTACAGAAAGATATAAATCGTTCTACCAATCAAATGACCGGTCGTGGTAGGTAAGACAGACTACAAATTTTTCTCAGAAAATACAGAATAAAAAAGGAAGTGAATATTGAAAAATGCATTATACGTATATTTGAGGAAAAGTCGTGAAGTTTAAAGGCGATTCAATTACGTTGTATACAGGAAATTCTAATCGAAATTTTAAAAACGGTCATTTGACCGGTCGTGGTAAGAATAGTGTTAAAAAAGTTATCGGTCTTTATAAGAGTGTCTGAATATGTATTAACCCTTTGCACTCGGAGCTATTTCAACTAAAAAACCAAACATTTCTTCTAACCTAAAATATTTCCATCGTACATAAGTTGTTTTCATTATATGCCTCATACAATATTTAAATGTTTAGTAATTTATTACATATGAACAAATTTAGTCGTGTAAACAATATTCTGAATAATGGTGTAGCAATTTTTAGTGGTGCCTCAGAGTCGCCATTCGAGTGCTAAGGGTTAATGGGAGTGACTGTATATAAAGACCATAAGAGACTACACAGGCACATTTTCTGCGTTTTCCGAGTCTAAAGGCTGTAAACCTCGCGTACGGTTAGTCAGACGCAGTCCCTTTCCGCAGCTGCTCCGATTACGTCGCGAAGTTCGCCCGAACGCGATAAGCGGCAGGAATTTTGCTGACACGCTTTGTCATCCTCGTCGACGTCGACTTCTGTGTCTTCGGGCCTGGCAAAGCTAAAGTAGCATGCCACGAAACGGCTCGGAACGAACGAGACAGCTCGGAGGAAGAGGGGAAAAAGAAGAAAAAGAGGATTGGAGGACGTGCTAGAGAGAGAGAGAGAGAGAGGGAGAGGAAAATTGCGAGACGAGAAAAGGGCCAAGAGAAGCCCTGTATCAAACACGGGAAGAGAGGAAGCCCGCGTTTGTCACCGACGAAAACCGCGTAACCTAACCGGTAAGCGATCGTTTATCGGCTTGGATGAATCGGCGATTCGCTCGAGAGAAACTCTTCGAGACCTCGACAGTGATCGAGCGTATCGTACATCTCTCGAATGTCTCTCGAACGTACTGGACCGGTTTCGAAGCGTCTCAAAAAGTTAAATTGAAATTTCGAACCGCGAAAGAATTTGTTCTTTCGTTGCGGAAAAGTTTGCTAAAATTTTCTGTTTATACAAATGATCGCAAAATGCTAGGACAAAAATGAAATTCAACGCATCTCATAGACAAAAGGTGGGGAAATTTTTTAAATAGAATTTGAATTTCGAACAAGTTGTTTGTTTAAAATTCGATTTTCTTCTTTTGCTGGTATCGAAGCAGCTAAAGCAGGCATGGACACGGGTGGAGCCCCTCAAACGCCTGCTTCTCCCACCAACCTCCCTTTCATGCGCGAAACACTTTCTTCTTCTATGGTAATGGCGGATGCTGGTGGGGGACAGTGGGCGCTATGGTGGGGGCAGTGGGCGCTATGGTGGGGACGGTTTTGTCTCAATTGAGACAAAAATGCCCATCCCTAATTAACAGTTTCTCTCGCTACCAGAAAATTTTATGCCACCAATTACTTTTATAAAAGAAAATCTTTCGCTTGGACGCAGCTTTTGTGAATTTTTCACTTGCAAAATAAAGATGGAGGAATTAAGGAACCAATAAATGGTTTCATAATGATCGAAAAATGATCTTTTGTCGGGCAACGAAAAATTTGTCTCGCCACTAAAAAGATAAATCTACCGTTCGTGAAAAAAAATCTTGCAAACAACTTTCTTCAGTAGGATAGGTACTGATATTTGGTCCCCTCAGGGTTTCAAATCCATTTTACCATTCTCCCCCTTCTTCCACTTTGTCCAGTCTCACCTAACGCCAATGTTCAGCCTATTTTTCAGCGGGGCCTACTGTTTATTACGGTGGGTTCCGAACCACCAATGGTCAACGGCGCAGTATAATATCACATAGAAGAATATTTCCAATTGGTGACGGCGGTGGGATTTGAGAACTCACGACCACATTGTTTGTAGTCGCGCGCTCTATCCACTGAGCCACTGCACGCCCAACTTTCTTCAGTGTATGCAAAGAAAATCTTTCACTCGAAAACAACTTTATTCAATCTCTGTAAATTTCACATTTCCAAATTTGCAAACAGTTGCAAGTGCAAACGCGTCAAGACGAAAAGATTAATGAACTAATAGACCACTTCGCAACGATTGCAAAACGATCATTTGGCAAATAGACACTTTGTGTCCCCAAGCAGAATTTATTGCATCAATTGTATCAGCGCGTTTACGGCAACGTTTAACAGCCCAGCATTAACGATAAACTATCTCTCGCTTGTAGTCGCCGACTCGACAGTCGGTGAGATATTACATAACAGTTCTCGAGACAGCGAGTACATTTTCTTAACGATAATATCGTAGATCATAGCAGATCATAACACGAGTAGAGACAGGATCAGCTCGACGCCGACAGCAGTCGAACTCCTGGCGTCTCTGATTACCCTGGGGACAGCACCGGCTGTACATATGTAACCATGCTGCCGCTAGACTGTGAGGACATAGTCCTAATTACTGTAGTTGGTTACCGAAGCCGAGCCCAGGCTATCCTCTGTATCCCCTATCGTTCCACAAATTGGTTAACGAAAAGCCAGGACGCTGGACAACCTAAGAACCGAGCAAAATCATGTCTCTCTCTCTCTGCACTGTTATTTAGTTTCTTGAGATAGAAATATTTGACTATGGTAATTAGACACTAATTTGTGAAATAGAACACTCGAGACACTTTTCTCGAGGACCTTGGCATTTTTAATGGGGAATTTCAATGCGAAACGCAGAGAGCTTCGACGAAAGTTACAAATCTTGAAGGTAAAAGTCACACTAAATTTTTTGGAGTAACAAAAATAACACGTTTGATAAATAACACTAAATGCAGGGTTAAAAGAGCATCTTATTGATTTTACTAAGATTTTAAAATCAAGTCGTTTTACATTGCAATTTGTATTTTTTTTAGATGGAAATATTTGGCAACGGTAATTAGTAGACTGCGGATTTTTGTGTGAAATAAAAATGTTGTACATCAATTTTAAAAAACGAGTGCAAAAGTTCGTCCTTTCTTCAATAATTCTGAGAAGTTGAAAATAATACACTGACATTTTCAGACCATCTTAATTTTTTTACTATTTTAAATTGTACGATTGCCTATTTTTATCAAAAATGCATAAAACCCATGGTCTAGTAATTAGAGACTAATTTTTAAGATGGAACACTTGAGTCTCTATGTTCGTGACACCAAATTTTTTGGAGTAACAAAAATAACACGTTTGATAAATAACACTAAATGCGGGGTTCAAAGAGCATCTTATTGATTTTACTAAGATTTTAAAATCAAGTCGTTTTACATTGGAATTTGTATTTTTTTTAGATGGAAATATTTGGCAACGGTAATTAGTAGACTGCGGATTTTCGTGTGAAATAAAAATGTTGTACATCAATTTTAAAAAACGAGTGCCAAAGTTCGTCCTTTCTTCAATAATTCTGAGAAGTTGAAAATAATACACTGACATTTTCAGACCATCTTAATTTTTTTACTATTTTAAATTGTACGATTGCCTATTTTTATAAAAAATGCATAAAACCCACGGTCTAGTAATTAGAGACTAATTTTTAAGATGGAACACTTGAGTCTCTATGTTCTTGAGGAACTTCGAATTTTTAACACTTCGAGTGCTACGTCGCCAAATAATGGGAGACGGAATGATTGTTGTATTTTAACGGGTCAGACTTGTGATGAAGATTTTAAACGAGGTCTAACAAATATGAATGTTATGCATTTCTTTTTGGAAGAAATAAAATTTTATTATTCTATAATCAATATTTAAAGATTGAAGTAAATTTAGCCATACAGAAAATATATATTTTCTTTTCTCTTTTGTGATATTTTTTGGGATAAAGACGTTCTAATCACTGTAGCAGCAAAGACAATGGTACGACAAGGGGTTAAATCATAAATCTTAAAATTTCAATTTTTATTTAATTCGGTACATTACTTAAATTTTATTTTTAATATTTATGGGGCTACTACGTTGGCAGTCAAAGTGTTAATGGAGATTATTCAGTAGAAAATGCAACGAGGAATGAATAAATTTGTTGGAATAACAATAATAACAGATTTCTCACACATTTCTTAATTGTTGAAAAAGCGCACCTTCTTTTCTCGATTTCAGAATTTATGAAACTGAATTTGAGAATATTGTTTGTTACAGACGTTTAAGTTGGTATTCCAAGTGCAAAGGTGAGATAAATATTTTTCCCCCTTTCGTGATCAAATAAAATGTTCAAGAAGCTATCAGTTAAGTTCTATTACTGCGACTCAACAAATTTCAGTGTGCTATGTGGAACTACAACGACTCAAGAGGGTGAAATTCGCGGAATTCACGCACCCGAAGGTGGAAGCGTGCTCGATCCATCGTTACCATCCCCTAAGCTTTCTTTCTGCACGGTTATTTATAAGCGTTGCCGGTGGTTATCGCTGGATCGGCTCACGCACAGCTCCACGCGTTATCGAAATGGATATCATTTTCGCGGCACGAGCCTCTCGTTTTATGGTTAAGCGCGCTAAGTGAGAAATCTCTCGTGTCCTGGAATTATTTAACACTAGATCTGTTCAACGCGACCGATACGCGTTACCAGATTGCGAATGTTTCGAATTTATGACTAGACTGTGGGTTTTTATGCAACAGAAAAATTATCTGTACTAATTTCATGATACAGGAGAGTGTTAACCCTTTGCGCTTCGAAGTATTTTAATTCCATAACCAAACTTTTTCTTTTCGATCAAGAATATTTCCATTCTATATGATTTTTATCATTTTGAAGAAATGGAACTGATATAATACTTCATAGAATACTTAAATGTTTGGTAACGAATTTATTGAATATCAATTTAATAATGTAAACAATATTTTGAATAATGGTATAGTAATTTTTAGTGGTGCCTCAGAGTCACCACTGGAGTGCTAAGGGTTAATTACTGTTTCAAACCTTTTCAATTCCACAGATCGTAAGGACATGTTGCACACTCGATCTATCAATGTAAAAATTAATTTTCAATACTGTATAAATAATTCCGTCATCCAGATATGAGTGACATGACGATCAAAGTGTTAAAATGGACTTGGGTGTCTGTTTTGGATTTTGTGAGCACTGAAATAGTTTGTAACAGAATTGTCGCATGATGCTATAAAGTGTAAAAGCTCTCCTTCGATCATTATAGCTAAAAGAAACTTCCGATGGAACCGCTAAAACTTTGTCGATTGCATGATCCATATAGAAAGTCGAAATCGCAATAAAAATAGCACTCTAAACGAAATCAGGTGTTTTCTCTCGGTTCCCGAGAATGTACAAAAGATAATTGTCGATGCACAGTCCCTCCCCGATAATTTCCCTCTGATATGATTACAGAGAGCATAGTCGACGATTCCGTAACCGTTTCATTAACCGTCGCGTCAGTATTTTTGTTTTCTTGGAGAAAAAGACAAAACGATTGAACCGCGCCCGTTTAATGTATTATTACGTCTTCACCGCATTCGATGAACGATATCCGGGGATCCTCTCGATATAATCATGTCGTTAAATCACTAAAAAGATCATCGTGTGATGATAACGTGCGCGTAAGTCGCTCTAATGGCGGTCTCGATGTTTTCGCGTTGCTCACGGTAATTTAATGATCCGCTCTATATTCATCGTCCACTTTGCAAAATTAGAGAAAAAGGCACGCGGCTGTTGAAGGTGCGCATTAAATTGATAACCCAACGGGAAACATTGTATCGAAGCGTGTGCGAAGAGAGTTCGATACATTGTACGTACATTAGGGTGGACCTTATTTTTCGACTTTTGAATTTTTTTCAGGACACCCCCCTAGAATTGTGACACTTGACGCAAAAATAATGTGTGCAAAATTTGAAATCGATCGGATAAAGGGAAGTGCTGCCGCATCGACTTTGAAATTTTTTAAATTTTGTAACTCGTTTTTCTCCACTGTAGTATATCATTAGTATATATTTTTATATATCGTTGAATTTGTCTTTTTACGCACTATAATAATGTAGAAACAAAATGTAGCATTAATTTAAAAAAAAAAATTCGTGACCTTGAAATCTCAAAAATTGACTTTTCAAAAAAATTTTTTTTGCATTATATTTCATTTAATAAACAATGCAACTTTTGTTTAAGAAATTTTTTTTTAAGACATTATTTTTGCGTCAAGTGTCACAATTCTAGGGGGTGTCCCGAAAAAAATTCGACAAAATAATTTTCACCAAGTATAACTAAGGTCCACCCTAATGTACATAGCAATGTGGAAGATTCGTGGTTTAATTTGTGGCACTTCCGTTTTGGAGCGTAACATTTCGAATATGGTTGTTGATTTTATTGTGCCGCGAAATAATGCGCTCTTTGCTTCGAGACTCGGCTCTTGTTACGCTGGATGTAAATGTCTGCGGTAAACATCGTTATACAGATGAAAAGCCCACTTTTCTAGAAGAGCAGCTCTGTATTATTCAAACATTCTTCTCTATTTTCTTTGTTTTTCTTTGGAATAGTGTTTTATGGTGCTTTTCTTCGCACAGCTTGCAAGTGACTCGCTAGCGGACGCGCACCTCAAGATGCTCGTTCGAGCAGGGACCACCCAATCTCGAGGGAACGTGGTCGACAATAAAAGCCATCGTTCACGAGGAGACTATACCTGATGCATCGTGAATCATCGACGGAAACCGAAAACGAGCATCATCGTCCACCGAAGCGTAAAACATCGGAGCTGCAGCCCTTCCGAAAAATTTCTGAGGCGATACGATCTCTCGCCGCTTTGAATGAACGAGCCGGCGTGGCCGGACGTTAACCCTCTCCCATTCCGAAGCTTCTTCTCACTTCTTTTCTCTCTCTCTCTCTCTCTCTCTCTCTTTCTCTCGCACTCTGCACGGTCCCGTCTTGTAACGTAATATCGCCAAGTGCAAGCGGAACGAGTTCATAAAACCGCGTTTCGCCGCTCTCCGAGCTCCGCCGATGCGAAATCATGTAAACGCCGTGTACCGCGATATTCTTTCTCTTCTTTTTCTCCGCTATTGCGCTTCCCTCCTGCGCAAGCTTCTTGTACTCGCTCTTCGAGAGTTCCGTCCCTCGTGTCGCCGTATTCGACATATTCGAACGCCCTCCAAATATTCAAAACATCTTAATACAAATATAGTCTAGTTTTCACTGATATTGCAATTTAAACAGCAAATTTTATCTTGCTCTACTTTTTACGCATCACGAGTATACTCGTCGTAACACAAAAGCTTGTCATTTCTGTATGACGAGTATACTCGTCGGAAACAGGTAACTGGTTAAAATAAAACTGACCGGGTGCAACTTAAAGACATCACTACTTAAAAAAAAATCAAAAGAAATTTTTACCAAATACAACACTTTGTGCTTCATTTAATTCTCAGCTGTTCACTACACAATTACGTTCCACAAGGAAAATAGATACATTCAAGCTCAACCAGGTGTGCTCAAAATGATTCCTGCCCATAAAGGGTTAATGCTGCTGTTGATGGTACTGTTGCTGTCGATTTTTTCCCCCCTTTGCAAAGGGACAATTTGCAGCTTCGTTCCTTGAACGGACACGTTATACGATCCGAACCCTCCACCGAGCGACCCCCAGCCACGGACTTTGAAACCCTATTACACTTGGTTACTCATTTTTCCGAGGCTGCTTTATGCTCGGAAAACGGCCTTACCCTGAAACCTTACTCGTAAGTCGAATTCTCCCGTTGATCGGAAACAACGTTGTTAGCCGCCCTCTCTTGCCCCGGCGAATTAGTCTCGGTTACTCTCGGTTACTCCCGGTGTTAGTCACGGCTTTTGTTCGCTCGTTCGTCCATTCGTTCGTTCGTTCGTTCACGGTGATTAATGCCTCGCGAACGCCTTCCGGGTTTCGGTAGGATTTGCTTTGGAAATACAGGACAGATTTGTCTCGAGCGATTGTGCGTGTTTTCTGGCACATTTCACTCGTGCGATGTCGAATCGGCCACCTCTCGGCAGTATAAGGCTTTCGACCGCGGTGTATCACCATCGCTCGACTTCTGTCGCGCGCGGCCGTCTCTGCCAATACGCCTCTAGGTCGCGCTCTGATTGGTCCGTGTTTTTCGTTAATAACTCCTCAACAAAGCCGAAACGGCCATTTTTGCAGAGGAAAATGTCGCTTCAAATGACCTCAGGAACCTCCCCTTTGAAGGAAATCAGACATTTTTGGGACACCCTGTATTCCAACCTATTATAATGCAAGAAAGTCCGGGGGATATTTCGATTAGGGGACACCGGATTTTTCCCGCGAGTGTATTAAACGGAGATAAGGTATTATCTAATTGCTCCCGCGGCCGCAATTAAGGTGGCGGTTATTAACCGTGCGGATTGAGTGTCTCGTTGAAAGTATCGTTAATTCGAGCGAGGCAAACAGGTTCCGATGCGGGCGATCGCGCTCGTATATGCGAGAGACGTGTATATTTTTGCTCCGGCTGTTACACGGCCCCGAAACAGCTTTTTATTAGTCGTTTTTGCCATATCCTCTTGCCGTATCCTCTCTTGTCTGGAGTCGATCGAGGGAAACCGAAAAGAGAAGAGGAATCATCTCTCTCTTGAGGCAACACTATAGAAGTTACTCTATACGGCCAAACTGTTGCGTCTGCGGCCCCCGTTTCCGGAGAAATTCTCTCTCTCTCTCTCTTTCTTTCGGAAAGGAAAGGTACCTTTACCACCCTTATTCCCATTAGAGCCGACCCTTAGAGCCTATCTAATGCGCCCTCTGCGAGCTTGCTACTCCCCCCACCAACTCCCCCACGAAAATTCATACTGTCTTCCTGCTCGAGATGCGTTACGATCTTCTGAAGTGTTATGCGAAAATAATGATACGTGTTATCGGGTTCCGAGGCTGAAGTGGTTAACTAGGATTAACTTTAGGGTTCTTTTGATTCTTGGTAAGCAAACGATTCATCGAAGCGTAAATTTTTCATCAATTTTATTTTCATCAAATTTTCAGAAATTATTCATATCTTATTTAATACACACGGGTAAATTTAGTACAGTAATTCCACGATTTAAGTCCTTTTTCGATTTCCTGCCGGGACTTAGATCGCGAAGGGACACTATTCTTTTGTGACCGCGTAGAACGTAGAAAAGGACAGCATGCAAACACGGACGCCGAAGGCGCAACAAAAAATAGCGTATCGATGAGACAATACTAGTGCAATAATAAAACTTCTTTATTTTTTATTATTTTTTTATGGAACTTTCACGAACGTATTCGTGGCATTTTTCTAATGAAAATGATACCAAATATCATATAATTCCGATGATATTTACTTGTATAATGAACGATGAAAGTTTTGGACGTAAAGAAGGACAGCGTATAGCAGTGGTGGGCACGGGTGGAGCCCCTCAAACGCCTGATTCTCCCACCAACCTCTCTTTCATGCAGCGCGCACGTTCGTTGCGTACGCTGATGTCTCGTGTCTTCGTTGCCCCATTGTACCGCGCTTGATGGAAGGGAACAGAGGGCGCTACGGTGTGGACGGTTCTGCCTCAATTGAGGCAAAATTGCCCATCACTGCTTTAATTCGTAGTTTAGTTTATACTTCAATTCATGGTTTTTAAAAATTTGCGGCGGCGGTCTAGTTACGCGGTAATTCGCGGGGACGATAATCCGCAGAATGTGTCATTAATTTCGCAAATCGGCAAAGAATATCCCCCGTGGCTCTGTACCGTCGCGATCGATAAAAAATTACTTAGAGCTCTCTTTTTTTTTGACGGGATAATTAAACCGGTATCGTTCTATCAATTATGGAAACTGTTTCAGGATTCGCTAATGGAAATCCGATTGTCCGAAAGAATTGATAAATTCAATTACAGGCGAAACTTCTGCGCACGCGCGCACCACACGATCATTGGTTAATTACCAGAGCATCAGCCTATAAATGTTATCGTAATTAAGCACCGGCGTACCCGCTCGATTCATCGATCTCGCGAGAATCGAAATACGACCTTGAACTTTGACCAGCGAATAATGGAGAAGCAGATCGCGTGACAGCGTGCATTAGAAGCTTACCCGAGGGATTCTCTATCTATCTATCTATCTCTATCTCTCTTTCTCTCTCTCTCTCTCTCTCTCTCTCTCTCTCTCTCTCTCTCTCTCTCTCGGTTAATTTTCAATTAGGGACGGATCAAACATTTTATGGGAAAGTTCGACGGTTCGAAAGAAACCGAGGCAGCTTCCAGGATGGAAAAATCGATCCGAGGATATGAAATCTGCCCCGAAGACATTCGCGGGTCATTGAAGAAGAGCAGTTCGCAACTACCGGCCGGTTGCACCCGAGGAATTCCCTAGACGCGCTTAGGCGAATGCCGAGATCCCACAATTAAATGCAATTATTGATTCGAGACTGCTGGCGAATTAGGTAATCTTTGGGCTAGTTTAAATACTTTTTTCATTTGGACGGAGTTGATTTGAACATGTTGCGAAGAATTTTTGTATATATTTATATTTGCAGTTTAGTTAAGTGTTTTTCTTCATAAAAATATCAAGAATTGTGTTCGATAAAAACTGACGATGATCGAAGATCTTATAATATGTTGTATTGTTAATTATAAAAAGCAGGAGCATTTGTGTTTCTAGATGCATCGCTGCATTTGTGGGAAAAGTAAACTCCTAAGAAAATGGACGTTCAATTTTTAGACTTGTATCGTGTTTTAGTTCAGATCGTGATCAGCTAAATTTTTCGTTGGGAGGACATTCAGAAATAAAAATTCAACATATACCAAAATGAAAACAAACGAATAGCTAAATCTAAAATTCAGAGTATAATTCAGAAAGTAATATAAATTCAGAGAACCTCAAAATGTAGAAAAATTTGACATTTTAGCAAACGAATACATCAATTTAAATTTCAGAGTATAATTCAGAAAGTCATAGAAATTCAACAAACCTCAAAATGTATAAAAAGTTGACATTTCAGCAAACGAATAGTTAAATTTCAAATTCACAAGATATTCAGGCAGTTACAGGAATTCGAGGAATATCGAAATGATGAAAAAATTGACTTTGTAGCAAATGAATAGCTAAATTCTCGGTGCAGGTGAAGAAAAAAGAATTGGAAGAGGGAGAAGGGCTTTCCTGCAGACTCAACATTGACGGAACGCGATGCTCGTCGCAACCGAACCGTTCCGCGAGTATCAATTGCGCCTTGAATTAAACAGCCGGCTCCAATTAAAACATTATGCATCGCGTCGCACGAGACGTCCGCGTACTGTGCACAAAAGGATAACGAGACTTGTCACGCGGGGGGTTCCGTGGTTGGGTCTCACCCCCCCCCCCCCCGCAACTGGGGAAAATCGCAGAGGAAATCCGGTTTTGCCGGAATGCCGGTTTTATCGCGGCTGCGACCTCAAAGGAATCGGCGATTATAAATAATCAGTCGGACTCGCAATCTGGGGTGGATCATCCCTTAGTACCGACACTGTCTACTTGCCAACGGTAGCGACGAAAATCAAAGTCCGTCATTATTTCTGTGGATCTTTATGTAAAATAGAAAATGTAAAATAAAAAAATTGGATCAACTGCGAAAGACTGGAGCCAATTAGAAATTTAAATCATACTTCACTCGTTATAACAAACTGAAAACAATAGAGTGGCATTCTTAACCCTTAGCGGACAGGAATTATTTTGAGCATACTTCTCGATGAGTCGAATATGTTTTCCTTGTGAAACAAAAAATTGTGTACCGAAGAGTTTAAGTGTATTAATGAAATGAAGGGGGGGGGGGAGTGTTGTGTTCGGTAGAAATTGGTTTGATATTTTTTGAGAGTAATAATTGCTATAAAAATTATTACCAATTGCTGAACGGTAAAATTGCTTGGGCGCCTATATGCCGACACTCGTCCGCAAAGGGTTAAATCATTTTCTATTGTTTGAAATTGCACCTACTCATTTTTGCCATAAATGCATCAAATCCTTAATCTACTTATAATCGATGCACAACATTTTTATTTTGCATCGCGAACCACAGTCTAATAATCGATAACTTTTTCCTACGAAGAAGACCAGAAAGAGATCGATTAATTGTTGGAAAGATAAGATCTCGCACAGCACAGACGCGATTGTGTTCGCAGTCGGCGCGGCGTGGAGGACGATCTACATCCTTGATCGTCGATCGTTAGACAAGGTTACGCCAGTGGGGGTCTTCCGCGATTCCTAAGGTTTCTCGGAGACACCTTATCCAGGTTCGTTTACCTCCGGTTGCCAGGAGTACCGTTGCTCGTACACGGAGAAGGGGGCGGATTCTCTATAATCATGAAATCGCGGAGGACACCCACGGACCTAAAGGACTGAGCGTAAAGTAGATATATGGGCGAGAGGGGTCGTGACAAGAGCGGGGAGGGATGGTAGACTGCGGCCATATTGAGTGGCAAAACTAGTGTTGCCATCTATATAACGGTGCGGGAACATTGGTATGATTTGATTCTGAAAAATGAATGCATAACAAACGTATTTGTGTATATATATATATATATATATATATATAAATATATATATATATATATATATATATATATATATATATATATATATATATATCTATACAGATATACATACAGGGTGTCCCACGTAAATGGGAACACCTAAATATCTGTCGTATTTACAGTCCTATCAGAAAACGTCAGAGGACAAAGTGACACTATTGCAGGGACCAAATATAATGGTAAAGAAAAAAACTTTTTATGTCGCGTTTTTTAATGAAATTTCAAGGTCACCGATTTTTTTTTTTAAATGGAATAGTATATTTTTTTACGATAGCATGATAGACAATAAAAAACTGAATTTAGCGGATACCACCTTTTTGACCTTGAAATGACCTTGAGCAAGAATAATCATGTTGGAGCGGATAAAATGTGGAAGTTTAAAACTTACATGTTCCAGCAAAGATTACGCGTTGTTTACGGCGGGTTTACCTTTACATATAATAATAAATTTTCGAAATGTTGACCATCCCCATTTATGCAATATTGCAATCTTGCATTAAATGTAGGCATTGTGGATTTCCCAATTTTTTAAAGTTCTGCTGGGTGCTCAACATACCCCATTTTATCGAGAATCTTACTTTACCGAGGCTGAAATCGCCGCGCATGCGCGTGAAATCTTACACCATATCCCAACACTGCCTATAGAGCGCACCACAGTGTTTGCCACACAAGATGGCCGACAAGTTGATTCCCCTTCCGTCTTTTGGCTCACCCCCGTAGGCTCAGTCCTTTAGGTCCGTGAGGACACCTCGAGAACACGAGTGAGAGAGAGAGAGAGAGAGAGAGAGAGAGAGAGAGAGAGAGAGAGAGAGAGAGAGAGAGAGAGAGAGAGTAGAGTGGGCAGCTTCAGCAGCCGGTGGTGCCACGCTCGAAATATTTTCCAAGCAATCTCTCTTCGTCGATTAACCGAGCTCGTCCCCGGGTGTCGCTCGCCCTCTTGTGGATCGGTTGTTTATTAAAGCAAAAGACCGGCCTGCTTTTATTTCACCCCGGAAGCGACCAATTTTCCGATACCGAGCCAGGGAAAACCCGGTTTTTCTATTGGCACGCGCGGATCGTCGAGCTCTTTTCCTTTTCGTTTTTCCTCGGCGAGACTCTCCTTTGTGAAATTCGCTCGCTAAAGGTGACAAACCGACAATGAAAATGACGTACGATCGTCTTCTGCGATTATTAACCCTTTGGGGAGACTGACTTTTTAACACTTTACAACCTAAGATATATTTTAACATTGACATTTTTTTCGAATTCATTCCATTTCGCCGAAACTAAAATATTTCTATTCTGTATGATCGTTTCACATTACATATCACTTCTATTTGATCTCGCTTGAATATTTTATTATCCGTTAAATGCAAACGAATTTATTAGCTGGAAAACAATTTTTAGTGACGATTTTAATCATTCTGTTAGAGAGCAGAAAGTTTAACCCTTTGCGCTCGGAAGTATTTTAACTACATAACCAAACTTTTTTTTCGATCAAGAATATTTCCATTCTATATGATTTTTATCATTTTGAAGAAATGAAACTGATATAATACCACATAGAATACTTAAATGTTTGGTGACTAATTTATTGAATATCAATTTAATAATGTAAACAATATTTTGAATAATGGTATAGCAATTTTTAGTGGTGCCTCAGAGTCACCACTGGAGTGCTAAGGGTTAAAACGTGTTCTACTTGATTCTTTTGCTTCACAATTTTCTCTTTGTCTTTCTGACGATTTTCTATACTTCTGGTTTATAAAGCGAAATAAATTGAGCCATAATTCAGGATTTAGTAGGATGATCTACATTACAAGAACGCCAGCTCGCATAAAGCTCCCATTTAAAAAGTAAAGAGCTGTAAGAGACTCAGATATCGCGGTTTATGAAGTCGTCAAAAACGCAGCAGCTATCCACAAGGAGGGTTGAAGCGTCATTAAACGGTAGATGTATTCCAACGATCCTCGAGCGTGGGGCCTGACAGTAAAAATACGCGCCCCTCGCCGGCAGGATCTATGGATCGCCGTGCGGAGGACACGTTCCGTGCCACGTGGCTTACCGATGACTCGCGACATTTTCCCGATGCAACCTTTCGTTACGTATGCAAACATATAATCGTCTCAATTTCAAGGACCTGTACTCTATATTTCGAAATTCGATTAATCCTCCCATTCTTTCAAATTACACCTTCAATTAACCATTTTTAGTATAAACGCAGAATGATATTCTCAATCTTGTAACGATGATCTTCAATTCTTCTAACATTTTTACACTTTTGCAAATCACGCATTTTTGTCTTAAATACATCAAATCCCCGCAGTCAATGGATCATAATTAGTCTAAAGATCGTTATGCAAAATAACAATTATCTAACTCAGTTGTAAAAAAAAAAACAGAAGTTAAATGGAAGTGCATTTCTGCTTTTAATAATTTCAATACGACGAAAATGATTTAATGTCTTCATAGTTTTATATTTGACCTATCCATTTGTATTAGAAATGCATTTAATTCGCAGTATAATTATTGCATTGCGGGTGTTTATGCAAAATAAAAATGTAGAAGTCCTTTCCTTTCTTTAATAATCTGAGATGATTGCAAGTGGTGTATCTTTTAAATTGCACCAACCCAGAGTTGGGCAGTAATTAATTACATGGAAAAATGGACTATAATTTCAATAAGAAAACAGTTAAATGGTCAAAAACATAAAACTTAGTGATTTAAAAGAACAATTACAGTAATTGTAATCGTTAGACTCAATTACAATTACTGTAATCGTGTTAAATAATCGCAATTACTCCTTTCAATTACTGTAATTTTAATTGTGGTCCGCAATTACAATTACTGGTTGAGCCAAAGTAATTGCAATTACCAATTACAATTACACGTAATTGTAATTTTATTTCTGCAATTCCAAGTAATTGTAATTGGTAGTTGCAATTACTCAGCAGCAAAATGGCAGTAAAACAAAGTAATTAGATACCTACTCAATGGAAATGTCTAAAAAGAACAAACAAAAAACATATGTTAGGAAATATTTACAACTTTTTTTTAGTACCATTTTGGTGTTAAGTAATTGCAACTACCAATTACAATTACTTGTAATTGCGCTAAAATTACTTGGAATCGCAGAAATAGAATTACAATTACATGTAATTGGTAATTGCAATTACTTTGGCTCAACCAGTAATTGCAATTGCGGACCACAATTACAATTACAGTGATTCGTCAAGTAATTGCAATTACCAATTACAATTACATGTAATTGTAATTTTATTTCTGCAATTTCAAATTACAGTAATTGGTAAGTAATTGTAATTGTAATTGAAATTACATTTTGCCCAACTCTGCACCAACCCATACTCGTTAAGAATGCAAAAAATCCACATTCGACTAATCATAATCACCGCTCGGTATTATAGTGAGTCTTAACTCGGAATCGCGTTTATTAACTCCGACAGTGACAAGATAATTACGATCGTTGTCGCGAGTCCTCTTGAAATTTGAGAGAAGCGGTTGGTAGAGGTATTTAAAGGGGTGTCTATGGCCGATCGAGTGATATCGATTCCGAAGAGGGATGGTGGGTGGGTCGGTTGGGGAATCAGCACGGAACCACGTGGTGCACACCACTCCCGTTGGTTGCGGCCACCTTTTCACCCCGAACTCGAATTCAAAGATTACGGGTCCTGTGCGTATTGACCTTCGACCTGTACCCACCACCGGAACCTGTCTATCCCAGCCAACCCACCCACGCCTAACGAGCTGTCTACCTACGCGTTTATCCGACCACGCGGATCTTTTTCGACCCCTGGGGACCAGTATGGCAACTGCAGTCATCGCTCGATAACTGAGCAAGCAAGAGTTGCCCTTCGGGGCACTGTAGTGGCTCTTAACGCGAGAGGAGCGAGCGCAAGCTATCTGAGAAACGTACGAAGACAGAGATCAAAAGGTTTAGGATTTTTGAGACCCTCTGAGGAAAGAGAGAACGAGGATATTGCGTTCATGGACAGTTTAAGCTGTGAGATCAATTAAACCACGCCCCCAAAGCACTCTAAACGGTAGGGGCAACTAAACCACGCCTACTTGGACCGCTCTACACGCAGAGATCAAGGATTCAGGACTTTCGAGACCTTCTGAGCCGAGAGAATGAGGATATTGTATTTATTGGCAGTTTAGGCTGTGGCAGCAACTAAGCCACGCCTTCGGAGCATTTAGAACGGCAAGCTCAATTAAACCATGCCTACTTAGAGCGGTTTATGTACTGAGATCAAGAAATGCAAGACTATAAAGGTTCTACTAATACAGAGAATGATAATGTAAACAGTCTAAATACTAAGGGAAACGAAACCACGCCCCTTAAGCATTCTAAACGTTAAGGGAAATGAAACCACAGCTACTTAAGAGCGTTCTGTATACAAATATCAAAGAATTCAAAACCCTCGAAAAACTTTCTTTGCAGAGAGAACAATGAGAACACGTTTAATAACACTCTATATTGTGGGAGCAACTAGACCACGCCCCCAGAACACTCTAAACCGTAGGGGCAACTAAACCACGCCTACTTAGACCGCTCTGCATGCAAAGATCAAGGATTCAGGACTTTCGAGACCTTCTGAGCCGAGAGAATGAGGATATTGTATTTATTGGCAGTTTAGGCTGTGGCAGCAACTAAGCCACGCCTTCGGAGCATTTAGAACGGCAAGCTCAATTAAACCACGCCTACTTAAAGCGGTTTATGTACCGAGATCAGGAAATGCAATACTCTCGAGACACTTTCTTTGCAAAGAAAACAGTGGAAACATGTTTAATAATACTCCATATTGTAGGAGCAACTATACCACGCCTTCAGAGCACTCTACATAGTAACAACAACAAAACCACGCCTCCTCAAAGCATTCTAATGATAGAAACCGGAGCAGACAGTCTACTATCTCAATTTTTATGTTCGTATACCTCCAAGCAATGCTGTCCAGAGCAATTCAAAGCGTTTTCAAAGCAAAGAGTGCCAGTTACTCACTCTTGATCCCCAAAAAGAATAGTTATCGAGCAACTAGAAGAAATTACTCGTTCATACGATTTCCAAGTCTCTCCAGCGAAACTTGTAGTCAATTAAAACAGTTCGATTTCCTCATTCGCGCGAAAAGGACTCGTAGCTTTTCCTCTCTGGTCGAACCAGTTCTAGAGAGCATATCGCGCGAACGGAAAACAAAATGAGAAGAAGTGAGCTGGGAACCTTCGGCGAACGAGGCGCGGTCGTAAATCGTCGGCGAGCAGTGGCTGGTTTTTGGAAGCGTCATTATTCGGCTCATTATAATACCCTCGAGGCTATCGGATCCCGATAGGAGAGAGGTCAATGAACGGTGTCTTCCTGCGGATCTGTTAAGCTTTCGGGGGCTACGATCGCCGGCAATCCGGATGATGAGACGATACGAACGGAGAAGAAGCGTTACGCGATACGATCGGTGAGCGTTGGAGTCTGACATAAATAATCGTCGAATTAAGTCTGCGATGCTGAATTCAGATAATAGAACGATGCGAAGATTACACGTGTACCAGGGATGTTTTAAACATTTATATCAGATGTCTCTTTAGCGTCTTTAACCCCCGTAAACTGTTCTGATCGATTCAAAAGCAAGACCACACTCGTCGAGTTCAAGAACTGAATTGTTCTAAAAAAAAAAGAGGAATGTCTGTTGTAAATGTATTGTATTCTCAAAGTAGAAGGATTACAATTTTTTGAGAAAGCATCCGAAAATAAATCTCTCTAAATCAAAGCAAATTCAGTCAGTAATGATGAGTCTAAGGGACCTCTTTCAACCCCTAGCATTTTACAACCCCAACAAAATCCAAACGACTGAAATACAACAACCTAGAGTCTGATTCTCAGGATCTACGACTAAAATACAATCGACACACCTCAGGCTCGACCCAATTTCTTAAAATCCGAGAAACAAGTGCCAGAGTCCTTACAGAAACGCATTTGCATAGCAACGAACGGAAAAACGTGAAGCAGTAGAAAATTCTTCCTCCGTCGTCCGTAGAGGGTATAGCCGTTCAGCGGCTGGTTCAGATAAATAAAACATCGTAATCGTTGTCGCGGCGCAATGCACCGCGGAATCGATACAAGACAGAAGCTACGGGCGCGTCTTCAACCTTTCATCTTCCGTGTCTGCACCCCTCGGTCCCCGTTCTTCGGCGTTTTACCCCTGTCTTTCGCTGGCTGACTGGAAAAGGGGAGAGAAATCGTTCGGCCAGGCCGCCGCGATTCCATTATAGATTCACGGTGCACAACCACGACCATCTTGCACACACCCCCGCATAGTCCTCGTCACGGTATTTCGATGGAATTGCTCCGTTGGTGCGGAAACACCGGGCCGCCACTGAAAAACGCGAAAAACTCGTATCTTCTCAACGATCGTCGTCTTTCTCCGATCTGAAATCGTATTGCCGATCACCTGTTTGGGGTTTTAACATTTTTTCAAATGGAATAGTTACAAGTTGGATCAGGTATACGAACAGAATTATGATCAAAGATCGAGTCAAAGGCTTCAAACTAATTTCTATCTTCAAGTTGGTCCAAGTATACAAGAACAGAATTTATATCTTCAAACCGAGTTGTGTCTCCAAACCAATGCGAGTCTTCAAACCAAATCGCGTCTTCAAACCAATTCGAGACTTCAAACCAATTCAAGTCTTCAAACATCGAGTTAAAAATTTCAAACCAATTGAAATCTTCAAGATGGTCTAAGTATACAAGAACAGAATTATATCTTCAGACCGAGTTGTGTCTCCAAACCAATTCGAGTCTCCAAACCAATTCGAATCTCCAAACCAATTGGAGTCTCCAACCTAATTCGAGTCCTCAAACCAATTCGAGTCCTCAAACATCGAGTTA
Source organism: Sphecodes monilicornis (assembly GCA_913789915.3). Classification (NCBI taxonomy): domain Eukaryota; kingdom Metazoa; phylum Arthropoda; class Insecta; order Hymenoptera; family Halictidae; genus Sphecodes; species Sphecodes monilicornis. The sequence continues at coordinate 27,041,924 of OU565290.1, read as the reverse complement.
AAAATTTCAAACCAACTGAAGTCTTCAAGTTGGTCTAAGTATACAAGAACAGAATTATATCTTCAAACCGAGTTGTGTCTTCAAACCAATTCGAGTCTTCAAACATCGAGTTAAAAATTTCAAACCAACTGAAATCTTCAAGTTGGTCTCAGTATACAAGAACAGAATTATATCTTCAAACCGAGTTGTGTCTTCAAACCAATTCGAGTCTTCAAACATCGAGTTAAAAATTTCAAACCAATTGAAATCTTCAAGATGGTCTAAGTATACAAGAACAGAATTATATCTTCAAACCGAGTTGTGTCTTCAAACCAATTCGAGTCTTCAAACATCGAGTTAAAAATTTCAAACCAACTGAAATCTTCAAGTTGGTCTAAGTATACAAGAACAGAATTATATCTTCAAACCGAGTTGTGTCTTCAAACCAATTCGAGTCTTCAAACATCGAGTTAAAAATTTCAAACCAATTGAAATCTTCAAGATGGTCTAAGTATACAAGAACAGAATTATATCTTCAGACCGAGTTGTGTCTCCAAACCAATTCGACTCTCCAAACCAATTCGAGTCGCCAACCTAATTCGAGTCCTCAAACCAATTCGAGTCCTCAAACATCGAGTTAAAAATTTCAAACCAACTGAAGTCTTCAAGTTGGTCTAAGTATACAAGAACAGAATTATATCTTCAAACCGAGTTGTGTCTTCAAACCAATTCGAGTCTTCAAACCAATTCGAGTCTTCAAACCAATTCGATTCTTCAAACCAATTCGAGTCTTCAAACATCGAGTTAAAAATTTCAAACCAATTGAAATCTTCAAGATGGTCTAAGTATACAAGAACAGAATTATATCTTCAGACCGAGTTGTGTCTCCAAACCAATTCGACTCTCCAAACCAATTCGAGTCGCCAACCTAATTCGAGTCCTCAAACCAATTCGAGTCCTCAAACATCGAGTTAAAAATTTCAAACCAACTGAAGTCTTCAAGTTGGTCTAAGTATACAAGAACAGAATTATATCTTCAAACCGAGTTGTGTCTTCAAACCAATTCGAGTCTTCAAACCAATTCGAGTCTTCAAACCAATTCGATTCTTCAAACCAATTCGAGTCTTCAAACATCGAGTTAAAGATTCCAAACCAACTGAAATCTTCAAGTTGATCCAGACACATGAACAAAATGACGAGTCTCGATTGGGTCCGAAAATTGGGTTAGATCTACAAATTCGGTAGCATCTCCAAGTTGGTTTGAATCATCAAACGCAGTTGTACATCTTCGAACAGCGTCTTCAAACTACATAGAACCTTCGCGCCGACGAGGTTCTCTAAACAGAGAGCTACGCATAGTTCTGAACTAGATCTTAGAACTAATTTAGAGTCTCCGAACTGGGTTGAGTACACAAATTGAATTGTATCTCTAAACCGTGATTCTCAACTGTCCCCTTGTAGCATCAATTACATATTCGCAATATACTCGGAAAAGATTCTAATAACCAAACATACTTCTATCTCGGGTCTAAAATGGTTCGAACAACTTGCAGAAGCGCTTACACTTGTTCGCAAATATTATAAACGTATTGTTTTATGATTTATTTGATTTCATATAACTTTGTGCACGCATGCGACTTAGATCGACAAAATGCACGTTTTAAATTTACATTACAGGCTCAGATCTCCACTTCTTTCTTCACTATTCTGATATCAATTTAAAAATATATTTTTTTCTTCGCATTAGCTAGTAATCTAATTCTTCTAATATTTAAAAAGAAAGAATTCAAGTCGTTTGGTCAAAATTCTTAAGTGGCGTGCCAATACTCTTTTTAGCCACTGTATTATATTATGTTATGCAGGATTACGTATTATGTTACGTTGTATTACGTCACATGAAATTGTAGAAAAACGAAAGAAGGTACGCCAAAGCCGAATAATAATAATAAAATCGTGGTCGTCGCACAAGTGTGACGCGGGTAGGTTCAGCGTGAAACGATCTCGACCGTGTAGGAAGTGGAATGGATCGTGGCCAACTTTGTAGTACACTCGGTGGATAAATGAACGTGTCCGTTTCTTGACAATGACCATCCAAGGTTAGCCGTGTTTCCGTTTATAGTTCCCTTTGTCCCGAAACAAGTGACCAGGTGGTTCGCGCGTGTGACGAGATTTCAATTTTCCAAAAGGAAACGTTTCCTCGGACGAGCGCGTTCCCTCGGATGGTCCACGTGACATCCGCAAGACATCGTGTCTCGCATTCAGGTGGCTGTTACAGTCATTAATAGATCGCAGCGGGGGACAGGTGATAATAAGATCGTTTGCAGGCACGTCCCTCGTCGAATCTACGATCCTTTGTGCCGTTCTCCGAGACATTGATTCACCGGGAGAAAATCCATCTCGCTCAGCGCCGTTTACTTAACGCTAGAGCTACCGAACGCTAAACGCGACTGACGTGTACAGGGTGTCTAAAAAATGTTGTGCTTTCTTGAAAGGGATGATTCGCTTTGTTTCTACGTTTACGAATTAATTTGTGCACCAAATCGAAGAATAAAATGTTTCCACACGGTCTATGGTGGGTACAGTTCGAGATCGAACATTTCCGGTGAAAATCCAATACTTAGAGACCATCGCCATATTGCGCCGTCTGGTTGGCTCGTACAGCCACGTATCCAGACGCAGAGCACGATGCGGCGAAGTATGTATAGCGGCAGACGGCACGGGAAGGCGATGGACAAGGTAATGGTAGCTTTGAGGTTCTGAGATTGCAAACGACGGAGGACAACAACGCCTGGATTGTACTGGTCTGGCTTTGTCAAAACGGCTTGTCAGCTACAGCCTTTATCGTCGAGTGATCGGGGGTCTCGAGACTGGGGAGAGAAAACCGGAGGAAAATCGAGAAACTCGAGAAGAGAAGAGAGGAGAAGAGAAGAGAAGAGAAGAGAAGAGAAGAGAAGAGAAGAGAGAGAGTGAGAGTAGAAACCAGGTTCTGTCTCGTAAATCTGCCTCTCGGTAGTCAGCGCAGGCGGCATGCTGTACAGAAGGCTCGCGGGTCTAATCATCGTTACGGGAGCCATCATTTTTCCGGGCAACAGGTATATTATCAATATCGTTCACCGTCCGACAGCTCTATTAACGAACGTATTAATTACCCCGACACGATTAGCTTATCAAGCGGCCGGGGATCGCTGCGATAAACATCAATCCTTCTACAGCTCGACTTTCAATGATCATCCCACCCCTCTCTCTATCTCTTTCTATCTTTGTATTTCTCTTCTAGATTGCTCTCTATTTCTCCCTCTCACTCCTTTTCTCCCTCCCACTCTTTTTCTCTCTATCGCTCTCTATTTCTATATATCTCTCTCCTCCTGATGGCAAGTATGGCAACTGCAGTCATCGCTCGATAACTGAGCAAGCAAGAGTTGCCCTTCCGGGCACTGTAGTGGCTCTTAACGCTAGAGGAGCGAGCGCAAGCTATCTGAGAAACGTACGAAGACAGGGATCAAAAGGTTTAGGATTTTTGAGACCTTCTGAGCAAAGAGAGAACGAGGATATTGCGTTCATTGACAGTTTAAGCTGTGAGAGCAATTAAACCACGCCCCCTGAGTACTCTAAACGGTAGGGGCAACTAAACCACGCCTACTTAGACCGCTCTGCATGCAAAGATCAAGGATTCAGGACTTTCGAGACCTTCTGAGCCGGGAGAATGAGGATATTGTTTTTGTTGGCAGTTTAGGCTGTGGCAGCAACTAAGCCTCGCCTTCGGGGCAGTTAGAACGGCAAACTCAATTAAACCACGCCTACTTAGAGCGGTTTATGTACTGAGATCAAGAAATTCAAGACTCTCGAGACACTTTCTTTGCAAAGAAAACAATGAAAACGTGTTTAATAACACTCTATATTGTGGGAGCAATTAAACCACGCCCCCAGAGCACTCTAAACGGTTGGGGCAACTAAACCACGCCTACTTAAACCGCTCTACACGCAGAGATCAAGGATTCAGGACTTTCGAGACCTTCTGAGCCGGGAGAATGAGGATATTGTATTTATTGGCACTTTAGGCTGTGGCAGAAACTAAGCCACGCCTTCGGAGCATTTAGAACTGCAAGCTCAATTAAACCACGCCTACTTAAAGCGGTTTATGTACCGAGATCAGGAAAGTCAAGACTCTCGAGACACTTTCTTTGCAAAGAAAACAGTGGAAACATGTTTAATAACACTCCATATTGTGGGGGCAACTAGACCACGCCTCCAGAGCACTGTACATAGTAACAACGACAAAACCACGCCTCCTCAAAGCATTATAAAGATAGAAACCGGAGCAGACAGTCTACTATCTCAATTTTTATGTTCGTATACCTCCAAGCAATGCTGTCCAGAGCAATTCAAAGCGTTTTCAAAGCAAAGAGTGCCAGTTACTCACTCTGGATCCCCAAAAAGAATAGTTATCGAGCACGACTTTCAATGATCATCCCTCCCCTCTCTCTACCTCTTTCTATTTTTGTATTTCTCTTCTAGATTGCTCTCTATTTCTCTCTCTCTCTCCTTCTCTCCCCCCCCCACTCTTTTTCTCTCGATCGCTCTCTATTTCTATACATACCTCTCCTCCTGATCGCTCTCTATTTTCACATCTTCCTCTAGATCGCACTCTACTTCCACATCTCTCTCTCCCTCTCTCTCTCTCTAGATCGTTCACTATTTCTATCTCTCTTCTAGATCGCTCAATCTCCCTCCTCCTCCCCTCTCTCTTTCCCTATTTGTTTATTTCGCTCTCTCGATCGTTCTTTCTCATCGACGATCCCCCATCGAGATCCACCGAGCCCGAAGAACCGAGGAGGAACGTAATCGCTCGACGGCAATTTCACGATCGTTCGCGCGGTATTTACGACGCGCGCGGGGCCCCGACGAGAAAGTCGTAGGCGTTGTTACTTGTCCCTCAAGAAGTCGATAAAACGTCGTGACGGTCAATTACGCGGCAATTCGCGACAACGTTTCCTCGGTCGCGACGACGCTTTAAATCGTCACCCGCGCGGGCCCGCTTCCGCGTTCACGACGGCACCGAGGATCGAGAAGATCCTCGGGGATTCCTCTACGATTCCCACTTGTTCAAGATGCGGTCCCTTGACGCGAATGTTTCGGACAGCGTCTACGGTGGACAGTAATCGCAAACAAGTTACACGCGAGATTCGCTCGTCATTCGCATAGTCCGCCATTGCTATGTAATCTTTCTGAATACGGATAATTAGATTACAGATTTTATGTATTTATATCTAAACTGCGGACCTTTATGCAAAATAAGAATCATCTGTATGAATTGCAAACTGTAGCAACCAAAGTGGAATTTATTTCTCTCTTTTAGTGATTTTATTAAGTTGCACGAAATGCGTTCACATTGACAAATTCTTTTGATATCTTTCCTGGTTGAAACGGCACCTACTTTTTCTTATCACGAATGCACACAATTTCATTTGTCTCTTTCTCAATGAAGTTTCGAAAGACAAGATGAATCCTCCCGATGAATTACAAATGCTTGCAGAATGAATGCGAACATCTAACAGAATGAAAATTTGACTGGCAAATTACGCAGACCTTCCTCGAGCAAGAAGCTCGAGGATATAGTCAGTTCTCATCGTTCCGGCAACTATAGACACCTCCAGCACCGAAAGGGTTAATGCGACGAGAGATTCCAGATCATTGACTATTCCATTATGCCGGGGATGGAGCCCAAGTTGAATCGAGTGGTCCCCCATGGCTACTCTCTCTCTCTCTCTCTCTCTCCCTCATCCTCGTTGCAATGTGTCGTCGGTATCCAGCCAACGCAACACGTCTCGTTGAAATCCGAAATCCGAGTGCAGTCTGCAATCCAAGAGTGCCAGTCTCTTTTGGCCGCGAAAACGGAAAAGGAAGTTGCCTTTCGCTGGCTCTCGTGCAAGCTAATTGAAAATCTTCAAAGTAGGAACAACTCTGACTACCTGTTGTGGCAGCGGCCTTGGGCGGACATCGTTGCTCGCTATACCAATACTTTGTACCTCTTGCGCTGGACCCACGCAATAAACGTCCTTTTTAACAAAACTGAACCTTCGTTCACGGTTGACTGTGGAGAATTACTTTCTGTGGGGAAATTACTAGACAGTGCAAACCAGCAGCCCTGGAAATTCGAAGGTTTTCATCCAAAGGTTGAAAGGAGAACTTCGCTCTGTCAACTCTGTAAAGTTAACAATAATCGTACGTCACAGTCGAATATCCCGGTTTCACACTTTTTATTCTACAATTGGACGTTCGATTCCTCCCAATCGACGATTTAACACTAAATATCTCGAATTACGTGATATACAGGGTGTCCCACGCAAGTGGAACAGGCTGTACCTCCTAAACGGTTGGGAATATAGGAAAATATTATAAGAAAAAGTTGAATGGCATCAGACGGTGCAAAAATACGCAACTAATTTTATGCACTTTTGTGCATCGGTGCATCAGAAAAATGCAACTGCACTTTTTTTTTAAATGGAAACCTACATTTTTGGCTGCGCCAATCGATGCAGTTTGTTGTGCTCTACATAAAAGTACTAACATACTTATGTCCTAAACTTAATCGTTCGGAAGTTATCGTAGCTAAGATTGTTATAGATTTTCGTCCTAACGAATAAGTTTATGGCACAAGTATGTTACTACTTTTATGTAGAGCACAACAAACTGCATCGATTGGTCCAGTCAAAAATGTAGGTTTCCATTTTAAAAAAGAACTGCAGTTGCATTTTTCTGATGCACCGATGCACAAAATTGCATAGAATTAGTTGCGTATTATGTACCGTCTGATGCCATTCAACTTTTTCTTATAACATATTCCTCTATTCCCAACCGTTTAGGAGGTACAACTTGTTCCAGTTGCGTGGGACACCCTGTATTATATATAGATTACGTTAATTATGTTATTTGTACGCCACTATAGGCAGAATAGATTGAATTTTTCTATTCAGGATTCTCTTCCCACTCCTTAACACTTTATCTACCGGAAGCCTATTAATCGGCTTTTCAATAGCTGTGCTGTACTAAAAAGAACCTTAAAAATCTTCTTTTACATAATAGTCCCAAACGAAATGATTAGATTACATTACTGAATGTGACATTTTGGATCACAATTGAAATTGCTATTGCTGTCGAAGAATTCATTAAAAAATCCTCAGCCATAGACGTTCGAAAATTATGAAATAATCGCCGGTACATAATGTGTTAAAATCTTAGCTGATAATTTTGCGTGAGTCAGACCGCGGTATATCTGTCGTGATCTGGTTGAAGAATAACTCAGTGGAGATGTACTGTTTTATATTACAATATCTCTGTATTTCACAATTAACACACGAGGTAAATACAACTTGTTCGTACGACTGCCGGAACACGAGAGAGAGAAGCGGATCGCGGTAAAAGTGCGCACGAGGACTAACTATGAATTGCTCATAATTATGTCAGATGTCGCGATTAACATCTCCGTTCTAACAATATCCAATAATAAATATAGCCGTGTCTAAAGGAGGAGCGTGCCCACGTAACAATAGATACATATGTAACAGAAAAATGGCTGCTTCATAATTCGAGTGGGGTCAAGTTGACCATGACAAAGCACATAGTTTGTCGCACGGTGGTCACTCGATTTCGATCCTGTACAGCAGAAATTCCCGAGGTTCGAAACCGTTCGATGGCTGCGAGAGAGCCCCGTGGATGTCATGATTCCCCGTTAACGGTAGACGGGCACGCCGAGCGAAAACAATTATCGTGGCACGGCATTGTCGTCGGTGTGGAGGGGGGCAACGGGGGGGAATTCCGTGGGACGAAGACGGACACGGACGCGAACCGTGGAACAGAGAGAAAGGGAACGAGAACGGTCGCGGCGAGCGTTTAGAAAAGGCAGGTGACGAGGCGAATAGAGGAAACGATCGCAGCGAGAAAGAGATGGGGGACGAAGGGTGAGTTTGCTGGCTCTCTCGGAGGGCACGCATAACAGCGTTGCCATTCGATCCGAGGCCCCCGTTCGCATCCATTTGCAATCGCACCATTTTCCTGGCTCCGATCGCAAAATTCTGAGATCATCAACCAGAATTGGACGAACGCGAATCATTGACCACTCGGAGGAATTTGAATGCTTCATGTAAATCTTACTTATTTCATTCGTACAAACGATCGGAGTTATTAACACGTTGATCGCCCACTCGACAATCATAAAAAATGCACAAAATCAAAGCAATTTATTTAACAAAACAAAAACTGAGAAGTTTAGTTTTGTGATATTAATTACTGTTTCAAACCTCTTTTATTCCTCAGATCATAAGGAAATTTTGTACACTAAATCTACCAACGTAAAAATTAATTTTCAATTCTGTATTAATAATTCCGTCACCCAGGTGACATGGCGATCAAAGTGTTAAGAATAATTGTTTGCTACTTGATAGTGAAATTTCCACCTTGCACGACAATTTAGTTCATTTCAGAACGAATAAATGTATATTCAGTGCTACTAGCATTTTGATTATCAGTTTTAATCAATTTTGTCTGAATATATAGCTGTACTGCAAGGCTCCAACATTTTTAAAACTCCCGCGTATAATACCGTGTTGCGCGGAGTTGGGAAGCAAGGCGCTCGAGCTCCCGCGCGCGAAAATTCAAATTTCCCGCGCGGTTTAAAAAGCCGATGCACCCCTTGGAAGATGCAGGGGGAGGGTAGCGGTTGTTGGAAGGATGAAACGCGAGTACCTACAGCACATCGCGTCCGGGCAGCGATCTAAAACTCATGCATACCACCGAAACAGTTGAAGTATGCGGCAAATGCCTAGCGGGCCGGCGTAGGGGACATAAAGTATGCAGAAAACGAGCACCGTACCGCGCTTGATTTTATTGCTTATTCACCCCGCGAGCTCTGCGGAAGAGGAGAGGCGAGGGCACCGGTTCCTCGTACGTTGTTTAGAGTCGATCCGGCTTCTGCTATCGGCGACCACACAGTTTCTCTCTTTCTCTCTTACACGCTCTTTGCTGTCCATAAAATCCCACGTCCCATTATCGCAAATTCCGTTCTATCGAGGCCGCGATCTAATTCAATCCCCCAGGATCCCCAAAGGCGACATTGTAACTCTTTCCCTCTTTACCTTCCTGCAATATCCTTTCTCTCACCCTCCCATCGTTTCTGTCTCAATCCTGTGGTGTTTCGCATGTCTAATCTAGTTTCATACCTCCCTCTCCCTCACTTTTTATATTTCATTCTCTATGGTGTTTCCAATCTCTAGTCTAGTTTCATCCATCTCACCCCTCTCTTCCCCTATTTATATTTCTTTTTATATTGTACGGCGTTTTGAATCTCAAGTCTAATTTCATCCCTCTTTGTCCCTCTCTTTCTTTTTTTATATATCTTACTCCATTCTGTAGTGTTTCGTATATCTACTCTAATTTCATCCCTCTTTTTCTTTTTTTATGTATCTTACTTCATTCTGTAGTGTTTCGTACATCTAGTCTAATTTCATCCCTCACGCTCCCCCAATCTCTCTCGCTCTCTTGCTCTGCCGATATTTTTCTTTCTCCAGTCTATGGTGTTTCGTATCTCTCACCTAATTTCATCCCCCTCCTTCTTCCTCTTTTTCTGTGTATATTTATTTCTGTATTCTATGGCGTTTCGAATCTCTAGCCTAATTTCATCCCTCCTTGTCCCTCTCTTTCTTTTTTTTTATATATCTTACTTTATTCTGTAGTGTTACGTATATCTAGTCTAATTTCATCCCTCTTTGCCCCCACTTTCTTTTTTTATATACCCTACTCCATTCTGTAGCGTTTCGTACATCTAGTCTAATTTCATCCCTCACGCTCCCCCAATCTCTCTCGCTCTCTTGCTCTGCCGATAATTTCATCCCCCTCCCTCTTCCTGTTGTTCTGTGTATATTTTCTTCTGTATTCTATGGCGTTTCGAATCTCTAGCCTAATTTCATGGTCGGCCGTTCGCGCCTCCATCGCTCGTGACTGAATCACGGATAAAGAGAGAGCCTGGGGATGATGCAGAGTTTAAGGGACGGTTAGAGGATCGTTAGCACGGCGTAATTTACGACATTGCTCCGGCTGTTGATCGTTCCGGCGGCTGACTAGGCGTCCAACTTCGAGATTGCTACCTTTTAAAGATGGATCTGCTACACGGGGACCGCCGACGGTGATGTTTAAACTCGCCGGCGTGATTTCAATAACCATTTCTGCTGCGATTAATCTTTTTATTGCGTTGCTGCTGGTGGCTCTTGATTCGAGGCGGACAGACTGGATTTGCAAGTGAATCTGCACCGAATATTGCTGTTTAACACGTTCGTTGCCAACTACGAGTTTAGTGCCAACAGATTTTATGCATTTACGAGACGAATAGGTAAGTACAACTTAAAATAGAGAAAAGATTAAAAGAATTTAGAAACACTGGTGTACTATTTCCCATTTTACTACTAAAATGATTAAAGAAAGATCTTCTTCTTCCCACGACTCCTGTTTTTTACAATCGATGCATTAAATTTTTATTTTGCATAAAGATCCACGGTCTAATAATTCTAATCTTATTGAAAACAATACAACAGTTTTACTAAATTCACTAAATGTTTTTTCCATCCTACATTCGAGCTACTCATTTCGATTAAATTGTCTCGAATGCTCGTTTAATTTTCAATTAAAGCAAACAAGACAAATTCAACCTAGTTTTCTAAGCAAACAAATTGCCGAACTATGTAAAATGAAGCTTAGGAAGTAATAAAACGTTAACGACCAAAAGCAACCACGTTGTTCGTATATGAATACGCTCGTATTATTTAACACAACATTGAACATACGCATTACGAAAGAAACTATTGGGACAACCTAATATGAAAAACGCATAAAACCCGTAGTCTACTAAAGAGTTTCTGCTTCACGAAACTGCCTCGACTATACTTTTGATTTCATTTTTTACGGTCCCCAAGTCGCCACGTTCAACGCGTTAAACACGACCCACTACAATATCAAAGACTCGCCATGCGACCGTGGGCGATAGGAGCAAAGAGTTCCGGGGCAGTAAAAGCGCTAATAAAGATAATGTTGCAGCTCGCACTCCAAAAGAGAGAGAGACAGAGAAAGAGATCCTCTCGAGGGTAGTGTTGCTGTTCCATGTTGAGGACAATTGGAATTTCTAATCGCGCGCGTGTCCCCGGGAGGAATAGGTCTCGCGAATGTGTCTGGGAAAACGTGGGACCGCGAGAAAAACTCGTCGTCGTCCGGTCTGGCACGTACGGTTCTGGCTCTCGCGGCTAACAAGTAATAATTGATTTCGAATCAGTCGGCAGAGCGGTATCACGAGCTCTACGTGATCGCGGTGTCAAGCGAGAGACAACCTGGACAAATGGTTTCGCTGTTTAAGATCCTAATTAGAGAGGAGCCTCGTTAACGGGCCCGGTCGGAGCACGCTTCGGGGAAACCGGAAACCCCCGACCAGCCAATAGTACGCACACGATACCGCGGTGTACGGATCGCGGCGGTTCAGATGCCTCCGGGCAACTATAAGAATAATTGCGATTCCATCGCGTAGAGCATCGCAACTTTCCCCGCGATTTCGACCGTGCAAGTTTTACCCTCTCGGCGAACTCGAAGAATTCGCGATCACTGACGCCATCGATAATTCTTTCGTACCTACACTACCGGCCATAAGTGTTCGCCCACCTTCAAATTTCGTTACTATTCAAATAATAGGTGTTTTATTGTTATGAAAATGTCCGTAGCATTAAATCCTAATTATAAGGCTAATAAAAAAAACATCCAAAATATTCTGTACATACACGATCAGGTCTGTAAATGAGTTTACAGCTTTTTATGAAAAACGACAATTTTGGAGTTCAGGTAAAGAAACCCATTTTTCTGAAATTTTTATAACGGTCAGTCAATATGAACGCAGGTAATACAGGTATCTTAGTCTTCTCAAATTTCATACTGCATTTCATACTGCATTAAGCTTTCATACAGTAAACAGTTGATTTTCACGTGCCTAAAGGATTTTCGGTAGATAAAGACAACATTTTAATTTGTCCTCTGCTCCTTGCAATCGATGCACATAATTTTTAGTTTTGCGTAAAGATACACAACTGATGATCGTCGATCGAGTTGCACAATTGCGATACGTTCGACCTGAGAAACGATTCCAGTCGAGAACTGTTTTGATACGCGTTACGATTGAAGAATGATGGATATCGATTCCGTTTTTTTTGTGATACACGTTTATGCAATCGTTAAACGATTGTGAAAGATGATTTTGTAGAGGTTGGGGGAAAAATGAAGTACCGGGAGACTGGACCTTGAGGATCCTCAGGAGATCCTTCCTGGATCCTCAGGAGATCCTTCCTACCATCAATTTTAAAAGTTGAAGTCCGTCGAGATTCTACGAAGAATCTAGAGTCCTTCGAGGTCCTACAGAGAACACTCTCAGAAGTTATTAAAGTTGTTGTAAATATCCTACGAGTCTAAAATGGGACTCCAGAGTCTTCAGGATCCAAGTAAGGTCCTACTAATACTGCCCAGGATCCTTTAAGACAGTTTTCATGAAAAACGATCTCCCAAAAGGGATCCCTAAATCCTCTGTGGCCGTTGTTAAATTCTTTCAAGGGATACTAAGGTCTTCTCATGACTCCCAGCAGATCCCTAAAGCCTCGCAGGACTCTTAACGAGTCCTTAACTACTTGATCAACTATTTCTAATTGGTGCAATGCTTTATATCGACTGATTGCAAGCAATGATCACATTCATTTCTGGATCAAACAGTTTCAAAGGTAAAAACGGTTGCTATCATGGATATAGCGAGCGGTAGACAATGATACAGAACAGACTGTGCATCGTTCAGTCTCGCATGATTTGCAGCAATAACGAGCAGATAATTAAGTAGGACTTGTAGATGCACCGCTAAAAATAGACATCTCGTAGGTTGCAGAGAGATGGAATCGCACAACGTGAAGTTATCTGCGCGTGTGCCATGGGTTTACTGATACCGATAAACAACAGAGACCGATTACGTAAACGTTTCAACAAATTCTTCCGTCTTATCGCGGCTCGCAACATTGTGAGACCGTGGAATCTCCGAGAACTAGAGATTGTAACATTATCTGAGCTCAATGTTTTCTAGCATGCCAATCGTTTTAGATAGAATTCTTTACATTCTGAACAGTTATACTAAACAGCAGCTTCCTAATTAGGTTCGTGTCCCTGGATATCCTCGGCTCTCAAATCGCTAAAACCCTAGTGACCCTGCAGGTCAGCAAAAATTAAAAAAATCAACGACCCTTCGACTGAACAAAAATGTTTAGAATATTGATACGACGATAACGATCTATAGATGGAAACATTCCACGTTTGATAAACAGGTACAAAAGAGGTACACCCCTGGATTTCTTCAGCCCTCAAGTTACCAAAATTTCAGTGACCTCGCGAATCGCTGAAATTAAAAAATCAACGACTTTTCGACGAAATAACAATCGTCACGGTGTCGATGCGGTGACAAGCATCCAGCAAGCGTCAAAATCGATAAACAAGGCGTCAATCTTCTGACTCATCCCTCCATAATCGCGTCATTTCACCACCACGTCGTGTACCCGTTTCTGCATTCAGTGGCGTAGCCCCGAGTCAAAATGCCCCTGGCCCGAACAGTTCGCTGACACCCGATTTATAGACATTGTGCCAGCAACCCCTATACTCCCAACCAACAAACCCCATACATCCTTCACCCTCTATGGGGCACGATCGTCGGGGCGAGAAAACAAGATATATTTCCTGCCGGATATTGTCGAGAAATATTAAACTCCCTTCGTTTTGCAATGTTCATACAACGGCCTTAAAAAAACTGCTGTCGATTCCAGTTCTTGAAATGGCTGTAGAGATCTGTTCCAATTAACCCCGTGCGGTATATTATCACCTTCAGATTATAATTATTACACTGCGGGTCTTTACGCATTTATGGCATGTGCCGATCTGTAAAACGCAAAGATTTTGCATTATACAACCGTATGAAAATCAAAATTCGTACGAAGCAACCCCGTCTACTAATTATATTGTAAATATAAAGTAGAATATGTAAGTGGGCGCAAGGGAATTAAAAACCGTGTTCTTTTCAGGGCCAACGAGGCTGAAAATAAATTAAACTAACTATATTATCCCTTTCCTTTAGAACGAAAATTCTATGCTTTATCATTGTTCTGTTCAGAACCTTTATAGAACAGTTTCAATGAAACCTACGCGCTATAATTGTCGTCCTAGTTAGAGCACCCTCAGTCCTACGGGAAAACAGTGTTGTCACTCCAGAGTTGAGCCCAGAATGCAAATAATTAATGTGCTATCGTCTGTACCATTCAGATAAATCGATTTAAAATAATCTAACCAAACTCCTATATGTTTCTATTCTATCTATTTATTCGTTTAAGCACGTATTGTTATGAGAATTATTTATTTATTTATTTTGTTATTTAACGTCGCTTCAACTGCTAATGTCATTAGCGACGTGGGTGGAACAATGAGATTTGGTACTGTAATCGGTGAGTGTACGATGGGTGTGTGTATGTGAGCAATCTAAATAAATTTTGTCTGGTAATTTTATAAAACGACTTATAATAGTGAAATTTTGAATAGTGAAATAGTTGAAAGGCTTTAACACTAGAACTACCGAGCACTAAACGCGACTGGCGTATATTGCTTTATAATAACGACAAGATTGTATTTATTCAGATTTTGTACAATTTTTGTTTAAATATGTACTTCAACAGAGAAGTTTACTAAAAAAAATTATCCCTGAAAACATATTTATAATTTCAATACTGGTAAAAGAAAAAATTAGAAACCAGTCATTTTTGACTGGTCCGGTAGTTCTAGTGTTAAACGGAGAATTTAAACAATCCCGCGCGCATTCAAACAGCCCAGCCCGTCCGCCATTGGTCGCACCTAGTCAAATCAGCGATCGAAAGCAAAGATGGTCCCGCGGGACGCAACGTGGGCGGAAATGAATGTCGATTTCGCTTGGAAAAAAATAGAGAGAATAAACTCACCGTGGCTTCTTCATGGCTAGTCGATCGGCCAAACTCGACGTGTCACGTGTCCCTGTCGTACGTCATCGGGGTTCGTCTCATGGCATCGACGAATCGCCGTCCAAAGGTCACAACACGCGCCTAGTTCGAAATTCCAAATCGAACGATGCCCGATAATCGAGGTACAAAAAAAAATTCCCTAGATCGTTTTTCACGTGACCAACTCCGTTTCACCGTTGTTTATCTCTCACCGACGCTAATGTGCACACATATGTATGCGCCGGTAATTATGAAAGTGCTCCAGGTCACAATTCTAAAAACAATTTAACTTTTTACTCATTTTGTATCGTATCGATTGATCCGACTACATTGAGTAATTCAAGTTAGCCGTCATCGGATCCAACCAATTAGAAGAAGTGCATCATTATTTTCCTATTATGATATCAGATAGCGGTTCTGGTAAGTCGATTTCATTTATAAGAATATTTTAATGATAATCAAGCGATTATTCTTTCGCCTATGAAGGGAAGACCGACAATATTTGGGAACACAGAATTATTTCCATTATATTCCAGCATCGGGTTAGTCACGAATTAGCAATACTAAGATGCGATGGATAGATTGCCATAAGATCATTTTGATCCACTCAAAACAAACGGGAGTTATCGAAAAAGAAAATTAATCAGTTTGCAATTCCTTTTATAATCTCCTCTAGGTACTAAGTGTTTCGTAAAGTGTTACAAGCACAAGTAAGTTTCATACTGTAAGAACAACTACGTGATACAAGATTATATATTATAAGGAGAA
The DNA here is from genome assembly GCA_913789915.3 of Sphecodes monilicornis. Taxonomy (NCBI): domain Eukaryota; kingdom Metazoa; phylum Arthropoda; class Insecta; order Hymenoptera; family Halictidae; genus Sphecodes; species Sphecodes monilicornis. Next base: position 27,026,106 of record OU565290.1, on the reverse strand, counting down.
AATATTAGCCAAAAGCCTAAACATCTAGAAACAAAGAATGACTTGAACCGCTTTCATAATTACCGGCACATATTTATCTCTCACTCCCGCATAGCACGCTCGTTCTCCAACACAACAGTGTGTATGTATCCCGCGAAGAGGTACGTGCTGTACGAGGACGGTGCACGGCTGAACGCGAGAAGGAAAACTAACTCTGGCAACGTCGCCTGGCTCACTCACTCTCTGTCTCGCCTGCTGTTCTCGCCGTTACGTCGTCGTGCTCGTCGATCCACAGACAGCACCATGCGCCTCTGTACTCTTTTTCTCATTCTTGCCCGCCTGGCTCACCGTCTGTCCATCCTCTTTCAATCCTCCGACACGAGAGACGCGCGATACATTCGCGCAACCCGCGGGACACAGACACACACACGGAAAGAAAACGAGAGAGTGGGAGAGACACGATGCACGCATATATATATAAATATATGTGTATATATACGTACGCATACACGCGTCTAAATACTATGGGTAAAGAGACGACGCACGTAGATACACACCGCCGACACGCACGCGCACGGCCCGAGAGAGAAACACGGCGTGCACGGGAACGTAACGCACACCGACAGAGCCACGCTCTCGGCGTGTGTACCGAGCCGCGCGCAACGCGCCGAACTGTCCCACCGATTTTTCCCCAACTCTGCGAGACTTCTTGTTCTTGTTCGTCGATGAGCAATCGTTACACGCTATCCGAACAGAACGAATCACCGAGGATCCCCATTAAACGATGCAGTTCGTGTCACGATTCCGCGCAGATTCGAAGAGAAGAATTGCACTGCTCTGCACTCTACTCCGATCACTGCTTCGACACGATCTTTGTGTTCTTGTCCAACGCGTGACTCGTGCGTGCAATCGGTCTCGCTTCAATCACACGGAGCACACACCGTACGTAGTACCCCCTCTCATTATCTCACTCTCTCTCTCTCTCTCGCTCTCGCGCGAGATTGTTTTGCTGCGCTCCGAGCACGCACCGTTTTTACATCGAGCGAATATAATGCACCGATTAACCGGAAGAACAATGGAGACACGCGCACGGCGGGGCAAGATCACGCGCGCGAACACCCGCGCACCAGTAAATACGCCACCATGTTTCGATGTCACCGTCACGGAGGTACTCTCACTTGCTGGCGGTGGCGGAAGCCATATTGCCGTTCGCTGTTCGTGACACCGACGGAGCGCCAATCGCCCCGACGGACGAGGGGGAACAGACGCGAGCTGATTGGTCGAGCGCACCTGGGAACGCACCGACATCTACCGGCGGGAGTTTGAAACCGTCGCGCGACATACCGCTTTGCCGAGCGAGCAGAGAAATGTATTCTGATCAATGGGTATGCTGAATATATGTACATTGTATAGAATAGAAGATTTCAAATTCGAGCTTTTGTCAAACTCATGCTACGAAGCATTGAAAACGATATAGAGCTCTTTCTTCCATTGTACCTGTCACTTTTGTTGAATGTGTCAACGGATTGATAAAATTGGAGCGGGAACTTTAATTCCAAAGCTAATGTATTTTTTTAAACGACGAGTTTGATGTTTGAATAAAAAGATTACAGTGTTGATAAGTAATTTTGGCGCAGTAACAAGTGTTATAGATTTCTTTATAGGAAATGTTTGTCAAATATAAAATCTACACTAAATTTATAATTGAATTTTTTGGAGCATGTATAAAGAAGTACCTCTATAATTTTTTGTACACTTGCTCTGCATATATTGAACTGTATATTAATATCAAATTTATTCGTTCATATTCATACAAAATAGGGAGAATGACGATAAAAGAAAGATGGCAATAAGCAATGATAAATTCGATTATAATATGTATCAATTAAATAATAATTTATATGCAATTTTATAATTTGAAAGTTTCATTGGTTTTTATGCCATTTATGACAAAAATGACTTGGTGTAATTTAAAATGGTGGAAATATTAAAACGATTTGGCTGATGTTTCTTGCAATTGATGCCAACAATTTTTTATTAGTTTTTAGTAGTCTGAATATCACAGAAGAAATCAATGAAATGTCTGCACTAATTGCTTTAAGAGCCCATAAACATTTATTCATAAATCAACGAACACGTCAATCGTGTTCGATAAAATAGTTCGAAAAATTAAAATTGCCCACAGACTAATTGTATTATTATTTTTGTAGTCACTGTTTCAACACAGCTACATTATAGAAGTCGAAGGAGTCTTCTACCCTTCGAAGCGTGTGTTTTCCCAAAGTATTACCAGGGAAAGAAGAAACGGCAATTCATTGAATATAAAGTGTCCCGAGCCACGTAATTCGAATGCATGGCCGCGCGACTTTACGTGACGAGTGTGAGGCTGCGCCAGATAATGTTGGCTGCACCGAATAATGAATATTAATCGTTATCGTACCGAGCTGTTACTTAATTATCCGGATAGTCAAACGTACGTCTCCATGTGCCTCCATGCCTTGGAAATGTCGATTACGCTTAACCACCAGTAATTTATTTTAACCTTCCACGAACGGCGTCTATTGACAACCCTAACTATAAGGAACGTTTTAACATTGATTATGTGAGGTATAATCATCTCATTTATTTATTACATCATTTATATGTTGTATTCTACTTACAGTGATACACTTCCATGTCGACTGTCTAGAATTTGGAGATAGCTATGAAAAATGTTAAACAGTATAAATCAACAAAAGATTATGGCAAAACATTATACAACGTCGATCGTACGGAGAAATAAATTGATAATTCAGTATTGTTCTTGTTAATAGTACTAAAATTACGTTGAACGTTGCTTAAAATTCTAAATAAATTCAATCTTGTAATTTTTATATTTCGATTTTAATGCTCGTTATGTTCGAATGTAACAGAATTGTAAAGTCACTTAACATAAAATCTTCCACAGTCAAACGACTTGTTTCTTGCGTTACAATTACTGAAATTATTATTATTAAGTCATTTCCATGAGAGACGATTAAATAAAATTCATTGTACAAGCTCTAAATAATTCTAATCTTTTAATTTTCATAAGCCAACAAGCTACAGTGAAGAGCTACTTTTATTACTCTAAGTTTAGTAGTAATTGCTATGCTCTGCGAACAGCTCATTAATTTGAGCACAGTCTCCACAAGCAAAAATCCTGAGCGAACATCAACGCGCGCGGAAAAGAACCGCCCGTGACAGCCAGGCATTATTTATCGCAGAATATTTAACATCCCTCGCCCACGGCGGTGTCGGTTGAAGGTGAAGCCAATTCAGGAAAACCCGATGCACCACCGCTAACTCATGCGAGATGTTTGAGCGCGTGCGCCGGAGCATGTCTTTTTCTAAAGAGCCAAGATTCGCGTTCGTTAAACCCTCGCGAATCAGCGAGTCTCTCTCTCTCTCTCTCTTTCTCTTCCTCTCTATTAACTAATAGCCAGCGTAACGAGCTCGGCAGCCGGGCATCGAAATTTCTGATTACTCTTGACCACACAGGAAATACTTCGCGACCGCGTAACATCCGAAAAACAGGAAACACCAACACTGCGGTCTAATCCTGTTTCGCGGCGGAAAACAGACGGATACCATCATGAACTCGAGTGTCGAAAATCATCAGGTTTTGCGGCACGTATTCTACCACGATGAAACCCAAGCCACTTACAATCGAACACGAACCCGTCAATTAGGATGCCAAGAGCAAAAACCAACGCCACCAGTTTTTGCTAGATAACACTCTGGTCTTGCAATTCCGACAACATTGTTGCTCGTTCTGTGCTCCTGACCTACGGTTTTGCGTTTAATGTGCTACAGGCAGATTTAGACTTTCCACTTTGGATGTATTTCCATTTCTTCGTCTACGATGAAACGTGTGAACATTGTTTTCGTCTGAGTTTAATCAAAAATGATCCCCAAAAGGGATTAGTGATTGAGCTTGAAGAAACATGGACGAGTCTGGACACACCTGCACAAGCGTGAAGAATTTTGAAGAAGTATGGAGAAGCTTGAGGAAGTTTGGACAAACGTAGACGAACCTGGGCAAGCTTGGAGACGTTCAAAGAAGTATGAAGAAGCTTGAACAAGCTGGGAGGAACTGGCACCTGGTAACCTGAGCAAACTTGGACAAACCTGGACAAGCCTTGGCAAGTTAGGAGAAGTTTAGTGAAGTATGGAGAAGCTTGAGCAAGCTTGGACAAATTTGAAGAAGCTTGGAGAACCTTGGACAAGCCTAAACAGTTTGGAGAAGCTTGAAGAAGCCTAAAAAGTTTGGAGAAGCTTGAAGAAGCATGGAGAAGCTTGAACAAGCTTGGACAAATTTGAAGAAGCTTGGAGAAATTTAGTGAAGTATCGAGAAGCTTGAACAAGCTTGGATAAATTTGAAGAAGCTTGGGGAACCATAGACAAGCATAAAAAGCTTGGATAAGCTTGAAGAAGCACGAAGACACTTAAAGAAGCATAAAGAAGCTTGAAGAAACACGGAGATGTTTGAAAAAGTATGGGGAAGCTTGGAAGAATCCTCGAAGAGTCCCCTCAAATCGGAGACAATTTTGAAAATCAAATCGCCAAGTTACCCCACAGACATTTGCATCCCCTAACTATTCCGGATTCGCAAAATTTAAAAGATCAACCCCGAGGACAGCTGCTTCACCGCGTCCGCCCTGTCCGCCCAGATACCTCAATTAAGTCGATTCCTCTCGGCCTGTAAATTAGTAATTTGCTCGGAACACGGCGTCGATGACCCGTCGATTTCATTTGCATAATCCGCGCCACCGTGCTCCTTCTCTCGCCCCCCTTTTGTTCGGCGACGTCGACGAAAAAGGGGATCGGCACGGTAGACTATCGCGAGATCTGCCTAAGTGAAGAGACGGCTGGGTTATGTTCCTCCTCGTTCCTCGGTGTCGACGAATAATTGTGTACGAATGCCAGCGCGAGAAAGGAGGGGAAAGGGAAACGACGCGCAAGCGGGACGATCTTGATACGAATAATCTCGCGAGTTATCGATCTGATGAATAAAAAGCCAACTGGACAGGAAACGTTCTTGGTTTCGACTCGATTTACCGTGTCGTGCGGGGACACTGGCCTTGCAGATGATCGGGGGGATTAGGGAAATTTTAGGGTGAGTCTTGAATTTTTTTAATTAAGACATCGCTGACAATCCTTGAGTTTATAGTGTTCTTGTTTGGCGATCGGCGTTCGCAATGAACGCGCGGGGAAGCAGATGATTGAAACTAGAGCTGTTTCAAACATTTTCAAATCATCATCGTTTCAAATAACAATCGCAAAATTGTTAGGTAACGTTGCCGAGGGATCAATGTTTAAATAAGAAGGAACCGTGCTTTGTTTCGTCAGTGTATCACGACAGAGCAGAGGCACACATGCGCGAATGTAGCAATGCAACAAGTCCACGCTACTTCCGCCCCATCTTACGCGCAGCTAGCTGGGTCTTTTTCAGCAGAGAACGCGTAAGAACACCTCGTTGCCAGAAGTACCAATTATCGGAGCTGGCTGGGGTGGTTCTGGCACATCGACGCGTAGGTGGAAGCGAGCGTGCAACAAGTACGCAATGTTCGATGTACGAGATCCGGTTAGGTCGAGAGACAGGAGTGGGAAAATCTTCGATGATGGAATCGACGAAATTGGAGAAGCTTGAACAAGGATTGGAGATGCTTGGAGAAGTATAGGAGAAGCTCGGAGAGGCTTGGAGAAGCTTGGAAAAGCTTGGAGAAGCTTGGAGAAGCTTGGAGAAGATTGGAGAAGTTTGGAGATGCTTGAAGAAGCTTGGAGAGGCTTGAACAATTACTGGAGACGCTTGGAGAAGCGTTAAAAATTATTGGAGAAGCTTGGAGGAGCTTTGAAAAGCTTGGAAAAGCTTGGAGATGCTTGAAGAAGCTTGAAAAATTATTGGAGAAGCTTGGAGAGGCTTGGAGAAGCTTGGAGAAGCTTGGAGAAGCTTGGAGATGCTTGAAGAAGCTTGAAAAATTATTGGAGAAGCTTGGAGAGGCTTGGAGAAGCTTGGAGAAGCTTGGAGATGCTTGAAGAAGCTTGTACAATTATTGGAGTCGCTTGGAGAAGCTTGAACAATTATTGAAGACGCTTGGAGAAGCTTAGAGAGGCTTGGAGAAGCTTGAGCAATTATTGGAGAAGTATGGAAGTAAGCTAGACTTGCATGAACAGTCGACCTGCACGAGCTTAGCGTTCTACTATTTGAAACGGTAACAAGTAGAAGTTGTTAGAATATTCTAAAAATTTATGTGATCCACAAAATATCCACGGGGCATCAAAAACCCAGCGTTCACAGAGCCCGAGAACTGCTTCCGGTCGGAGGTCCGTAATGTTTTATAAGAAAAGGGAATTGAGTGTATGGAGTGAAATCAGCTTTCGTGTAAATGGAATTACGTTCTTCTAGTACGGCAACGAAGTCTAGCTAAAGGTCTAGCTGAAGAGGAAGAAAGAGCTAGAGAGATAGACTTTCAAAGAGGGGAAGAGAAAGAGAAGAATAGTGGGACACGCGAGCAACAAGTCTTTTCTATTCTCCCAGAGCACCTTGCTCTGAGAGAAGAGAAGCGAGAGAGAGAGAGAGAGAGAGAGAGAGAGAGAGAGAGAGGGAGAGAGAGGAAGAAAGACGATTTTAAAGATTTTCGACGGGTTTTCGGCCGTTTGTGGAACCAGAGGTGTAAACAGGACGCAACCTCTCTTCGACTTGCTCTCGATTGACGTACGTCGCGTTTGTCCGTGGCGTCAGGATCAAGAGATACACGCCGGAACACACGTAGAAAAGGACGTGCAACAAGTCCTCTCTCGTCAATGGCCTCTTTCGGACGTATCCTCCTCTCTCCTCGGACGTCGCCTCTGCGTCACCGGTGACGCACGACTTCCGCTACGTCACTCGGACCCGCCTCCAATCCCTCGCGTTCTCCCCTATCAATCCCCGCGGCCTCGACTCGATACACCGGGCTACACCGTTAACGGAATCCCAATTTTCAACGCCCACGCCTGAAAATTCCACCACACTTTCTCGTCTTCCATGTTGCCGGCACCTGCACTCTATTCCCAACACTTACGAAGAACGTTTCGCAATTAGCGCTCCGCGATCGTCAGGTGAGCCTTGCTGTTAACACTATAACCACCGCAGTTTAATTGTTAGTGACTGAATCTACTTACTGCGAGAATCAGCTTACAATTATTAAAGGAATATATAAAAGTCTGTACTGTTCCTAGGTCTTGCATTTAACAAACACAATTTTTATTTTTCATAAAAGCCTGCAGCGTAATTATTAGTAACCAAATTGACGATATTTTTCTACTTTTTTTATTTATTTCACTTACTAGATTAAATTTATATAAATTGCATCCGCGACATTCGTTGCAATCTGTGTATGTAAAAGCATGGAGAAATCCATCAAAATAGACTGTATTCATTCAAAGAAAAGTATAATATCTTCTTAATTAATTGTTTACTGATGTGCAAAAATGTTTCAAAAGCCTGTTGGACGTTTTAGTGGTTCAATTTTCAAGTCTTCTTTAATGATTCGAGATTGTAAGGAATAAATTTAATTGTTTGTAGATGGTTGGCTTCTGTTAAGTTCGTAATTATTAGTGCAATGTTATAATACTTTTAATGGAGAGCTGCAAGAGAATTACCAGTGAAAAAGTGTTTAAACACTCGATTCTGGAACAATGAAGCTTTTATAGTAAAAAATGAAAAAAGGGAGAACCTTCGGATTTTACATATTCGGGAGTAATGCATGCAACCGCAGAGAAATGGCCGAAACAACAATCGTAAGACAATGGACCGCGTTGCCTTTTGTTTTTTCTCCCCTAAACCGTGAATACCGTAGCAGGCGATCAAATATTTTTTAACGCTGCTGTATTAATTTTCCATATTTCTCTCGAACATAAAGAAGTCATCCGACAACGAATGAACGTGGAAAATACGTATGTATAGAACGGCTAAAGAGATGAATATAGAATGGAACAAGAATAGACAAAAGTACCCTCGGGAAATGGTAAATACTCTCTCTCGAGAGAGAAAAATAAAATTCCTTTCGAACAAATCTTTCGAAGACGAAAGATAGATTTATTCTTTAACGTGGCATGGTGATATTTGCAAATTTTCAGCAAAATTTCGATAATTTATAATTCGAAGACTCGGGCACAAAGATCAGACAATTTAGAAAATTTCTCAGATTTCGAAATCTCAGATTTTTCGATTTTGAAGATCGTCTGATCCTTGCAGTGTATAATCAGCGATTTATAAAAACATGTGCGACTTCGACAAGTGCAATTTTACTAAAAGATGGACATTTGCATCCATTTTAGCCCCAAGGTCTTCAATTTCTTTCAAGGGTCGTGTTCAACGAGTGGAACGCCGTCGGACATCGATCCATTGTCGACAGTGGTACGCGGTTGTTTCAGTTTAACCCTCGTCGCGCAATGCTTGGGTCCATTCAGACCCTGAAGCAATCTTTTAGGGTCCGGAGAAAGATGTAGAGAACCGGTTGATGTTAGGGGATGGTGCAGTTTTTAAACTCCCTGCTCTAGAATTTAAATCCGGCATTTTAAACGGCCACGTGCTATTTAAATTCACCTGATGCTCTTTACACGCAGCAGTTCAACGCAAGTTTGAAAATTGTATAGAAAATGTTTATTTTACGTACGTACCCTTATCGCAGACTGCTATCATCTACTTTTCATACAAATTTACAAAAGTTTAAAAATTCATGCGGGATCACATTGTAAAATTGACTTGAAGTTGTCCCTTAGAATCACAGCATTTTTTAAACAAAAAAAAAACGTACTATCATAAAGTGTGATCCTTTGGGTTTAATTTAAGCCATCGGAAGTTTAAAAATTCCTACTCGAACACTTTCTAAAATTAACTCGAAGAACATCCTTAAAACCCAATCAATTTTCTCCGACTCGACGGACGAGTTGTATCAATTTTCCGACTTAATCTCGTTCTCGTTCTGAAACCTAACTACCCTTATCACAAAGTACCGTCTTCCATCTTCAATTCAAGCCCTCAAACATTTCAAAATACCTACTGAAATACATTTTAAAAGTGACCCCTAAAAATCCAAGCATTTTTCTCCGAGATATCGATCGGGATTTCTCAATTTTACGACATGATATCAAATTTGTACTTAAACAAAAATCACCGTATCGGAAAGTGCAATTTTGCAGCTTTAATTTGAGTCGTGGAACTATAAAAAATTCCTGCAGGAACGCGTTCCAAAAGTCGGCCATTTCGATCAACACCCAGCCCACCGTTCCAAAGCAACGAACTAAAAAAGCAACTAATCTCAACCAGCATACAAAATTCCCATTTCCCACAATGATCCTCAGCCCCTCCAACGGCGCCGAATCTTCCATCAAAAGATCGCAAATTCACCCTCCTGCGAATCGGTATCCGAAGAAGCGACGAATCACGGCAATTAGCAGGTTCCTCGCAGGAGATTACAGGACGGGATCGGCGCTTGCTATCGTCGCGCGCTATGGGAGAAACGAGACGTAACAGTGTGGAGGGGCGGAGGGCGCATAGAGCAGAGGGTGCAAACAAGAGAGGCAGTCCGGTTTCGAAAGTTCGTCGTGCCGCGATGCCGGTCGGAAAAAGGACGACGCTCCCGATGGAAAAAGAAAGGTGGAAGGAAGGAAGGAGCGGGTAGAGGGGGGAGGCCTCGACGCGAACGGGGACGAAGAAGAAAGAGAGAAACGGGCCGAAGGGGTGCAGCGAGGCAGGAGAGGCTACGCAGGGAGGGATAGAGTCCCTCTCTATTGATTTCCTGCCGAGGGTGGGCCAACGAAGGGAGGATTAGGTATCGGCTCTCTCGTTGCCGCTTTCTCGCTCGGCCACTGCGCTCGCTTTTCCTCTTTTTCCCTCTTGGGGGAGGCTTCTGCGGTAATTCGGCGAGCACCTGCCAGTGCGACGAGGAACAAGAGTCGTTCCAGAAGAGGACGAAAGAAGCTGGAAGAGGGTAGAAGAGGGTAGACGACAGATCGAGCGCCCGCAGGAAGAAAAGAAGGAAAGCTGGAGACTATCTGGCCGAAAAAGGAGGAGACTATCCGAGACGTTCGACTCTGCTGCGCATCGTCTCTGTCTATCCGCTCTCTACTCCTCTAGCTATCTTCTGCAGTTTGTCCGTCTCTACGTCTGCCCACCCCTTCAACATCCTCGCGCCCCTTCAACGTCCCGCGCAGCCCGTTTTTCTCTGTCTTATTCACAGGCCAACGCACGCTTCCAGCTGTCTGTCGAGGACCTTGGCGGTGGTGTGTGTGTGTGTTTGTTGCTCCGTCTGTAATGGCAACGTGGTAGCGACCTGTATGGGAGACCGTGTCACAGTCTTCGGTCGTTGTTGATTGTCGTCTTCGTAGTCGATGTCTTCGCCAGTGCAGGAGACGACTAAGAGGAGACTAGGCGCAGTCACGCCAGTGGTGGTAATAGAATGGTGCGGGTGTCGCAAACAGTGGCAATCGTAATGGCAGCGACAGTGATAGGCACACGCTTTCGCGATACCGACACCAACAGAGAGAGAGAGAGTGGGAGAGAGAGAGAAACTTGGAGTTAGGAGGGGTGCAACCGTCGACGGTGTTGGTGCAGCAAACACACCCCCGTACACCCTTTAGCATGATGTCGCGCCGACCCGCGGATCCACCGGCGGCCATTGTAGTGGTGGTGCCGGCAGCGATGGCGTTAAACAACCTTGCAACCATTTGTTTGATTTGTTTGGGGCACGCTGGGATTAAAAGTGTCCCACCTTTTTGATGCGCCGTAATGCATGGTGGGACATTTTTAAGTCCCACCTCGAAATATTGCAATAGCTGCATGCGCATAGGTTTATATTTCGTCTTATTTACGTATAGCAATTGGTAATATCTTCAACAAATGTTACAAATGTATTTACTTGTGTTGGCAACATTCAACACGCCAATACAGGTTCATCAATTGTTGCAAGTGGAGGGGTTTATTGCGAAAATATTTTTTTCGTTTATTCAATATATATTCGAAATTTTGTTTCATTTAAAACGCAATAGAATTTCTATGCAACATGGGTATATTTTATTATCTGAAATCCTGTGCCGCAAAGAGTTATAGGGTCATTGATCTAGAACTCGCAGCTTTTTGGATAAAGATTTTTTGATATGCTCAAAAATATTTTCCCGAAACCAATAGATCGTGTACCGGAGTCTTGAATATTGGGAGACGTGAAAAATATTTACCGATTGTTTGCCGTGTACTGTCGCTATGAAAAAGGTAGTTGGAAGACTGCGGATATTTATTTGTTTATGACAGAAATGGAAAACTGCTATTTTAACAGTAAACCTACCGAGCATTAAAAGCAACTATCATGTATGGCCCTATAAAAATTACAAGATTGTATTTATTTAGAATTTGTACAATTTTTGTTACACCACAATCTTGAGTGAGGAAATTTATATACGTATTACTTATGAATGCATCTTTATAATTTCGATAATTTTAAAATACAAATTTTGAAACCGGTCGTTTGACCGGCACTGGTAGGAATAGTGTTAAACAGTAGAAACGTTAAAAGAATCGACACAGTGTCCTGTTAACATTATTGAAGGAAGAAACAAATTTTGATTTGGTACCAGTACCTTGTAATTGATGAAGAAAACTTTTATTTTGCATAAAGATCCGTACTTATTAGGTACACACAGTTTTGCTATTGATCGAAGTGAAAATGTCAGCGAATCTTCTTTACAGAAACGGATAGTTATCGTAATAAACAACTCGCTTCTTCGATCACAAGTTTTTCACATTATAGATACGAAATAATTTTAATCGGACTGCGGATTTTTATACAAAATTAAAATTTTTATAACATCAGCCATTTACGAATGACATTCTATCCTTGGTAATATTAATAGATTGAAAGTGATTAGTCCTTAATTCTTTTACTCTTTCTACTGTTTGAAATTGCTTCTACCAATTATTACCATAAATGCGTAAAATCCGCAGTCTAATGATAATAATAGCCGCTTAATGGATTTGATCGAATAATATTTGCCAGAGTTTGTCTACAGGATGCAAGTATACTCATTGAAGCCATACAGCTTTCGTGCAAGTTCGAAATCGACGAAACGAAACTTGCTGATCAAAGTTGACTCGAACCCGTAAACACAGGTGAACTTGATCCCATCCCTAGTGGTAGTACTAGTGGAAGTAGTAACACGCCGACGCTGCCAACGAGGGGTGGTGGTGGTGGTGGCAGCGGTGGTGGTAGTAAACTTGCGTACAAGCGACGTGACGTCAGAACCCCGACAGCCAGCGTAACCCATGAATCCACGCTGTTTCCATCCCCCGCCTCTGCCCTCGACCACCCTAACCGCTAACCCTCCTCCGCTGCCACTACCACCCCCTTCGCCAACCCTCCAGATACTATCGATATTACTCCGTTTCGCGTAACGGACAAATTAATGGAGCGGCTTCGTCCGAGAAGGGTGGGGGGGGGGGGGGGGTGCCGGGGCCGCGTGGCGCGTGGCGCGAGCCGATTCCAACCAATTTAGGGGATGCAAACTCCGTGACACCGGTTTTTACCCCAGGATTATCGCCATCTTTCACGAAGATACTCCTATACATCCCTCGGCTCCGTTTAGAGGTGGACGGTGCATTCTTCGTGAACCGGTTCGCATGGGATCGTCTTCTGGGACTGCTGGTGAACAGTGAGGGTTGCATTCTTACCCTAACATTGTTCTTTCTGTATAAAATACTATTGTATTTATAAAGTGCACTGGGAGGGCATGGTTTCGTTGCTCCTACCATGTAGTGTGTCTCGAGGGGCGTGGGTCAATTACTGCTTATGAGAAGTATGCCATAACAAGACTAATTCTATTATTCCTTCCGTATAAAGTATATTTATGAACAAGGTTTGCGGAGGTATTGTTTGCAGAGTGCTTTTAAGGGGCGTGGTTAGTTTGTGGGTACAATGATTCGATAGGCGTGCTACAAGGGGGCGTGTCTTCGATGCGTGGTTTTCGAGCTCCCTTAGTGTACAATGCCTTAAAGGGCGTGGTTTAATGGCTCTTCCCACATAGTCCACTAAAGAAGCACTATTCCATTAGTCTCTGTGCACAGAGTGCTTCAAGGGGCGTGGATCAATTACTGCTTGTGAGAAGTATGCCTCTAATAGACTAATTCTATTATTCTTTCTGTGTAAAGTGTCTTTATAGACAAGGTTTTGCGGAGGTTTTCTTTGCCGAGTGCCTTTAAGGGGCGTGGTTAATTTGCCGCTCCTGCGTACAATGATTTGATAGGCGTGCTACAAGGGGGCGTGTCTTCGTTGCGTGGTTCTCGAGCTCCCTCAGAGTACAATGCCTTAAAGGGCGTGGTTTAATGGCTCTTCCCACATAGTCCACTAAAGAAATACAATCTCATTAGTCTCTGTGCACAGAGTGCTTCAAGGGGCGTGAACGAAGCCAGGAGCGAGTGCCGCAGAGGGCCATTTCTGGTTCCACCTACCCTAAACGGTACAAAAACCATGTAAAGCAGAATGCGGGTACATCAAAGGTCGCGCAGTAAAACTGTGGGCATAATCTGCCTCCCTTCTCTCTCCACCCCATAAATCGTTTGTCTCCATCTCCCAACTCGTCTACACCAGCCCTTGCCATAATTCACGGCTAGTCTACTTTCCGTCGTATATCTACCGACACTTTCCGCCAGGGCAGATATCGCCGATATTAATAAACCATCTACAACGCAGTCGATCGTTGCAACGCGACTTATCAGAAGATTACCGCGATTACCTCGCGGTTACCACCGTTATTACGATCTACTCTCGCTATCCCACGACCGAACGAATTAAGTTTGTCGCGAGCGAACTCCACACGCTTCGCTCGCTGTATCGCGATTCTAGGAAGGTAATTGTATTTATCGCGGGAAAGGATTGCCGGGGCCTTGATGAAGTCTCTCTCTCTCTATTTCCCCCTCTCTCTTTCTCTCTCCCTCTCGCATGGTGCGATCATGCAAGCGTGCTGCAACGCGCGCATCGCTAAACCGGACACCGTGGCTTTTTAGTTCTTTAACCTCGCGGAACCCAGATTCTTTGTAACGCCTATCGAGAGAGACGATAGAGAGACCTTTCCGTTTGTTTCGTTATCGGAGGATCGCCGACCATTAGCCCATTGCCTCGCGGCTGCGAAACAAGCAGGATATGGTTGCATCGGCAGTAACTTTATGCATTCCTCGAGCACAAATTGATACTTTGTTGCAGACGTTTTCGTAAAATCGTGGCAACATCAATTTATAGAAGGGGCGAGCAGAGTTTGTTTTGCTTTCCCGAGGATTTGTTGGTTTTATTTTCACATTGCAGATATGTGCGGAGAAAATCGAGGTTCTCGAGATACTAATTTATAGAAAAGAGAGAAGAAGAGAATTTGATTTATTCTACTGAAAATTGATTTATTCTATTTTTGTAGTAAAGGAGAATAATCTGGTTTGAACCTAAAAATTAATACAAAATTGAAATTAGCGTGTAGACGCGTCAAGAAAATTTTTGAGACAATAATTTCCCGGAAAGTGCAAAATGTACAAAAGTTACAAAACATGCTGTTTTTTCTTTTATTATCAATTTAATTTGTTCTACAACGACAAGCACACGCCTGCCCGTTGAAATAATAAATTATTTTCCTACCGACAAAATAATTTCCCGGAAAGTGCAAAATGTACAAAAGTTACAAAACATGCTGTTTTTTTTTTTATTATCAATTTAATTTGTTCTACAACGACAGGCACACGCCTGCCCGTTGAAATAATAAATTATTTTCCTACCGACAAAATAATTGCAGATGTTCGGGAGGAAAGAAAAAATGGAAATGAGAAAGGTAAACGCGAAGCGATCATTCGCGAATACAGAACTGTAATTTCTGTTTGGCGTATAATTTTCGATAAGCGAGGCGGTCTCGGGAGCGAGTGTAGACTGCATTTATTCCGTAAATAAAGATGAATGTTTGATGCAACAGTTGCACTGGGAATTACGTGCACCTCGAGCGAGGGTCTAGTCCGGAACCATAGTTTATCACTCGTAAGCCGAAATAATACTAAGTTAACGCTACAGAAAATGATCGTTGACTCTCGAGCACCGGTGGAAGCTGTTTTGAGTAGCGGAACGAAACACCACTGGAGAATACTCTTTTATCTTTTAAACGCTGCAATTATTGTACTCTCGATCTCGTTCATTTTCACGTATCCGGTTCCGGCTTGGTTATGCTCCTCTTTTCCAATCTGTTGTGTGTTCATTGTTTTTCCTGTTGCACGCCAATAACCGTTAAAACCAGAAGTATCGTCACAGGTCATTTTCATTCTGGTAAATTAAAATTTTAATTATCCCGAATAAAATTGTCTGCATTAAATATGAGAGTTCCTTTATGCCTGTAGTAATTTTAACATATTGGAAAATTTGTACATCGACGTTCGTGAATTTTTTAAATTTGTAATAAATCGGATCAATTCGTTTATGTAATAAATTCATAAAATCCTCAGTCGATTAATTATGTAAAGCATACAATTGAATATTATACAATTGAATATATTGTGCTTACTCTGTTGCAGATTGTAATTGTAATTGTATGTTAATTAAAATTGTATAATTGTAATTTTAACATTTTCACGCGACTATATAATTAATGGGGTAGTTTAATAGCTGTGTAAGTCCGTTAATAATAGCTGTGCCTTTTGTTCGAGAGTGTAATTATTTGTCCATATTATAGAGCGGAAGTACGGATGGTGTATGTACATATTTTTGTGCGTATATTAACAGACAACCCTATATACAGGGTGAGTCACCTAACGTTGCTACCTCACATATTTTTATTGTTTTTAAAGATAAGTCTGTTGGATACGGTAAAATTTGAGGCTATTCCCTATCGTCTAAGTGTGTATATGTGCAAATGTCAGTATGCCTGCGATAAACGTTAGAGGTGTGTATGCCGGTCGATAAATTTGAAATCGACCGAGCCCCAGTCGATCGAGATCGGTTATACGACAAACGGTCGCGATTTTGTACGAGTTATTAAGCGCGTAGAGACAAAGAGTTGTACACCCTGTGTTTTCACTATTTCCGCGAAGTTATACTAAATACTTCTTTTTCGTTCACTTCCAAAACCTTTCGGGTTTCTTTTTATTATCCAACCTTTACAAAGTCGCATGTCTGAAAGACAAAGTTGAATGGTTCAGTGGGGCTCACATGATACCATAAATATTTTTGTTTTTATGTGATTTTTTTAGAAATATCAAGGTCACCTTCATTTTTTAAAAATGGAACTACCCTTTTTTAAACACCTACAATGATAGTCCCTTTCATTACGAATTCAGTGAATATAATTATTCAAGGTCATTCAAGGTCACGGACAGAAAAAATCGTATAAAACGAAAATATGGAAGCAGAATATACCTGTATTTTATAAATATTCATTGACAGCTATAGCTTCTAAAATATTAATTTCATTATCTTCAGTAGTCACATGATACTTTTGTTTACGCTTTTTTCCATCTACACTTCCAGTACTTCTAAAACACGTCGCGTCGGTCGTTAACATTATGGTTATCCGTGTGCTTAAACACGTTAAATAACTCCGCTTTCCTTACAACATTTAGAAATTAATTTTTAATCCGATGCGATAAATCTGAAGATATCAAAGTCCACGCAATGAATAAATAGTGGCATATAAACGTTCTGGAATGTTTTTCGCAGCTGTTGCGTTAACATGCGCGTTAAAGACATCATTAACATCATTATTACCGTTATCGGTGCCAGCAGCGCAACACGAAGAACAATTAACCGTACAGTGGCGGCCGATTACGCGCGAAAGCCCCGAGAAAAGTGAACAGTGAGATCTATCGGAGGATTACAAATGAAGGGTCCATGAGGGGGGAAAAAAAAGGAAGATCAGAAAAATTCAACATTCCTCGGTAGAAGAAATATGATTACCGAATCTATAATTTCACATCGCCATTCACCAGAGAAAGAATTTTCAATAGCCACTGTACATCTCCAAAAAGATATTTCGCAATTGTACAACGATAAAGAGCACAAAGAGCAGCATGTTCAATTCAAAACCCATGAAAATTGATATTGTCTTTTCTCGTGGATTCTGCAAATATTACATTACAATTTAGAGTTGATAGGGCACACTCGCTGTAATCGATTCGATGAAACGAAATAATGCAACGCACGCGAGACCCGCTCGTGGAGCAGCGAGCATTAGGCGATCGCTCCATTTAACATGATTTATAACCTCAACCGCAAATCACATGACCCGAGGGCGGGCAGAAAAACCCACGTGTGACACTCTGTCGCCCAAAACCAACGTTTAGCTCTTCATTTGCTGTGAAACAATGACGAAAATACTTCTATGTAAAATATTTCTTGTTCGTAC
Source organism: Sphecodes monilicornis (assembly GCA_913789915.3). Classification (NCBI taxonomy): domain Eukaryota; kingdom Metazoa; phylum Arthropoda; class Insecta; order Hymenoptera; family Halictidae; genus Sphecodes; species Sphecodes monilicornis. The sequence goes on along the minus strand of OU565290.1, from coordinate 27,008,712 downwards.
CTTCAAAGGACTACTGTGAACACACTACGGATTTTATGCAAAAATTAGTAGTTACGACAAAAATTAGTAGACCACGCACAAAATGATCAAAATATTCCAAGAATTTAAACCCGTGGTTTGAATTGATTAAAATGATCGAAAGAAGAAATACATCATTTCTGTACGACGCCTGGTTGTTGCAATCGATGCAGAAACTTTTTATTTTGCGTATGAGAAGACCAGCCAAAAAATGCGGTAATAATTTCAAAAAAGTTGCAGAAGTAGAAAATCATGAAAGACTTTTCACGTTTCAAAAGAGTACAGGTTCGTTCATAAATAACCAAACAGCATCTTTGAAAACGGTCTAGAAGACAAAACAATTAATCAAAAATGCCATAATGCTTTCAGAGACGTTGTGGAAGCAGAAAACAGCGAAACAAGAATGTTCATTGATGGATCTAGACGCGGCAAAGCGTAAATGTAAATTAGGCTCGTTTTTTCAAAAAATTCCGTATTGGAGCGCTATTGGTCGCGATTCAGTGGAAAGAGGATCGAACAAGGAATCGAATGATGTCGTTAATTTTGTCGATAATCGACCGATGCGCGGTTGGAGCGATTTCGTTGGCCGCGTCGTCGCGGGAATCAATTTAATCCCCGCGAGGAGCGTGCGCGCGGCTTCGGGCTTTAACGCTTCGACTCGGCCCGATCCGCCGATAAATCTTTGATACCGGTTTATTGCCGCCGACTACAAGCCCAGATGCGTAGGAAACCAATTAAAGGAGCCAAGTACCGAGAGAGAGCCACCTTTTCCTCCGACAGAACGCGCCGGAACCGTGGCCATGAATTTATGAACTATGCTCTCGCCTTTTCTTTCTTTCTCATTCTCTCTCACTCACTCTGTCTTTCTTTCTTTCGCCTTCTCGCGTGGCTTGCACGCTCGTTTCACGTCTTGGCGCTTCTCCGGCCTTTTTTTTTCCATCGACGATGGACACCGTTCGAGAGATCGAGTGATACATGCCCGCAATTAGCGATACCACAATGTAATGAGCGCCTCGAGCCGCCGGAAAAAGTACCGCGAGCATGCTCGTTACGGGTATTAAAAAGTATTAAAATTCCATATATGGACTGCTTTTAAAGAATCGATTGCGTTGGGAAAGAACCTCGAGAAATCGTTCTAATTACCGACACATCGAGATTGTAAAGAGGCATTCGCCAGAAATTATTCAACAATTTTTATTGGCTGAACTATCTTTTGGAGGACCAGATGTTTTTTACTTTTTTGAACTATTTCTGAACTCTTTTTTATGTAATTCTGTAGATATCATTGTATTATTGTTAGGGATTCACTGGTTTATAAGTTATTCGCGTGTAAACATGTGCAGTTTAAGCGTTTTTGACAGGTTACAGCGTCGCCATATTGGATATTCGTTGGGTGGTAGAGGTAGGACTGTTGAGCGCATGCGCTGGATAGATTGTGGGTGTTCAGCGCATCGGATAAATAGTACTGAGCGGTATAGTCCAAGTTGGTTTGGGGTTAGTTATAAGTGCTCAACTTTACACGCGTATAACTTCTGAACCAGTGAACTCCTGGCAATAAGACTTTTATTTTCGATGTTTTCTTGTCGAAATCTATAGGACTGCATAAAAAAAAAGTTTTAAAAAATTGGTCCTCCAAAAGAAAGTCTAACCAATTTATTTCTTTGAGTGTGTATTATTTGAAGAACGGCTAAAATTTGGTTATACACTTTTTTTTTATTTCTATAGTGTAATGTAAAGCAGTCGGCTTCTTTTAGTGCTCCTTAATTCGAAAGATTTGATTGCGTTAGGATAGAATCATAAGAAATCATTCTAATTATCGAGACGTATACTGTGCATTTTTATCCGAGCCTCTTTATGAATTTATCATGACAACCAGAAAAGTCGCGTTCGTTGCTTGAGACGATTTTTCCGAGCGTTCGCGTCGAGTTAATTCGAGATTTTGAAAGACAAATTACGCCTCCGCTTGAGGAACGTACCAAACTGATCGTATATTACTCGTGACGAAGTACTCAATGCCGAGCTATACTTCTCAGCGATAATTAAATGTTGGAATAAATTTCAGTGGCGAGAATTTATAGCATTTGGTACTCTTGCAACGTTCTCTCTCGAGCTTTAGTCTCGGATCGAAAATGTTAACAGGTTTTAAAATAACCTCTGGACGTGTGTTACTGTTACGCAATCTTGTGTGCGGTATGTGTCGCTAATCTTCGATTGTTGCGAAACAGAGACAACGTAATGGTAATGATTATATTGTGCATTTCTCACAATAATAAATTAATTGAATACAAAATTGCAAACACATTAAACGAATCGAATGATACTTTTGTCTCGACTCGTTAAAATTATTAGAAAAAGGAAATACACTTCTGTTGAACGTCTGCTTTCTACAATTGTCTTGGACGATTCTAATTTTGCGTAAAGATTCGCAGTCTAACAACGACTATCGGATTTTATGCATTTATAACAAAAAGCTACGATTTAAATTAGTGAAGAGATAGGAAAAATTTCAGAGTGTCCGAAAATTAGAAAATTAATCAATATCCAGAAAATGCAAGAAAGTTGTAGGACTATTCGTTGTCACACATTTCACCTTTTCTCAAATGCCTTCATCTCCCACCAACCTCTCATTCATGCGCGACGCCTGCGCACTGTTCGCAACGGGCGGAGCACCTCCCTCCTCTTTGGTAACGGCGAATGCTGGTGGGGGACAATGGGCGCTATGGTGGGGACGGTTTTGTCTCATTTGAGACAAAAATGCCCATCCCTGGATTACACGATAGTGATGTAATTAATTGCTTTAGTCACTGGATGAGAATTTTGGATTTCGTTAATTCTGCACTTTGACTAACAGTTTGCAGGATAGTGATTTAATAACAATTTTCTCTGATTTCTAATCTAACTCTTGAAAAACCAAAAATTAGACGTCGACGGGCGGAAGTAGTTTCTTGAGAAAAGCTTGAATTAGGTGGCTTGAAAGTAATTGCTGATGGTTGAGGGGACACTATACACGGAAATAAGGAAGCGTCGGCTGACTTATCGGTATGTTTCGGTTTTATTAATCTTGTTAGTTTTACCGGTCGGCTGGGTACGAAAGCACTGTCGTACGTCTTTGCATAGAATCCGTACTGCACGCGCGGCGCGAAACTTTCAACGATCTCATCGATTTCCGAGCCGGGCACAGAGCACACGGTCACGCACAGATGCACAAAACGAATCAAGGGGGTCACAGGAACGATAATGCGCCGATACCGCGCATTGATTTGGCCGGCCGAGTTCCCCCAGCCCGTCGACAATGACTCACGGTTACACTCTTTTCTCGAGTGCGAATACTCGTGAATGCATCCGCGCGAAGAAACACTGCGAATTTATGCCAACACCACCCAAACGCCGTTACACGTTTTCTCAAAACACGGCAACGACGGTGAACAAATAAAAAATGTACTATTTGTCAGGTTTCGATCATTTAAAAAAAGTTATTCCGTTTTATCGTTTGTTTCTGTTTCTATTGGAAAGTGGGTTGTTCTGATCTGGAACAAGATCACCAAAAATATTTTGAGAACTGTCTACAGTATTTGATAATTGTCGTCTTCACGGGTCCGGCCGGCGACAATTAACGTTCAGATGATACTATTCTTTGGCTTGTGACGAACGTAGAAAAGGACAGCGAAACTCGAGAGTGACAAAACTTCTTTATTCTTTATTATCTATTTATGGAACTGTCACCAGGCCGGCGACAATTAACGTTCAGATGATGCTATTCTTTGGCTTGTGACGAACGTAGAAAAGGACAGCGAAACTCGAGAGTGACAAAACTTCTTTAGTCTTTATTATCTATTTATGGAACTTTAACCAGGAAGGCGACAATTAACGTTCAGATGATGCTATTCTTTGACTTGTGACGAATTATTGTAAATATGATCCGAATTATATCGTGTTTGGTATTATTTTAATCAGAAAAATGTCACGAACACGTTGGTGAAAGTTCCATAAAAAATAATGAAAAGTAAACAAGTTTTGTTATTGGATTAGTAGTGGTCTCACCGATCGACCCGTATTATGTTACACTTCTCGACCACCGAGGCCTCTGGAGCTTCACGGCCCTTCACGGAGTATACCCCGCGGAAGAAGGGATTGTTTTGCGACAATTATCGTTCAGAAGTTCACGACAATTAACGATGAAATACTCTGTATAGATGAATGTTCTGTACCTACTCCAAAAAATTGTAGGACCGATCATAGGATTATTAATTGACCAATCCATCATCGTGCATCCAATTTTAAAATCGAAGAAATCGATTGAAAGTTATTTGAAAAATAATTGTGAGCGACAGACAGTCTCCAAAAAATTGGAGGATCAATCATAGAATTATTAATTGAGCAATCCATCATGCATCCAATTCTAAGATGAAAGAGATGTATTGAAAAATATTCGATAATTCATTCCGAGGAACATCGTCCTAGAAATTGCAAGATGAGTGACAGAATTACAAGAGTTTTAGAATAAAGTAGGTAAGAAGTAACCTTAAATAAGTTGTAGTGCAAATAATTAATTTTGAAGTCAATTTCGCGACATTCTGCTTTTATGGAACACGGTTTTTAACGTGGCTGACCAATACCATGGAAAATGGAGTTTCGTACCCCGACGTTTCAGCCTGCCTCGAGGATTTTCTCGGATTTCTTATGAAAGCAGAGAACTTTATAAGAAGTCAGGCAATAGGGATTGAGGACACTTTGCTTGCTAAAGAACATAAAAGGAAACCCCCTTGATTCGGCTTTATTTTCCCAAGTCGACGATATTGCTATATTTTTCTTTTTGACAATATTCGACTGTTTGTCGAGTGGTGCGCTTATATTGTTGCTTAGTGGGCTCTTGGACTTGGTTTCCGAATGATGTTGAAGAACATTTAAGTTCCCTTCAAGTAAAAAAACATTTAACGAATAAGTAACACAAGAATCTGTCTTCGTTGAAAGTTCATCAGAATTTTATTGCTTTCTTTGCATTAAAAATACTTTACTTATAAAAATTCCTCACCTAACTCGAGCATCGTCGGTATCTTAACTTCATTTCATATATACATCTATGGCTTTAAAAAATTTAACAAAAAATACTGGAATATAAAAATCGACAGAATTTAGTATAATTTTAATTAATTTCTACAAGCGCCACTACCACGCAAAATAAGATTTTGTTTGATTTCATTTCCTTCAAGTTCGACTACAAAAATTGCAAATTGCAAAAATACACATTCATAGTATAATAAAAACAAAATTTTCTTATACTTCAGAGAGAATTGATGACTTTTTTCAAAAGGGGGATACTACTTTTTTTGTATCGTGATTCTGCAGTAGCCAAAACGAAGCGTTGAAATTTTCGTATATAATTTCTTGTCAAATAGAGAAAATGAATCAAATAGTGCACGTTGATTATTAAAAGTTTGACCAACGCGTGTCGTTCAGTGGTATTGCCAAGGGAATTTATTCGAAACGGAAGACGTAAACCATCGATCAACCAGTTTAATTTAGGGTCCCGAAATAATAAGTGGGCACCCCGCGCGGATCGAGTTCAGTCATCAATTTCTCCGAAAGGAAAATTAACCGAGGATTTACGATTAATTGCTTGACCCTGTTCGATGATACATTGAATTCTTCAGGCTCTTTATTTGCACCCGTGAATTCCTTCTTCTTCTCTTCTCATGGCTTTACGATCCCGTCTCGACCGAGTTTATGCGAATAATCTCTCGCAATTAGCGTGCATTAAAATCGTCATGCCCGTTTACGCTTGCAACGCACGATACGCATTAATTCCGTATAAACTGGTTTTAATAGCAATCTAACATTAAGATATTCTATCAACTTGATGGCACGACGATGAAGTGCGTGCGAATAATTATCTTGGAAACATGAACGAATTATGAACAATTATCTGGACAAAATGAATTTTCTTGCATCGTTTTTTCCCCTTATATTCCACGTTCAATCTTTTATTGGTTATGTTGTTCATTAGACTGCGGATTTTATGCACTTACGACAGAAATTGATAAATATCTTTCACATTACACAGGGTGTCTCGAAAATGTCACGGTTCCCTCAAAAGGGACGTTCCTGAGGCCGTTTGAAGCAACATTTTCCTTTGCATATAGAGTGTGATCCATCATTTTAATCTCTTAGCTCTGTAGAACGATTTAAATGTTTTATGGATCGTGTTGTTCGTTAGACTGTTGATTTTACGCATTAATTACAAAAACTGGTAAATGTGCTCCACGTTGAATGCAGAATTGCATCGATTAGTTTGTCCCTTCAGCTGTGTAGTACGATTTATAAATGTTTTATGGATCGTGTTGTTCATTAGACTGCAGATTTTATGCACTTACGACAGAAATTGATAAATATCTTTCACATTATACAGGGTGTCTCGAAAATGTCACGGTTCTTTCAAAAGGGAGGTTCCTGAGGCCGTTTGAAGCGACATTTTCCTTTGCATATAGAGTGTGATCCATCATTTTAATCTCTTAGCTCTGTAGAACGACTTTTAAATGTTTTATTGATCATGTTCAATAGACTGCTGATTTTATGCATTAATTACAATAATTGGTAAATGTGCTCCATGTTGAATGCAGAATTGCATCGATTATTTTGCCCCTTCAGCTGGGTAGTTTGATTTATAAATGTTTTATGGACCGTGTTGTTCATTAGACTGCACATTTTATGCACTTACGACAGAAATTGATAAATATCTTTCACATTATACAGGGTGTCCCGAAAATGTCACAGTTCCTTCAAAAGGGTGGTTCCTGAGGCCATTTGAAGCGACATTTTCCTTTGCATATAGAGTGTGATCCATCATTTTAATCTGTTAGCTCTGTAAAACGACTTTTAAATGTTTCATGGATCGTGTTGTTCGTTAGACTGCGGATTTTATACACTCGTGACAAAAATTGCCGAGTAACGCAAACTTTTCTACTAAATTTGCATTTTCACTATCCGTACGGAACTATTAGAGTACAATACACCATCGACACGGCGAGCATATGTAATCTCGCGGTGCATCCAATGGGACTATTACTCACGAGCCGAAAATCCGAGTAACCATAACCCCGGAGCCAGGCGCGGACCGGCGCATAATTCACTTACAACTGACATAAACGTTTCAGTTACCGGCCAGAGGTCCCGGGTGCGTCCAAAAAGAAAACGAACGAGAGAGAGAGAGAGAGAGAGAGAGAGAGAGAGAGAGAGAGAGAGAGAGAGAGAGAGAGAGAGAGAGAGAGAGAGAGAGAGAGAGAGAGAAACGTTGGAAGCCGAAAAAAAGGGCGGCGAGGAAAAAGAAAGAAGTCAGAAGAAGAAGAAGGAATCAGGCAAATGGAAGCTCTTAAAAATCGAGGTTACACACCGTGGCCCTTTCACGGGAGTCGTCGACGCCGAAGAAGAGGAAGATGGGCGAGGAATGGGGCGAGAAAGAAAAAGAGCAAGAAGAGAGGAGAGGACAGAGCGAGAGGCGAGTCTTTGTCGCGGCGAACGGCGTGATGACCCCACGCATACGAGACATTCTGCCTCCCGATGAGTATGTGGGTCGAGAAATGCCGCACAAGCTAAATATATATCAGTGCATACACACCACAGACTCTTTCTCTTTCTCTCTCTCTCTTTTTCTCTCTCTCTCTCTCTCTCTCTCTCTCTCTCTCTCTCTCTCTCTCTCTCTCTCTCTCTCTCTCTCTCTCTCTCTCTCTCTTCACTATCGAAACGATATGGGTAGCCTAAACGAGCCCATACACGCGTCACCATTTTATTATTCCATGAACGGCTGTCGCGAACCATCGAAACTGTTTGGTCGAGGCTGAGTAACCATCTGTTGGGTGCAGTCAAGTGTAGAATGATCCTGTGCGATGAATTTCACGAATGATCCTTTCGTGATGCTGTATTGCAATCTTTTTAACCTCCCTGCATAATCAAAAACAGACCGCTCTTCACAATTGTAATTTTCCCTGCTGAAATTGTTGGATGGAATCTCTGCGTTCTGTGCAAGAATAAATAAAGCAACCGCTGCTTCTCACATTTTTAACTAAAGCTAGCGTATATCGTTCTAGAATAATTATTTCCAACTGTGTTACTGCTAAAATGTACTAAATAGAAGCTTCTACGGGCTTGATTGTACAACAGAACATTTTCTGATACATAAAATACTAAGACAGAAAACTAGGCTACATGGAACTTCTATAATAGTTACAAAAATGTTCAAATAAAAAGTTAGAAGCTTAATTCCACTTTCCCCAGAGCTGAAATTACAGGCAAAAACGGTGGCAACAGATCGCGACACAGACATGCATCCTGCAATCCATCGCACGTGCATCCTGCATCGTGAATCGTGCAAATTTTACGAGTCCTATATTCCGGCAACAACACACCATCCGACAAACCCACAAGCGTTAGATTATCGTTGAAACGAAGTCGTCCAACTAGCTATAAGCTCGAATTCTAAATCGTAAACGGCTTTTATACAAGCTGGCGGACAAGCTCCGGTTTTCTCTGTTCGATGCTCCCACCACTGAAACGTTCCTCTGGAGTTTAGTGTTTAGTGTTTAGAGGGTAACGGAAAAGATTTCCGGCGTCTCTTTCTGTTGTATGGTTGTGTGGGTTGGGTGAGACGGGAGAAAGAAAGGGGAACGGTACGACGACGAGCATCGTCGAGGCTTGTGGAACGACTCTGCCGCAGAGAAATCGATTCGTCAATCTGTCGTGGCCGGGATCTTTGCTCCCGGTGCTGGTATGCGTGTTATTTACGTGTGCCACCCGAAAATCTCGTCTCTGCGTGCGCCACTTATAAGAAAGACCCTCCCGATTCCGGTCCGTTTGGTTTCTAAATGTGTTACGTCTTGTTCCGTTCTTTACTCCAAACAGATTGGGTCGTGTGCTCCTTCTTGAGGGCTCGATAAAAAAAAAAGCTAAACATAGAAAAACAGTAGTACAACAAAACTGGAGACGAAGCAGGAGCGATCTTTGCACTGGGAGCAATTGCGTATTGCCCTCCGGGGGCCACGCTTTGTGACGCTGAGGGAAGAAGGGACATTCGATCTTCGGAATTCGGAGATTGCATTGTTCTCACTTTGTGTAGAGTGCTTCGAGGGGCGTGGTTTTGTTGATTTCACTAGGTTCCTCTATGTACACTGAGTTAAGGGGCGTGGATTTATTGTTTCCACCGTGTAGACTGTTCTAAGGGGCGTGGTTTAATTCCTGCCTGTGTGTAGAATGCCTTCAAGGACGCGGTTTCATTGATTTCTGTATGTAGAATGCAGTAAGGGGCGTGGTTACATTGCTTTCAACGTGGAGATTGCCTTAAAGGGCGTGGTTTCGTTCCTGTCTGTGTGTAGAATGCCTTCAAGGACGTGGTTTCATTGCTTTCTCTATGTAGAATGCACTAAGGGGCGTGGTTATATTGCTACCACTGTGTAGACTGTCTTAAAGGGCGTGGTTTCATTTCTGTGTATGTGTGTGTGTAGAATGCCTCCACGGCCATGGTTTCGTTGCTTTCTGAATGTACTTTGTTCTAAGGAGCGTGGACATTGCTTTCACTATGTAGACTGACTTGAGGGGCGTCCTTTCAGTGCTTTCTCAATGTAGGCTGTTCTAAGGGGCATGGTTTTATTGCTTCCACCACATAGAGTGCTCTGTGCAAAATGTTCTGGAGGGCAAAATTTTTAATATCAGTCTGTCCAAAATGCCTTGAGAGCTGTTATTTCGATAATCTATTTTGTTAGAGCACTTCGGGGCGTGGCTTATTTGCTTCCTCTCTGTGAAGTGCCCCGGGGGGGCGTGGTTTTATTGCTCCCCCTATATAAAATGCCCTGTGAGCGTGGCTTCCTCGCTTTCTCAATCTAAAGTGCTCCAAAAATCGCAATTTCCTGAATTCCTCTTTGTAGAATGCCCCGAGGGGCGTGGTTTTATTGCTCCCACTATATAAAATGCTCTGTGAAATTGGCTTCCTCGCTTTCTCAATCTAAAGTGCTCCAAAAATCGCAATTTCCTGAATTCCTCTTTGTAGAGTGTCCCGAGGGGCGTGGCTTTATTGCTCCCACTATATAAAATGCCCTATGGGCGTGACTACCTCGCTTTCTCAATCTAAAGTGCCCCAAAAATCGCAATTTCCTGAATTCCTCTTTGTAGAGTGTCCCGAGGGGCGTGGCTTTATTGCTCCCACTATATAAAATGCCCTATGGGCGTGACTACCTCGCTTTCTCAATCTAAAGTGCTCCAAAAATCGCAATTTCCTGAATTCCTCTTTGTAGAGTGTCCCGAGGGGCGTGGCTTTATTGCTCCCACTATATAAAATGCCCTATGGGCGTGACTACCTCGCTTTCTCAATCTAAAGTGCTCCAAAAATCGCAATTTCCTGAATTCCTCTTTGTAGAATGCCCCGAGGGGCGTGGTTTAATTACCCCCACTATACACAATATCTTAAACACCTGATTTCATCGCTCCCACCACGTAAACTACTTCGAGGGCGTGGTTACTCTGCTCCCTCCTCGTACAATACCCTAAAGATCCCAATTTAATCTTTCCTTATACGTGGACTGCTTTAATGGGCGTGGTTTCGCGACTCCTCGTTTCTACATTTCCACATTTCCACAGAACAGCTTCACAAGGCAATTTTTGTCTGTCCCCGGTCTGAGAGGTCGAAACGATACACTCGGAGACTCGAGAATTTCGCAAATCCCTTCCGGCCCGACCACAGTTGTTACTGCAACAGCTTCCGGGTGAAGTGGAGGACTTTTGGCTAGCTTCATATAACGGGTTCGGTTTAATTCTACTTACGCGGGGGTCAGCTTCTTCTGGGGTCGAGTGACTGCGTGATACTCTGGTACACCGATGCTCGGAATACTTGCTCGCTTCAGTGTGACCGCGCAAATGTTATGAGCCTGAAATGATTGCAAGGGGGGTGGACAATTACAGCGACCGTCCGTGGACGCGTCGTACGGCGGTTCTGCGTTGATGCGTTTGCCACCGCGTCCCATATGCGTGGTCGCGCGTATTTTCTGTCGGGTAATCGACTGCGGTTTGTGTATCTTTCAAACGTATGTGACAGAACACTCTCATCAACATTCTTCTCTCAATTGTTTACCCTATGAGATCTAACGAAGAACATGCAAATGGTCTACGCGAGATAAAATATGGACGAGTAGAAAATGTAGAAAACATTTAGCTCGACGAGTGTTTCTGCTGGTACACCCTCATCAACATTCTCCTCCGAATTGTTTACCCTTCCAGATTTAACGAAGAATATGCAAGTACACTGTGTTAGATAAAATATTGACAAGCAGGAAATAGAAAATGTAGAATACATTTAGCTCGACGAGTGTTTCTGCTGGTACACCCTCATCAACATTCTCCTCCGAATTGTTTACCCTTCCAGATTTAACGAAGAACATGCAAGTAGATTGCGTTAGATAAAATATTGACAAGCAGGAAATAGAAAATATAGAAAACGTTTAGCTGTGTATTGTATGCCGATGAAGTTCGAAACGACCGAACTTTCACAGAACAAAGTTGAGAACCCGCACCATCTTGTCGTCTCGTCGCATTATATTCTTCTTTTCTGTGGCATAAACCAGCAAGCCAGTTTACAGCGTCGAGTAAATAAAAGTCATTCGAAGCGATCGAGGCCATAACACAAACTCGAAATTATGCCGCAAAAATTTGCCGGCAGATAAATCGAACGAAGAAAAAGTGTAAAGGGTATACAGCCAGGTTAACACATCGCGAGGCAACAATCTCCTCGGACCCGTCTTTAACTTCTTCGAATGCACGTAGTTATCCGGTCGCTGTTATGGGAGTTTAGTAATAAGAACGTTTCGCCGCGGACTTAATAACGACCTGGCCATTCTCTCTCTCTCTCTCTCTCTCTCTCTCTCTCTCTCTCTCTCTCTCTCTCTCTCTCTTGCGAGCTAGGCTTCTTTCGTGGGATTACGAGCCGCACGCGGCGTCAACGTTGATTGGGAAGTTAATGGAGGAAAAACGAGAACGAGGAGAGCGAAATAGGACGGGAAGGTCGCGGTCGTCGAACAAGAGAAGAAAGAGATTAAAGCCTGACACCTGCTTAGGAAGAACGTTCCGCAGCCGATTTGCATGCGAAAGCGATCGAGAATCAGTGTCCTCTCAGCGTGAAAAATTTCAACTGATGGCAGTCGTTAAGACGTCCGCGTTAATCGAATAATTTATCGATTATTAGCAGCGCGGGGGAAACTGGAAATTAATGCGATCTCGTGTATCTCGCTCGATGAAGGACATAATTAAAGCTTCATGCAAATACGAATGCTGTGACGCGATTAATCATCTTTTCATTAAGATCGATGGGTTAGTCATTTGTGTAAAAAAACAAATTGCTTCATAGCTGAAATGAAAATTGTGTTTGTCTTCGCTTAGAGCAGGCTACAGGTACAAAATATGTAAAACGTCGATTGCAATTTTTGTTGCTGGGTTGTTGCTTTTTTGGAGTAGTTATATTGAACGTACAGGGTATTGACATACTCGATATTTTACTTAGGTGACTGATCCATTTTTATTACTAGTTATGTTTAAGAAATACGATGGTGAAAGATTAAAACGAATTGGAGGATTGACGAGGTACATGACGTTTTGAAAATTTTTGCAAAGAAACTAGTGGCGCAATTAATTTTTAACTTTTTGGGTATATTTATGAATCTTTGAGGAATACTTGAAAAATTATTTCGACCACTGGCTCCGTTTTTTAATCTATTTAGAAATGATAATAATGAAAAGGTTTAGACGATCTTAGCGGTTCACAAATTCTACGGTATAGTCTGTATTGAGAATTTTTTTAAACGAAACCTATAAACGTATGAATTTCAAAGTTTACAGGTACTCTCGTCAATCTTTGAGGAGCGTTAAGAAAATTTGTTACATTACCGACTCCAATTTTTTAATCTATTTAGAAATTATAATAATAAAAGGGTTTAGACGATTTTAGCGGTTGACAAATTCTACGGTATAGTCTGTATTTGAGAATTTTTTTAAACGAAACCTATAAACGTACGAATTTCAAAGTTTGCAGGTACTCTTGTCAATCTTTGAGGAGCTTTAAGAAAATTTGTTACATTACCAACTCCATTTTTTTAATCTATTTAGAAATGATAATAATGAAAAGGTTTAGACGATCTTAGCGGATCACGAATTCTACGGTATAGTCTGTATTTGAGAATTTTGAAAGCACGAATTTGAAAGTTTACAGTAAACTCTTGTCAATCTTTGAGGAGCTATAAAAATATTTGTTACATTACCGACTCCAGTTGTTTAATCTATTTAGAAATGATAATAATAAAAAGGTTTAGACGATTTTAGCGGTTTACAAATGTTACGGTGTAGTCTGTATTCGAGAATTTTTTTAAACGAAACCTATAAACGTACGAATTTCAAAGTTTGCAGGTACTCTTGTCAATCTTTGAGGAGCTATAAGAAAATTTGTTAGATCACCAGCTCCAATTGTATGGCCTGTTCATAAATAAAACGAAAAATGGAAAAATAATTGGCAGTCAAAAAATCATACGACTAAAAATTTAAAACAAAAAACCAATAAACACGCAAATCTGAAACTCTGCGAGTACCTTCACGAAGGTCCAAAGATCACAAAAAAATGTCCCGACTTCGGACGTCAGCTCTCAAAAGCCAAAGAACCGACCGTACAGCTCGAGGGACTCAGCGTCTTTAGCGTTCGACGGTCTCTCGCGTTTGTTTACCAAGTGTTTACCGACAGCTGGTAACTGACCTCGCATAAGCGCGTCACGGTCGCGGTAGAAACCTGCGAAATGCATTTGCGATGCATCCGCGATGCACTCGCTCTCGGGGTCGAAAGGGTGAATAAAAGTTGTATGTTTTATCGATTATTCAAATCGCGCGCGCAGAGTATGCACACACGTATACAACGCGTTCGTTTTATAGGCGTGCAAGCGAAGAGTAACGAGAGAAGAGTACCGAGATTCTCTCCCGATGAAATATAAAAAGAACGAGCTCCGGGAATTGCGAATTGTTTTGCAACTCGGGAACAGCTCGCGGTGAGCACGCGCCGCTATGGCACCGGAGAGAAAGAAGAGCTGGAAGACGTGAAACATAAGTAGCCGGGGAGGTTGAAGGTTTATGGCGGATTTATAAACAGCCGAAGGTCGTCGTTACTTCGGAAACAAATTATCCGAGATGAAACGCCACCTCGAGGTTCCCCCGTTACTGGGAAAATGGCATTTTTTAGCGAAGAAGGTCGTTCGATCGTTTAGCAATTTTTGAAACGCTAGATCTGCACAAAATCTTTGTCCAATCGTATTTATTCTTAACACTAGATTTACGGGGCCCGTCAAAATGACAGATTCAACAATTTTTAATTTACGATTATTAAGAGTGTAAGGAGGTATTCGTGTGAATTTTATTATTTTTATAAAGTAATGTAAAATAATCAATTTTAGTATCAATCGTTTCAGGATCTTCTTTCTTTTAATCTCTCCAATTCGATTTTCTCCTGTATTAGATTGCTCCAATCAATTTTTATCGCAAATGCTTAAAAATCAGCAATCTAATCATAATCGATGCAAACAATTTTTCTTTTGCATAAAAATACTCTGTCTACTGATTATGATCGAGGATTTAATCGTGGAGTACATTCAATGGATATTGACAATGTTCTCAACAATTTAAATATTTGATTAAGCGTCTCGAGACTTCGTGTGTTCGATCGCGAATCTCACATGTATCCTATATTACATTAAAAATTAATAGCACGGCTAAAAAAAATCGCTGAAGATCTAAGTAAATACAATTTTATTATTTTTATAAAGTAATGTAAAATAATCAATTTTAGTGCTCCGTAAACCTAGTGTTAAAGAAAGGTATCAATCGTTTCAGGATCTTCTTTCTTTTAATCTCTCCAATTCGATTTTCTCTTGTATTAGATTGCACCAATCAATTTTTATCGCAAATGCTTAAAAATCAGCGATCTAATCATAATCGATGCAAACAATTTTTCTTTTGCATAAAAATCCTCTGTCTACCGATTATGATCGAGGATTTAATCGCGGAGAACATTCAATGGATATTGACAATGTTCTCAACAATTTAAATATTTCATTAAGCGTCTCGTGACTTCGTGTGTTCGATCGCGAATCTCACTTGTATCCTACATTTCATTAAAAATTAATAGTACGGCTAGAAAAAATCGCAACGCAACTTCCGACGAGTCATCTTGAAGGAGAAGCTTCACTCTTCAAATGTATGGAGTACTCGAGCATGAATAAAATTTTCTCATCCAGATAGAGACGTGTCAATTTTCAAAATTTTTCGACGAGGACCCAGACCTAACTCCGACCTATGATCCTTCTGTCCTTTGCTACATCATGCAAAAATATCTTAAAGAAAAAATGAAACAGTGATTCTGAAAGTAGAAGTTTCACGCTTTGAAACGAGCCCGGGTGGATTGTTGTACGATTTTTGTTCACGAAGTTATAATTGTTTCGATATTAGACATTTTTAGCGAACATTCAAGTGTCAGGTGAATTACGGTTGTGTACGTCGATAGTTTATTATAATAGGTTGTATTTGTTTAGTTGGGCAACGAATGGCAGCAATCGGTAGCGAAATAGGCAGAAGAAATCAGTGAAAGGCAAGCATCACCGTCGTCGAGTTAACTCGTCCTCGAAGAGGTTAAGAGTCGGTGAAACGCTATTGGCCGAACGCGTCCAGCGAATTCGCGTGCTCCAATATCTACGGAAATGCCCGGGGACTTCGCGAACAGATTTATCGCGATAACAATGTAATTTATGACTGGGGTAAAAATTTCTTTCGTGACGCGGAAAGTTAGCCGGGTATAAATGTATCTTTTTGCGAATGGCCGGCCGACGCGCGGTATCTTCGGTCATCGGACATTTTGTACAAAGTTACGCGGTGTGATTCGAGCTTTATCGTGCGTTCCCATTGTTCGGATTTATTTCCGACACGCGCGAGCAAATGGCGCGTAACAACGAGGAAACGTTTAACCGTGCTTTATTCATTAATTATCGTTTCGACGTTGGTTAAAAGAAGAATGACATTTTTGTTCGGGCCTCCTCTGTCTTGCAGACAATGAAAACATTTGCACGAAGATCCGCGGTCTAAAAATTCAGGCTACTTTCATCATCGAATCGTTTAAAATGAAGATATGTAGGAAATTCTTTGGTAATTATTTAGAACTATGCAATGAATACCGATTTTAATAATTTTTGGATATGTGGTAGGAGCTGTAATTTTGAACAACCTTTTCCAAAGTATGTATATGGCGGACTACTTTAGTTTTCGAGATATTTGCGAAAGATTTTTATTTTAGTTTTAAAGTTGCATCAACCTCGCAAAGGTTATTAGCAACTACTAGTTGTACATGTTTGCGAAAGATTGTCTATACGACTACTGCGAATTTTGACCATGCGTGTACGCTGGTACAAATTACCGCAAACATCCTCTATATTCTGCTTCTTCGTTCTATGAACAGTGACGCCAGATCGGTTCAATCGAGAGGAATACAGTTTACCACCTCTCTGATGACCAGAGTACTATGTAACACAGGGATGGGCATTTTTGTCTCAATTGAGTCCCTAAACGTCCCCACCATAGCGCCCACTGTCCCCCACCAACATCCGCCGTTACCATAGAGGAAGGAAGTGCTTCGCCCGTTGCGAACAGTGTGCAGGCTTCGTGCATGAAAGAGAGGTTGTTGGCAGTGATGGTATATGGTCTTGGTTTTCTCGCGCATGCGCGACGATTTGTAAAGTACAAAGTTGGGCTAAAATGGGGTACATTGGTCACCCCGCATAGTTCGCAAATTTTTTTCTCCATTTTCATATAGGAAATTACATGCGTATGTTATATTAAAATGTTATGGGTATTTACATATAATATATAAATATATCTTGCACTCTTCTGTCCGGTTTCTCGCCAATAACAGTTCTCCCCTACTTTCCTCACAAACATAAGACGTACATACGTTCCTGTGTTTAGTCGCGCATGCGCGAAAAAACCGAGACCATATACCATCACTGGTCGCATGGGAGGAGCAGACGTTTGAGGCAGTGATGGGAATGTTGGCGCTTTTCTCGCGCATGCGCGACGATTTTAGCGTCAGTAAAGTACAAATTTAGGCTAAAATGGGGTACCATTTATTACATTTTAATGCGTATATATATATATATATATATATATATATATATATATGAATATATATACGCATTAAAATGTAATATATACATACGCACATAGAATATATAATATATAAATATATAATATTTATGTATCTATATACAATATAATATAATTTACTCCTTATTCTAATCTATATATATATATATATATATATATATATATATATATATATATATATACACGTACACATGTTGGACATTCATTTTTCAAAATCAAATCATAATAAATTTTGCGAAATTAGAGTGGCGACCGAGGCACCCGATTTTCGTGCTTGACTGAGGCTAAAATCGCCGGGCATGCGCGTGAAAAGCGCCAACATTGCCATCACTGGTTTGAGGGGCCCCTACCGTGCCCGTCCCTGATGTAACACGTTGCGGGGCTCGTCACGTGACCAGTCCAAGGTCTTAGTGGGGGACATTGGAGCGTGCTCAGGTAGTGGAAGGGGAAAAGGAAGAGAGGAAAATCAACCCAGTTGATCTGGCAACACTATCCATAAATCGTTCCCGTTCCGAACTTCCAGACGGCGACACGCTTCTTTTTCTTTCAGCGGTATGGAACTTGTTCTAATGGATTTTTAAAGTCACTTCAAGGTCGCTCGGTCTTATCAACGTTTCGTTATATCTACTTCCGGATGGAGCACGATTCAGCCGTCGTTAGCGCAAAGACAAATGAGTCCGCGCACTGCTTGTTGGAAAACTTTCAAACACGTTTTTGTTCGCGTGTATCTACTTACTCGCGGGAGCACTCGAGAGAGCACATGCAATTTACTCGCGCGAAATCGCGTTTGCGAACAGGCCAGACGCGCGTCGCGACGCGACGGGAACTTTCACTGGCCTGACAGGCGCGTAAACAAAGCGCAACAACCAGCGCGAGCGATGCTCTGTGCGCTAAGCTAAATCATCAGGTTATGGCCGCGCGAACTGCATCGGCGAATTATTTGTGCAAACACTCGATACCTGGACAAACAAGTCTATTGTGCCAGTTCTCGGTCACGCGGAATTCACAGTGTTGGCACGTTTATTTGCTTACTGATTAATTTACTATAATTATTTACTCAATAATTCTCATTCGATTTTTATTGTGTTACACGATTCTGCTGATTCAAATCATTAATGGAAGCAGGACATTATTATTCGGCTCCCGCTTTATACAATTTACGGCGACTATTTTTATTTGGATATTGCTTTGGACGATTTATGGAAACAATTTTTATTTCAATTCTCATTCGATTTTTATTGTGGTACACGATTCTGCTGATACAAATCATTAATGGAAGAAGGACATTGTTATTCGGCTCCCGCTTTATACAATTTAAGGCGACAATTTTTATTTGGCTATTCCTTTGGAAACAATTTTTATTTCGCAGAGAAAACCGCAGTTCTATTTATTAGACGATTTATGAGACTAATTTCTTTCATGGAAGATGATTGTCTGGATGCTGTGACAATTGCAAACATTTTTCCAGGACGGTTAAACGCGAGACAAACGCTCGTCAGGTTATTATTCCGAAGCACGCGGCTCAGTGAAATGATCAAAGCCGTTAGGTGGCTCCTTCTGACATCTTGTACCGGTAAGGGGATATTGTTCCTCGCAGGCTATCAGCAGCCCAGACACGAAGCGTGACAAACGGTTTCGCAACGAGACGCGCCGGTAGCGAGAGGAACGCGTTAGCAGTCTCTCGGCACGGGGTGCCGCGCTGACTATTCCGCCCACAATCTACCAACCACCCCCGAACGTTCTAGAACATCCTCCACCTCACCCCCCCCCTCTCTCTCTCTCTTCCTCCGACGCTACAATATTAGCGCAATCTTCCGGTGTTCCGCAGTGAAGAACCTCTCGACACGTTGCAGGTCGAGGAACCGAAGAATAAGGGTCGTGGGTAGTAACGGGCGATAAACAGCCCACGCTTAGGGTATTTTTGCCAGATCCGGACACAGTCTTCAACCCCTGAATTTAGGGAGGATTTTTATATTAGAAACACATAAAATCAATGTAATTCACACAGATCTGCAAAAAGGAATTTTTTAAATTTTCAATGCAGGCCCACATAAAAAAAGTTGTAAAAACAACTTTCGCATTTTCTATGCAATTCTGATCAATTATAGTTTTTCTCAAAAGAATAAATTTCCTTGTCACATAGTAAATGAATCCTAATGTCTCGAAAAAAATATTTAAGTCGTTTAGTTGAGTCTTAAAAAGTTGTTGTATGTGCGTCGCGGCGTCGGCAATTAGGTTAGCGACGATCGAACAACACGGAGTAACTTCCGGAATGTATAAGTGGACTGTAATAGGTTGGTAGAAAACGCGGACAACTACGTGGACTAAGAATGTGTGTATTTACAATATGCTTTACACGAGTCGGACTTTATGAATCACACTGTGGATTTTTTTTGATGTTGTTCGATGAGTTTGAAGTCGTACCTAGGGGCAGAGAAAAGCTCCTTTGCCGACTAGAGATGAAGTGTTATTTATTAGTGGTATTACCAGATTGAGGTAGGTGGGAGTAATATGAGTTTTAAATATGGGAAAATTTGCAAAAACCAAAAGACATGAGTAATGCATAGGGATGAGCATCATGCAAGGTTAGTTAATAAGCATGCAGGAGAGTGACTTTATGAATCACACTGTGGATAACTTACAAGGAATTCTCTCAAATTTCAACATTCAAGGAAAAGCAGTATTGTATATGGATAATCAAGGATCAATCAGCATGGTGAAGTCGTACGAAAATTCAAAACGAGGAAAGCACATCGACATTAAAGAACATTTTATAAAATATGTAGTAAGAAAAAGGATTCTAGAAGTGCAATAGAAGCCGAGGCGTTTTTAGTTGCAAAAAGGCCACGTGATAGGGAACAGTTAGTAGATAAGGCTTAGACAATAATTACTTTGTCTTATATACAAATCGGTTTGTGGGAGGATCCAACTATTAGCCTATTGGCATCAAGTGGATTTTGGCCCCTGCCCTTTTCAAATTGCTAGTTACCACCCACTACAAGCCTTGCGGAGGTAGAAGATGGCCGCTATGGACGGGCCCAAGGAGGGAGGAAACTGGCGAATTTTCCTTGTGGGGGGTTTCTGACGGCAAGGCCCTTTAGGATGGCTCGCTCGTCTCACCGCTGTTTACCTGGCGCTGTACGAGTTTATTGCTTCATTGCTCGAAAGCTAGGAGACCCGAGATGCGCATGGATGCCAACTGGAAGCCGTAAAGCGATCTTCGGGGTCCTAGTCCCAGGTACATCTGTTTTAGCTTAACAACCAAATTGCAAGTTGTTAGAACAGAGATGTTAATCGCGACATCTGACATAATTATGAGCAATTAATAGATAGTCCTCGTGCGCACTTTTACCGCGATCCGTCGCTCTCTCGTGTTCCGGCAGTCGTACGAACAAGTTGTGTTTACCTCGTGTGTTAATTGTGAAATACAGAGATATTGTAATATAAAACAGTACGTCTCCACTGAGTTACTCTTCAACCAGATTACAACACAAGTATACTAAAAATCCTCCGTCGCTAAGTCGTCAATCGAACTGTTTTCGAAGCCTTAACAATCGTCTTTCCAAAAGTGACGCGAATCTTTTTTGTGACCAACCGTAGTTCACATTGCCAAACGATGTGGTTAACATCTTGAATACGGTATCGACAAAGACATTCTTGACTGTCTAGTTACTTAATACAACAAGTTTCAAGAGATGGTTGCAAAGAGAAGGTTCCAATCTTCGAAACTACGGTAGACTCGGTCCAGAAAAAAATTAGCTACCGACCCAGAATAATGAAGACAGCTACGGAGGCTAGCAGGAGTTAGTCCACGTAGAATGTCGCCGGTATTTACAGTTCTGGTTGTAGCAACGGGAATTGTAGAAACTGTGGAGGGATAGAAAACAGGAGGAACACTGCGGGGGTGGATGAGGAGGAAGAGAGGGACACAGAGAGAGAGAGAAAGAGAGAAGGGTGGAAGCATCCTGAGAACCTGGATCGATGCTGTGTTATCAAATCACGTCCTTCGCCTTCTGTCTCCCTCTCCAGACTCTCTCCTCTCCTCTTTTACCAATTGTTTCGCCGCCGCCACCGCCAACGCCGCCTCCACCATTTGCTTCTCTAAAGAGAAAGAGGGAGAGAGAGAGAGAGAAATGTACTCTCGACGTCCATCTGACGACGGCGCATGCATATTTAGGGCCGGATTAAAAGCTCCGATGAATGGAGCAAATATTCATCCGTAGGGGATGATCGTTCGATGTCAGGATCCTCGCACGTCTCGAATTCTTGTTTCCCGATCGAGCGTAGAATGCTCTAGCTCTGGAAGATTCGTTTATCCTGATCCTGGTATCGAGCGCTATATTTATCCTTGTTGGTTCTAATGGGACTATAATGCTGCGATATAGAATGGAAAAATTGGTAATGGAAATAACGTGTTCCTCGAGTGGGCGGATTCTGATAGAGACAATCTTCCGTGCTGAGATTTTTATGGTTGTTGCCCGGCGCCGAGTGCTTGAATTAGTTCGATATCTGCGCGGTGAAGTATGGCGGAGCTGGCTTGGGACTTTATTTGGAGTGAACGGGATAATCGATTATCGTTTCATTAAAGATTTCCGCACCCTCGTTGAGGATGAGCAGACTACGGATCTTGATGCGAAAGAAAAATTCTGTGCCACGATCGCAACGAACTGCAGCCACATCAAAATTGATTTCTCTTCTTAACCCTCTGTCTAGCAAGCGGGTCCATTGGACACGACTGTATGTAGATACTGTGGTTATTTAAACTTTTAAAATTCTTGGGATCTTGTCGTTGCATGACTTCGTTGCTTTTCTTGTTTTTTATTATTTAAAGCTAAAAGTTTTTTTTTTATATTTACTACGTTTTGTGGTATAAATTTTCTATCGCATAATGAAAGTTTTATTGCGGTAGACAGAGGGTTAATAGCTTTCATAGGTTGGAATTAGGGGGTGTGGGGGATCTCGATAATTTGTCCGACCCTCAAATATGCTTATATGATTCGAAGCGTAATATCTCGAAATGATCTTTCTATCCGAAAGCATTTTGTTTTCGTACCGTGTATTTCTTGCAATAATGAATCAAATTGCAGTCAATCGATGAATAAAAATGTAATTTCGATCTAAATTTGAATTATATTGATGAAACTGATTTCGGCGCAGAGGTTCGATCTTATTGAAATTCAGCAAATTTGCAATTTTATTATTATCCCAACGTTGAGATCCGTATGGGGATCATTCTCAAAAGATTGAATGCGTTTGCTGTGCACTAATCTCTTGAGAATGATCCGCATACGGATCGAAATGTTGGAATAATAATAAAATTTCAAATTTGCTGAATTTCAATAAGATCGAACCTTTGCGCCGGAATCAGTTTCATCAATATAATTCAAATTTCGATCGAAATTACATTTTTATTCATCGATTGACTGCAATTTGATTAATTATTGAAAGAAATACACGGTACGAAAACAAAATGCTTTCGGATAGAAAGATCATTTTGAGATATTACGCTTCGAATCATATAAGCAAGGATCGGACAAACTATCGAGATCCCGCACACCCCCTAATTTCAACCTATGAAAGCTGTTAAGAAGAGAAATCATAATTTAATGCGTTTGCTGTGCACTAATCTCTTGAGAATGATCCGCATACGGATCGAAACGTTGGAATAATAATAAAATTGCAAATTTGCTGAATTTCGAAAACAATGGAGCAAGAAAAAAAGTTCTAAATTCTTCTAATGCTTGTACTGCTTTGTCTGCCCTTTATCCATTTTAATCATAAATGCATAAAATCAGCAGTCTAATGTTGACGGTTGGCGCAAGAGAACTTTCTCAATGCCGACTGATAGTGAAACGGAAGTTTTGAATGGGCTGCGCGTTTGTCTGGTTGTAATGTAATTATGGTAGATGTTTATACAATTTTATTCTTGGTTTTAGAAATGAGCTCGAGCTTGGTAACGTTGAATTATTTAGAGGGTAGTTTCTCAGACTACGGGACACAATCGTAAAAGGGGGTTGCGACGCGTGTCGACGGTTCGCCATAGCCAATTCGATCGAGGGCCCTCGATTCGACGTATCCGACACCGGAAGTATCGAGCAATCGAACCTCCCCGTGAATGAAATAGGAAACAAGATTACCAGAACCGCGTTATCGCGGGCCATTCACTCGCACGGCCATGGTTGCAAGTCGCCCCCGCATTAGCCGAAATGAAATTGATTCTCTCGAGTGTTCTCCAGCATCCCCTAAACCAGCTCCGAGCGACACGCACGAGCCATTCTCGATGATAACCGAGGAGGATGCTCCTCGATTAATAGTGGACGGAACTGTAATGCTACTCCGAAATTATCGGCATGTATAAGCAACTCATTGTACTTGTACGTTCAAAATGGAGAGCCATTTATTTGTGAGTCAACATGTTCATTAATTAACACTAGATTGCCCAAGGAAGTCATTTTGACTGCTTTTTAATTTCAACTAGAAGAAGAGTCGATCACCAATGATGAAAATGAAAGTGTCATCAATATGCTCAGGAAAAGTAAATTTTTTTTTCTTGTTAATATTTACTAATAACTTGTTATATATCTGTAAATAATATAAAAAATATTAAAAATTAATTTTAAACTTTCTTTACACATTAGTTATTCTTTCACAATGCAGTCATTTTGACTGCTTTTGGGCAGTATAGGTATATACTAAGTTTCAGTATTTCTAGTGTTAAATGGATAACACAAGAAAGTTTTCGAAGCATAAGCTGAACATGTGCCATCGCAGCGACAATATTTGTAGCAATTTTCAACTAAAACAAATATTTTTAGATAATTGAGTAGTCCAGTAAAATATCCCTACAATTTCAAACGGATTGGTTCGGTACATTGTTTAGAATAAATTCACAAAAATGCAGTAATTCTCAGCCCCATATATTAATCCTCTACTTTTTAAAAAAATGCTCTGGATACGACATAAACCGCCACAGGGACATTCTTTATGCCAATTTTTACCAAACGAAAATGTTGTTAGGTACGTTAATAGTGTCCTATAAAATATCTACAATTTCAAAAACATTTATACAAAGCATACCCAAACCTTCGTTGATTTGAGCCCACCCTCTAAGCTAAAAAATGTCTTACATCTCTCGTTTCGTTTACGAAGATGTTGGTCCCAATTGAACAACGCCGTTCCCCATACAATGCTACATAACGTACATACAATATTTATCCTTAGTCCTGATCATTTTCGGAACATTTCATCAATTGATCAATTTAGTCGATCAAGGGCCTAAAACAGGGGCGATGGTGTCCGCTCGGTTCATCCGCCTGTAATAGTGGCGTTTCATCACGGATCGAGGAGTCCCCTGTGGATCCTCGATCCCCGATGATGCAACACCTGCGGCTGGAAGCGAATTATCCCCGAAACGTCGCGACAGGTCGATCTACAATTTCTCTCGCGTCCGCGTTACGTGACGAAAATATCCCACCAGAGAGCTGCGGACTCCTCTCTCTCTCTCTCCCTCTCTCTTTTAGCTATGTATTGCTGATTATCGTTGCGCCGGGTAGCCAAGAGAGACCAGTTCCCCGACCAGGCCAGGATAGACCGATCAGAGAAGTCGCACACCGAGGTCTTGTCTATGGAAATAACATACAGACGATAAGAAACTTGTCCAAGCGCCACCGGAGATAAGCCCGGATAAACGAAAACGTGTCGGCCGTTATCTGGTCCGCGTGTCGGCAACGTGCTTCCTCCTTCGTCGGTCTGGCGAAACGGACAACGGGCACACGACGACGTCGATTGTCCGTTTCGAGCGACGACGATGCCCGGTAGGCGGTATATAAGGTTGTTATGCAACCGAACACATGCGAAACGTATCGATAGGAGCAACGAAACTCAAACGTTTTCACGTACTTGACCTGGATCGACGAACCACGCAAGGACGCGACGCATCTCGGGTGTCCGATTTAGATGGATGACTTTCTACTTCGAGTGGAAGTTGGATAGACTGTCTTATAGTTCATTTTCAAGTTGGCTAGACTCTCTTCTAACGCGTTTTGAACATGGATCGATACTCTCCTTAACCACTTCACTTTGAACTTGGCTGGATTCTCTTCTAGTTCATTTTGAAGTTGGGTTGATACCCTCCTTAACCACTTGGGTTCTCTCCTAATTGATTTTGAAGTTGGATTAGACTCTTCTACTTCACTTTGAACTTTGCTGGATTCTCTTCTAGTTCATTTTGAAGTTGGGTTACTACTCTCCTTAACCACTTGGGTTCTCTTCTAATTCATTTTGAAGTTGGATAGACTCTCTTCTGATGCGTTTTGAACATGGATCGATACTCTCCTTAACCACTTCACTTTGAACTTTGCTGGATTCTCTTCTAGTTCATTTTGAAGTTGGGTTGATACCCTCCTTAACCACTTGGGTTCTCTCCTAATTCATTTTGAAGTTGGATTAGACTTTTCTACTTCACTTTAAACTTTGCTGGATTCTCTTCTAGTTCATTTTGAACTTGGGTTGATGATACCCTCCTTAACCATTTGGGCTCGCTTCTAATTCATTTTGAAGTTGAAATTCTACTTGAACTTTAACTAGTTAATTTTGAAATTGGGTTAATACTCTCCGTAACCACTTGGGCTCTCTTCTAATTCATTTTGAACTTGCGTTGATACCCTCCTTAACCACTTGGGTTCTCTCCTAATTCATTTTGAAGTTGGATTAGACTTTTCTACTTCACTTTGAACTTGGCTGGATTCTCTTCTAGTGATGTGGTTTTACTAATCCAATTTTCTTTGATATTCCCAATTCACTAGAAAATTTTCCATTTCACTTAGGACTTGCGATTTTGTTGTAGCAAAGCTCTTGCAAGCCCTAGGTACTACCTTTAAGCATTTGAAAGTGCTTGTAGTGCTTAAAGCAGAAAGGGACAGGCATTACTCTATTATAAACTGCTTTGACTCCGTTGAAATTGAAGAGCAGTTAGGCCACAGCCCTCTAAGAACACTCTGCACAAAGTACGACGAAGTCACGCCCCCTCAAAGCAGGAGCGACGAGGCCACGCCTCTTAAACCACTTCACAAAGTAGGAGCGACGAATATTTCCTCGGAGCACTCTGTACACAGAGAGCGCCAAAGCCACGCCCCTTTAGAATACTTTGCGCAAAGAACGGTGAAGTCACGCCTCCTGCGAGTACTTTTCAAAGCATTTTAATCTAAGCCCCGCCTCTCAAAGCTTTCTGCATCGACAGAGCGATAAAGACCCGCCCCTAGAAGCGCTTTGTAGAGATAAACCGACGAGGCATCCTTATGGACTTTAAACAAACACATCATTGAAACGATGCTGATTTAGAGCATCACAATGAATGTATTTCCACTTAAGACACTTTATGAAAGTGGTACGACGTCACGCCCCCTCGAAGCACTTCACAAAGTAGGAGCGACGAATATTTCCTCGGAGCACTCTGTATACAGAGAGCGCCAAAGCCACGCCTCTTTAGAATACTTTGCACAAAGAACGGTGAAGTCACGCCTCCTGCGAGTACTTTTCAAAGCATTTTAATCTAAGCTCCGCCTCTCAAAGCTCTCTGCATTGACAGAGCGATAAAGACCCGCCCCTAAAAGCGCTCTGTAGAGATAAAGCTACGAGGCATCCTTATGGACTTTAAACAATCACATCATTGAAACGATGCTTATTTAGAGCATCACAATGAATGCATTTCCATTTAAGACACTTTATGAAAGTGGTGCAACGAAGTCACGCCCCTCAGAGTACATTAAACAGACATATTATTGAAGCAACGTTTATTGAAAGCATGACAATGAAGTTACTTTCATTTAGGACACTTTGTGAATATGGTGCAACGAAGCCACGCCCCTCAAAGCACTCTAACTTGCTTATTTAGTATATCACACCGAATGTATTCCAACGTAGACAACTCTACGAAGAGAAAGCACAATGCTCAACACGGCTATTATCATCTATACCGAATAGGCTTTATTTCTGATGCATCCGATGACATTTGGCTCGCAGCTCCGCCCTTATTGTGCTTCGGAGCGCTACCAAAGAAAAAAGCACCGTTGCTCGAGCCTGGCCTAGCTGTCTAATAGATAAGATGAGCCCGTAAGACATGGAATCCATGGAAAGGGTGACTCTATCGTTATCGAGATTGCGGGACAAGGTAGATACGGAAGACACAATGCGCAATATTGTGTGGGGTCCGTGAGTCCTAGATTTCTTGGGTTGGGCCGATTATCGTAGACCGATCTAGCAATGTCAAATACAGATTTTATTGTAACAGCGTGAGAAGGTGAAACCAGGAATCAGTTCGCGCGAGTGTTCCTTGCCGCAAATAAGTGTTTTCTATGGGCGGGACCTTTCATGTGGCTTAGACACCTCCCAAATTTGGGAACAAATGGATAGGTCGTGGGGAACCTCGTCAATGGCCTCCTCGATCCCCCGATCTAACACCATTAGATTTTTTCTTATGGGGATATGTAAAGGACAAAGTTATGTTTGAACCACCGACGACAAAAGAGGATATGAAACAAAGAATACGTGACGCTTGCGCTTCAGTGACTCCCGAAATGTTAAAGAATGTTAGAACAACTTTGATGTTTCGAGTAAATAAATGTTTACAAGCCCGTGGCGGACATTTTGAACATTTAATTTAAAGTACATTTTATTTCTTCACGAATAAGCAAAGGACTCGAGCGCGTATAATTCCATAACGCTATTTCCGAGCGCTTCAAGTATCTACAACTCGAAACTTCAAACTGTTATATCTCATCATGGAAGTATCTGACAAAAAAATGTTTCAGACAAGATTGACTTGTTTTTTCCGGTAGAATCTAAATATGTAACATTTTATAGGTGGTTCCATTTAAAATTACAAAGGTACCTCCCCTCCCCCGTTAAAGGGGAAGGGAGGCCACTTCACGTTTATGTAGTCAGAAAGGACCGTCAGTTCCATGCAATTTAACACTAAGAACTTTAAAATCGATGGCATAGTTTTCGAGATATTGAGCTGTTCAGAATTATGTGGGCCACCCTGTATACAAACAGAGGAAGATTCAGGTAGTAGCGGGAAAGGTGTTGTCGTAATGTCCCTCTGTTGACGAGCATAGGAAGTAGCCGCCACAATTTCAAAGTGTGGAAACGGAGCAACAAATTTTTGCTCGCTCTACTATCACAATCTTTCACTGCACAGTAATCAAAATTTTTTTTGCTACGCGATGGAAAAATTAGAGGTTCCATAACGTTATTTTTAATTATCGCCTGTTTTAACACTGTAAGTTTATACTATAATTAACACCTGTTAACACTGTAAGCTGCTATAAGCCAAGCCAAGCTTAGAGTATTTCTACTTTTCGGCAGCAGGCGGCGCCACTCAAAATGTCAGGTCCCAATAACACTGTAGCAAGCTTCAAGGTTACGAACGTAGAGGTTCTATCTTCCCCTAGTAGCATTTGTGGTTGGCATTTCGTTGGGCCTGCGTTACAGTATTCGTTGGCCAACCGTTAGAAATGTCGCTATTATTTTCGTTGGGCCAACGATCGCGGCCAACGTAGGGCCAACGATCATACCAAACGTGGAGCCTACGTCGCTATAATACGTTTGTTCTGATCTTCTGTTTTACGGTTGTTTTCACAGAATATAATAAATAATACTTAAACAATGTATCTCCACGGTAAAAATTGAACCTGGATCCTCTGCGTAGTAAGTTGATACGCTACCGCCGTAACTATAGACATTTCGTGGTTGCATATGCTATGATTTGGGTTACTAGATACGTCGACAAATGTAAATCATAATACATAAAGGGTTTCGTTACGGTATACGAGCACCGAGACCTCCGCATACCGTCGTTCTAAAAGCGAATGCAACACCCGTACCTTCCCCTTGTCAAATGGAGAAACTTCAAGAAATAAATAAACTCCAAGGCTGCACGCGATAAAACTTTGGTGCATCAACTATCGCGCAAAAATAACAAATTGTGAGTATATTTAGAAATATGAAAAAAAAAATGAATTTGGAATATAACATGTTTTTGGTTGCAGCAACATTACATTTCCGGTGTCTGTTAGACGACATATTTCAATGTTGGCAGATTTTCGTTGGGCCAATGTAGTATCACCGTCGTAAATTTCACGTTATTTAACCGACCATAATATCTGTAAGCCCAACGTTGGATATTCGTTGGCAAATTCACATCATTTTTCGTCGTCGGCCGTACGTTGGGGATCTGTTGGCAAAACCACTAACCATATCCCAACTAACTCCCAACCGTTGGCCAACCATAAATGCTACTAGAGTCTATTCTATCTCATCCAGGACGAAAAATCGTCCAACAAAGAGCAAGTGGACAGCAGATGAGCGTAGGCAGGCCCCGGAAAAGCAAGTGGACAATCACGGTGTTCTGCTACACGTGCATCAAGGTCGCGGACGTGGAGGTTCTACCACAGTGAAACTTAGAGTATACAACAGAATCAACAACGGCGACCAAATAGACGAAAGATGGGCGTAGGCAGGCCATCAAGGAGCGAGTAAACAAACGATCCTCGTCTCGAAGATCGGCTCGTTTCACGGCAACCGGATGATTCCCACAATTCCGCGCACGGAGAGATCTAACGGAACTCTACCAAGGACCGACGTCACTGAATCCGCGATCCAGTCGAGCGGCTTCTCGTTTTCACCTATGAACACACCTGAATGTGTACCTCCACGAACCTGTGATAGCTCTACCGACGAATTTAATGGTAGCAGGATTTAATTCAATTGTACCTGTTGGGTTTTTGGGTTCTTAAACGGTTGGTTGGATCCTCAAAAGTACTTCAGGTTTATATTGCTTATTGCTACGTCTTTATTTCGTGCCGGTTGCGGGAAGACTCCGTAATGCCGAATCCGAGCACTTACACATCTGTTATCAGCGCCGCTACATATTTTCAATTAGCGACGCGCGCAATTTAAACAATCTACAATATACACATCAGTACCTTTGTGTTTAGATTACGTTACTTGGAGTGGCTTGCTGGTTCACGATGGAAGTTGTCGTTAACACGTTAATTGCCGAACAAAATCCACAAAATAAAAGAAACTTAGCCAGTTTAAGGAGAACATCAGAGTTGAGGGTTATCACGGTGATTGCTTCTGGAACTCTATTATATTGTACAAATCCTAATGAAGTAAAGAGGGTAGAGGGGGACAGTCAAAAGCTCGTAGCACGGGTGTTCGACCGCGAGCGTGAAACTTTCTCGCGACGAAGCGGTCTGTGTATACAATGTCGGCGCGGGTCGGCCCGACGTAAACATTGTACACATAATTAAAACCGTTGGTCGACTGCTTGGCGCCGAATTTCGCCGAACTCCTCAACGGAGGAGAGGTAGGACGTTAAAGGGGAGACTTCGTAAGAAAAATAGTTAGTTCTATTCGAGAAACGGATCCGGTCAAGTCGTCACGAGACACTCTCCCGACAAGTCGTAAACGGAAACCCATAACGATAGTTCATCTCGTGATAATTGATATTCCTAGAGTGCAAATCATATTCTTTCGGTGGGATACATATGAGACTGTCGTATCATTCGTATACACAAATTTATAAGGGATCCCTCGGAGTCGTACTCCACCAGGTCGTGCTTAGCACACACACACATACTTGAGGGATCCCGCGGAATCACGCTTCCGCCAGGTCGTGCTTAGCACACAAACGCAGACACTCAAGGGGTCCCTCGGAGACAATGTCCGTCAGGTCGTGCTTAGCACACACACACATATATAGCTTAGGGACCCCGCAGAGTTATACAGTCTCGTGTGAGTCTCACATTACCGTATGCTCACACCTTCACGATTATTGTAATGATTATAATTGTTAACTTCTGGGGTTTTTTATGCCATAAGGCTTTTTCCCCAACGAGCCAATAAATCAAAAGGATTTCATTTCGGCTCAAATTCGTCTCATTTATTGGTAAATAGTTCCTTCTCCACAATTAGTCTATAATATTAATTTGAAATACGAAATGTCTTCATGTTGAAGAACTTTCGACGATACAACGGGCAAGATGCGGAAATATAGAAAATTGGAACAAATATTGGCTGGAGGACAAGGCAAGAGGATGCGACCTATGTGGAAACAATTATGGAAGCCTAGAACATATAACAAGAGAATGCAGGGTAATGGGGGAACTGATCAGGATCGAGGATGTAGGGAGTGAGAGGAAAGATAGAAATGCCGAACAGTGGTTGGAGAAGTTGAGGAGAAAGAGAGAAAAGAGAGCATGACTAAAAACTAAAAAAGAAATGTTAGGGAATGGGGAAGGATGCAATGATTGGGTTAGTAGTAATTAGGAGACTACCAGAGTAGGTCAGTGTAGGAAGGAGTGAGACAAAGAAAAAGTGTGAGAGAAGGTATAGACCGAATGCGCGAAATAAGATTTGTGCAGTGAGGTTAATGTAAACCAAGTCACATTTCTAATGAATATTCTTCCGCAGCTCTATTGTATTGTACAAATCTGATTGAATTTCGTTTCAAGATTGTGGAGATCTGAAAAAAAATGGACCGTAAATTTGGTCCTTCTCCCAATTTTTCAAGGTCAATAATGTCTTGTATTGTACAGTATTTCATCGATAATTGTCCACAACACGGGTCTGCGGAGGGACAATTATGCCGGAGGGATATCATTGTTTGAGGTTTGCCGAACGTGGAGAAGGACAGCCGAGCTCGACAGGCCTCGGTCACCGAGAAATGTAAACATACCTAATCCGAATTTCCAACTTCTTTATTAATCATTATTTTTTTATGGGACTTCGATGACCATATTTGTGGCATTTTTCTAATAAAAATGATACCAAATATGATACAATTCCGATGATATTTACTTGTGTAATCGACGATTAATGTTTCGGGCGCGAGGAAAGATATCATCGGAATTATATCATACTTGGTATCATTTTTATTAGAAAAATGTCACAAATACGGTCATCGAAGTCCCATAAAAAAATAATGAATAATGAAGAAGTTGGAAATTCGGAATAGCGTGGTCTCACCGATATGCCCGAGCCGCATGGTGTCATATTTCTCGGCGACCGAGGCCTCTCGAGCTTCACGGCCCCTCTAGGAGGTACACCCCGCAGTAGTGGGGATATCTCAGGGACAATTATGTCGGAGACATTTGGGACAATTACCGGTGAAATACTGTACTCGTCGCGAGGGAGAAACGTCTGAAAGAAACCATGGTTCTCGAGTGAACTGTTCTTCTCTTAAAAAGAGACTTTAAATTTTCGTAAACTGTTATAACAACTATAAATTATAGAATAATCTTTTTTCTACTTGACGCCTCGTTTCTGAGAAATTGGAGTTTGAAAATCTATGAAATTCGCATTCCTGGCGTTTGTAAGATCAGGTATGTCAGGAATAGACGCGTCAGACGATTCATATTCGATATCAAGCTTGTTCGCCGAACAAGAAGTTCTCAGCCATAGTTTGCGCCTTTAAAAATTATAAAAACCATCGTCGCGAAATGATGTACCGAAACCACACAGGGAAAAAGTTTCGGTAAAAATGGGTCGCGCAGAAGCCAAGAACGTTTGTACATGTATAAAGCGATAAGAAACGACACGATTGATGGAACGAGCCAATCCCCACGACAACTCCGTAACAGTACGCCATCTTCCGAAACCACCACAGGCCTCTTCCTCGTTCCATCGGCGAGTCGTGAAATTACGCGCGGCATTTCATGCGGATTGCGAGCTAGGCTCGGCAGTTTCGGAGCCCGTTAATTGCACGGCGAAAAAGGCGGTCGTCGGCGAGCCACGATTATAATGGCGTAATCGCGAACGGCCGTTGAGCAAGAAACTATAATAACGCTGAATGATCGCGCGGCGCGGTGCAACGGTGTAGCATAATGTCGCAAAGACCATGGCAGCGGGGGAATTCCCTCTTTCTGAAACTATAACTTTCGGGATTTCTTCCAGGAAACAAAATGGCCACCTGTTCGTTTCGACCGGCGCATCGGTTTAAACTAGACTGCGGATTTTTATACGTTTCTAGCATCTGAAAATGTTCAGAAAACGTTAGAATATAAAATTCCATCGAATTTAGTACGATTTTTATTGATTTCAGAACGACGAAGGCTAATATCATTTAAATAAGATTTTATTTGATTCCACTTTCGTACAATTTGTCCACAATAATTGAAAATTGCATAAACATCCGCAGTCTAGTGATCGACAATCTTAACCTTTTCCACTCGAATGGTGACTCTAAGCAGCGATGCCAGAAACACCCGAAACTGGGGGGATTTTACTCTCCTCCTTTTCCCCTTCCACTATCCCATTCCACTACCTGAGAACACTCCAACGTCCCCCACTAAGACCGTAGACTGGTCACGTGACGCGCCGCGCAACGTATCACATATTACTTTGGTCATCAGAGAGGTGGTAAACTGTATACCCCACGATTTAACCGATTTGGTGTCACTGGGCGCAGTTAATGGGCTCTTTTCTTCGCAATTCTGACCAACAGCAATTTTTTCAAAATTTTATTTACCCGTTACTTACTAAACTAATTCTTCTGTCATGTCAACAAATTCTGTTCTCATTTCAAGGTTCAAGAAAATTCTGTGATTTTCAAATTTGATCGAATACTTTTTGTCAGGGGTCGTAAAACAAATAAAATGCGAAACAAATGCTAAGCAGAATCAAAATTGAATTTGCGTATGCCATTTGTAGGTGTATAGTAAAGCAACTTTATAAATTTCAATGTGGAAGGGGTATGATGAACCTTACCTTTTCATATAATACGGAAAATGTTCATTCACTGGGAAGTGTTCGTTCCAGTGTCGCCAGGTCAACCCAAAACTCGGTTGATTTTTCTCTCCTCCTTTTCCCCTTCCACTATCGCATTCCACTACCTGAGCACGCTCCAACGTCCCCCACTAAGACCGTAGACTGGTCACGTGACGCGCAACGTGATACGTATTACTCTGAGCATCAGAGAGGTGGTAAACTGTATTCCCCTCGATTCAACCGTGCTGGCATCACTGACTCAATTATTCAGAAAAGTTTTCATATTATTAAACAGGTTTAATTTCATGCAAAATGCAAAAAAAAGATGGATAGAATAAAAATGTTGAAAGAAATATCTTTATTTTGGGATTAAAATTGTGCCGAGTGCAAAGGGTTAAAATTCTTTTTAATTTTCGTACTGTTGGAAATGTTACTAGCTCGTTCATTCAATAAACACAATACATAAAATGCAGCTACGACTTTTTCCAGAGGGGATAAAAGCAAGTCGACTGGCAAAGTTCTCTATGTTCGATCCGTAGACTACCGAAGACACAAAGTGGAATGAGAAATTCGGTGGCGTCGTAGTTTCGACCGATCGATATCAGGAAGCGGACGGACGTAAAATTTAAGACAATAACGGGTCTTCCGTTCCCCTTGAAAGACCTTGAATCCGATTTTTTACGGTTTCCGTGGGATCACTGGCCCGCGGCTGGCAACGCGACGGTTTTCTCCGATGCTTTTTCTCCCCGCTCTGCTCGATCTCTGATCAGATTAACCGATTGTATCGGGGCTCGAAATGTGCGCAAGAAGTCGCCACTGACCCCGAAGATAATTGGTATTTTCACTTGTTGCAGGTACGGTCTGTGTCGACGATCTAATTTACACGAGCTTGGCCTGAAATCTCATTCAACGGACTTGGGACAATTATAATTTTGATTCTTATCAATAAAAATGACACATTGATGTAATTACATATTTAAAATTACAAAGTGTAATTGTCTTTCATTACAAAAAATTGATCGTTTCAGTTCCGCAACGTCCTCAACTACTTCGAGCGGTTCCAATAATTCGATAACGCAATTTTTTCAGAAAATTATAGCAGCACGAGCCAAAATTCTTCGATGTGGATCGATTTTTAGCCTTTTGCGACAGCAATGGCTGGAGTATGCTTGTTTTTCGAGAAATTCCAGCCGAGTTTAGCGAGGGTAACGCGTGCACGCGTCGGCCACGGGCAATTTTTAGAACTCTCAGCAGGAGAGTGCGCGTCCGTGGCTCTTCCTGTCCTTTCTCCTCGTCTCGAACGAGGTTTCGTTCGGTTGTTGGGCGTGTTTCTCTTTCCCCGTTATTCTGTCCCTTCCTGCAACTTCCGTAGAGAAAGAGAGAAAGAGAGAGAGAGAGAGAGAGAGAGAGAGAGAGAGAGAGAGAGAGAGAGAGAGAGAGAGAGAGAGAGAGAGAGAGGCCCCATCCCCGAGACAGACGTTCGTCGAAGCGTCGTCGAAGCGTTGCCGAGCGTCGGGGGCGTTGAGCCATCTGCCCCTATCTACTACCGTTCTCCGGATCGATGCCCGATTGTCGCTAACAACTGCGCTCCCAACGATCCCCCGAACGATTTCCGTGGTTAGTCGGCTTTATTAGCTGCCTGAAATACGGGCTGTCGACAGACCAAAACGTAGAGGAAATCTAATTTCTCGCGACACGCGGCTATGTTTAGAACACGGACCTAAAGGACTGAGCGTAAAGTAGATATGTATATAAGCGACAGGGGTCGTGACATGAGCAGGGAGGGATGGTAGACTGCGGCCATATTGAGTGGCAAAACTAGTGTTGCCATCTATATAACGGTGCGGGAACATTGATATGATTTGATTCTGAAAAATTAATGCACAACAAGTGTATTTGTATATATATATATATATATATATATATATATATATATATATATATATATATAAGGCCAGGAAACAATATTAGTTTATTAAAATAGTTTCTTTTACTACTGGCAACGTCACCTTTTGGCATACATATATGTATAATTATATCTAACCTTAACATAGTTATTAATTATACACTTTATAAGGTGTATCCTATGGTCGTAAAGTGCATTTTGATCATTGCAATGGTTGAATCAATATATAAATAAGTTATATGTATCTATTTCCCGCATAATTGCATTGCAAATTCGCGCAACTAGTATTTAACGTTGCCTATAGATAGCGTTGGGATATGGTGAAAGATTTCACGCGCATGCGCGGCCAAAACAGTAATGTATCTATATCATGATGACATAGGTAGTGGAGCCCTGCGACAGTTATATTGGCGGGAATGTCTCGAAACAATCTGTTCCGTACAAAAAGACTTCAGGACGTGTCCTACGAGTTACAAAATATACAGAAATACATATGTTATACATTCATTTTTCAGAATTAAATCGTATCAATTTTTTAAAATTCTGCTGGGTGCTCAAGGTAGCCCATTTTATCGAGAATCTTACTTTACCGAGGCTGAAATCGCCGCGCATGCGCGTGAAATCTCGCAACACTAGTTTTGCCATCCAACATGGCCGCAGTCTACCATCCCTCCCCGCTCGCGGCACGACCCCTCTCATCCATAAACCCACTTTATGCTCAGTCCTTTATGTCCGTGTCCAACACTGCCTATAGAGCGCAGCAAAGTGTTTGCCATCCAAGATGGCCGACAACTTGATACCCCTTCCGTCTTTCGCCTCACCCCCGCAGCATAATGCACAGTCCTCAAGTCCTATAGGTTGATACAACTTCCGTCTTTTGGCTCGCCCCCGCAGAATTAGGCTCAGTCCTTTAGGTCCGTGGTTTAGAAGCGCCACCGCGCGACATCCGTGATCTTGCACCTCTATTTTCGGAGTATCGGGGCTTTTCCTTTGTTGATCTCCCAGGCAAGCCGTTGCTAAATCCCTGAATCCAGAGATCGGTACAGGGAATAGGTCAGAAAGGAGTGTGGCGGCTACTTCCTATGCTCGTCAACAGAGGGACATTACGACAACACCTTTCCCGCTACTACCTGAATCTTCCTCTGTTTGTATATATACCGTCCTAAACTGTCCTTACGACTTCCCGCGTCTAAAGCACGGGTCCGCTAGATAGTCTTACCGACGAGTCCTCTAGCGGGCCTAGGACGAAACGCTTCCTTCCTTCTCCTTTTTCCTCCTCTCACACACTTTTCAGCCGCCAGACGAGCATACCCCGCTAACCTTTTCAGACGCGTTTTTTCGCAACGGCGTAGGTGGATCGATCTCTCGCAGGACGATCATCTAATCCGTGATATTTCCACGAGCGTCGAGGAAAAGAAGAAGAAGAAGAACCAGGGCTCGAGGGCGAGGATTTTCTCACGCGCCGGCAGAAACAGACGGATGAGAACAGCTAGACACTAGACAGAGAGGATCCTTTCTCCCACCGACGAGACTGCTGAATAACTAGCCTCTTGCCGACAGTCCATTCAGCGAGCGTCCTCTATTTTTCAAACTTTCCTGAAGAATTTATTGGACTGCCGTGACTTCGTCTCGCGCCGCGCGAAAGGGAATGCTAAACGGAGGAATCGACTTTCTCTCTTCTGGCTTAGCCGTCCTCCGCGACGCTGTTTATCGTCCCTCTCCTCCCCTCTCCTCCCCTCTCCTTTCCTGTTCCGAAGCCTTTCCTTGCAGCTCGCAGGACGAACGCAATAATCGAACTCTAGCCTCGAGTATCGCGGTATGAATATTTTCTTCTCATGCTGTTGCGATGCGACCGAACTATATTAACGCGCGGTTTTTGTCGACCGTAAACTCACTCGAGGTTGTAAATCTCGAGATCCCGATTGGACGCGGTTTCGATATGTGGGCTCACCGACTTATCACCCGCCAAACTAATTTTGGGTGACTGGATTCGTAGTGAGGAGCGATGGTTGCGCGAGACCTTGATTGCGTTGTTGAACGATGTTCTGCGACTGCTGTCTGAATGTAGAGTGGAGTTCTTTCGGAAGTTGAGGAGCGCCTAGGCTGCTTTCGTACTTGTAGGCGTTCCTCTGTTTTCGGAGGTTTTCGATGTCGCTGAGTAGAAATACGCCAATTGGTTCTTGCCGATGCATTTTTCCCAATCGGCGCATTCTTTACGGATCATCACCACCCTTCCGTTACGCCCTGAGCGTGCGTTGTCTTGGGTAGAGTGGGGATGATACTTGCAAGACCGTGGAGTCCTTTGGACCTTCGACTGCGTCGTCGGAATTCCGCGAAGTTACCCTCGGTAAAGGACGACTCTTCGGGAATTATTGGTTTATGACACGTCACGGCTATCGAGGAAGGACGGAAACGAAAGTTGGACGTCGAGTGGTCGCCGAAATGTGAAAAAGGTCTTAATCTCAAAAATAGCCTTTTCGTCACGTCCGTGTCATAAACCCTGTTGACGCGAACTCCCCGTGCGCGTGTGATGGAACACATGCGATGGAACACATGCGATAGTAGGAGAAGCATTGTTCTGATAGAGGGATTAATTACTGTGTAGTAGGGATGTGCGGGCCGCCCGATACTCGGGTTCGGGTCGAGTCGCAGAAGGTCGGGCGGGCCGATTCGGGCGCGCGATACTTCATAACACATCGGGCTACCCGAAAGTTTCGGGCGGCCCGAACGTTTTCGGCCTCCCGAAAATGTTCTCGACTTCGTCGTGCGGGATCGTCAAGAATCGGACAATTTCGGGCGAGCGATTTATCGCGATACTCGAGATTCAATTTTGCGGTTTATGAAATAGATAATAGTAATTATGGTATTACTTTTGTAACTGATAACATAATTTTTAATATACTAGTATTTCTTTTATAATTACATTAGGTTTATTTGACAATCATGTGCTTAATCTCTATTTCTATTAACATTTGCAATAATGTGCGTTACACGTGAAAAATTTAAAAGACAATGTTTCTGGTAGTCTGACGAATTTATTACGAATGAAGTTGCATATGTATCGATAATATCATTAAAATATCCTTACTTATTAACTGTTATATAACTTACTTAATATCTTCTGATGTAATTTATTAATTAACTATCATTAAGCCGACAAAAATTCTTAAAATAGAATGTATTATAAAATAACAAAATAGAAATTGTTATGTCCCAATCGAATGTGGTAAAACTGTATATATTAAATGATGAACGATATGTTTAACATAATATGATATGATAACTATAAATATAATATGATAAATATAAATATTATAATGTAAATATTAATTCACTTGCTTTAATTGTAATTTAACTTGTTTTTAAGATTAACTTATCTTATTTAAATTACAATGTAGGAAACTCAACAAAATTGAATCTCGAGTATCGCGATAAATCGCTCGCCCGAACTTGTCCGATTCTTGACGATCCCGCACGACGAAGTCGAGTCACTCTCGGGTAGCCCGAAACTCTCGGGTAGCCCGATGTGTCGTGAAGTATCGCGCGCCCGAATCGAGCTCGCCCGACTGTCTACGACCCGACCCGACGATTCGAGCGCCCGAGAATCGGGCGGCCCGCACATCCCTACTGTGTAGTCTTAACTACACATAAATCCATAAAAATCTGCAGTCCACTAAACAAGAACCTTGAACTGCGCGTTTCAAAGATCCAGAATGATTCTCTGCCCCATGGACCGACCTATAAGCTTTGTTCTGTGCATTTCTAAGATCCACAGTGATTTCCTCATCCCTCAGACCGATCGAGAAGCTCGCACAATGCGTTTTGAGGTTTGTCCTCTGTGTTTTCCGAGAGTGAAGCGGAAACTGTGCGATGGAAGGACAAAAGCGACCGCGATCGGGTTCAAGGAGGCTAGGTGGTGGACGCGTGTCTCTATCGAGGTAAAGCTAGTCGCCGTTTTCCCCCTCCACAGTCTTTCTGCTGGTCGTATCGCCGCGCCGCCTCCTGTTTCTCCTCCTCCTCCTACTCCTCTCCCTCCTCTTCCTCCTGGACACGAAACGCTGCTCCACTCGTGGCCGAAGCGCAACGCTACTGTCTTGCATTAGGGGGCGTTCACATCGCGTCGATAACAGACCGGGGAACGAGGCCATGCACCTCGACACTCAAACTTTCACCGCGAACGAAACCGAGCCAACTGACTCGGTCTGCTCGTCGGAACGATGAAATTTCGCTGTTCGTGTAATCCATACTCGAGGCGAATCGCTGTTGAGAATCACCTCCGACATGGCCAATCTTATTAACCATTTATAGTCTTAGCAAACTTTTCCCTTTGCGTCGCAACTCAATCAACGTTTCATCGATCATTGGTAGACTGCGGATATTTGTGCGAAATACAAATTTTCCAAGTCAATTTTAAGAAGCTCGGATTAAATAATCATATTTTTCTCGCTTTTAATAATTTTAAAAAGTCGGAAATAGTGCGATCGTGTTCTTAAATTTGTCTTCTGGTACCAAGCAACAATTTCTCTCCTTTTTTAATAACTTTAGAAAACCTGAACACGAATACACACTGTTACTTTTAGATTTGTTAAAACTTTCCACTCTTTCAATTATTGCCACACATGCATAATAGTTGCTGTCTAATCACGAGACTACGGAATTTTTCAATTTTTCATTTTTTTGTGAAAATGAGTAGGTGAAATTTAAAACAGAAAATAGATAAAAAGAACTTGAGAGTACAGTTAACCGTTCGCACTCGGAGCTGGTTTAACTACAAAACTAAACATTTTTTTCCGACCAAGAATATTTCCATACTATATAATTTTTTTCATTTCGTTGATATAAAACTGATATAATATCTCGTACAATACTTAACTGTTTAGTACCTAATTTATTAAATATAAATTTTGTAATGTAAACAACATTTTGAATAATGGTATTGCAACTTTTAGTGGTCCCTCAGAGTCACCACTCGAGTGCTAAGGGTTAATACTTCCATCTAATGGAAATGACGAAGGAAAGAATTAAATTTTTATTTGGCTCTCGTTGCTGACAATTTTATTTTGCATAAAGATCCGCTATGTCAAGATCTCGAAGACAGAATATCAGATTGAGCGGTTAGTTCGAATAAGACGGCGCGAACAGGGTTCACAGGATTAATTAATTGATTAAACGACTAGGCGGATCTGTTAATTGGAGAGTCAAATGGATTACAGGGAAAACAATCTCGTTGGTGTTCACCTTGACGGAGGAGCACGGTTAGTTTAATATTTAAGCGTCACAAATGTTTCTAAAGCCGTGGGCCACCGCCGCCCGGTGAGTCAGCCAGCGTCGACTGAAATATCCGCGTTATTTTCGGCAGTACGAAAAAGTCTGCGATTTTAAAAGGTAAATGATGCGATCGGTATCTCCTTTCTTCTCACTGGTCGCGTCGTGCGAAACTACATTCGCCTCTTCTGTGTGTTACGCAAAAATAACTCGTCTTTTACAAATGGGAAACACATTCCACTTTGCCCCATTTCTAACAGCGATACACAGACTTTAATTTTCAAATTTTTATTAGCGAACAGGAAAATAGATAATAACGTGCACGTAGGTTATTAATAGACTACGGATTTTATGCATTTATCACAAAAATGGGCGGATCTAATTTAAATCGGTAAAGCCATCAAGACAATTTAAGAACGGCAATATGTTAGCTTCATTTTATAAAAATTGATAAAGCTAGAAAGGAATTTTTATATGGTTTCTGTGGCTTGTAACTGACGAAGACAATTTTTATTTTGCATAAAGATCCACAGTCTAGTTCCTGTAAATCGAAAAAAATCCTACTTCGTCGTTAGCGATATAGGGTCATTTCAGAACACATACTCATACAAAAAAGACAAACTTCTTTATTCTAAAGGAATTTTTATATGGTTTCTGTGGCTTGTAACTGACGAAGGCAATTTTTATTTTGCATAAAGATTAGAAATTAGAATATAATTCATTAAAATATATTCAATGTATAACAATCGTAAGACAATTACTACAGTCATTGGCACATTTGGGTACACAGTAAGAAGTAAATGTTGAACAGGCTATTTGATTTGTAATTAAACATATACACATTTATTACATCTGTGGTACAGTCCAAAATGAAGTTATAAAGCGATGAACTATATTTTACTCGTACCGAAAATTTTAACAAACTATTTACACTGCACTTTGGTCATCCGTCGGTCTTACCGGATGTCCTCCAGCGTTGCTAATCGTCATATGTGGAACTCTGTTATGGAAACTTACAAAGTTGATGTGGAATATAAATAAGAAGCAATAAAACAATGATTTTCTATACCAGTTATTCTTAATATTTGCCGTTTAAATCAAAAGTGTTAATAACAAATGCAGTGCCAGCAATAGTAAAGTTTACCCTGCGCGTGTCATTAACACTAGGTTTACGAACCACTAAAATTGATTACATTGCTTTATAAAAATAATAAAATTGTATTTACTTAGATCTTCAGCGATTTTTATTGTAATAGGTACGCAAAAAAATAAATCTATTTAATAATTCCTCACGAATGCCTACTTACACACTCTTAATAATCATAAATTAAAAATTGTTGAATCCGTCATTTTGACGGGCCCCGTAAATCTTAGTGTTAAAAAATTGAATATTGAAATGTGGAGATCGGAGTGGCAAGATATGTAGTACGTCGCTGTGAAATATAAATAAGAAGCAATAAAAAATGATTTTCTATACCCGAAATTTTTAATATTTCCCGTCTAAATCAAAAGTGCTAATAACTAATGCAGTGCCAGCAATAGTAATGTTTACCCTACGCGTGTCATTAACACTAGGTTTACGGACCACTAAAATTGATTACTTTACATTGCTTTATAAAAATAATAAAATTGTATTTACTTACATCTTCAGCGATTTTTATTGTAATAGGTACGCAAACAAATAAATCTATTTAATAATTCCTCACGAATGCCTACTTACACACTCTTAATAATCATAAATTAAAAATTGTTGAATCCGTCATTTTGACGGGCCCCGTAAATCTAGTGTTAATGCTGTATTGAATTTTGCGTGTATTGGGATTCTGCTGTAACACGAAGATGCACAGCTGACCAGTATGAAGATTTAGTCTTCCTCAGGAATGGTGAAGACATATGGGACACGAGCGGCTCTAGGAAGAGCACGTGGTGGTAAAACAGTAAATCTCGAGGTTCGATCTGGAGACATCGTCGCGCCGTGCTAGATCGTATAAATCGTTAGAACTCGTCTGTTGCCAGCAGTGTCTTAATCCGGGGACGCAAGTTAGGCACCGAATCAATAGTAACTTCTACACGCATCGTTTGCCATATCGTCGGATCTCTTCGAATCGAATTCGAACCTAGACATCCTGAACTGCTATTTCATTGAAACGTACATCTTTTCGCATGTTTCTTCAAGGAAATTGAAAAATCAAGAATTACCTTACCGGGCGCAATAATCTTAACGCGTATTTTGGATTTTATGCAGTTATAAATAAAATTTAAGAATTTAAGAACATCGTAGTAATACTTGTTCAAGTGATTAATCAATTTTTATTTATAGTACACTTTTTGTGTAGTCATAAAATGAATCTGTTAAAAAAAGAAGACGTAATGGACTGGTTGAAATCATTAAGAAAAAAAAAAGATGAAAGTAGGAAAAAGAGGAAAAATTGGAAATCTAACTGAAAATTGCAAAAAAAATTCCACTAAAAAGAGAACATAATGTACTAATGAAAATTAGTAAGAAAAATAGGAACGTTAGTAGAAAAAGGGAAAAGTAGTCGATAAATCCCAAGAAAATCCACTAAACTGTTAGGTATTAATTTCACTGTACGCGCACAATGGTTCGTGGGTCGTAGCACGTTTACAGAGGAGCAACAATGGCGACTTCCGTTTCATTCACAGGCAGCCGACAAAACCAGT
This sequence comes from Sphecodes monilicornis, assembly GCA_913789915.3. Taxonomy (NCBI): domain Eukaryota; kingdom Metazoa; phylum Arthropoda; class Insecta; order Hymenoptera; family Halictidae; genus Sphecodes; species Sphecodes monilicornis. The sequence goes on along the minus strand of OU565290.1, from coordinate 26,964,857 downwards.
AGCGAAACACGTCTGCAAGACGTCTCTGTTATATGATTAGGCGATTATGAGGCCATCTGAGCGTGCTCATAACCGGAGAAATCTGTACCACATTCTTCCGCGGAAAGTATCCGTGGTAGAGACGGTGCCGGTCGCATCAGCCAGCTCGAGAGGTATCGAATCTCGAACGAGCTGTCCCGCAGTGCGGTGGTGAACGTCTTGTTTCGACGTTCTCGATTCTTCCACCTTGTTTATTCGCGTTCCATCTAGCGGACCAGGCAGGAGACACTCTGCCAACTGTACGGCAACTCGAAAAAATCCTTTTCATCTTCGATCATTCTTCGATTCTCCAAAAAAAAAAAAAAACACTTGATCGATGGTCCCACATGATCGACCGGCGCTCGTCATTGATTTAAGCTTTAGAAAAGTTTGAGAAGCAATTGTAAAATAGTAGATGATTTAGGAAGATGTTTAGGAAGGTGGTGCCTAAGGTAGTTCGGAACTCACCTTAATAAACTGTAGGTCCCCTCTTTTTAGAAAAGAGTCGAAAGCGATGTAAAAATAATAATAAAAAAAAGAACAGATGGTTGGATACACTGCACAGATTCGAAAGAAGCTGGGAGGAGCAGGATAGTCTGGAAAATTGTTGAGACGAGCCGTATAGCCTGGAAATAGGTTAGTGGCTCACGCTGCATAGGCTGGAGAGATCGCTGGTGGGCCACGATTTGTGTCAGTAGTCCTTGCAGGAGGATGGAACTGCTCGTCGATTAGGTGTTGCAGGGCGTGCGAGTTCAATTTTAGGTGTACGATCGTTTTCAGGATCTTGGAGGTCTGTGAAATGTGATAGGACAGCTTTTATTGGAAACGTTGATCAAATGATTTGAGAAATTGATACATAAGGGAACTCAATTTGGGTGTACGGACATTTTGGAGCTTGCACAGAAAGCTGTAGTGGGGGTGGCAAGAGCACAGAGCTTGTTAGAGACAGGAACATCTAATTTGTGCATTTATGATAAAAATGTGTTAGACTTTATTAAAGTATGCAGTAGAAGCCTTTAAATATCGCGTGTACAATGTTAACACTTAGCACTCGAATGGCGACTCTGAGGCGCCAATACAACAAATTGCTCCAAGGGGGTACACTCCGCACTAGTGGGGATATCTCAGGGACAATTCTGTCGGAGACATTTGGGACAATTACCGGTGAAATACTGTACATTTATTCGTTCTGAAATAAACTAAATTGTCGTGCAAGGTGGAAATTTCACTATCAAGTAGCAATCAATTATTCTTAACACTTTGATCGCCATGCCACCCATATCTGGGTGACGGAATTATTAATACAGAATTGAAAATGAAGTTTTACTCGGCGACCGAGGCCTCTCGAGCTTCACGGCCCCTCAAGGGGGTACACTCGTGGGGATATCTCAGGGACAATTCTGTCGGAGACATTTGGGACAATTACCGGTGAAATACTTGTACATTTATTCGTTCTGAAATGAACTAAATTGTCGTGCAAGGTGGAAATTTCACTATCAAGTAGCAATCAATTATTCTTAACACTTTGATCGCCATGTCACCCATATCTGGGTGACGGAATTATTAATACAGAATTGAAAATTAACTTTTACGTTGGTAGATTGTGTGTACAAAATTTCCTTACGATCTGAGGAATAGAAGAGGTTTGAAACAGTAATTAACCCTTAGCACTCGAATGGCGACTCTGTGGCGCCGCTACAAATTGTTACACCATTATTCAGAATATTGTTTACATGGTTAAATTTGTTTGTACGTAATAAATTATCAAACATTTAAATATTGTATGAGGTATTATATCAGTTTTGTACGCATATAATGAAAAAAATTATGTACAATGGAAATATTCTAGGTTAGAAGAAATGTTTGGTTTTTTTAGTTGAAACAGCTTCGAGTGTAAAGGGGGTTTACTGTTAATTGGTCGTAAAAATTGATTTTGTTATCCGGTTCCGAGGTATATGTACAATATATCGTACATGTCGCGTCGGTTCGAGCTCTCGTTACTTATCTGTTATCTGGCAACGTTTACAACCGGCGCAAACCGTTTTACAGACGCGGACTAGGCCCCAACACTTTCACCGGCGGATTTCTAACGCGCCGCTCGATCTTTCGCATCGTTCGCGCACTTGCACGCGTACACGAACGCAACAACAGCAACCTCGGAAAACAGATGAGCGCGGCCTTGCGAAAGTTTAATTTGGCGGTGGTTCGACTGAGAAAGACGAAATCCGAAATGGTTTATCGATTAGACCGGTTTCGATTGCACGATTAATCGGTTGCCGACCGATTGTTCGATCGGCATTCACCGCGACGGTGGTGGGGTTATGGTTAACCCATTGCTGCGGTCGCGTTCATGTTAATTGGATAATAGAGTCGGCTAATAGGGGACTCGGTCTCTCGAAAATTCTTGGAAATTTCGAATATTCCGAACTGGCAACTGCATATCTTGCCACTCCGGTGTCCACATTCCAATAATCAATTTTTTAAGACTAGATTTACGGGGTCCGTCAATATGACGGATTCAAAAATTTTTAATTTACGATTATTAAGAGTGTAAGTAGGCATTCGTGAGGAATTATTAAATAGATATATTTTTTTGCGTACATATTACAATAAAAATCGCTGAAGATCTAAGTAAATACAATTCTATTATTTTTATAAAGCAATGTAATCAATTTTAGTGGTCCGTAAACCTAGTGTTAATGACACGCGCAGGGTAAACTTTACTATTGCTGGCACTGCATTAGTTATTAGCACTTTTGATTTAAACGGCAAATATTAAGAATAACTGGTATAGAAAATCATTTTTTACTGCTTCTTATTTATATTTCACAGCGACGTACTACATATCTTGCCACTCCGGTCTCCACATTTCAATATTCAATTTTTTAACACTAAGATTTACGGGGCCCGTCAAAATGACGGATTCAAAAATTTTTAATTTACGATTATTAAGAGTGTAAGTAGGCATTCGTGAGGAATTATTAAATAGATATATTTTTTTGTGTACCTATTACAATAAAAATCGCTGAAGATCTAAGTAAATACAATTCTATTATTTTTATAAAGCAATGTAATCAATTTTAGTGGTCCGTAAACCTAGTGTTAAAATTCGCAGTCTAATTATCTTCAACTTCAAGCATGTATCTACATTATTAATTCTTTAACTTTCGAGTATTCTATATTCGTTTTTTCTGCGATAACGCTTCATGCTTCGATCAGTACAAAAATTTGGTGGATTAAGAAATTACATGTTAGTTTTTTTTTTTTAAATTAAACTTAGCAAGACTGAAGTGATTCAAAAACTTTTTCTTAAATCTTCGAGTAATAGATTACACCAGGCATGATCACGGGTGGAGCCCCTCGAACGCCTGTTTCTCCCACCAACCTCTTTTATGCGCGAGGCCTACGGTAATGGCGGGTGTTGGTGGGGAACAGTGGGCACTATGGTGGGGACGGTTTCGTCTCAATTGAGACAAAAGTGCCCATCCCTGAGTTACACGATAGTGATTTAATCAATTGCTTTATAATAGTTATGTACACATTTTCATTCAAGTATAAATACTAATAAAAATGGCACAAAATCTAAATAAATTCAATTGTGCCATTTTTATAAAGGAGCACATAGTAATCACGTTTAATGGTCGGTAGGTTTAGTGTTAAATCTGCTCTTTGAGTAACAGTTTGGTAGATAGTAATTTAATCTCCAGCTTCAGTGACTGGGTTAGTCTACAGCCGCAGAAAATGTAGAAGTGCATCAGAAATTTATATAAAATAATTTAGGGGTTCGTTCATCCTACTCTTCGAGTAACAGATTGCTCGATAGTGATTTAATCAATTGTTTTAGTCACTGGGTGAGAATTTTGGATTTCGTTAAATCTGCATTTTGAGTAACAGTTTGCAAGATAGTAATTTAATCTCCAGCTTCAGTGACTCGGTGAGTCTACAGCCGCATAAAATGCAGAAGTGCTTCGATTTATATAAAATAATTTAGGGGTTCGTTCATCCTACTCTTCGAGTAAACAGACTGCACAATAGTGATTTAATCCATTGCTTTAGTCACTGGGTGAGAATTTTGGATTTCGTTAAATCTGCATTTTGAGTAACAGTTTGCAAGATAGTAATTTAATCTGTAGCTTCAGTGACTCGGTGAGTCTACATCCGCAGAAAATACAGCAGTGCTTCGATTTATATAAAATAATTTAGGGGTTCGTTCATCCTACTCTTCGAGTAACATATTAAAGGATTAGTGGTTTATTCAGTAGATTCAGTAGATTGAATCGGTATATTTGAATGAGCGACAGTTTCGCGAAATTAATCTATAAACGCGCCTAGTCTAGCGACCACAGATTAGGCAAAGGTTCAGGCGAGACACCTGGATGATTGCGGAGATAATGGAGCCCGTGTTCGAATCTGGAGAGCCTTAATGCACTCGACTGTGCCTAACGAGGGTATCGTTTGCCAGTTCGCTCGGGAACGTCGCCCGGGAAGTCGCTACAGTTGTTCTTCATCGAGAGAAGTTCGTATTCGGAGAACCTGCTGCTCCAACAGTCAAGTTCATATTCATCGAGTTAGGGATCGTAACCAAGGGATTCCTGGAGTTCGTGTTCTACTCGTTATAACTCAAGGAGAATGAAACGAGAAGAAGAAGAAGGACGAAAGAGCCACACGATCCGTATACGTATATACATGTATGTACTCTCCACGACGAAACTCTGTCGCGCGACAATTCGATCGCTATCGTTTACTGACAATAAGCTTACTCTTAACCAGACGAATAGAATCAATCGAGGAAATAATGATGAGCTTCGAAAGCCTACGCGTTCGCGATTTATCGACAGAGTTGGAGAATGTTGTTCGAGATCACTGAACAAATTGTTACGCGTTCGGTGCAATTCGTGATCAAAGAAATTGTTGGCGAATGGAATATGGTTATAGCTTAATTCGAATCGTGGCTGGATTTTGAGGTAGTTTGAATATATTTTAAAATGATTTACGGATAGAATTTTTGGACTTTTGAGGGCTCAAATTAGAGCTAGAAGATGGTACATTATCGTAGGTGCATTTTCATTTCAGAGAAAATTTTAAATACTTTTATAAAATTACAAAATAATTACATATAGCACGGGCGAAATGAGTGTATGCTAAGGAGTACATTCAAGTTGATTTTAAAATAAATATTTCCGTAGGAATTTTCAAACTTTCGAGGGCTCAAATTAAAGCTGGAAGATCGCTCTTTACATTAAGTACATTATCATTTCAAGGAAAATTCGAAATCTTTTTGCAAAATTACAAAATCCTTACCTATAGCACGGGCGAAATAAGTGTATGCTAAGGAGTACATTCAAGTCGATTTTAAAATACCTATTTCCGTAGGAATTTTCAAACTTTTGAGGGCTCAAATTAAAGCTGGAAGATCGCTCTTTACATAAAGTTCATTATCATTTCAAGGAAATGCGAAATCTTTTTGCAAAATTACAAAATCCTTACCTATAGTACGGGCGAAATAAGTGTATGCTAAGGAGTACATTCAATTCGATTTTAAAATACATATTCCCGTAGGAATTTTCAAACTTTCGAGGGCTCAAATTAAAGCTGGAAGATCGCTCTTTACATTAAGTCCATTATCATTTCATGGAAAATTCTAAATCTTTTTGCAAAATTACAAAATCCTTACCTATAGCACGGGCGAAAACAATTAGATTTTGTGCGGTGATTTCAAATTGGATTCTAAAATGGCTTCCAAATGGATGAACTTTCCAGATCTCAAATAAAAGCTAAGAGTTCACTGTTCGCGTTAAACCTCTAATCCTGAGTTCCTAAAAATTTGAACTAGCGCGAATGTGCATAAACTTTAGGATTCCAGTTACCCTGACGATCCGCGATTAAAATGAATTTGTGAAACGTCGAAATGGAACGAAAGTTGGACAAAGAGGATTGATGATCTGCAGATTGAAGGTGTCGGATTCGACGGAAATTCATGCGGATTGCTTTCAAATATAATCGAGCTGTGGGCAGACAGACAGCTCGAAGCACAAGGCTGTCCTCTAACGCGTCAAGGAAAGCGTCGAGAATGGATCGGTGGGGACGATTCGCGGACAGAACGACATGGTTACGTGGGCGTTGGCGCAATGACCGACTCCTTCTCTTCGAAACAATCTGAAATTCTCTCTTAATGGATTTGCCCGCGACTTTGACTCCGCCAACCGAGCTGCTGCTCCGATTAGAGGAAATCTGTCCCGGATTCCCGAAACCGCTCCACTCCAACTCCATTTTCTACGCGAACTTCAACCGGACGCCAATATTGTCTCTACGAACCGTTCTCGAGCATTTACAAACGTTAACATTTTACTTAACAGCAATTTTATAATAGTCTCTTTAAAATCGAGGATCAACAACTAAAATTACCATAGTAAAAAGTCTAGTAAAAATTCTCCCGTCGACTTCTTACCGATCTTTAAGAATTATTTTCAGAAGTACTATCAAACCGTTGAAAACAGTATTTCATCGTTAATTGTCGTGAAATTCTGAACGATAATTGTCGCAAAACAATCCCTCCTTCCGCGGAGGTATACCCCGTGAAGCTCGACCCGTATTATGTCATACTTCTCGGCGACCGAGGCCTCGCTAGTCAGAGAATAGTATTATCTGAACGTTAATTGTCGCCGGCCGGACCCGTGGTGTCGACAATTATCGATGAAATACTGTATTAGGATTTTGCATACATATTTATGGAAATTTGAAGTAGCCAAGTTATTTTTTTTCTGATAATCAAAATTACATGAGATGTATATTCTTTTGAATAGTATATTTTGACAAGCATGCGTGAACCCCGTTGCGACGATTCCACGATTCAAAAATCATTTTAATAGGTTCCCGGTAAGCAAAGTTTCGAACCGAGAATGTTCTACGTTGCAAGAAAATTTTCCAGTACCCATAAAAATGCAAATTCGCACGTCAAAGTAATTTGTTAACCGAAGCACGTGGTAAACAATGAGACAAGACGAGCGAAGATATTTATTAGAAAATGTAAATTTCCACGGTCGCTCGGAGTACGTCAAAATCATTTTTTACGCTCGCGATAAAAAATGGAGCGAGTCATTTTATTCGAGCTTCTATGAAGATGTGTTGGAAAAATGTAAATTTGCAGAAACGTTCGCGGTCTGAGAATGAGTATTTTCAATGACGGCGGCGTGCGCGTCACGCGTGCGATTGCGAGCACGGTTATTAATTTACGAACGGGAAATTGGTATACTCGTTCCTCGATAGTCTTGGTTGGTTTTCTGATGAAATCTCATTGTACGGGGAGCAGTTTTGAATAATCTCCAATCGTGGGGAGACGTCGAATTCCTCGCTGAAGTTTCCAGGAACGCAACACGTTGATAGAAACCGAAGCCTTTCTCGATCGTCGAAATTCTCTGATAAATTATTCTTCGGCGGGTCTCGCGTGTTCGAGAGTCACGCGTTTAAAATTCAATTACGCGGCACGCGGTGCACGGCGCTAACTGCTTGTAGCAAACGTATATATATATAACTGTTCTCATTGATTACACAAAGCCATTAGCTTTGCAAAGTATGCTGCGCTTATCGATCTCTCTCGGCGTTAGTTTTCGAAGCAAACAGAATGCAGCCGGGGAAAATCTAGCGGGATCGCTTTGTATTAATTTCGTGTACAGAAATATTATTCAGTTCGATGGAGTTGCGGCCGCGCGTACTCCGACAACTTCGCGGAAAGTTAACGCCTCTTTGTTTGAGAACGATTCCCCCTCCCTCTCTCTCTCTCCCCCTCTTTCTGGAAAAACCGAAGTATTCAAATAACTCCACTTCATTAGCGAATGATCCGACGGAATTTAGATAACGAACTTCTCTACTCTTGACAACGTTCTCTAATTCGTTTATCCGCGAATTTATTCGCTATGAAAATTGTAGCGAATTAACTCCGAACGATTAATCCTTAGCGGATGGGAATTATTTTTCGGATACTTCTTGATGGGTCTGGATTAAATTTTCATTTGTTTGTGAAATTGTGAAATTCTTATTCGTAGCAAGGAAGAAATTACTGCATTTTATGGGGTACATTCAAGTCAATTTTGAAATGTGTTCCCGTAGGAATTTTCAAACTTTCGAGGGCTTAAATTAAAGTTGAAAACCCGCACGTTATGATAGTTTTGTTATGATTTCAGGGAAATTTTGAAATCATTTTGTAAAATTACGAAATCCTTACCTACAACACGGGCGAAAAGTAATTGGATTTTGAGCGGTTATTTAATATGAATTTTTGAATGTCAGTTGAAATTTTTGAACTTTCGAGAGTTTAAATTAAAGCTAGAAGATTGCTCTTTATAATAGGTGCATTTTTATTAGCGGGAAAATCCGAAATCCTTATGCAAAATTAAATTCGAGCAATTAAGGTTTTTATGAATTGAAGGAATTAAATGAAGGGAAACGGGCTGTGTTCAGTAAAAATTTATTTCATATTTTTTGAGAGTAATCTTTTATATACAAATTATTTGCAGTCGCAGAACGGTAAAATTTCTTGGGCGACTATCAACAGACACGCGACCGTAAAGTGTTAAGGTCCGATCGCCGAAGCGATTTCCAGACGGAATTTTATTCATTTCTGAGGGCTTAAATTAAAGTTAGAAGATTGCACTTTATGATAGGTGCATTTATGATTTTTAGGAAAATTCAAAACCCTTTTGTAAAATTGTGCAATTCTTATTCGTAGCAAGGAAGAAATTACTGCATTTTATGGGATACATTCAAGTCAATTTTGAAATGTGTTCCCGTAGGAATTTTCAAACTTTCGAGGGCTTAAATTAAAGCTGAAAACCCGCACTTTATGATAGTTTCGTTATTATTTCAGGGAAATTTTGAAATCATTTTTCAAAATTACGAAATCCTTACCTACAACACGGGCGAAAAATAATTGTATTTTGAGCGGTCATTTAATATGAATTTTTGAATGTCAGTTGAAATTTTTGAACTTTTGAGAGTTTAAATTAAAGCTAGAAGATCGCACTTCATAATAGGTGCATTTTTATTAGCGGGAAAATCCGAAATCCTTATGCAAAATTAAATTCGAACAATTAAGGTTTGATCGTTGAATCTGTTCTACATTGTTAATCGTGTTGGTTGCCGCAAAGTTTAGCAGTTTAACGTGTTGTGAGCGCTTTGATCTAGTTCTAAGTAGATGCATCTTTTTATTGTCGTTACAACTTTGACCTGATTCAATCTAGAAAGCTGCAGCGAGGCTATCGAACAATGTAGAAGAGTTAAATATCATCGACCGCCCGTCGCTACATTGAAAAACCGCATTAAGGTGTGCCGTTTCATGTTTCTGTTGTTGATACGGGTTCCGAGAAATTGGTGAAAGCCAACTATGTTTAATTTCCGTGATTAGAATTGCAGAAATGCGAAGATTCTCTCCCTACTAAATAAGTAACTAAAGTTTTAAAGGAAATTTTTTGATTTTGTTGTTTATAAACTCGTAGATCGTAAACAAGTGAGAATAATAGAATTGCAGAAATGTGACAGAAATCTTCTTGTCGGGAAAAAATCAAATCAATTTTAATGGAACGCAAAAAGTTCTTAAATAATATTTCTTATAAACATCAAAGCGAGCAATTGAGAATTTCTTCCGCTTTAAATTCGTACTTCAGTGCGAGGGTTGTTTTCCGAGAACATAATCAAGTGAATTTTTATAGGGAACGATGAGATAGAGTTCCAATCAGTAGCTCCGGAGCTATTTGAGTCACCTTCCCCGCTTTGAATCTTCCCCCACTCTTAGACTTCATCGTTATAATGTATAGTAGTGGGAAGCTCCCACCACGAAAGCCATGCGGGGCGCGCAGCACTCCCTAATTCTACGGTTGTACGTTGTAGTGGGGAGAGGTTCGATGGTGGGGACCTTGCAGTTCTCGGAGGGGAATACGTTGGAACTCCCTAAGCTAGTACACAATGTCAAAATATTGTGAAGAATTATAGAACACAAAACAATTTAAAATATCTCAAGTTAAAATTAATGAAATAAGAAGATTCTCCGGTCAGAAACTAATGAAATAAATGTTGACAGAGAAAAATAGGCTAACAACGTCAAAAAATGGTCAGAGTATATAAAATTTAAATTTTTTAAATTGAAGAAACCAAACAATTTAAATTTTCTCTTGTTAAAATGAATGAAATGGGAGTGTTCTCTGGTCAGAAACTAATCAAATAAAGTAAGGGACAAGAGAAGATAACAAATTAGTGTAGACAGCGTGCGAAACTAAACCAAAAACATTATCCCCATCGTCCGCATGCAGCGGCTGTCCTCCCTATGATTTATCACAAAGTAGCTACATCATATCGCCTGTTTATTATCAAAGCGTTATCGCACGTCCAAAGTCGAACGATCGGCGTGCAGCAGAGAAGATCCAGACGAGGAGGCTCTCTATTTTTAAAGAGAGTATCGGCTACATTCTTCGCTACATTCCACGACCCGTTACAGCGGAGCGAACTGCGAGCGAACAGCTGGCGAAAGCGCCTCCGCGGCCTTTCTCTTCGACAAAATGATCAACGGTGTCCGTGAGCGCATCGAGCCGCCACGATTCCCTCGATATCTCGCAGATAAACTCGCAAAAAATTAAACCTCTATTTCCTACGAAACCAGAAAACCAATCGTTTCGAGGAGACATCGGTATGAAACAGTTTGATGTGCATTCGATCGGTTAACCTTTCGCCTTGACAGTGTGACTCTTCAGATAAGATTGCGGCCTGTCGACATATGTAGTCGTTCGGTGAATTTGCCTAACCGAAATCAATCTACAGTGTGTTATTTCGAATATAAAAATCTTTTTGGTTCAACAGAAAATTCGATATCACGTCGAAACAATTAGAAATCCTGATCATTAGGTTAGACGAACGTGACTGCAATTGCAGAGGTAACTTTTGGGTCGATTTTGAAATGTGTTAAATTAAAGCCGGAAGATTGCAGTTTATGATAGGGTAATTTTTGATTTACAATAAAATTCGACATCACGTCGAAATAATTAAAAATCCTGATCATTAGGTTAGGATTAGACGAACATGACTGCAGTTGCAGAGGTCTGGGTTAGGTCGATTTTGGGATGTGATGCCGTTGGAATTTTCAAACCTTTAAGGGCTCAAATTAAAGCCGGAAGATTGCACTATATGATAGGGTAATTTATGATTTGCAATAAAATTCGACATCACGTCGAAATAATTAAAAATCCTGATCATTAGGTTAGACGAACATGACTACAGTTGCAGAGGTCTGGGTTAGGTCGATTTTGGGATGTGATGCCATTGGAATTTTCAAACCTTTAAGGGCTCGAATTAAAGCCGGAAGATTGCACTTTATGACAGGGTAATTTATGATTTACAATAAAATTCGACATCACGTCGAAACAATTAAAAATCCTGATCATTAGGTTAGACGAACATGACTGCAGTTGCAGAGGTCTGGGTTAGGTCGATTTTGGGATGTGTTGCCGTTGGAATTTTCAAACTTTTGAGGGCTCGAATTAAAGCCGGAAGATTGCAGTTTATGATAGGGTAATTTTTGATTTACAATAAAATTCGATATCAGGTCGAAATAATTAAAAATCCCGATCATTAGGTTAGACGAACATGACTGCAGTTGCAGAGGTAACTTTTGGGTCGATTTTGAAATGTGTTACCGTTGGAATTTTCAAACTTTTCAGTGCTCAAATTAAAGCCGGAAGATTGCACATTATGATAGGGTCATTTATGATTTACAATAAAATTCTTACAACGAAAAATCCTCGTCCTCCATCAAACAGTTTAAAAAGATCCACTTACCATGACTAATGAAAAAGGAATGAGCGAATTCACAGTATCTAAAAGCATTTGACGATTGAATCGTTAGTGGGAGGATTGAAAACGTTTTGTTAGACGAAGCATGGGGACCTTGAAGAGGACCCGATCGAATGGAGTCGTAGATGGTGGCCCGTCGTCGCGTTTCCCCGTTCGGTAACGAGAATTCATTAACAGGGGAGACAAAGCACCTGGAAGAAACAGGTTACTGTACCACACGAGAGAGAGAGGGAGAGAGAGAGAGAGCCCTGCAACGCGTCGCTTGGAACCCTGTGGTTAAGATAATGAGAAAAGAAGCACGGCGCCACTGGCCGTCTTCTTCCTCCTCATCCCTCGGCCCCAGTTTCGATCGTCAGCTTCACGCCGACGCTGCTCCCCGACGCTGTGTTCGCGACGCCTGGTCGACGCCTATCGCGACGACACGTGTGCGAGCAACCCGCCGCAAATTGCCGATGCATCGACGTCTCGCGCCGAAGACAATCGACATACCAGCTTTTCCCGATTCCGCGTGGAAATTGATACTCGAGAACCTCTTCGCGAGCTACGATCGAGTGGCTATCGAGCTTGTATTGCGATACTCGATTGGCCAGAAGCTCAATTCTTTGCAGAAATACGGAAGAGAACTGCTAAATTTCCACTCGTGCCTGAACCTGATCTACAATTCATTCTCGATTGGTATAACATTAATAATTCGTACGGTTTTATTTTTCTTTCAAAATGAAAATTGTTTGCATGAATTTGTAAGGAACTGGAAACGAATTGAAACTTCATCGTCCCTTCAACATTAAACGTGCCACCAAATAAACAGTGTTACAATTTTTATTTTGCTATTATTGAAATGATAATATATTGCATTCGTGGAAAAAGATTTTTGTGGAAGAAGTTTGCATGAATTTGTAAGGCACTGAAAATGAATTGAAACTTCAGCGTCCCTTCAACATTAAACGTACCACCAAATGACCGCTGTTACAATTTTTATTTTAATATTATTGGAATGATAATATATTGCATTCGTGCAAAAAGATTTTGTGGAAGAAGTTTGCATGAATTTGTAAGGCACTGAAAACGAATTGAAACTTCAGTGTCCCTTCAACACTAAACGTACCACCAAATGACCGGTGTTACAATTTTCATTTTAGTATTATTGAAATTATAATATATTGTATTCGTGGAAAAAGATTGAATAAACATCTTTAATACAATTACATATTATAATGAGAACCGTGCAAAGTCTAAATCAATTCAATTTTGCAATTTATATGCAATCGCTCCTGGTGCTTGATACCGTAAGTTGTTACTAATTTTACTAAATTGGAAATCGTAAATCGATGCCCTTGAACTCTTTCAGTTCTTCCACTGTTTCAATTTGACTTACTCGTTTTTGTTATAAATCCATACAATCCACACTCGTAATCAATCAATAGCATTGATTTGCGAGTTTTATTCTTTCTCAAGATGACATATCGTGGTTCAACGTACACGTTAAAATTAGGCTACTCAAGCTTACTTGTTGCTACAACTCCGTAGAAAATTGGGGGCCAAGAAGCCACGCCCCCCGGAACACCGTACACCGAGTGGCCAACGAGGCCACGCCTACTCAGAGCGTTTTATACGGAGAAATGTGCGAAACCACGCCCACTGGAGCGCTCTGCACAAAGCAGGACAGATCATCTCGCAGAATTGAGAGATTATTTCCTTCTCGTAATGTTGTTCGTTTCGAATCTTTGCTCCCGGGACAATTCACTGTGCTCTGAGGGCAAACAGCACTTCTTGCCCTCGTTTGCTACAAAAATACACAGTGCAATATTCACATTTCTCATCTAAGAAATTTTAACTTGATAAAACTCTTTTGGTTCTCCAAGAATCAAGGAGCCTGATACTAAAACAAAATTACTGTACCGCGCATTTCATACATTTATGATCGGTACGTGTAATTTAAAACATGAAATATGACCATAATTTTATACAATATTTTCAACTTATTAGCCAGATTAAATAAAGAAAGGTGCTTATATTTAACTCCTGCTCCCAGCAATTTTTATTGCGGACGATTCTTATTTTCCATAAAGATCCACAGTCTATCAATTACGATACCAACATCCACACTGCACCCCTAAACAGGCGATCGCATCAGAGCCGTACGCAATCAGTATCTCCGCGCAAGCTCCTGCTGAAAGGAGCCTAAATTGCAAGAATCATGGAAATACTCAACCGGTGTATACATAAACGTAGCTCGCGGAATCGAATCAAGTGAGAGGCTTGCCCCTTCCACCGTTCGCCTAACTCCCAGATGCCAGGTCGAGCCTCATTCGCGCATTATTTAAAAATGAAGAGAAAGAGTCAGAAAAAGACGCCAGATGACGGGAAGAAGCGAGAAGGAGAAAAACGAACGACTACACAGAGAATTCAATATTTCCTATCGCTTTCGCGCGACGAATCGCTCCTCCCCCGGGTCAAGGTGTACGAGTTATCAGCGGACTAATTAATTACACCTATTAAAGCAATTACTTCGATTCGGGTTTGTGTCGGAGCCAGCGGACAGGCGCTTGCTACACAGAAAGAGAGAGAGAGAGAGAGAGAGAGAGAGAGAGAGAGAGAGAGAGAGAGAGTCGAAGTCTCTTTCTCTGTGCGACGACGCACGCCCTCCGGCTGCGCGATAATCAAAATAAAAGGGCACCGCTATCTTCTTCACCCTTCGTGGCCCGACCTTTTCACCCTATCTCCGCCACGCGCGCCTCCCTACGCCTTTCGCCCTTCGCCATGCTTTCTCCCCCGTGGTTTCTCATTATCTCGCTCGTATTCCACGTTCCACGTCGTTCGATACCCGGCAGACCCGGCCCGAGCTGACGACCACGGCTATCGGAGAGGAATTCTAGCGCTAAACCGTGACCAGAGAAGAAGAACGGAGAAGAGAGGGGAGGGGAGGAGGGGAGAGGATGCTGGACGCGTGGGACGAACGATCGAACACGTCGCAAAGTGGTCCGCAACTGTTTCAGACGTTCGAGAGTTTAATTTCTGCACAGGAAATCTCCATATAAAAAAATGGTAAAAAAACTACATTTAGTATTTTCTTTGCAGTTCTTTTGAATTTCAACCAATTGCAATTGTTTCGAAATTTCTTTCTCACGTTATGCAGTAAACTCGTCGTTCTAACTTCTCAAAACGGTCCAAGTCGTATGGTTCAATATTAAAAATGTTATCATCTTCTTAAGAGTGTCCCATAATTAACGGCAAATTAAATAATCGTATTGACAATTCGATCAGTCTGGAGATTATTATTAAAATATAGTATTATATGTATAAATATATATGTAGTATATACTATACTACTATATATAATATAGTATAGTATAGTATAATATTATTGTATAGTATAGTATAGTATAGTATAATATTATTGTATAGTATAGTATAATATTATTGTATAGTATAGTATAGTATAGTATAGTATAGTATAGTGTAATATTATTGTATAGTATAGCATAGTATAGTATAGTATCGTATAGTATGGTATAGTATAGTATAGTATAGTATTATAGTATAGTATAGTATAGTATTATAGTATAGTATAGTATAATATTATACGAAACGTTATATGAATATTGTAAACTACTGTGATCCAGCGTTATGTTATTTGCACACCATTCCCTGTGTGATTAAAAAATGTTCTTTTCCAAAAATGGACTTGGACCACATTCAAACACAACGGCTCACTTTCTGAAATCGGACATTCGATAGGCGATTACCTTAATAGCAAACGAGTCCTTTCAAATTCGGTCCGTAATTTGTTGTAGAAAGGCCAACAGTGTTATCCCACTGTTTCGTCAACGTTGCAGCTAGCTTTACAAGGATGTCGATACGGGATCGGGTTTCACTGAAATTTCCGACTCTGATTTGACCGTTTAATTTGCGTCGGCGTTTACCGCGGACAGCATTAATTGACTACGGAGCCCTCTTCCCGTGGTTGCACTTCTGTCATCGAAAGGTCGAAGTATTTATGTTCTTACGTTATATCGTCACGTGTTGCCACTGGTGCATACGGTTGCCGCTCGAACGTGTGTCTCTTCTGCATATGAATATTTTTCGGTCTACTAGAATATTTCTACCCTTTGTATAATTGTACGCAAAAATGCTAAAAATGTATATTTTGAAAATTTTATCTAAAAAATGACTAGTACACTTGGTTTCCAACCGAATGTCCTCCCCTTAATCTATTAGATCTATCTAATCGGTACAGATTAAACAGAAACGGTGTGAACAAGTATTTTGCTTTTGTGCAGTCGCATTTTTTGATTTACTCTTCAATAAAAAGTGGAATTGGAAATCGCGACAAAATAACTCCACATTTAACGTGTTGACAACCGGACCGCGTCAACCATTCTACCATTCGACTGCGAATATCGGCAGTATGTCAATATTTATCCACCACCGCACCGGTTCCATTACAAACATCCCACGCAACAACTGCTCTCTTTGTCGCGCAAACCGCACGCGCATGTTATCCTACATTTCGAGCGTATAGAAAAGCGGAATGAGCCGGCTTCTTGGTGACTGCAAAAATTGAGCGGAAGTCCAAGCCACTGCAAATCGGAGCGGAGCAAAGCGGAGCAAAGCGAAGCAAAGCGGAGCAAAGCGGAGCAAAGCGGAGCAAAGCGAAGCAAAGCGGAGCAAAGCGGAGGAAAGCGTAGTCGAGCGGATTCGCGAAAGCTCGTTAGAGCAACGTTAATTCCGCCGGGGTGACATTACCGAGTTATGCGCCTCGGGCCGCGAATATCGGCGATAATGCGCTCGCGTGCGCAACACACGAGAGAATCCATACATAGGCGTCGCGGTGCGTCGCGGCGCGGTGCGGTGCGGTGCGGAACGGAGACGCGCGTAAATGAAGCGAAGCGCGAACAAGGGTGTCCATGCGGACCGAACAATCAAACAAACGGGACCGCGTGCCGGCTTTTGATGGCCCCTGCGAGCTGTTAACTCGCCTCCCAGACTATCGCGCCTCTTCCCTTTAGAAACGACGTGTGTTTTCGTGGAACGAGTGCCCCCATTGTTCCCGGTAATTTCAATACGTTTCTGACGCAGCCGTTTCGCACGCTCTTGCGAGCCCTAGAAGATCGTTCTTCCTGGTTTGGGTTTCAGATCGCCAAACAAGCCACACCGAACAAGAAGATGGACGTTTTCAACACGTTGACGGCTCACGCTGAAATCGGTGGTGGACGACAAAAGTTAATTATTCTTGTTGTTGTTAATTATTTGATTCTTGGGGAGTTCGATGAACTTAACGAATAAAATTTGATTATTTCTTCTGAGAAATTTTTCTAAAAATTGACGGACATCTATTATCGTCGTTTACGATCGATTGCATCTACAATCCCAACCATTGAACGTCTATAGACGGCAACGTGTTAACCCTTAGCACTCGAGTGGTGATTCTGAGGCACCACTAAAAATTACTATACCATTATTCAAAATATTGTTTACATTATTAAATTGATATTCAATAAATTCGTTACCAAACATTTAAGTATTCTATGAAGTATTTTATATCAGTTCCATTTCTTCAAAATGATAAAAATCATATAGAATGGAAATATTCTTAATCGAAAAGAAAAGTTTGGTTATGGAGTTAAAATACTTCGGAGCGCAAAGGGTTAAGTATTAAAACTGAACTGAGTTATCATATATGGAGAATGATTGAATACATTTTTTTAATAAAGAACGAATCAATTTTTTGTTATTTTTGGAAGACACGAATAAGCATTTTTAGTTCTCGACAGGTGCAATGGGTACGACTTTAGTAATAGACTGCGAACTTTATATTATACAGCAGGGATTGGCACGGTAGGGGCCCCTCGAACGCCTGCTTCTCCCACTACCCTATCTTTCATGAGCGAGGCCTGCGCACTGTAACGGCGGATGCTGGTGGGGGGCAGTGTGCGCTATGGTGGGGACGGTTTGTCTCAATTGAGACAAAAATGCCCATCCCTGTTATACAGTGAAGAGCAAAAGTGTGTCAATACCATTCGAAACAGCATAATTTTTTTAAAATTAGACTAAATGACTTGAGTGTTCTTGAGAAGTTAGAAGGATTAGTTTATTAGACGATGCGTAAAAAAACTTTTGAAAAAATTGCAATTAGTTGGAATCGCGAAAGAAATAGCAAAAGGCAATTTTTACAAGTTTTTTTATCAGGGCGTGTATTGAAAATTTAAAAAATGTGTCTTATAGACTCAAATAAATTATATTTACATGCTCAAAAATTTCATCGATATTGGTTAAGCAGTTTACGAGTTGTAAACGACTGAACGTGGGAGAAATTACAGTTTCTCACGATTTTCGATTTATAACTTATAAAATAATGTAATAATAAATTCATCTATGTTGTTTTTCAACCTACTCAATTTTTCTATAAATTCATGGAATTCCAGTTATCAATTTGACATCGAATAAAAGATACAAAGCTCTCGGGTCCGAGTGGAATAAATTAAATTTGTTAAGCAAACGCGAGCGGCTGAACCAGACCACTCAAAATAACTGGTTTTGAACTTTTTCTTTTACAAATATTGGCATTATAAATATCTTTTCAGGAGTAATTCTCGATTGAAGTACACGTTTGGACAAAAATTGTACGAAATTTGAATAAATGCAATCTTGTCGGTATTATAAGGCAATATACGTCGTGTTTAGTGTTCGGTAGTTCTAGTGTTAATTAACACGCACCGGGACGTAACATTGTCCGGTTGATAAACTAGTATAAGCTCGGAAGAAACTCGCCAGTCAGCTTTCTACTTAAACGGATCCTAGAAACGCAAGAGGAGGACGCGGAACCTGAATGAATCGACTCTGAAGCGATTTAACGAGCCAGTGGGACACCATTTCGCGAGGAAAATGTTACGTCACTGTGTCGCTCGTTAAAAATACACACGGTAAACCCAGCAATTGGCCGACGAGCTAGTGGTGGACCCTCTACGTCAAATTTGAACTTTGCTTAACCCTCCTTGGTGCCGAAACACGATACATCGTCCTTGACTGTTCCTGCGAAAAGTGCTTGTTCTATTCTAATTTACAGATTTATAATAATATTAGAATTCTATTTTATTCTAATGTACTTATATATTTGGTAAGAGTTCCTTTTAGCACCCACCTCCGATTGCCCTCAAACTTACTCCGTAGCAGTGATGCTAGAAACAACCAGAACTGGTTGTGTTTTCCTCTCCTACTTTTCTTTTCTCCTGTCGGCTCGTCGAATAGACGACGACGAGCGCTAAACGCCCAGGCCCTGGAGTTCCGGCTGCCTCGGTAGCCGTGGTTAGGTAGTGCAATAAAGGTGACTGATTGACCCTACACCGAGTCAGGTATATCGGTGTGAAACCAGTACTAACCCAATTGCAAAACTCCTTCACTCTTCAAAATTTTTTAATGGAACTTGCGCCGACTTATTTGTGGCATTCTTCCGGTTCAAATGACACTAAACACTTTAATCGAAAAATTGCTACAAATAAGTTGGCGCAAGTCCCATAAAAAAATTATAAAAAGTGAAAAAGTTTTACAATTTAATTAGTAGTGAAGTGGTTTCACACCGATATACCTGAGCCGGTGTCAATAGTTTTTATTCGAATCTTCTAATAACAAATAAAGATAAAGTATTTTTTATTCGAATCGTTAATTTAAATAATTTTTTATCTAAATATTGCTCAGCTTTGGTGGGCCGGATCGAGAAAGACAACATTTTCGGAATGAAGATATCGGAATGAAGGTTCCACTAAAATCCATCAAAACATTATTCCTGTCTACTGATAATTATCGTAATGAATATATATTTGTTGTAATCATTTTTGATTGAATTGTTTAAATTTTATTGTCTTAAAATAAAATTAAAAATTGTTTACTTGCTACTGCTTTAGTACTTTTCCAGATAATTTAAATTGCCGATGTCTTTGATTGTAAATTTCTTTTTGCATATGAGAAAACAATATTGTAGTTCAGTGGTGGGCACGGGTGTAACTTATTAAACTTATTAAAGACAAGAAACAACCATTTAGGGTGTGTTAATAAGTGAAAATAGCGGATACGAGTCATTAACGCAGTTTGTTGCGCATGCGCAGAGCATTTCCGCGTCACGTGACCAACCCATATGACCATACTGGGCATGGGCAATATTTCGGGTAAGTTGGGAGCCAATCGGATGGTGGGTGCTAAAAGGAACTTCACCCCCATATATTTTCTTACTAATATTAGAATCTTATTCTAGGATTAGAATCGGCACCCTATTCTCATTCAGGAAGTCCTCCTCAGTATCATAAATTTGGTTTCAGTGTCTTTTCCCGGTCAATTTTAATTTTTCGGCTTGGCACTGAAAGGGTTAAACAATTCTTGTTCTCTCCACCCAAAAAAACATATCGGGAAACCCAGAGGGAAGACGGTTTCGAGATCGTCGCAGAACGATTACTGTCATTGGCCATTGTTGCCGGTGCTTAGAGCGACTTTCTCTTCGCGTCACGATTTGCTTCTCGGCCGTTTCTTCGCCGAGAAATCGACCATCGAGTTAAGGTTTTTGCCCGATAAAAATCTGGGCGCTATGCTCCTGCCTAAATCTACCTTTGGAGCTAACGGAGCTTTGGACGACCGAGGTGGAGCGACTGTTCCTTGGCCTTTAGTACGTGTCTCGCGTTCAAAATGAGAATTTTGAAGACGTCGAGGAATTGAAAATCATTAGAGAATTTAGGCTGTTCAAACCTGCTTAGATTATCATGCTTATGAGCGTTTGTAGCTACATTAGTGGTCATGAGAAGCGTAGAAAATTGAGAAGTGTGTAGAAATAGGGGACTTTGTCTATTAGGGGACTATGTATATTAGGGGACTTTGTATATTAGGGGATTTTGTATATTAGGGGATTTTGTATATTATATAAAGAAAATCATATTGATTTTGTTCGTGTCGTTATTGAAAACTTTTCTGGGCCCCAGAGTCTTTTGTCGTATTTTATAATAGGTTATATTGCACTTAAGAGAGTGTTGTAATTGTGAATAATTTAGGAATAATCTAGTAAGTTATTTCTGTTGGAGATTTACACAAGAAAAATACAAGAACGAAATGAGTGCCGCTCCTATGGCAGTGGTTTATTCCAATGAAATATTACAATCAACCATTATTTATATATCTAATTAATCCCACAGTATTCAAATATTGTATAAATGTATAAATATTAGAAAATGGGAGTTGCGCAACAGAAACGTGAACAATTCTAAACACAATTTAGAAAGCTAGCAGCTTCAACATAAAGCGATGTCCACACTGTAGCGACATCGAGCAACATTTTGTTGCCTCCTGTTGCCATCTTCTTTTGCTAAAAACAATTGAAGCACATTACTAATCTCAAAAATTATAAATTAGTTTTTTAAAATAAAATCTGAATATAATATTTAATTTATTTTTAGTTTTCGAATCCTTCGTAAAAGAAGACGAAGAAGGCAACACAACAACGACGCAGCTCAAGGACAGCAAGCTAATAGAAAATAAACTATAGGAAATAAAATAAATGAAAAATAAAACTATAAGGTATTCAACAGAGCAACAGGTCCCCTATGAACAAGTTAATTTAAAAATGAAGTGGCATAGAATAGAATATAAAAAGTGAAATAGGACAGAAGCGAGATAAAAATAAATAAAAAAAAATAGGATAAAATAGAAAAATGAAATAGAATATGACGTAAATAAAACTGGAGCAAAACAGAATGGTACAGTGGAAACGAAACTATCGTTTTGCCGTATCCAGGTGCTCCAGGCTCGGTTTACCCTCTTAAATTTCACTCAGCTTCGCCCCCCCTCGCGTTGACCAGCTTGAAGACTCGCATAAGGGACTCGGCACGCTCAAACAATCCGAGCGTCTCTAAGCTTCTCGTTCCTAAACACCGAGTCCTCGTCTCTGTTTCTTTGTCTCGTGTTCTCTCGACATTCTAGCAACGATATACTCCTGCGTACGCGCGATCCTCTTATCGCGAAATTGTATTCGTCGTTTGGAAACGATACTCGCGCGAGGCCGACGCGACGCGCGACGCCATGACAGTGGCGCAGTGTTTACAAACTATGTAGTCAGCGAAATCGCGTATACAAAGTGTATCGAGAGCGCGGTGTTTGTAGAAAGTAGAATGGAATGAGTTACGTCAGTCGAACGCAAAACAAAAAAAAAATGCCTACCGCGTGGAAACAAGAACAAACAGAGTCGGTGAGAGGGGCACCGCAGGAGGAAGAGGAGGTGGAGGGGGGGCCTTGGATTACTACAACGGAACGGAGAAACCGATGATGTACACTCGAAACTGAACACCGTATCGTCTCGAAAACACCGAGCACCGAGATAAAACTATCGAACAGATATACCGTGGAAAGAAGCGAAACCGAGTCCTCTGTCTACCATAGCAAGCTTGCCAAACATGGTTGTCCCACGATCCGTGGATGATGCTTCGTTTATTCCATTTGGCAAGCTTCATTTATTCCATTGTTAATAAAGTGTGATTTAGAACGGACACTATCTTGATTTTATTCCTGAATTTTCCATCCTGATTTTATTTCTGAATTTTCTATCCTGACTTCATTCCTGATTTGATTCCTGAATTTTCTATCCTCATTTTATTCCTGAATTTTCTACCCTGATTTTATTCCTGAATTTTCTACCGTGATTTTATTCCTGAATTTTCTACCCTGATTTTATTCCTGAATTTTCTATCCTGATTTCATTCCTGAATTTTCTATCCTGATTTTATTCCTGAATTTTCTATCCTGATTTCATTCCTGAATTTTCTGTACTGATTTTACTCCTGAATTTTCTATCTTGATTTTAAATCTGAATTTTTTGTCCAGATTTTAACTTGAAATTTTTGCCCTGATCTTAATCCGGTTTTATTTTTATCCTGAGCTTTTTATCTTGAATTTTTTATCCTGCTTTGCATCTCGCATTTTGTATCCTGATTTCAAATCTGAATTTTTTGTCCAGATTTTAATTTGATATTATTGTCCTGACCTTAATCCAGTTTTATTTTTATCCTGATTTCAAATCTGATTTTTTTGTCTAGATTTTAATTTGAAATTTTTGTCCCGATCTTAATCAAGTTTTATTTTTATCCTGAGCTTTTTATCTTGAATTTTGTATCCTGTTTTGCATCTTGCATTTTTAATCCTGATTTCAAATCTGAATTTTTTGTCCAGATTTTAACTTGAAATTTTTGTCCCTATCTTAATTTTTATTTTTATCCTGAGCTTTTTATCTTGAATTTTGTATCCTGATTTGCATCTTGTATTTTCTATCCTGACATTAACCTGAATTTTTCGCAAACCCGCAGAGCCGTATCCGCAAAGGATTAAAGGACTAAAGCTTTGTTCACGGACCTCCAGCTAGGACGTATCGCACTCATTCAATTCTTCCTCGCGTTTCGATTGTGTGTAATCGACGCAATCCGGACGAAATCGATTTTCCACGGGAATTTCACGAATCGCGCAACTCAAAGGGGAATTGCCACGATACGAGGGAGACACGGATAATTTTTGTACGGGCGACCCTGTCCCACATTCCCAATTACGACACTCATCTCGATCAAAACTCTATACCCGTTGCCTCGATCCACAAATTTCAGCGTTGCACGGCGAGGCCAAGGACGCCGACCTAATCTCAACTTGTTGCGTGCTCGTTTGACTTTCATCGACGGTAGCGAAAATTCTGTAGCGTCTCCTACCCGCTCGAAATTATTCTCTTTTACCATAGAACCGACAAAAAACCGGTGGATCGGCGTTCGATGGATTTCTGTCTAGATCCGGGGGGGAAAAAAAAAAGAGAACATCTCTGCGTCAGCAGCTATCGGCTCTGCTGCGAGTTTTACTCGCCTAATCGGCCTGATTGGCTGCTGATGCGGAAACACCGGCTCCTACGGATATCTATTGGTTTTTAGGTCACTGTCAGCTGATGCACCAGTCATGCTTCCACTTAACCAGCCGTCTTAAATAAGTCTACTGATTTCTCATCTTCAAAAAAAACGATGTTTACCTTTTCTTTAAGTATAAATATTAAAAGACATACAACTCGTGTCATTTTGATTATTTTTACTTGAAAGAAATCACACGTGAACTTCAAACACCAAAAAACAAGTATGCAAAATCCCGGTGCAAAAGGTTCAATAGTTTTTCTATAAAAAAAAAAGAACTAAACACAATCTAAGCGCCGCCATCCTCAAATGGGGATAGTTTTTCATTTGATTTAACTTTTTAAAATTAATAATTTAATACTAAATGCGTAAATTCCTCGATATCATCCCATTATCGGGTTCGAGGTCACTGAAAATAAAGCTGTTGCGAGTTGGGCAAATGATTCTTGCCGTTTTTGACCGAAGGAACTGCGTAGAAATACTGGCACGGAATTATTGGAGCGGCCTGTGCACGCGTCGGTCGTTTAGGCTAGCTACGCGGCGACCAATTACGATATTCTGGGTACCTGGCTCGTGACACGGTTCGCTGAACTGCGTTCGTCCATTAACTATCTTGCCTCGACGCGCAGAGTTTAATAGCTGAGCGATGCACACTTTGCTAGCGTTGCTAGGTGCTCCGGGGACTTGATGTTTGCTAACTGGCGGAAACCGTTTACGTTTTAACTTGGCCAG
This sequence comes from Sphecodes monilicornis, assembly GCA_913789915.3. Classification (NCBI taxonomy): domain Eukaryota; kingdom Metazoa; phylum Arthropoda; class Insecta; order Hymenoptera; family Halictidae; genus Sphecodes; species Sphecodes monilicornis. The sequence goes on along the minus strand of OU565290.1, from coordinate 26,940,363 downwards.
CCTTCTTTTGGGTGATGTTGTAGCTTGGATAGTGGACGTGATAAAGAGGATCTCATTCAGAGAACTGAAACGTGTATACTAACATTACTTACCACAGTCAATTGACCAGTTCTATATTCTTTATTTTACAATTATTGAAATTATAAAGTTGCTTCTAAATAAATACTAGACAGATTTATAAAGTAAAACATTTGAATCGGTTTTAGTACTTGATAGGTTTAGTGTTACAGAGATTAGAATAATCTGAGGAATGGGAGAAACTTTTGATGAAGAATATGCTCAGGTTTCAGCTAAGGAACCAGACTAGTCGAGGCAACAATATAATGCACCGTTTCAGACCAGTGATGGTATATGGTCTCGGTTTTCTCGCGCATGCGCGACGATTTTAGCGTCAGTAAAGTACAAAGTTGGGCTAAAATGGGGTACCTTAGTCACCCCGTATAGTTTCGCAAATTATTTTTTCGATTTTCAAATATGAATTGACGAGTACCTCCTTCTCCAATACTAGTTGCTATTATGAAATCGAATATATTAACATTAACTTACCAAAAAATTTCGAAGTACGATCGTCTCGTCGTGTCGTCTTGCACTCTTCTGTCCGGTTTCCCGCCAATAACAGTTCTCCCCTACTTTCCCCACAAACATAAGACGTACGGTACGTTCCTGCATTTAGTCGCGCATGCGCGAAAAAACCGATACCATATACTGTTTCAGACCAGTGTCGCCAGATCTGTTAAATCGAG